>JAZFAV010000034.1:17520000-18720000 GCA_037954035.1 Rosalia funebris | reverse complement strand
ATTTTACCTACGTTATCATAAGTAGTCTTTAATTCGTTTATATAATTGCTCAATTTGGCTTATATTCTGTATGTAAATTTTACTATAATTACTATTAGCAATTTTACCTATGTTTTCATAAGTAATTTTTTAATTCGTTTATGTAATTGCTCAATTTGGCTTATACTCTGTATGTAAACGGTCTATATAATATGGTACTACCTGTATCTATATTGTGAGTTTTAACTAGTTTTTTTTTCTATAATACAGCAAAATGCCTGTACATTTAAAGGAATTGAATCATATTTTTCCAGCAGATATCTAATTAAAATATTATGTATGATACGTCACTACATCCATAATGAAAAGGAGAATCAATTTCGGCGAAACATAAGAAAGACAATTTGACAAAAATATGTATTATGGGGTGGTTCCTCAAGGGGTGTAACCGATGAGGTGCCAAGCATACAGTCAGTTTTCGGTGCCGTTAAAAACGGCTTTTATTTCGCCTTCCTATATTTTCAAATAACAGAGACATTTCTTGTAAACTAAAACCTGAGACAGCCTGTACAAAGCGTTATGGTGGTGGCCCTAACGCGATTCGAAATCGCTTTGTATTTTGTGCGAAAGAATGCGGTGGGCCACCGACTTGTGACAAGCTAAAAATATCGGCCGCGAGAATTGAAAAATAGAAAATCCGCAACTACTTTAGACAGATTACAAAGCAGGGGGATGTCTAGCAGCAAACTGCATGCACGCGTGCAAGATGCAATCTCATTGTCATGTCTCGCTACTCACTTTTTATCCTTTGCGAACATCTTCAAGATCAGATAACAACCTCTGAAATACAAACACATGTAAAAATGGGAACACACAAACTAAATATAGATCGCACTATTACATGATAATAATGCACACTATTGACGTGTGAAAACGGAATAATGTAAACTCGATAGCTTTTATTAACTATACAGGGTGTGCCCCATATCGTGCAACGTTTTTATAAAACGCTCGTTACATTTAAATTCAATTTCGCTAATACATAATGCCAGACATGGCTGAAACATTCCCAATATGGCATGAAAATAACCAGATTAATATTAAAGAATGGCAAACAGACCAAGAAGAGGAAACGTAACTTGTGTATGGAAATGGAGAATACGATGGGCATTCAGGTCAGTTGTCCGACATGGAGCTATAAAAGTCCAGCACTTTGCTCCGTGACCATTACATGGATGAATGACTTATCGTATTCTTCAATGAGGTTACAGAGGAGGAGGTGGTGTAGGGGATTCTGGCACCTCTCCCTGAACATGAACACGTGTTCGTCCTCGTCTCTACGTGTAAGTTTCCCCTCCGCAGTCTAAGAATTAAACTGCGATGGCCAGTTTTTAGGTATACAAACTTTTGTCACAAGGTCATTAAAAATGTTGCGGAGAAAAGCTAATGACTTGTGTCCTATGTGACATTGCTCTGTCTTACGTACTGAACATAAACCTTTTTTAGATTATTTTATTCTCTTTAATTTCAGTGGTCTAAAAACCTTGTACGATCATTTTTCGCTGAGTAATTGTTGTTCAAAGCAAAAAGTCACTGTTTTGCTTTGACGATGATCTCAGCGAAAATTCATCGTACAAGTTTTTAAACCGCTCAAATTAAAGAGGATAAAATTGCCGAAAAAAGCTTTACGATAAACTCACTGAAAAAAAAATTTATTGAATTCCTTGGCCCCTTTAAAAAGCAAGCAAAAATATGTAAAAATTAGTTTGAGATGATTTTCTTATGATTACTCAAAAACTGCTGGCTGGTGGTAAAATATTTTGAAGATCTGAAACATCTGTCTCAAGATCTGAAAACTAGAAACTTGGAGCTTCAATTTGTTTTTTTTTAATATTTCTCTAGGACTATTTTCCTCCTACTGTACAATTCCCTTTGAAAATCACCTAAAAATTTAAGATGTTTTTAACGTTAATAGCCATTTTATTTATTTTCTTACCTGATTTCATCGTTGATGAAAACTACATAAAAATTCGGAAAAATTGGCATAATCAAAACGTACCCCTTAAATACAGAATCTTGTCTGTCGTGAATAGCAAAGTTTGACTCATTCTGAGATAGCTATATGCACCTTGATAATCAATACGAGTGCGTACATGAGACAAAGATACTAAATGAAGAGCCTAAAGCCTTTAATGGAGAGTCTGAACAGAACCTACGACAACAAACCACTTTATAAAAAGCGAGGTCATGGTTGACCTTGTCTTCTCACTGAAACATTCCCAATCTGCTTATATGAATATGGTGGTACAGTTCTCCTTGGCGTGTGATTGAGTTCTGTTTAGCAAGTGATTTATTAATTAAGTAAACTTCTGACTTACAAAATTTTACAAGTACCTCAATTTCACTAACCAAGTACTTTAAATGCTTAATAAAAAAAAACTTATGTTTATTACTTATTAATGAATAACGTATTTCTTTTTTAATTTTAAATCGTCTAGCGTCATAATCGAGTTCAGGAAATGGCAACATTCTGTTTGTCAATCAACAAAAATCTATTTTGAATTCTTAATATAATAATTACATATTCTGGTTATAGACCCTCACTTTTTCCTATTCGCCAGTAGTCCTGCAGCCAATTCATCGAGAACCAACGCGGACGCCCCACTTTTTAAAATTATTATAAGAAATAAACAACGTTTCAACGATTTCTTAGATGTCTACGTTAGTGGCCATATTTTTCTTATACAGGGTTTCAGAATAGTTCAGGGTAGTGGTAGGATTGGTCAAGAGAGAGTGTGACCATTTTGAGGACACCAACATAACTAGCTCCAACAACCAAATTTATTACTGTATTTTTGTGAAACGTATCGAAAGTACAGCTCGTCAAGAATAGGAACAAGTCTCAAAACTGCGATATCGGACCGCTCACGAGATGCGCAGTAAATAGCCTGGTTTTATTCTGTCGAATTGAGACCTTTGCAGAGTGAATATCGACGAATGTATATTGAATGTGAATGTACACAAAGTTCGAGCTGGCCGCGCGTAAAGTTCATCCTTTTCCCTCCGAATGCTGCCTCACTCTTTCTTCTACGCATACCTAGAGAATCTCACACTTTTTCCTATTCTTGATGAGCAGTATATCTCGTTACATTCCTTCTTGATGATGCATGCTCGAATTATATACACGCGCTAGAGGCACATAATCAGCGTAATATGTTATTATAATGTAAATACTATTTATAAGGCTGGTAGATAACGACAAAAAACGTATGAGGCGATGAAGCAAAGTTCACTTCCGATTTATTAGTTATGCATTTCAGAAGTACATAAAAATGCTAATACAGATTAACAAGTAATGTAAACTATTCGTGACTGTACGGAACTTTTTTGCAATAGTATGGTAATATAGGTAATAATATTATATGTATTATAGGGACATGTAAACCACTTTTTGATTTATTATAGAAAGGGCAAAAATCATTTTAAGAGTTCATATAGTTCGTCAATTTTTATGTTGGGTATTCATTTTTATATTTATTTTACGTTTGGGGGTGTTTACCCAATATAAAATCTGACATAATATAGGATTATAAGTAGGAATCGTTATGCGGAAGAATGCAGGACAGTGTGTAGATATCGCTACCCACAATACAGCGAGAGAGTAATGATGGTCAGGTTAGATTTGAAGCCAGTGAAAACAGTTATAGTGCAAGTATACATGTCTACTTCTAGCCATAGTGAGGAAGAGTTAGAAGCCGTTTATTCGGACATAGTACAGGTAATAGGATTTGTGAAGGGTCATGAAAATTTAATAATAGTGGGAGATTTTAACGCAGTCGTAGGTGAGGGGAAAGAATGAGGGGAGAATTTGTAGGTCCTTATGGATTACGAAACAGAAACGAGAAAGGTAGCAGACTGATACAATTATGTGAGAAGCATAAGATGGTAGTCGTGAACACATTGTTCAAGAATCACGTTAGGAGGCGGTACACCTGGAAAATTCCAGGAGGGATAGACAGGTATCAGATAGACTACATTCTGGTTAGGAAGAGATTTAGCAATCAAGTAAAAGACTGTAAGAGTTATTCAGGAGCAGATATAGACAACGACCACAACTTGGTAGTCATGAAAGCCAGATTAAAGATCAAAAATCTGAAAACCCAGAAGGATAAGAAACGTATAAATGTAGACATATTGAGGGATCAGAATATGAAAGATAAGTTTCAGGAGAAAACAGATCAATTAATAAATAAAGCGAGTAATGACGAAATCAAGAACGCAGAAACTGAGTGGGAGGGTATCAAGAATAGTCTAGATTCCGCGGCTACGGACGTTTTAGGACACTAGAGAAGGGAAGCTAGGAAGCCCTGGATAACGGACGAAATCTTAAACTTAATACAAAGGAGACGAGGTTGCAAAAACAGACGAGACGAGAAAGGACTGAAAACTTATAAGTCAATAAAGTGGGAAATCATTAGAATGTGTAGAAAAGCGAAAGAACAATGGATAGAGGATAAATACAAAGAAGTACAAGATAAGCTCCAAGTAGGTAAGACCGATGAGGCTTACAAAATAATCAAGAGGAACTTGAGGGATATAGGACCAATAAGTAGAAACGTTAGGAGTTAATCGGGGGACATACTGATCGGAAGAGAGGAGAAAGCGGATAGATGGAAGCAGTACTTAGGAAATTTATACGAGTGTCAAGAATTAGGAGAAATATTAGAGGAAGAATCTAGCATCGATAGGGAAGATGTAGGAAAACCTATATTGAGAGAGGAATTTCAAATAGCACTAAGGGAGCTAAAGAACAATAAAGCGCCGGGTGTAGATAAAAATACAGGCGGAAATTTTGAAATGTGCGGAACAGAAAGTAGTAAATAGAATGTTTGAACTGGTAAAATACATATACGAAACGGACGAGATGCCGGAGGATTTTAAGAGGAACATTATCGTTACTATACCGAAAAAGAGAGAAGCCGACAAATGCGAGAACTTTAGAACGATTAGCCTAACTTCCCACGCGTCAAAAATCTTAACCAGAATAGTGCAGAAGAGGATGGAAAATACAGTGGAGGAAATACTAGGAGAAGACCAATTCGGGTTTAGGCGAAATAGGGGAAAGTCGCGAAACTATTCTGACGCTAATGTTAGAGAAAACAATAGAAAAAGGAAAGAACGCTTATATAGGATTTGTAGATTTAGAAAAAGCTTTTGATAATGTAAGATGGGAAAAAATGTTCGAGATACTAAAGAGCGCGGGAATGAAGTATAGAGATAGGAGAGTAGTATACAATCTATGTAAAGAGCAAACTGCTGTTATAGAAGTAGAATAGGAAAGAAGGGAAGTAGGTATTAGGAAATGAGACAAGGATGTACGCTATCACCACTAATTTTTAATCTGTACATCGAAGAAGCGATTAATGTGGTAAAAGATTTCGGGATTAAAGTACAGGGACAGAAACTAAAAATGCTGAGATTCGCGGATGATATAGCAGTATTAGCATCTAGTAAAGAGGAATTAGAATCAGCGTTGAACGAAATGGAGGCAGTGTTGACAGAGGAATACGGAATGAGGCTGAATAAAAACAAAACTAAAGTGTTAGTGTGCAGAGGGCGCGAGAGCAGAGCAAAAACGAAAGTTCAAATTAATAATGAAAGATTGGAGGAAGTTAAAGACTTGACTTATTTAGGAAGTAAAATAAATTGGGATGGAAGAAGCGATAAAGATATAAAAAACAAAGAATAGCGCAGGGTCGAGTAGCTTTTAACAAAAAGAAAGCACTTTTATGCTCGGGGGTAATAAACTTAGAAACAAGGAAGAGATTTTTGAAAACGTATGTATGGAGCACGGCACTATATGGTTGCGAAACCTGGACGGTAGGGGAAGCAAATAGGAAGAAATTAGAAGCTTTTCAGATGTGGTGTTACCGAAGAATGATGAAAATACCGTGGACTGATAGGGTTAGAAACGAAAAAGTATTAGAGAAAGTCGGCGAGAAAAGAAGTATGTGGAAAAACATAAAGAAGAGAAGAGATAGAATAGTAGGCCACTTGTTGAGACATGGGGGAATAGTCCGCGATATTTTGGAGGCAAAAGTAGGCCTAGATTAGACTACTGCTCGCAAATAGTAAAGGATGTAGGTTGTAGCACAATTAGCGAAATGCGTAGGTTAGCACAAGATAGGAGAAGCTGGAGGTTAGCGTCCAACCAGTCTTAGGACTGATGACCTCATGATGATGATAGAATTATAGTCATAAAGGTATTTTAAATGAATGAAACAAATATTATGTGGCAAATGTGATTGTGTGTGAACTACTACTGTCTGCCGTGACTTTGGTTCGATCCCATGCGCCAGCTCTGGCAATGTCGGTAGAGATGGGTGTTGTCCGCATTTTTCCAATGTGTATCCCCCACCTAAACAGCTTTAGCCTTGGATTTAGGGGATTGTACCAGGTATGTAAATATGAAACCGTAAGTTGCCCATAGATGACTTAACTGATAATGTAGTTACCGTCATAACACGTCATTGGCGTCATTTTCTTGTTTTGACATCTGATAAAGATTTTTATCTCGCAACAATACAAGTTTCATACAACAACATCGTTTTAAATAGCGTTGAACATGTCGAATTTCGTGCCTGGAAACTACGATTTGCGGGCAGCATTGGTTTTCTGTTACCATTTGAAGAAAACTGCTGCAGAATTGCATCGAATGCTTGTCGAAACCTATGGCGAGCATGCTCTTGGTAAATCACAATGCGTTGAGTGGTTTAAACGATTCAAAAATGGCAATTTTGACGTAGGAAACGAAGAACGTGGAAGACCACCGGAAAAGTTTGAACATAGTGAATTGCAAGCATTGTTGGATAAGAGTGACACTCAAACGCAACAATTCGCGTATCAATTAAATGTGGAGAAACCGTCTCCATACTTTTGAAATCCACGGGAAAGATCTAGAGTTTGGGAAAATGGGTCCACATGAACTGAATGAAAGACAGCAGGAAAACCGAAAAAACATTTGCGAAATACTACTCGCCAAGGACAAAAGAAAGTCATTTCTCCATCGAACTGTACCTGGCGATGAACATATTTCAAGAATCCTAAGCGTAAAAAATCATGGGTAACTCCAGGCGAACTATCGACATCGACTACAAGGCTAAATGGCTGTGGACGGAAGACAATGCTCTGTGTTTGGTGAGATTAGAAACGTGTGGTCTACTATGAGCTGCTAAAACCTGGCCAAACCGTTAATACTGAACACAACCGACAAGAATTGTTTGATTTGAATCAAACTTTGCGTGAAAACGACCAGGATATCAAAAAAGGCAACACAAAGTGATTTTGCTTCATGATAATGCGCCATTACACACAGCAAGACCGGTCAAGGAAACGATTGAGGCGTTTGGTTGGGAAATACTTTACTTTCGCATGCGTCTTTCTCACCGGACTTGGCTTCGTTCGATTACTACTTATTTGCATCGATGAGACACGCACTTGCTGAGCAGGGCTTCACTTCTTACAAAAATGTACGAAAATGTCTCGTTCGCCTCAAAAGAGCAAGATTTTTTTTTACATGGAATCCACAAATCGTCAGAGATGGGGAAAATGTATAGCTAGCAATGGGAAATATTTCGAATAAAGTATTTTTTATCATTTTCATACAATAAACATGTATTTTCTACACAAAAAAAATCCTGTTTCATTTTTTACATACCTGGCAGTGCTGTCTTTAAATTTAGGGGAGTGTATAATTTATGTAGTGTGTCTTATGTTTTTCATGTTCATTTTTGAATAACAAACAATTCTAGCCTATATTTCAACTTGAATTCGATTTCAAACAAAAATTAAACTAAAATAAAATAGTATAGCCAAATTCGAAACATTCTTTTCTAAACAATCTCGTAAAATATAAAAATATGCTTTAGAATACAATATTTTTAAAAACTGTAATACCCTTCCCCAAACCTATTTCGCTTAGCTGTTACGCCACTGCTTTTAAAAACCAAATAAAAGTTATCAAAGGCGGCGATTAAACATCGATTTCGATTAGCGATAAAACTCATTGTCAAAATAACCGATAAAGCTATTGTCACAATTCCCTACAACATAATGATTACTCCAAACAGATTGGACAAGTTAGGTTATTTATGTTTATTTTGATACCGCCGATTACGACAGCTGAAAACACTGTATGCTAACTAACCTTGGCCGTATACCATCAGCTAAGTGTTACGAAAAAAAAAAACGGACTTTAGTTGATCAGGCCACCGTTAATAGGAGGGATCATGTGTATTGTGTGTGTAAACGGTGGTCTAAAATTAGACATACTCGCATAAATGGAATTATCGGGCTTATGTGATTAATGAAATGAGGAATACACATAAAAGACGTGATAGGATAGACCGGCAACTCAAATAGGCATAGTAAATAATGGCCGAATAGAATTTTAACAAATAAGTTTTAAAAAAGCCAACTTAAAAAAAGGTAACTTAACTAAAAATCAACAAATAAATGATTTCTACAGCAATTTAATACTTATTTGTTGTTCCGTTTAATGTAATTAAGAAATTATTGTTTATTATGTAATTATTATTAATTCGAAATATAGTCGAAAATTTCAGACTATGGTGGCTCGATGAAGAGTCTAGCGTGTAGAATTAATATAAAAATCCTTTATAGTATAATAGTATGAAATTTAGACATAAAATATTATTATATTTTTAAAAAAGTTATAAAATTAATGTATCCCAAAATTAACAGAAAATAAGGGTTGTTTCTTTTTTTAATTGGAGTGGGCACGTGTCTCTGTGCCCCTATTACCAGCCGCCACTGATTCATTGATGAAAAACCAATTATTACTTCAATAATCGATATAATTAAACCACGTTCACTATGCGTTGCATTTTCTATACCACTCATTATAATTCTCAATAAAATTGGAACTAATCCAGTTATTTAACAGTTATTTAAATATTGATCTACGGTCATAACAACATGAAAACCAAATCGATACGGAACACAAGTGTCTAATTTTCTAAAACATTATTCCGCCCATTGGTAATCGTCTCTCGATAATGTCAACTTTGTTGGCGAAAGGCGTACCGCGTGCCACATAAAAATCTATAAACCGTTTCTTTTTGGGAAAATATGAAGCTCCTGGGATTTGAATGAAAATAAAATGGCAGCCAAGGTCAAAATTACGATCACAAGCTATCTCTTAATATAAGAAAAAATTGTAAAGAAACGTTTTTTATTACTAATCTTTGCCAATATCTAGAAATTAATTCAATATTAGTTTTTTCTCTGCTCGTAACATATCGCGAGTTCTAGATCGAGCAACGTTAATTAAACTTGGCGAAAACATATCTGCAACCTTGGACTTTTTTCGCAGCCACTTGCCTTGAAATATTCGCAAATATCTTTAATTCTCGGTGAGAGTGGTCGTAAATCTTAACGAAAAATAATTATAAATAATTACATACTAAAAATCGATTGTATATTTTAACATAATTCAAAAAAATCTTATATACGATCAAAAGTAAGTAATACTCCACTGTTAGAATTATTGGCAAACAGGAATAACAATTAGAATTTTTATAAAATATATACAGTGTATCCCAAAATTTAATCTTACAGGCCATATATCCGTTAAATGAAAAGATATTTAGGGTTTCTGGGTAGTTTCTGGCATAACTTTATATATTAATACATCAGCTACTAAGCAATCCAAAAATTAAAAAAAAAACTGAAAAAAATAGGTCAAAATACAAGCCCTTAACCAATTTTAAACATACCAGCAATTTGAAGCGAAGTCTCAAGCTTGTGTTTTAAAATGTGAAAGAATTTAAATGTTTTTTCTTTTCACAAAAATAATTAACGCTACGAAAATGACTGAAGTGTGTATTTCGTTCTCATGTGGCTGTCCTAACTGAGTAAATACTATCAAAATTAGGCACTAGCTTAAAATGCCACTTTTCACGTATCAAAAAAAAAAAGCTGTCGCGGTTAGGGAAATAGAGATTAGTGTAAAGCAATAGTCGACAATACACGGAATATCAACGTCAACTGCGCTAGCTATATTGGCGCTGAACCTAACAATTTATTGACTTGACCTAGTGGCGTTCTGTTGTAGAGGTAATGACGTTTTTTTAATTGATAGTGGGGTTACTACCCTGTTAAAATGTTGCCAAAAACTATCCTGAAACCCTGTATAAAGACTATTTTAATTTTTTGAGGTCCTTCAAGGCTGTCTCACATATTACGAAATATCCTGTCTAGAATAAGGAATAAACATAGACACAGACATTACGAGTATAAATGAACTATTTCTCTATGTACATTACGAAAAAATATAAACAGGATAGGATAGGTACACTATCAATAGCAACATCAAAGAGATACTTTATGCAAATTGATCTTCTGTCAGTGGAATTTCATTATTATTATTCGCCATACCGTTAACTGAATAATTTGTTTCAATACGATATCAATACGCCTAAGTAGTTTTGTGTAGACAAAATAGACACAGACAAAGTTTACGTTATAATTGTTCATAGATACTGCATATATCTTTACTAAAATAACTGAACATGCGCCAGAAAACTTTGTACTACCATGAAATCTATTATTATTATCGAACCACGCGATAAAAAATTATTTGCGACATTGCTATTGTAATATATCTGATTAAATTTTATGAGATTAATATAATAGATTTTTAATCGTTTTCGGTACATAAATATGTATTTATATCTATTATCGTACTTAATCGATGGACGACAATCAATTATTTGTTGCGAAATCATGTATCAAAATCATAAGCAAACAAATCTATCAACACGCAATTCACAAGAAACGCATTTTCTCAGATCCCTGATGGTAACTACTGTCCTTGAGAGGCGAAGTAATCATTTTTCGAGTATGATGAATCTGAACCATCTCGTTTCAGTACGATGGAATATCGGCAACTTGGGTCTTGAATCTGAATTTTTTAAGAACACTATCATCTGGTTATTTCACTCAATCACACAGTTAATTTACATATATTATTTACATTACAATAATAAGTTATCCGAAATTAATATTCGAACATGAACATGTATAAGGGTGACCCAACTTTTATGTACATAGCAAAATGTTCAGCATAATAATGGACTGTATTATTTCGGCATATTGAAACATACATAACGAATGAATGGATACAACGCAACATCTAATGCAATGTAGAGGCTCAACTGTCGCTAAAATTGCCATCCAGATACTCGTATGATTTTTTTTTTAAATATGTAGAATTAATAGAACGAAATATTGGCATATTTTCATATTTACTCGTTACCTTCCCATATATCCATCCCAGAAATAACACTTACTAAATAGTATACTGAATAAAAATTATCTTTCATAAAGGAATCTGTAAAGGAAAACTAAAAATTTTCTTTTATTATTTTGTATTTAATATTCTTATTTAACAGTTTTAGTATCTGGCATGGTAATCTCTAATATTATATGAGTATTCCATTCTCCTTCGAAATTTTCACAAAACTAAATTTTTTTTAATGCGAAAACACCCTCTTTTTAACTGGCCCACAGCCAACTATCATCATTTCGATTTAAAAACGATTTCGATTTAAAATATTTATTTGTAACTCGAGAACTCCAAAAAAAATGTACGCCACTGAATTCTACTCAAAAAAAAATCTATAAAAGACGTGTATGGAAAATTTAATATTTCCTTGTAAAAAAAAAGTTTAAAAAATCTCCCGAAAACGTCCTGAGAAGGGCGCCTGGGAACCTGCCCAAGATATAATTTTCTCCATATAGATAATTTTTGAGAAGACACTGCCTGTCTCTCCTTAGCACTACGTTTCGCAGATTGCAACTATCTAGACAGTTCCTTAGTTTTTTAAACAAGAAAATGTGATTAAACTATTAATGATGACGAGAAAATTATAACTTCTTTCCTCTTTATTTGGCGACACGCTCAATTTAGAGGTAACTTTTTGAGAAAACACTGCCTGTCTCTCCTGAGCACTGCGTTTCACAAATTGCAATTGTCTAGACAGTTCCTTAGTTTTTTACACAAGAAAATATGATTAAGCTATTAACGATATCGAAAAAATTATAACTTCTTTTCTTTTAATTTAGCGACACGCTTAATTTGGAGATAAATTTTTGAGAAAACACTGCCTGTCTCTCCTCAACGCTACGTTTCACAGATTGTAACTATCTGGACGGTTCTTTGATTGCCTACAGAAGAATATATGATTAAACGACTAATGATATCGAGAAGACTATAACTTTTATTGAGAAATATTGAGATACATTATTGAGAAAACACCACCTGTCTCTCCTCAGCGCCACGTTTCACAGATTGCACATTTTGCAGCAACAAAAATAGACCAGTTTTCCACGAACATCGAAAGACATAATAAAGCAAAAATAGAAGAGTAGTATATCTCAGTGAAAAACGTGTAGTTTTTCAAATATTGGTCTCTTATTTTCTTTTTCGAAAACATTTGAAGCTTAAATTTTGGTCACAACTCGATAATACAATAAGATTCTATTGTGTTCTAGCCTGCCTCTCTTCTCAAAAAAGACAGTAAGTTCTAAGTTCATGAATAGATCGCATCTGAATCTCTAGCGGTTTCCCATAAAGCCAGTGATGAAAACGAAAATTTTATCCGACCACTAATCTAAAACAAATCGCTGTATTTCCTGGGTTTAAAAGTTGGAGAAACAGACAAAGCCAAACTATTTTAGACCCGTGTATAACCGTCATGATTCAGATTTCTCGTATATTCATTTATAACAAACAATATAATGCACATATTAGAAATTTACTTGTACAATAGAAACATCAAAATCGTATGCACGGCTGAAAAAAATATACAGCATGTCCCAGAATATGTGGGCAATCTCTGGGATTCATATACAAAACATTAGAATAACATAACAAGTTCCTATAATGTTTTCCTACAGACCAGACCCCACGACGTCGCTGGAAAGCGGTGTTCCTTGAATAACTTTTTTAAAGTACTTGGTATAATTTAATAACTTTTTAATATGATGGATACTAGTTAGGATTCCTTAAAATGGTACCTATTTAACACATTTGGTTTATTTAATTCGCCAGGGACGGACTAGTTTTAATACAATAATGCTCATTTCTTTTGAATCCTGTAAGATAAAGGTAAAACAATATTTTTATTTCACTTGAACTTTAGACTAAAAAAAGGGCTCGATATCGCTAAAATTAACCATTTTCGAGAAAAACTATTTTTATCTAAATATGGTTTTTATTAAATAATTTTGTATGTCGGTTCAACATGGGCCCCTTCTAATTTTATACATTCGCTAGCTGCGAAGATTGAAGATTGTTGGACTCTCCTTAACTGGCTTTTTAAAATTTTTCTAAAATATTCAGGACACTGTATTAAAATGTTACAAAAATTCGGATTGTAGGAACAAATTTATAGGAACTTGTCACGTTATTTTAATGTTTTCTATGAGAATCCGGGAGATTGTCCACATATTCTGGGACACGCGATATAGTAATCCTTCTGATATGTATTTAGTTCTTAAAAATAAACACGCGATTACTGAAAAATAACTTTTGATGGCATTTAGTTCATCAACTAATTAAAACGAATATTTGACGGTTGACGTTCTAAAAAAGCTAACTGTTTCTAGTAAATATATTGAAGACATAAAACTATAACGATAAACTCTTAATATTAATCAATAAGAACATTTGCCTTGGAAACAAGCATAAATCAATGATGAAATTTCAAATTAGATCAAGACAGTCAGATGAAAAAAGCTGAAACAATCGTTATATAATAAATCTATCACTATATAAACTTTGTCCTTAATTTAATTAATCTAATAATGTTTTTATTCTCTAATACTCCCCAGTTTCCTTTAAATTAATAAACGATGTCTAGGCTATATTACTACGATATAACAAACTGTATACCTTACAACAAAAATAATTACGATCAAAGACGAAAATACACATTTTAAATAGCTCTAAAGTACACGGCCACTTAAAAACGATATGATTTAATATCAAAGGCGAAGGTAATTTTCTATCACCACTTGGATCAGCAAAAACAATTCAATACATAGAAACACACGGCATAGACTTTAGGACCTATTTAAATCTGGACTCAACGTGAACAAGGCATCGGTACAATCGTACAGGGTGGCACATCGAAACCCAAATTTCTTTGAACTTATTTGAAACAACTTTCGGATATGATCAGTCTGTTGGGCAGATGACTCAGGTAGGTATCTTAATGATCGTATATATTTGTTTGTGAAGCTGTTTCACGTTGTTTTTATTATTTGGAATCAATATAGTAAATAATCAGAATAGAGTAGATTTCTGTTGGCTATGAACGAAATTTTTAAAACAAATACAAGGCCTGGAGTTTGGAACGCTTTTATTCCACGATGCAAGGGTAGTCCCAGAAATACCCGACATGACGTATAGATGGCGGTTGTTGATTAAAAAGAACAGTGAACTCTATACTATACATACCTGGAATGGACCCGCCTTGAGCGACAAGTGAGGCAAAACGATTGTATAGGCAACCCGTATCGGTTACGGATATCTATCTCTTTCTATCTCATAGAGTTCACTGGAAAAGAATGACTAAGGTAGAAAGTACCAACCTTATAAAGCTTAAGTTTGAAGTTTGACGGCGCTACGTTGTCCAGTATTTATTTGGCAGCCATCAATGCGAAACGCTCTCAGTGAATTTGTAAACATGGAGAAAATTGATATCGTTGGCCTCAGTCCAACCGATATCAAAGCGGAGCTAGATTCTACTCCGAGGGAGTCTGCTCTTTCGTTTACAACAGTAAAATATTGGGTGACAGAGTTTAAACGAAGGACGAATATCGCAGTGGTCGACCAAATGAAGTGACCACGCCAGAAATAGTGAAGGAAATCCTCAAAATGGCCATAATCAATGAGTTAAAGTTCGAATTGCTTCCTCGCGCACCCTATTCGCCAGATTTAGCCCCTCGGACTATTTTCTGTTTCCAAACTCGAAAAAATGGCTCGGTGGTAAAATGTTTGCCAACAATGAAGAAATGGAGTTTTCGGTTGATGACTATTTTGAGGAGCTCGAGGATTTTCACTATAAACAGGGTATCGATGCTATTGAACATCGCTAGAAAAAGTGTATGGAGCTACAAGGAGACTATGTAGAAAAATAAAGACATTTTTTCCCAAATTTATTGAGTTTTCTTTGTTAGATCGGGTACTTCCGGGACTACCGTCGTATCTAAATATTCGGCAATATTTGATACGTTATAACTTATAATCAGTGGCAAATTATTCTGATGTACACTTAAAAAAAATCTTGAAATAACCAGACTATCAGAATAAACAGAAAATTATTTTTAAAAGTGCAAATGTTATTAAGTATAGCATAATTCAATTGACCGTCGATAAATAAGTAACTGGCCATGAGAAGTTTGCACCGTCCTAGAAATCTTAATTTGGCTTCAATAACTTTTATTTTATATGCCATAAATCGTATCCGAAATTATGCAATTTCGTTAAATCGTAAATGTTTATAGCGGCCTTAAAATAATGATCGATTTTGTTACTGATACGTATTTTTTAGTAATATTTCTAATGATGCTCGGCGCTTGTTAATTTATAATATGTGCAGTTAATTTTTTGCAGAGTATAAATTTCCCCTAGTAACTTTAAACATTGAGTCAACATCATTAATTTGATTTTTTTTTTTTTTAGTTTGTTACAAGAGCAAGGTTCGTCTCAGTACTATTCTTCCACTTAACCCCCCCCCCCCCCAAGGATACATACATTGACACCGAAACACGTAAAAATACCCAGCCGACTGATGTGGGAATCGAACCCACGCCCGAATTACTGAATCCTCTTTTATAGCATTTAGTACCACAATTAATTCTGGAACATAGGTTTTTGGAAAGTAAGCCAATCTACTGCTCATTTGCGAGATTGTTTTTGAACATTATTTGCTATGTTAGTGTACTGCGAGATTCTATTGTTTAAATCGTGCACAGATTTAGAAATTAGATAGGAGATACTCCTCCTGGCCTGACATGATACCACGCGCTATCCTATAAGCTTGTTTTGTGTATGCAGCTTGTATATTGTATGTATTTGTATGTGTTAGATAAATCAATTGTATATTCGTATTTGGGTTAATATATTAATTCTTCTTCGTTCGCACTTCTGCAATGAAAAATAAAACATCGTTTCAACAATTTGTTAAAAAAAATTACATTGAGTCAGAAGAGAATGAGCGATCTAACAGACTATAATTCAGAATACAATATATAAATGATGTTGAATATGATGAAGGTGCCAACATGCACCAACAAAAATGCGAAGCCATGACTATCTTGATTCATTAAGCCTCAATAATTAATTTTGTCGGGTGCCCGTAAGCCAAAAAGGGCTGTAATTAATACACTCATCGTTAATTGACATACGTATTTAGAATTGCAATAACAGAAAAACCTGAAGATGTGAAAAATATTTATAAAACATCTGATTGATTTACACAAGCCTTTAAAACAGTTTCTTGATATTTCTCTTGAACAACATGCTCTCTAAAAGTAATCCAAATTTTAGGACAATACCAGAAACCTTAACTAGAAATGGAAATAAAAAAAAATTGTAGATATAGAGCTAAATAAAACTGTTGCTTGGCCTGTTTTGAATTCCAAATTGTATATTCGACAAAATACAGATAGAAGTGGAGGTGGAGTTTGTTAGTTTAGTCGAATTATATATCCATTTAGAAAAGCACCCATTCTCATCGTGCATATTCCCAATTCTTTGTAAAAAAAAACAGTTATGTCGAAAAACAAAAACTCGAAAGGAAGAGCAAACTGTCAAAGGCATAGATGTTGCTGATAAAGACGCTGTGAAAGACAATATATAAATCGCGGGATAAACAATGTATGTACTTACTTGATAATTTATATTCACAATCAGTTCTCCAATACAGAATACACTTCCCTTTAAACATTATGTGATAACATCCCTTCTTAGTTTAGATGTTGACTAATTATTGATAAGTGGTCTTAACTGAGCATGCTACGAACTGTTTTAAGACGAAAATGTCCGTTGTTTATTGCCTGTTCAGTGTACCACCCTGTGTAATTTATTTCTCAGAGCTAGTTTCTTTGACTTTATTGCGATACGTTCTAGAATTTGCAATTTAAATGACATTTAAATTATTAGGCGTGTAACACATAGAACAGGCACATTCTCAAAAACGGTCGATTACCTTTGCTCAGACTATAGGAAATATGTTGTATTAATATGTAAAAGCACATGGTACTACATAATGTACAACAAGAATATTAATTTTGTAGTATGTTGATGCACAAGTAATTAGTCCATATCATTGTATTTATTTAAAAGACAGACTCTAAAGGCTCGGCCACACAGAACGCGATCTACTGCCGCGGGCAGCGATCGTGCGATCGTCGCAGGGGTCAACGATATGGCACTGTCACATACAGTGAGATATATTTGTGAGCGATCCAGTATTGGTGTTTGCTTTCGGGCGAACGCGGTTTCACACAGCCGTGTTGCTTTTTCTTCTTAACATATTTTGGGACAAAACGAGTAGTTCTGACGAGGAGAAACTCTTTCTTCTATTAGCATTACGAAATAATAGAAAGAAAAGACGATATTGGGTGCATTATATCAACACGAGGAGAGAACAATTTAGGGAATACCATCGCTTATGTATTGAACTGAAATCATATGAAGATCGGTTTTTTAAATATTTTCCTATGTCGATACAGTTGATCCATACTACAAGTTTTTTGATATAGGGAGTTATGGATGTCATAGCGACAGCGCAATTTTTGAAAATTCTACTTTCTACCAAGAGTACATTGATGAAAAAGTTATTCTACCCTCGAAGCCACTTTCGGGTACAAGCACCCCTCTTCCTCATGTTCTGATAGGTGATGAAGGCTTTACACTTCAACCATTTTAAATGAGACCATACCCCAAAGCAGGAATAATCAATAATGTAAAAAATAAACAATTCAATGCACAGCTCAACCGAGCACGTCGTGTAGTTGAAAATGCGTTTGGCATATTGGCTATGAAATGGCATGCGTTCTTGAGAGCTACAGAAACTGATGTTGAAAGCGCAGAATATATTGTAAAAGCAGCTTGCTGTTTGCACAATTACATTATATCAAATAAGAATAATAAGGCATACACATCTACTGAAACTGGAGAAGACTCTACGGGCATTCATGTCAACTAGGTTAACCAATCGAAGGTCAACTATTGCTTCAATTCAAGTTCGTGAACAGTTTGCCGATTGCTTTGCCGAAATTAAATTCTGTTGCTCCTACTTTTAATAAAAGTCAAGTATTCCAAGTGTGTGTCAAGTGTTATAGTAATTTTAAGGATCCCTGTTATAATAATTATTATGTATCCCTATTATAATAATTATTATAATTATTTTTAATTAATTATTTGCAATATAAAAACGCGAGACAAATCTGATCGGAACTAACCGCTCAACTGTGCGATATTTTGTAATTATGTACAACTGTATCGCTGCACGCTACGATCTAGATTGGCCCGCTGCGACAGACCTCATTCTGTGTGACATGGATGATACAATATTGCATCATACAACTAGATCGACTGACTGATGCGGGCAGAGAACGCTGCCCGCGACGGTAGGCGGGCTCTGCGTGGCCGAACTGGCCGAGGCTTAGGTGGAAATTCAAAAATCGCATTTTTATGCGATTTTTGAAAGTAGCTTACAAAAAATAATTATCACTCGCTACACTGGTCAGTTTCAGGTTGTATAAAATTAGGTAATAAACATTTTGTGTATTAATTACTATTTGGATGACGATGTAATTAATACTCTTGTGGACTTTTTCAATATCATCGACGAAAAAGGAGAAATTCCTAAAAAGTAGTTATTGTCCAACTTTGTGCTTATTCCGAAGAAACCAAATGCAAGAAAATGCTCAGATTATCAAGCCATTGCCCTCATTAAAGTGGTTCTTGGAGATTATTCATAGAAGAATGTATAGAAAGCTTGAAGAAGATATAAGTAATATACAATTTGGATTCTGCAAAAGACTCAGGACAAGAGAAGCACTCTTTGGGATTAACGTTCCTTTCCAATACTGTCTAGACATAAATCAGGATGTGTTTGCATGTTACAACGATTTTGAAAAGGCTTTTGGTAAAGTGAAGCAGTAAGTTACACCAACTGCTCCTAAGCAAAAACACAGACCCAGAAGTCATGAGAATAATCACTAAGTTATACTGGAGCCAAAAAGCTAATAGAAAAGTTGAAAACCAGCTAATGGAGGAAATGAAGATTCACCGCGGCGTAAGGCAATAATTCATTCTATCGCTACTTCTATTCAACTTTTATTTTTAACTAAACCTTGGAAGAAGAATAATTAGGAATACCTAAGTATAAATGGAGAAGTTGTTAATATAGTGAATCGGTAGCTTTTTGATCCCGTCACCTTTAAAAGAAGTGGGTTGCTTTAACAGCCAAGTACTGTTCGTCAAGAATAGGAGCAAGTCTCTATCGGATCGCCCACGAAGTGCGCAGTAAATAGCCGAATACTACCTTCACTCTTTTTCACTCTTCTACGCATACATAGAGAAATATCACGTTTTCCTATTACTGACGAACAGTACGCACAAAATCCTCTACTCCATCGTCATCGTGGAATCGTCAGCCTCCCGGAACTCCCTTGAATGATCCAAACAAATGAAAATCACAGGACGATAAATCGAGGCTCTATGGAGGCTATTTAAGTGGTGTTCGATTCATTACCTCTAATTTTCGCGTGTCAACAGCTGTAATATGCGATTTCGCATCGTCATGAAGAAGAATCACTTTTCTTCGATTGGTCGATTGGTCGCATCTTTTGCGACTATCAGCACGTTCGACTTCACTTGGAACCTCATAATAGTACGCCCCATTGATGACGCAATAATTGCGCAAAAAATCAACTTGCAAAACGTCGCGCAGGCGCCAAAAAACTAATAGACATCTTGCGAGCCGAAAGTCGAATAACGGCTTCCACAGCGACTGCCTCATCTTTTTTTCTTCACTTCATGCTAGGTGATTTAGACTAACGGCGCCGGCGCGTTGTGGTAGTGTAGTTGACAATTCGATTAAAAAAATGCGTCACCATTTTGTGCAAACTTTTGTTCTGCAGTCATGTCATGCAGGCAAACGCTTTACGAACCCTAGGGTCCTTTGTGATGATGGACCGAGTGCCCTCATAACTTGTTCCAATTTCAAAACAAATTTAGTGAACTATGAAACGTAGATCGCCCTCTGAAGGATCACGAATAGCGGTAATTTCCTGGTTGGTTATGCTCGTCCGTGGGCGACGATCGTGGCTCTCGTTTTCGACACGTTAATGAATCCCATGCAAACAAGCGAGGCCTTGACAATGTTTCGGCGCCAAACAGTGCTATTAATCTTCGTAAAATTTCGCCTGGTTTTATGCCCTTGTGAGCGAAAATCTTGATAGTGCGTTGCACAATCGGAGGACGCACTTTTCTCTCAGACATCGCGTGACATACTCCCGCCGGGATTTGTCAAGACTGATCAACCGCTCTCCCCACTCCTAACATGCCAACCCAACATATGTAGAACATGCTCCACTCAATAATTGGGACACAAAAAAATTACATATATACTCGTAGTATTGAGTACGTGGAAGCAATTCATTTTGCACACTTATCGGAAATCCAAAGGTAATAAATTTTAACTTTCATTCACCACTAGAGATAAGACCAGAACACAACACTTCCTCGATTTATTCGGTAAAATCCGGATCTATTGATGAATTGCGAGATTAATAATGAGAATGACAAAATCTGTGGATCGCGAATCGACGATCATTTCAAAGCACTTAAGAGTATTATGATGACCGAATTATTAACCCTAACCTGTGGCCTCCACGATCACCCGATTTGGTACCATTATATATATTTTATTTGAATCATTAAACGAATGTAGATATTTGTCTACCGCATGCAGTACTTTGTGTTTTATTGTTTATCATGAAAATGGTACTGATTTGTTATTAAAAATCACTTTGGAAAAAATAAAGTGCAATTTTCCTGTTATATGTTAAAATATTAACCACATTTAAAATGTGGTTAATAAATTCCAATTCGTGTATTCTACATTAAAAGACGAGTTATTAACAACACTAAATGAATATAAAATAATTATTTTTTTTCAGTTTATTATTTGAGTTTTGATTTACAAGTAATTCTTATCTGTCAATTTAAACCATTGTTGTCAACTATATCACAACACATAAAAAAACCTTTAGGCAATGACATGTTCAATAATTCTGAATCTCTCTGTATAATTGATCGGTTTATAATATAGAAAGAAAACAAAGAACTCTAATCTCCGATATTGTCGTTGTCTATTTATAAGACAACAAGATTATTTCTGAATTTAATTTTCCTTTTTTAAGTTTTAAATATGACAAAATACTAATATCTGTGGTAAAACATAGACAAAAAAAATTGTCGCTTCCCATCCTATACACAGATACACCCACGCTAACCGATTGGGAACGTTTAAATACAAGTAGAACGATGAACTAATTCGCGATTGTATGGCAATTTCAGAAAACGCTGCCTCCAGAATTATATATTGCGAACAAATAAGCTTCGAGCCAAACACCACACCCTTGCGTGGGAATTCAAACTTTGTTACCTGTTCTGACACCCGATGAGATATTCTTCAAAACGCGTAAACATTATCACTTATTTATAAACGCTTTATTTATATTTAGAGACCAAATAAGTAGTATATACACGTATTCCAAGTTCATACCACTGTAAACAAAATATTGAATACACGGTTATATTTATATATAGCTTAATGTGAAGAATAATTTTAAACTATTATCAATATGCCATGCCCACATCATAGGATACAAGAAAAAGTAATCGCAGAAGCAATCACCTGAAAGAATTCCACAAGGTTCATATTTAAGGCCAGCAGTATATTCGTCTTCTATTGATAACACAAATTTAGTAGGAGTATCACTAAAAGATGCGATGTTATATATCTATTGTGTTCTGTCAAAAAGGTCGAACCGATGAGATTTTAAATAGCCACCACGGTCATTGGACTTAAATCCTTTAGACTTTCGCCTTCGGTATTATTTATAATTAGTCGTCTACATGACGCAAATCTCAACCGCGAGAAAATTTGAAACGACAGAACAAATAATTTTAATGGTTGTTCAATAAATATCCCCACATATTATTTAAAAGTCCTTGAGGATCCTCGTCGATCGCTTAGGGACTGAGAAACGGGTAAAAGTTATCCAATTAAATATTAGTACGAATATTTTCGTTATATCTATTGTTTAGAGTTTTCTCATGTAATTTGAAAATAAAGAATGATTAGGTTCAAATCGGGACGCCTAAGAGGCTAATTAAAATGTAATACAGATAAAAATGTAGCGACGCGTAGTGCATCATGCCTTGACCGGGAATCGAACCCGGATCATCCGATTTCCGGTTGGTTGCTCTGACCGCTAAGCTATCAAGGGACACTCATTATCCTTGCTAATGCGCCAGTTTAACGCGTCGCTACGGTACTCCCCCGCTAGAGACATAGTTTGTCTCGATACAATTAACGGAATGTGGCCGCGTTCACCATTCTTACGAACCGTTGTTCGGTAACCCCCGGACTATAGGGCGATGGATAGGACGGGAATCCGCGAATTTGAGATGTAAGGGAGGTTCGATGTACTGGAACGAATCACGTCGGGATGACCACTTTGGCGATAGCAAGGATAAAGAGTGCATGCCTTGACCGGGAACCGAACCCGGATCTCCCAATTGCCGGTTGGTTGCTCTGACCGCTGAGCTATCGAGGGACACTCATTATCCTTGCTAATGCGCCAGTTTAACGCGTCGCTACAAAAATTTTCAAAATAAAGAATTAACGATATCAAAGTATGTACGCCTGTGAATATATTTGCGTTTTTTATATTTTTAATAAATTTAAATAGAATACCATCAAAATTTCAGTTATAGTACGTCAGTCAAAGAAGCGGTCCAGGCTTTGTCAAAATAAAAAATAAACATTTTATAATTTAGTGTCTATATCTACACTTTCTAATAACTTTTCTGTAGAAATTGTTAAATGATATTGTGTAATAACCTAATGGATAATCTCCTGTAATGTTAGTCACTTTTTAAGACACTGTTAACCATAATAATTCGTTTATTTTTAGTACAACGGAGATGAAAACTGCTGTACAAAAACTTGAATGAAATCAGTTCTCGAAATGGCCTTCAACAAAGAATGAAGAAAGTGTGGAGGAACCAAAATGAATTCTCACCAACTGTGATCACATTGTGCGTAAAATATTTCTTTACGAAATGACAGGAAACTAAGAGTTAAATTAATAATAATTTCAATAAACTAAATTTCAACAAATATCCAATAGATGAAATAATAAAACATATCACTTTGTTACACCACTTTAAAAAAAAACTACACGTTTTTGAAATTTTGTGTCCTCCATTTGTTCACTGAAATAAAATACTCTTCACGCAAAGCAAAACCACGGTCATTTAAGCATCTCCAAAACATGTAACGCAACAAGAAGAAATCCACAAAGTCGGAACACAAACACACCTCCCGAAGCACAAAAAAACTTACTTAATATCCATTGTCGATTTATGTAAAATCAAACAGCCACCGGGACCCACTTCCACAAACGACCGAACACTGCAGTAGATCTGAAAATTATGTTCGGAATCATTAACGCTCTTCTAGTATCATCGTGTTACCTATTAGTGCGTTGACTGGCGAGGTCAAAGTTTCAGTACAAATGAAATTGTGTTTAAATCTTATCATACCGCACTTACAATTAGCGATAAGGTGTGTGTACTAGACATATTTATATATATGTACTTCGTACACATATATAAATTGGTTATCGATGAAACGCATTGATTTGGCGAACGGACTTTTTTTTAGTGGAATTTCACTTCTGGGAAATTTTAAAAATACCCTACATCAAACATAATTAAATGTACGTTTCGAAATTTCTTCGTAAAATACAGTATCACTCGACCATAGTAGAGTAGCGTTGACTCAGATTTCCTCCGGTGAGTCAATTTCTAGAGTTGATAGAACGAATAAATTCCCGTCTCTGTTAATGTCATAAAACATTAATACTTTTTTATTACACTGTTCTTCGTTCAGTAAAATTGTATTTACACAGGCGTACATTATTTGTTTCATATAATGGCTTTAAATCGGAGACCTTCTTGGCGTCCTCTGGAGTACCTCAAGGCTCAAATTTAGGACCATTATTCTTTCTTACTTATTAACGACTTGCCTATGTCACTTAATGTCTCTCATGTCGCCTTATGACTTAAAATTATTTTTAAATATAACCTGCTTAGATGCTCAATTGAGATTGCAAAAATGCATCAGCCTTGTGTCATAGTGTTCAGAGAATAAACAATAAACATAAATAAATGTAAAGTTTGCTCCTATATCTATACCTAAGGAGCAACTACTAATATTTGATTATTCTCTTAGTGGTGCAGTTTTAATACGTTCAGAAAATATTAAGGAACTTGGTGTGTACTTTGGTGATAAACTATCGTTCTCATCATGTTCATATCATGTACAACCCTTGGTTTCGTAGGGTTTGAGAACACGAAAAACTTTTGAATACGTTATCCCCAAAAGACCGATTGAACCGATTATGAACCGATTTCACTGTAGAATAACCTCAAATTTTCAGTTATAAGAGTTATATGGTATAAAAAAATTAATTAATTTCGTCTTGTCTTATACTAAACTACCAAAAAGTATGTTGGTCAAACGTGGCCAAGAAATGGAAAAACTTATATCATCACATTTGAAATTTAATAATTCTGTCAGTTTTGATTCGTGGAGGGAATAAACATAACTATTTATTGTCGTTATAAGATAATCTGTTTTTATTTAAAAGAAAGATGGCCACCTCCCGTTCCAATGAATCCTTATTCTGGTCAGTTGTTAGGTATTCGAATTGTGGATGGACTCCCCTGTACAACGATATAAATCACATGGGCATTTCTGACCAATACGGCAACAAAACTTCATTTTTACACTAAAGCCAAATAGAATAGATGACAAAATGTGGCCTTCTTGGCAACATTATTTGTAGGCATTCAATAAGCATGGGCCAGACACAACGATTTCATTTTCTTCAGACATTTTCTAGAAAAAAGTTTTCCAAAAAAAAAAATTTTTGTTAATAAGAACCTACATATACATAGGCTTTTTTATTAATCGATTGTGTCTTCACGTCTCATTAGAGCGACAAACATTTGTAAAAAATCATAGTTACAGTACTCCCTTCGCTTCACAACTTAGTTCTGTTCGGAATGAGGAAATTGACAATAGATTAGTCATCATGAGGTCATCAGTCCTAAGACTGGTTGGACGCTAACCTCCAGCTTCTCCTATCTTGTGCTAACCTACGCATTTCGCTAATTGTGCTACAACCTACATCCCTTACTATTTGCGAGCAGTAGTCTAATCTAGGCCTACCTCTGCCTTTCTTAACTCCTATTTCTGCCTCCAAAATATCGCGGACTATTCCCCCATGTCTCAGCATATGGCCTACCATTCTATCTCTTCTCTTCTTTATGTTTTTCCACATACGTTTTTTCTCGAACTCTTTCTCTCATACTTCTTCGTTTCTAACCCTATCAGTCCACGGTATTTTCATCATTCTTCGGTAACACCACATCTCAAAAGCATCTAATTTCTTCCTACTTGCTTCCCCTACCGTCCAGGATTCGCAACAGTATAGTGCCCTGCTCCATACAAACGTTTTCAAAAATATCTTCCTTGTTTCTAAGTTTATTACCCCCGGGCATAAAAGTGCTTTCTTTTTGTTAAAAACTACTCGACCCTGCGCTATTCTTTGTTTTATATATTTATCGCTTCTTCCATCCCAAATAGATTAGTACCAGCCTTTATAATAAATCAGTTGAGCGTCATATTTTATAATAGATAATTATTACAGTGTTTTTATTCCAACCTAACAGTTACACACAAAATATTTCTAAATTGTCTTTTATGTTTCGCGAAAATGGATTTATTCCAAACTTACCATTCACCATTACCATTTTTCTTTCTGCCCCATGTTATTTTACCGCCATGACGATGCGACGGTAAGATAAGCAATTAACTTTGAGATATCAAGAAGTAGGAAGTTAATATCGCTTAAAGATAATAGGTACCGTCGGTCTCTGTTAGACAAATACTGCCTGTAAAGAAGAATGAAGAAATTATAATATGGAAAAGCACCATGACCAGTACTAACAATAGCCACCACATATTATGTATATTCCATGCTGTTATCAGTCACTGCACCTTATTTAAGACAACACAAATCATACTACGAGTCCAAAGTACGTTCACGAGGTGCCCCCCTGAATGAATTGTCACGATTATTAGAAAATTACGCGGGTTAACAGGAAGGAGGAAAACGGTGCGGACGGGTCAGGGTCAAAGGTGTAAGTCGGTTTAAATGCTGAGCAATGTCAAGTCATCAAGTTCTTGTAAAAGAAGAACGAACTTTAATAAACAGTAGGTCGTAGGTCTCAAATTTAATTAATATTTTTCACTCGTACTGTTTAAAAAATTAGTTAATTAGGATTAATAATCACATTTCCATTTTATCCTTGTTTATTTTACCGAGATATCTACATTTTTTTGGTTAAAGGAGACCAAAACAAAATAATATTTTAAATAGTTTGAAATAATTCTATGAATGTTTGTCAAATTATGTGAAACACTGACTTGCACCAATAACGTGCAAAGTTGTGTTCTAATTTAATTGTAAGATAAAATAACGCACTACAAGATTGAAAATTAAAATGAAAGACTAATCTTATTAACAAAAAAAAAAAAAAAAATTAAACTGTCGAAACTGTTGAAAAGTTTCGCGCCTCTTCATGCTATCAAAACATTTTGCAATACTTCTGGCAGTATCATTGCACATTATTCAACAATTTCTTGTTACAGTCCTTCAAAATTAGCTACAAGAATTCTCAAGATCATATGTTGAGCCAAGAAGACACAAAATAGTCCATATTGGTCAACCAAGTAATTCTCGGAAGCAAGGAAAGACGAACCCAATTATTCCTCTTTTTGTGAGGATGTAGCGGAGAGATGTTCAACAAAAATATTTGGATAATTATTGATGCAATTATAATTAAATTATAATTGCATAATTAATGCAATATAATTAAATTATAATTTCTATTTTCAATAATAAATTGAAATAGAATTTACATCTGAACGTGGCGAAATTTACACCAGATGTATTGATTTTAATCCACTACTGGTAAGAAAATGTACACCATCGAATGGTAAAATTCTACTACGATCATGTGGCATTTCTACACCATTACACAAACTGGTGTCTTTATATGTACCCCATTTAGTGTAAATTTTTCATCACATTTCAGATGCTGTAGTTAAAATTCCTTATAGAAACACCCTATACATATAGCTTATTAATATTCTAAAAAAAAAAATAGTATAAAAGAAACGAAATGCATGTGTATATTTATCAATCAATAATCAAACAACGTTACAAAAATATTTAGGACCAACAAAACATGTCGAAAGCGTTTCTTTATTTTTTTTTAAATCCTCTCACAATTATTTACTATTAATTATTTATTTTTCGCTTTAAATAAATGTTAAGTATAAATTTATATTTATACCTGTATAGATACAGTTATTATACAGAGTTACTCAGAAATAACGCATGACAGCTTTATATCGGAACATAGTACTTTAATAAAGGATGGTTTGAACAAATATTTTAAAGAGGGGGTTAAGAAAGGGTTAACTCAAGATTGCCAAAAATTTAGAAACATGAGATACACTAAACTAACAGATTTTTAATACAACACCCTATATTTATATTGCAATTTAGATATGGATTATCGCCTTATTTTGATTTTGTAATTCTGTTTGCGACGTTATCAAATAATATTAAACTTATTTCGAATAATAGCATTTAATTCGTTCAATCAAAAAAAACAAAAATAACTAAATATATCAAATTTCAACCGTCCTTGTTCTACAAATAATTGGACCTTGAACTGTGGAATGTATACAAAAAAATAAAAAAGAGCTTAAATTTGAGACCGCAATTGTTTTTCACTTAAAAATAAAACTTTTCAAATTCGTTAGTTTCATTATCATAGCCTGGCAGTATTAGATATGTATTTGTAGTTAAAATTAATTTTAAAAATGTCGCCGCAACGCCATCTTTGAGGATTATATGCCCACTTAACTTTATGTAACTTTAATGTATGTATGAGTGCCAAGTTCATTCTTTTAGGTCTCTCAATTCCAAAGTTAAAGGGGAGAAGAGATTTTTTAAATAACTGTTTTCCATTCTTAAATGTTTCATATAAAAGAAATAAAAAGAAGTATGTAGTAAGATTTTGCTATATTATAATAATGTACTTAATTTGATATACATACATATATGTAGTTAACTAAATCAGCTTTCTAGATTAGACAGAGTAAGTAAAGATGATTCATTTTAATTTTTACTTTTTTGCTATTAATTAAGTACAAATGTAACTGTAAAGGTCTTATGAATCTAAAAAAAAATCCGAAATAAATCGTATTGTGTATTCTTATTTACAATTTAAGTTCTCCCAATCGTACACCAATTTATAGATTGTTTTGCCTTTGCTTTTACGAGAGCGAAGTTTAGCTCAGATGCTTTTCTTCCACCCAATCCTCGACATTCATACAGACCAAGCCAACGCAGGTGGGAGTCGAACCCACGATATTTAATCGACGTTTTTTTTAAGTAATTACAGGAAAAATAGGAAAAACCTGCTTCAGCTGAAAGGCTGGGGCGTTACCTGTTACACCACTTGACCGACTAATAGACGTCAAAAAAATGCACACAAATTTCTTGAGGAACTTTTAGCAAATTTGTTTAAAAAAAATTATACAACTTTAAAAAAAAATCATTAAATTATATACATTTTCTATAAAACTATTATGACGCATATAATCAAATGCATTTGGTTGAAAATCCCCGCCACCAAATGCAGTGTATCATTTGAAATACCCGACCCTGTCGCGTCGACGGACGGTCGACCTTCCTTGGAAAATAAGCTGACAAGTAGTAGTTATTTCACGGATTGATCGAACCTTGATCTTCGGACGACACATGCCCCACGAATTGCTGCAACACCCAACAGCATATTATCGCATAAGAAACTTTGATACTACTAAACTTTTATAGTTTGAACATATAATTTAGATAATAGGTAATCGTGTACTATTGTTGCCTCCTCCAAGAATATTATAGTCTCTCAAACAATTGATCAGCTTCATTTCATAATTATTTATCCATTTATTTCTTTTATTGTCTAATCTAAATAAGTTTTTTTTTAATTTACAATTAATTATATCGCGTTTATAAACACGTTTCCTTGGAGATAACGGTATTATTTATTAAATTTGTATAATATGTAAGACATCTAGTTCTAGTACATACTTTATAAAGGAATAATTTGTTTAGGACGCAGGGTAGTGTAATTGATGCAATAATCGATTCGGAAACCTGGGTAGCGGATTCGGTTCTCGAAAAGGCTTTCTTTTGTTTTATTTACTTACACTTTTCATTTTTAGGCAAAGTAATTATAATATTAACTATTATTATTTTGTTATTACTGTTATATAACATTTATATATATTCGTTGTTAAAATACAGGAAAAACACACCTTGTATGGGCCTAAAACTGATCCCCGTAAGACATTTTCATATGAGATTGTTCTGCTAAGTTCCCGGGGAAAAAATACAAAAATCGTAATAAAATAAAGAGTTTTAAAACCTTAAAATGTCCTTTTCCGCACGTAGAACATATCTATCTCGAAATTGAGTGGCCGAGAAAAAATAAACCAACACATAAATGCAGAAGAATATGTGTTTTATGCGATAGTTTTACTTTTTTCAAGTAGTCCACCATTTTGAGGTGTGTTCTATACACCTCAAAATCAATATATGTCGTCTGGTAGACGTCCCTAATCAGAATCAAACGAAACCCGATCGATCCGACACGATTTAGAGTGATCGTGCTAACAAAAAAAATCTCAAATAGTCCACCATTGTGCTTTCTCATGACCCATGAACATGGTAGAGTGTGTTCTATCCACCTCAAAATCAATAGGTATCATCTGGGAGACGTCCCCGATCAGAATCAGTCAAAGCCCGATCGATCCGACACGATTTAGTTGAGTTATCGTGCTAACAAGAATAAATGCCGACGACGACACACACACACACAGCAAAAATTTTGTAAGAACCATTTTTTCTGTTTTTAGGCCTAAAAACGAAAAATAAACCCAAAAACATTATTTTTAATTTTTTTTACACGATTACATTACTTTTCCGCTTATAGTGGAGTGCGGAAAAGTAAAAAAGTGGCATAATGATTGAGAAGGTCGAGGTATTTCGCAGAATATGTTTTGTTAGCAGTTTAGTAAAAAATAAAAGCTCAGAAAGCATTATTATTATGAAATAAGTACTCCATGTAGAAATTATCCAATGAAGTGCTTTCAGGAAGAAAAACATGGATATTATCAAGACTTATTCTTGATAATATCCATGTTTTTCTTCTCATGAAACCAATTGCGTTTGAAAAGAAACGTGGCAGATCAGAGACCTCTAACGTAATGCATCTTCTTTTGAATTGGTGAATTTATTTCATTGATGGAGGTATATTATGATGCTTAATAGAACTTTAGAAAGGTCTTTTTGGGGCGCGACCGTAGAAAGGTGTCACTCTGACAACTGTCGAAATTGTTTTGTTGATGATGGTCATTTTTTAGGGTTGTAATGACTACCAGAATGTTATAAAGATGTTCTGTAATTCCCTAAGGAGTGAACAACGTGTTGCTTGAAGACGAACATAACGAGGTTGTACATAAGACTATTGTCTTAAGTTGTCGTCTGGGAGACGTCCCCGATCAAAATCAGCCAAAATCCGATCGATCCGACACGATTTAGTCTCGAATTATTGTGCTAACAGGAAATTTTATTAATACCGACGACAACGACACACACACACAAAATTGTTTAAAAACCATTTTTTTTTTTTTTGGTTTTTAGACCAAAAAACGAAAAATAAACGCTAGAAAAAATTTTTTTGTTTACACGATTACATTACTTTTCCGCGTATAGTTAGTTGAGTGCGGAAAAGTAAAATTGCAAAATTATTACGGCGAATTCGGAAACGTCATGATTAATTACGAGATCGGGAACGGCATATTCTTGAACGAAAATTGATCCCCATAAGACATTTCCACAAGAAATTAATGGCTGTTCTGCTACAGCTCAGTTGTCCTACATAAATTTACCGTTCTCATTCTCGTAATTAGTCTTCGAATTTGCCGTAATAGTTTTGCAATTTTTTATTTCGATTTTTGGATTTTTTCTCCTGGAAACCTAGCAGAACAGCCATTAATCTCGTTTTAAAATGTCTTATGGGGGTCAGTTTCCGTTCAGGAATTTACCGTTTGCCTTCTTTTAATTAATCATGATATATTCAAATTCGCCGTGTTTGCATTTTTTTTTTCAGATTTTTTGATTCTGTTCCCTGTAACTTAGCAGAACAGATATTAATCTTAATTAATTCGTCCTGGGATGGAAGAAGCGATAAAGACATAAAACAAAGAATAGCGCAGGGTCGAGTAGCTTTTAACAAAAAGAAAGCACTTTTATGCTCGGGGGTAATAAACTTAGAAACAAGGAAGAGATTTTTGAAAACATATGTATGGAGCACGGCACTTTACGGCTGCGAAACCTGGACGGTAGGGGAAGCAAGTAGGAAGAAATTAGAAGCTTTTGAGATGTGGTGTTACCGAAGAATGATGAAAATACCAGGGACTGATAGGGTTAGAAACGAAGAAGTATTGGAGAAAGTCGGCGAGAAAAGGAGTATGTGGAAAAACTTAAAGAAGAGAAGAGATAGAATGGTAGGCCACTTGCTGAGACATGGGGGAATAGTCCGCGATATTTTGGAGGCAGAAATAGGAGTGAAGAAAGGCAGAGGTAGGCCTAGATTAGACTACTGCTCGCAAATAGTAAGGGATGTAGGTTGTAGCACAATTAGCGAAATGCGTAGGTTAGCACAAGATAGGAGAAGCTGGAGGTTAGCGTCCAACCAGTCTTAGGACTGATGACCTAATGATGATGAATTCGTCCTCTGGTCTTTTGTGGATATGTGTATTATCAATTTTCTTTCGTGTTTATGTATTTTCTTTCGTTTTTGAGTTTTGAGTTTTTTACTAATTTTTTTTGCCTTAATTTTTTTTTATTTCGTTTATATCATTTGTTTACGGTTAAAGAACGGCAAATTCCTATATACTTACTTTTAACAAAAAAAAAATAGAAATTTGATAGATGTTCTGCTAACTTCATATGAAGTTAGCAGAACAGTCAAAATGTTTTAAATATCAAAAATGGTTAAATTATCACTTTCACAATTAATTAACGGCTAATTAACGGCAAATAATAAGCCTATGCATTTTTCCATTCTTCAAAGTTGTTCTGCTAAGTTCATAGTCATACTGATGCCTTTAGTCGATATTTTATGAGTACAATGAATTTTATTACTATTGGTATTATCTGTAGAATCATTATCATTACATTCGGCGATAACAAATATAACGCGTAAAATTTTGAACCTCCATAGTTTACCTTGGGATTAATTTATAATGTAATCGTAAATCAACAGCATCACAATTTAGAGCACACCAGCTTAAACTAACCCAACCTTTGGACTTCGTACTATTAAAATAATGCTCTAAATTAAGAATTTCCTCTACTCTCAAGTTTCAAATAGTGATAATGATCATAAGTACATAGGGGGTTGGCCGACGCTCCAAGCCAAAGTTAACAGTGCCCACATGAATAATAATCTGCGTTATTATTTATTACACAATATTCCCGCACGAGTCTACAGAGAAACTATTATAGATTAAATATTGTCTGTAATACATACTCTAGACAGTGCACACCGATTTGTAACCGTGAGTGGGGTAACGTATATAAGGGTAAGATATATTTTCATTGTATCAAAAAAATTAATATCCATATACGAGGTGTGTTCAAAAAATAACGGGAATTTTCGTTTTTTGGAAAGAATTTTATTTATTCGTCTACATCAATGCTATCCCCTTCAAAATCGTCCTCATTAGATATTATACACTTATGCCAGCGCTTCATCCAATCCCCGAAACACTTCTGGAACTCGATCTTTGGGATAGTGTTTAGCTCTCTCAGCGATCTGCTTTTAATCTCGTCTATGCTTGCAAGACGACGGCCTCTTAGAGTTCTTTTTATTTTTGAGAACAGAAAAGTCACACGGAGCCATATCTGATGAATATGGAGGCTGGGACATCATTTACAATGTTGTTTTGGGCCAAAAGTTCACGGACAAACATACATCGTGCATGCATCATGCAAAAGCCATGAATTGTTTCGCCACAAATCCAGGCGTTTTTTTTTCGAATTGCTTCACGCAAACGGCGTTGAAGTTGTAGGCAGTGGTCCTTATTTATTATTTAATTGTTGTCGACTTCATTTAGCAACTCCTGGGCAACTTCCGTTCGCCGCTGTTTTTGTTCGACATTCGACAATTTTGGAACAAATTTTGCTGCCACACGTTTCATACCCAAAACACCCAAAAAAATTAATGACATGAGCCAATTGATATGCCAACATCATCAGCGGCTTCTTTGATTGTGATTCGACGATCGTTCATAATCATTTCTTTCGCTGTTTCCACGTTTTCATCGGTTGTTGGTGTGCTGGGCGTCCAGGGCGCTCGACACCTTCAACGTCTTCAAGGTCTTCTTGGAAACGCTGATACTACTCGTAAGCCCTTATTTTACTCATAGCAGACTCACTCAAGTCATTGCTGCACTTTATTCCATTCTTATAGCAAAATTAATACAACTCGCAAAATTACAAAATTGCCGTTAATTTTGAACAAACCTCGTATGTATCTGTATACAGAGACGTGCTGCATAGTACTAAAAGTAATAGATGTACCATGTACAGCTAACGCATTAAAAAGGTTTCCAATCTAAAATGTAATCCTGAATGTTGTCAAGGTTCGAAATAATGAATGCGAATGAAACATGAATGCTTACTAGAATGCCTTTTCTCATTGGGTATTTATTAATTATCTCATTTTATCCAGGCAGAGTAATTATCAAGTGGCGTTGTATTATAAGTCCATGAATATCAAGTTTAGCCTGGGAAGGGGCTGGAACCTTCGATGCAACAACAAAAATAGGAGACCAGTTTTCTACGAATCGCCATATAACGTTTTAAAAAATCCTATAATAAATTATTATGATTACAATAGTAATTTTTAATAAATTAGATTTATTTTATAACAAGGTTATATAATACAAATTTTCACTCGTATGTACTTTAACCACATATTCGTTAGTCCATATTTTATAATAACATAAATTTTTACACAATTTTAATTCGTATTATTAAATACGAATATAACAAGTACATAAAATACGAGTAAAAATTGAAATTAGCAACTCCACTCAGTCATTAATTTTAGTAAAACAACTTTGTTATCAAATAAAATATGTATGAAATGACATTTACTCGATTTTTTGTTTATTTTTTGTTTTCCACGACACAGATGATTAGTCAAAATACGTTTGTCATCAATTAAGCGGCTGGGCGCCTATTGCGGTATCGGCGAATATTTTCACCATTTTTCTGTGACAAATGTTTCACAAAAGTCCATTTGTTATACATCGTTGGATTCAGAAAAGAAATCTGCACAATGGTAAATAAAAAAAAAATATATTGCCATTTGAAAAAAAAAGTTGACCATCGCTTTTCAAAAAAAAAAGTTTAAAAACACTGCGGTATGCTCACTCTAGAGTGTATTTAGAGCCATTTCATTTAATTTTTTGGTTTTTTTTTTAAATCAGATTATAAATAACGGAGTTATGGCTTGCGACGTTTTTTTAGGAGACAGCCTGTATAATTCCAAGGTCGCAGTAAGTCTTCTACTGTCAAATATTCTATTATTCTTAAAGGAGAAAGGATCAACAGGATTGTACGTATATATTATACTCCTGTAGAACAGGAGTCCACTGGACCACCCTCAGTTATCAATATTCAATCTATCTCATATAAACTACATACCACCATGAGTCAGGGAAACATAGTTAAATATCAGTACACTGCAAAATATTTCAGAACACGAATTATAGATGAAAACCTTTTTGTTGGGATAGCTGTACATAATTATAAAAATATATAAATATTTAATGGAAGGATATTCTAACTTTTTCACTCTGTATAGGGAATAAGGTTCTCAAAACTAATAAATAGGTACATTAATAGTAGCATGTTTAAAGGAGTTGAGGAAAAACATTACTCACCACCGCTTAATCACTCGTGTAAATTATGTAATTCATACGATAAAATTTTATTGGTTTCATCTCTTAAGTTTAGGGATAGATCAACAACAGGGATTATTGAACTTGTTTTCGACATTATATAAACAATGCTCTCTAGTCGCAATTTTAATAAGTATATTTATTTATCCATCTTATACTTCTAGTCGTGTTTCATCGACTCTTTCAGATAATACAATTATTCCAATTAATATAAATTTGTACACGTTGAGAAATGTTCAAATATTCCTACTCGGACATAGAGAAGTCGTACATACATAACTGGCTAGTTACTTTGTATACTTCGTTTCAAGTTCGGTTACAAGGTAAGCATTTTCTGACCTCATTTTACGCGGATTCTCTGACTAGGCGCCACTGGTACAGGTCACGATTCTGCAAACCATGTTTACCTATATTCTCTCAAATAACAATAATAAACTTTCAGGTTTTCTTACTGTATGACAACCGATATAGCACCGTATGCTTTTATAGAAGTATTTTTAATAAAGCACGTTTTAAATAGCGGATCCTATTACAAACTACCTTTCGGTATAAACCTTTTGCATCAAAATGTTAGGATAAATATTGAATAATGTCTTTAAAAGAATTCCCACGGGTAGTCTACGTGATAAATGATTTAGTCACTTTGTGGATTTTGCCCTAACAGATAGCATGTGACAAATACCGAATTTTCACCGTCAAATATCACGCAGCGCCTGTTTTATTTTAAAATTTTATCTTATCGCGTTCAAACTCCATTCATACTCGGTATTCCGTTATCAACTGATTACTTTTTAATACAATAAAACATCTCGAAATATTGAATGTAGTTTCTGTGGCAAAAAAAGGACTACAAAAAAGCCGGTTCCAGAATGGCAGCTAAATGTATACTGAAAACTATTAAATCAGTATCTTATTTTAAACGGCCTTGTGATAAATATAATTATAACACTAGTTTATGTTATTTATACAATTTATATATTAATGTTTGTGTTATACATTAATGTCAAACTGAAAATTTTGGCGACAGGCGTGACATATCCGGAAAACATAACCTACACAACGTGAATGTCAAACGGAATGTATAAATATCAATCGATTATAAACAATTAAATATAAACTAAAGATGTTTATATTATTAGAATAGCAATTAATTTGATACTTCGTATCAATTTCAGCTTTTTATTAAATGCTAAGATAAAAGAAAAAAATATATGTTCGATATTCTAACTACTCACCGAAGTTGATTTGATTATCCGGCTAATAAAGTTTGACCTCCTTATCAATTACCTCGATAATTTATCATAAACTCACTGACACAAGCACCGTTTTATCTAAAACTCTTCAAAGAAGTCAACAACGACGAGCATTTCGCGTGGATAGAATGTACCGTATTTTTGGACAGCTCAACGCTCCGCCAATGAAATTCTCATTTGATTGGAAGGGATAGTGGCGTGATATTTTACGTCACCATGTGCCCACGGAGCCAGATCAATATTTTCAGAAAAAAAAATGGACGTTTTATGAATTTTAGCACAGCGAATTAATCCGCGTCTATAATTTGCCAGTTATGTTTGCATATTTCTATCTAACTACATGATATCAGATAAATCATATTTTTGAATTAATTTTAAAAAAATTTAAATAAAGGTGTCTAAGAATTTGGCAGCACATCCTACATTCATTCATCTGTTTAAAGTTATCTGTAATACCGACTTGACTAATAAACGCGTTGTCAAAAAAAGATTTCTATGACACAATTATTTCATAGGTATTTTAAATAAAATTCTTTCGTTTACAGCATTAGCGCAGTCGAGAATTACAACGAAGGCAGAATAACTATTCGTTTGTATACTTCCGATGCCCTACTACATGGATACTACATCTCTGTATTCGTTTGGAAGGTGTAAATAATATTAGTGTAATCCTGCGTCAGAGTGCAAGAAGGTATGAATTGCACTAGTTCTAAAATGTGAGGTACTGAACATTTGGCACTTATTGCACTGTATTGCAAAAATATATGTATGTATATTAAATTACTCCTGTTTCTTATCTAAAACTACTAGTGTTTAATTATAAATATATAACCAATTTTAATTGCACTAGTTAACACTCCCTATACTTAAACATTTCAAACACGCAAATATTAAGAAATATAACAGAAAAAGCAAACAGCGTCAAAAACAAAAGAACACATTTTATCCTGAGAAATATGATTTAATTGATACAATTAAATTCTACTTGATTTTAATTAACAATAGAAACCTCATAATTATTTATAATTGCGTTATTTTATTAATTAAACGAGGATATTTATTTCTTCGTTACGATATTTGTGATTGGGTATTTCGGTACTATTTGTTGTATTTTAGGTATAGAACAGTGTTTTAATTCTGAACAGCTTTGTTTCGTTTGTAAGAACCGTACTTCATTTAGAACCTAAAGTAAACAAGTCCTGATTATGTTCACTTGTACACATTACTTTAACATTAGAACAATGGTTGTTCTAATTTCTAAGTTATTCTAAACGCTTATTTGTTATCTACAACCGATTTTTCATTTTAGTTATATCATCAATGTAATCTTTAAAGTATTGAATCGAAAAGCAATATGAAAAAGTAGCCCAAATATCCATAGATCATATATTGTCATATTTCTGCTTTTTTGAAGTTATGTTATTCCTATTTTATATATGCACATATTTTTGTTTGCCATTTTATTGTAAATAAAAGTCAATTCCTTTTATTTAATATCCCGTTTATGTTAACATTAGTTCTGATATTTTACTTTGTGTATTTTAAAATTTAACATTCGATTAATTTTGGCATAATGTTATAAAAGCAAAATATTGTCAACTAGTTTTAACATTTTAGAATGTGAGGTGTCAAACACCTATATCGCAACCAAGATGACTAGAGTCTAGTCTTCTCTCTAGACTACTCTCTAGTCTTCTTGATCGCAATCAAAAATATCACTTACAATGGAAAATACTTAATGATAAGTAACCACTTCGCAATTGTTCAGTCTCGGTCTTCTCTGTCCGTAAATAATCCAGGACCCTGGATATCTGTGATCAAGAAGACTAGAGAATAAAGAGACATAGCTCCTCGAAAAATCAGTGGTGGGGGTGGCACAAAGAACATCGGCAATATGGCAGGCTTGCGTGAAGCGCGCGGGATCTCAGTATGCCGTTCATCCTCGTCTATCGCGGTTTCTCTCTCACACTATCGAAATGTCGGGTTCCATTGAGCCACGTTCAGGGCTTTTGCAGGAACAATTCGCAACGCAACAGTATCTCGACGCTTTTGACATATTCAACAGAAAAACTGGAAATTCTTAACACAGCAAACACAAATAACCTCGCTCGATTCTGCGCAATGACCGCCATGATGAAGCACACCACGTGATCACAATGCGGACGCTTTTCGTGCTACCCCCATCACTCGAGCTATGTCTTCTGTTTCTTTCTTTAGTTTTCTGTTAGTTTTCTTGTCTGTGATGTATATGTTCATGTTCTCTGAAGATGACGTTCTGATCATAGAAAATATACTACTATATTTTCTATGCTTTTTGATAACTTGATAAGGTTAAGTAGGTTAAGTTATAAGTTAAAGCAGTTAGAATTGCTAATATGGAATTGGCGCCTGAAAGTGATAACAAATTATTCCAAAACTCTATAAAATATTTGCATAGTATTTCTAATATAGGAGCTTTAAATGTGCCTGCTTTGAAATCATTTTACTCGTAAGTTGTCTATCAAATACTTGAAATTGTATTTTAAAAACCTAAACCTAAATATCGGTTTTTCTGTTTAGAACCAAAAGACGATTAATGGAATTAAGGAACGCCATGTATTTGCCATTTAATATAACGAAAGCATCAGTTAGCTGCCAGAGATGCTTCACAAATTTGCTAGATGGACCTGCAACTCACAGAATAAAGGCTGAGCGAAAAAAGACTAAATTCGCTAAAAGAGTATTGGCAAAGTTTCATCATGACAAGCCTCTAACACAGTTTCAAAGAAAATACATTAAGAAACTTGATGATTTTAATGGAAATCAGCTGGTAAGTCATCGCATTTTGCTTAGAATATATCCATAATCGATTTGATTTCAGTCAATTACATGTAAATTTTGTAAAAAAGAATCCTTGATTAAGTTAGAAAAACCTAAGAAACCCATCGGTCCAAAGGCTACCAAAAGAGAACCTTCAAAGAAAAAGAAAAAGCTGAAGAAAAAAGATAAATTTTGTGGTCTTAACGAAGACGCAGTTAAATCACTTACACCACAGAATATTAGAAATTTAGACAGTGCAGATATGTCTAACGGAAATGATAAGAAAGTGTCAGGCTTTCAATTAAGTAAGAAACAAAGCTTAATGAGAAAAAAAGTACAAGTTACTGTAGAAAATACCAAAGAGAATATGGTGCAACTTAAGAAAAAAAGTAAAAAGTTAGATAAACTTAATAAAATACTATTATCAAATGCATCAGAAAGAAAATCTACGCCTAAATTAAAACATTTTTTACAGGGTTTGTGAAAGTTAATTAGTGAATATTTTAAAGTAAAAGACGAAATTTAATAAATAATGTTTTATTTACTTATAACGGTATCGATTTAAATGATATAACAAAACACATATAGGACAATCACACAAATTAATCAATGGAAAATTGGCTTTCTTCTCGTACAGCATAGATAACAGCTCTTCACTCGAGTGGTATCTGTTCAGTTATGATCTGCAAAGAAAGTGACAGTATAATATACAAGACGAGGTTTTATAAATACACGTACAATAGTAACATGCTGTTATGTTAACATAAAGGAGTGTATATATTGAACTATGAAAAATCATATTTAAATCTTATAAAAATTGTCTTCCTATAAAAATAAGGAAATGCTTAACTTCTACAGAAACAATTCTTTTGCCAGTTCTGTTGCATCTACATAAAGCCAAGAAAACAAGCCGTTGGGCGCATTGACAGACTAACTTGCCAGAAGCGTTTAGACCTACCTTTGCACAAATATTTCTATACTCCTGGTCAGTACACCAGGCCGAACGTTCCGGTAACTCTCTGCCCCTCCTCCTCAACTCCTGACTCACCTCAACCAAGTCCAGGATCGATATGGGGTCCAGCTTGTGTCTGCCAATGAGCCCAACTAAATACTCGATGTAGTGTAGTCTAGGCATACACAAAACAACAACACGTTAGCCAATCGGGGAGGGAATCGTATACTGTTCCTTATATGTATAGGCAGAATGACATATTTAAAAACCTTTCTGATAGAACTCGAGAGAATGAAATGAGTTTAAGGAACAGTATACTTTTATGTACCTGTTTTAATCGTAATCGGTATGTATCTCGTGGGGTTCCAAAACAATTAGGGGGCAGTCGCCTGGCTGCTCTCCTAACGACAGTCTCTAAATCATCGGTGCTCAACATCTCTATGGTATCAACACGATTCTTTTGAATCAGTTGACATAAATATTCTATATAATGCATCCTGAAAGTAACCGAAGAAATTTGCTGTTCAATATTACGCTACTGTATAATGCTGTAAAAGTAGATAATGCTCGTTTGTGTTTGATGGTGTTTTTTTTCTAATTCTCCCTTTGATATCAAACTGAATAATTTTCTGCGATGGCAATAGTTATTTGTGGTAGTGTAAATGGTTTTACTGTACCTGCACAAACCCGCTTGCCCAGGGTTCACTTCATTATTACATACGGTGTCAATTAGGCCGTTAGGTGTTTCTCTTTGTAAGGGTATTAAACAGTTAAGTATAGCGGCTGCGTTTTCTTCTTTTTCGCCTCCTGTTTCTGTATCAAATGGAATTTTGTTTTCCTATAACAAATAAGAATCTATGTCTATAGTAACATAATAAAAATTATTTTACAATCCACATTGTTTATAATGGAATGAGTGAAATTTTATCGAATGAGTTTGAGGTAAACATTTTTTGATTTGCACGAAAACTTAAAAAAAGTAAACATGCTATATTGACTATAAAGATTGTTAAAAGTACAAAAATGAATTTTATAGAACTTATATAAAATTTGCTAGTAATATTGAAAAGTGGTTGTCCCTGTATCCCAAATTATGGTATACATTTCTATCAAATGTTTGAATTATAAATAGTTATACAAAATGCTCATAAAATTTTTAATCAAATGACACAATATTCATAGTCCTGCTTAAATATTTTTTTATAACTACGTCAACCTGACTTATTCCTATTTTTTTTTCTTTTTTTTTTAAGAGAATTGAATCTTGAAGTTTTCCATTGAGTACAATGGCAGCCCATTCTAAAGGTGCGCTCATAGTAGCAGTAAAGTTAACTTTAAAAAGTAAACAGTAAGAAGTTAGCATTAAGCATTATGGATTTAGAAGTAATGTGTTCATAGTTTAAAATAAGTTAAGAAGTAGTCATGCGCACTAAATTGAGCCTGCATCTGTCTTTTTGCTCGTAGGCCTGCATTTGTTTTGACAATGTCAAATGTCAGATTCACGTCATTCTCGATTTATTTGCAGATCTGTTGTCGACATTAAAAATAAAACTGTGAAGAAATTGAAGGTATTTTAAGGTAGAAAAAATGCAATTAGATGAAGATGAACTATTCTGAGTGTGATACGACTAGACCTCAAAAACTGTGCTTAAAACAAACATAAACCATAGACTTAGCAAACAAATCACAGAAACAGAACTTACTGAACATAGAATTAAAAGAAATTCCCCGTAAATAAACGATTAATCACGATTTTATACGAATCAGTTATCAGTAAAACTTAAGAAATAAAAATTGGTCATTTCTTACTTCTTAAGACTAACGGCTTATTCCTTAATTTTTGCTTAAAATGCGCTATGAATGGCGCCGTATGAAACATTGTATTGAATTTTCTTACGTCTTGTGTTACTTTTTAAAGTTAACTTTACTGCTACTATGAATGCAGCCTAAGATATATAAGACTGGATGTTAATTTTAAAATTATAAAGTACAGTTACATTGGTAGATTTTCTAAATAAACATTAGTTTTCGTAGTGTACATACATATATGAAAAAGTTAAATTAACGTCTAATAACCTACGTTCATAGTTCAACGTCTGTCGAGTGTGATTCCTCAATGAGCCAGAGATATCGACCACACTCTTGTCACTACGTATATATCGCTGAAGTTAAATTGAATTTAGCTACAGTCGATGGCAATGGAAAAAATCGCGCGCAATAACCACTGAACTGTGAATGTGGCCTTAGGCATCCTTCAGAGAACTAAAGCTGCCTCCAGCCATAGAAAATTGGACCTATCATATTTACTTGCCTGAATTTCTGTCACGTGTAGTTGGAGAATTTGAACTACACTTCGCTGTCGTTAAACCCTTAACTTCATACTTATAAATATCGTTTATATGCTATACAATTTTCAAATTCTAAATAGTAAATCATGAATTTAAATATTTATATAAACAAGATTTATTTATTTGTCACTCAATCTATTGGCGACAAAAATGAAACGATAGCAATAGTAAATTCTCGGTAGGGAGAATTGGCGCTGCCGACAGTAGTATTTCTCTGGAGGCTTCAAGCATCCTTCATAGAACTAATAGTGTCACTAGCAACAGAAAGTTGGACCAAACATAGCATATTTACTGGTATTCCCCTAATTCCATCTACTTGTCACAATGTCTGTGGCGTGTAGTTTAAAAAATTTAACTATATTCGCTATAGCTGGATCCTTAACCCCATATTTATAAACATTATTTATGTTATATAATTTAAAAACTCTAAATGGTTTTTTTTAAGTACCTGGGATAAGATGAATAAAATTGAACAAAATAGCAACAAAAACTATTTAGAATCAAAGGAATACAATGTCACTAAACTAATTAATTATTCTTTTGCTATTTCTGTCAAACTGATATTGCCATGTAGAGTTTTTGTTTCTAGAATTCGGCAAAAGACTAAAACAGAATATTATGCAAGGCAGGAAAAAGCTATCTTATTTAAAAACTTCGCAAAAGATTATTGCAAGATCTTAACCACAGACTACTTGGTAGTCTGTGATCTTAACCAAAATTAAAGATTTCCTTCTTCGTAGAGATCGCAGAATGTCATATGTTATCGATGTCCTCAATTATGTTGTTTATATCAATTATCGTGGCAAAAGGTAGAAATCAAAAGTAGAAAGTATTAGATTGAACATATAAAAAAGTAACACATAGTACTACAAAATATCATGGATATTGATTAATAAAATTCAAAAATATTTATGAATAAACCAAAACAAAAACATTTCTCTTTAATTCGCCCTAATTATATTAATATTGAGTTTGTTTAAAGTTAAGTTTAAGTGCAATAAAATACTGTTAATAAAGAAACCCACTTTAAAAGTTTTTTATTTTGCATTTTTTTATGATAATGCATACCATAATTTAAGACAGCGTGAATATTCTTTAAGTTCACTTAGTGGGTAATATTTTTTATTAAAATAGAAACATGACTAGTATGAATTTTATTTGAAATCCTCCTGAACAGATACATTGAATAACGCCAAGTAGGCGTACTCTCCATTATGTAGGCTTATTTAAAGTACTTTTCTCCTTTTGTTTTTTTTTGTGTTTAGACTTTTTTATTAAACCCGGAAATTTTTCTATTTCATTTCCATTCGTGGATATTACTAATTCCGATAAAATGTAGGGGAAAACTGACTATTTCTGAGCCTTGTTCGGCTGTACTATGAATTTTAAACACTAAAACTATTCCCCGCATGGTACACTCACCTTCAACAGTTTCTGTAGCTCCTGCGGCTCCTTATCTCTCAAATAGAATAAACAGTTCCGGGGATGGTGCGCGTGCAACCCCAATTTGGCACAATACTGACTAATACCACACTTTGCTCCCATCATAAAGGGTTTTCCACAGCCATAGCAGAACTCGTGCTTGCACTGCGTGCAAGTGAAATGCATACAACCGCCTTTGGCGAGGGAATACCTGAATTTGCATTTGGGACAGTCGATGCCGTTCTCGGCGAGGTGCTTTGCGACGGCAGTCGCCTGGTTTTCAGGATCGTTCGCATCTTTCCACGCGGCGAATTGCTCGCATGTGATCCCCTCGTGTTGCTTTTCCCACTAGAAAAAGCCCTCGTGATACATGTTCCGTCGATAATAGAATTAGAAATAAATGTATGTATATTTATGCATGCTCATCAAGAATAGAAACAAGTCTCAAAACTACGATAACAGACCGTCCAGAAGGTGCGCAGTAAATAGCATGATCTTTACTCACTCGAACTGAGACCTTTGCAAAGTGAATAGTGAATGTCAAGTGATGTGAATGTACAGAATTCGATCTGAATGCTGCCTCACCCTTTCTTCTACGCATATGTACCTACCTATTATAAAGAATCTCACACTTTTCCTATTCTTGATGAGCAGTATATAAATTAGTGTATTAACAGGTTTTACATCATTTTTATACTATTAAGCTGCGTTTACACTAGCGAAACTCCCTCGCGAAAGTCACTCGGGCGAAAGTTACTCGCTACGAGTGAAATTTCGCACTACCCAAAACAGAGCGCAATTCAGAGCGAAAAATTGCGCTAGTAAGACGAGCCGCCTTCAATTCTGGTTTCGCAGCCAACATGGCAACTTGTTTTGTACCTCCAGCAGCTGCAGCCGCGTTTTTCGTCATGTCAATGGCATTTTTGATCAAGAAAGGGAAGAAGAAATTTCACTGCAGAAATAGCAAAGTTTAGTTCAGAACTAATTTCCTTCCACGCATCTTCTCTTTTATTGCGATTGAAATAGTTTTTGTTTCTTGGATTCCACATAAAATCTCTATTTTTGTAGAGCTCGATGAGCTGTTCTTGATTCATCCCTCGCACAACTACGGCGACCACGTTTACACTAAGCGAAATTCGACGTGCAAAACCCTTTGATGCCGACTGAGCCCCGGCTCGCAGCGAGGGCCCTCACCCCGCAATTACTCAGGGATGGGAGCACGTCTACACTAGCGCTATTCCCTCGCGAAATTATTTTGCGCGAGGGAGTTTCCCTAGTGTAAACGCAGCTTTATAGCATGTTTCTTCTCATAGAATTTTTGCAGATCTTCAGACATTCTGTGTTACTGACTACACTTTGTACTACTACAATAATTACTAAACTATAGAACAATTTCCTGAATGAATTTACGAGGTATGGCTACTTCCCGTTTATTTACTACATGGAACTTACTTATTTTACTTTTGTGTGTTTTATGTCAAAACTTTAACGTAACTGATTTAATAGGCAATTCTGTCAAATTTGGTGCAAGTATGTTGGATTATGTTATAATATTATTAGATAAACATTTATATGAACTAATGTAAGTGATGAGTGAAGTTCAAAAGGCTTTAGATATTTAATTTGCATAGAATATATACGAGGGCAGTTCCAGAAGTACCCGACCTAGCAAAGAAAACACAATAAATATGGGAAAAATATCTTTACTTTTAATGCATAGTCTCCTTTTATCTCAATACACTTTTCCCAGCGATGTTCAATAGATTCCATACCCTGTTATTATTAGTGAGAATCGTCGAGCTCTTCAAAATAGACATCAACCGCAAACGCCACCTATTTTCCTTGTTGGTAAATCTTTTACCACCGAGCGAGCCATTTGTTTCAAGTTTAGAAACAGAAAATAATCCGAGGAGGCTAAATCTGGCGAATGGGGTTCGTTAGGAAGCATTCCAACTTTAACTCATTAATTTTGGCCATCGCGATAACGGATATGTGAACTGGTGCATTGTCTTGATGAAGCAAAACTTTCTATTTCACCAAATTCAACCGTTTTTGCAGATGAAAATATCTTCGCCTTCTTTGGAGTCGGTTCTCTCCTTTCAGTCCATTGTTTTGACTGTTCCTTCGTCTCAGGTGTGAAGTAATGGACCCATGTTTCATCCATGATTATGAATCGACACCAACAATCGGCTCTATTCCTGTGAAACTTTGCCAAATACTCGACTGAAGGATCTTTACGATGTTGTTTTTGTTCCATTGTGAGTAATGGCGCCACTCATCTTACGCAGAGCTTTTTTATATTCAAATCTTCAGTCAATATGCGATGTACATCACTTTTTGAAATGCATACCATGTCTGTTAGCTCGCGCAATTTCAGTCGACGGCCATTCAATACCATTTTGTGGATTTCCTTCACCATTTCTGGCATGGTCAACATTTCTACTATATTCTTCTTGGCAGCTCGTACGGCCTTGTTTAAACTCTCCCACCCACTATCTTACTGTTGTAGACGAAGGTGCCCTCTCCCCTAAAGTAGAATCTAGCCCCGTTTTGATATCGGTTGGACTGAGGCCTTTGAAATGAAAGTATTGTATCACATAACGATAACCAATTTTTTCCATGTTTACAAATTCACTGAGAGCGTTCACTATTGATGGCTGCCAAACAAATACTAAACACCGTAACGTCGCAAAACTTCAAAAACCAACCGCCATCTATACGTCAGGTTGGGTACTTCTGGGACTACCCTCGTAGGTAAACATAAAATCTATTTGTATTTATCTCTGGAGATTTACCTTATACCTATGATCAAAAAATTGAAAAATATATATGTTATAACATAATATGTATTTGTCTTTGTAGAACAAGAAAAAATACAAGAATTTATTCTTGTATTTTCTCTTCGGATTTTCGTTAGCACATTCCACAAATCGACGATTTTATAGCCTTTCTGCAGAGTTGGTTTGGGAAAGAAGAAATCAAAAATATTGCCATTTCCGTATTTTCCATTTGAGAGTTTTGAAGATAAAATAAGTACAAGTTCACATAAATGCAATAAATACTGAATGTTTTTATAAAGTCACTAGCTTAACTATTAGAAATGCGATCCACATTTCAGCTCTTTTGATTCCAAGTTATTTGCCATAAAATCAATTATTCCCCATTCATTTTTCAACTAAAACTCGAAATTGCAATATGGAGATTTGGCGATAGTGGACGCTATAAGTTTGATGTAATCTATGTAAGTCGCAGAGATACTCTAAATCCAAGAAACCAGAAGTTCTAAAAATGTTGAGAAAATGTTTCTATATGTTTACTGTTCAAATACCGTTAATGATGATATTAAAAAATAGTTTTTAATATAACCATTTACTAGATGTAGGCATTAAGTGGTGACAATATATGTACAATGAAAGACTCACCTTGTATATGGGGTGTAAAATTGTCTCAAAATAAGAAAAAAATAAGCGACTACTTACTGGTCGTCTGCAGCTGGCACAAGTCACCGACCTACAGTCAGGGCAGATCAGTCTTTTCTGGCGGGGATGAGCGATGAATCCGGAAGAGCACTAAACACAAACGGATATATCAAAATAACCAAAATAATAACCATTCCTCACCTTGACACACCACTTGAAATGGGGATCCTGCATTAAAGTCCTGTCTCTCAATTTTCTTTGGAATAACTCGTGCACAGTGGCGTCTAAAATGCCTTTAAGTAGAATGTCTAAGTTCCCAAAATAATCGGAAATATCGTCTTCGTTAAAATTGTTACTGCTCAGTTCCGGTTGCTTGCAGAAAGGGCACGTGCAGTCCATTATGCTCCTGTCGGTGATTTGAACGGTGAAATAGTTTCTTGCGCACTCCTGGCAACAGCGATGCGTGCATTTCAACATAGAAATGATCTGGAAGTAATATAAATTTGATATAATTGGTTATTTGGTCTTTTTCGATGCCCACCCTGCCCACCTGGGGTAGTCACCACTGGTAATTACATTGCATCCCTATGTTGCATTGTATAACAGTCTTAATTGTTCCTTCTAACTATCGATCTTAATTTCTAGACATTTCTGGTTCCCAAAATGCCGAGAAATGCCGTGATGAAATATATTAAAAAATGAAGACATTTGTAAAAAGGTGGATGAAGGAATTTTACGAGAAAAAGACATCTTTATTTCGTATTATTTTACTGTTCCTATAATTTAATATCCATAGATGGATTGATAACAGGCGACCATTTAGTTAACCCGTCGGACCCTCAGACCTTATCCCGTCATACCCTTCCTTGTGGAGCTATCTATAATTTGTCGAAGGGAATTGAATTAGCGGTTTCTAGCCTGCCTAACGTAAGTGATTTTCTGAAACCCACTTATTTAATTACCTAATTTAAATTGATTACACCCTGTGTAAAACAAAAATAACGTGCTGTCGATGGAATTGTACCTGGATTATACTTTTTTCTGTATACATGTAGTCGCACTTTTCTAATAGATCTAGCGCCAATGGTACAAAATGAGAAGTCGCGAATTCTAACGAGGATGACCGAGAGGTAAATCTGCTTATACTGATTTAACAAACCGCGTGACAAAGGTATCCAAGGATAGATATTCAATACTTCCGCGGGTATATAAATGTAGTTAACCTTTCTCGCATAACAATGAAATTTGTATCAGCCTGAGGCAGCTGCGCATTTGCCTCAAACCAATGTTATAATATAATATATAAATATAAATAAATTCCAAAATCTTGCTTTGATTGTAAATTAGATGTTTTAGAAAAACAAGATATGGAAAATCTTCTAGATTCAAGTTCAGTATATATATATATATATATATATATATATATATATATATATATATATATATATATATATATATATATATATATATATATATATATATATATATATATTTTTTTTTTGATAACGAGCTGCTCCTGCTTTTCCGTACACGCTTCAATTTAAATTGAAGGAAATTCATTTTTAGATTTTAGTCAGGAGTTCACATGAATTTGGTACGTGATATTTACGAAACCATAACCCCTGGTACAGCTCATCAAGCATAGGAACAAGTCTCAAAACTATGATATCGGACCGCCCACGAGGTGCGCAGTAAATAGCCCGGTCTTTACCCAGTCGCATTGAAATATTTGCAGAGTGAATATCGACGAATATATATGTACACAGAGTTCGATCTGGCCGCGCGTAAAGTGCATCCTTCTCCTTCCCAATGCTGCCTCACTCTTTCTTCCACGCATATCTAGAATCTCACACTTTTTCCTATTCTTGATGAGCAGTACGCTCCTAACGAAGAGCAATTTTTCCCTCTATTAGTCCGAAATGTATTCACTATTTCACTATAATGCAGTTGTGTCTTGCATTAGCATTAACATACAACTATTCTCCACACTCAGGTGAGGTGTAGACTCAGGCCTTTACACTGCTTCCAACTGAACTATGCCCTGTGCACCGACACTGACCAGTAGCACTTGACTGACTGGTGGTTCCCAATATATATATTACATTTTTATAAGAACCTATCTTACTATCTTATCACATGAATCTACTTCGTCGGCAATTGGTCTAGAGGAAGGTGTCATCATTTCATTAACAGTAGCTAAAATATTTATATACTTCATTTTGAAAGAAACGGAAGCATTACACTCTTTGCTTCCACGGATAGCAAGCCGCCGGTACTATTCCTTACTTTTGGATTTTGTAAAAACGAACATTAATAGCACCAACATATATAGAGAATATTTTTCATTCCGCATTGCTTACAACTTAAAGACAGAAAGAATCACTGAAAATTATGTGAAAAAAACTTATAATATAAACTGACCCGGTTCACTGGATATTTCCCGGCGCACAACTCGCAGTCTTGTTGAAGAAATGCTATTGCGGCATCCAAAGTATGGCAGTCCTTCACGGCTTCTAAAGATTCCTCTGACGTAAATTTTAGAGCCATCAGACTGACCGCCAATTCGGCCTGCTGGTAACTAGTTACCTGTCCTTCAGCTAGGAACCTCCTCGCTTGCCTCTGTGAAAATAAACAGTTTATTATATAATTAGTTATTAACATACTAAGTTTAAGTATTTTCCCACTTTTTGGTCCCTATTCATGTCTTACCTCCATTATCTCTAATTCTGTCGGCTCTTTAACCTCAATTTTCAAATCACTGCTTAATATTTCCATCGTATCCTCTTCAAGGTCCTCCTCTATGTAATCTCCTTCGCCCTCTCTATCCTCGCTTTCCTCCAAATCGGAGAGATATTCGTCCGACTCGCATGTTTCCTCTATACTGTATTTATTTATATTGTCTTTTAGATTAGAAGTTAGCTTGTTTACCCTCGCGCTAATCTGGGATAAGTTTATGTTTAGCTCCGTGGCAATTTGGGCATTTCTTTTATCGAAGTCTTCGTAATCCTCCGACGCGGATTCTACCATAGCTTCGTAATCTTCTTCAAATTCCTCGTAGCTCTCTTCGTCTGTGCTTGGATCTAATAGTTCTTCTACGTTGCTCTCCGAAACTGATGAGTCGCTATCGTTGTCCAAAGATTTGGTGTAAGATAATTGCTTGGAGCTGGTGGTAGAATCAAAGGAGCTCTTGGTGGTGGAGGACAGTTTTACTTTTCTGGATAAATTTAACTGAGCACTAAAATTTCTGATTTCTTCCACAACAGTTTGAGTTTTATCAGACGTTTGAGGCACGACTTCTTTTTCAGGCGATGTGTTTACTTTTTCTTCCAAAGTTAGAACATCGGATTCTTGTTTGTGCGTTGATTTTAATTTCCCACCTTTCTGTGGTGATACAGTTTCTTTTAAACTATCATCTCGAGCACCCTTATTATCATTTTCAGGTGTTTTGATTTTGGTTTCTTCAACTTTCTGTTTACTTTTCAAACTATTCGTTTTTACTGGTATTTTACTACCAGATGGCACAGCTTCTGGCGACTTTGGAGCCTCGCTCCTTGATAAGGCCCTTTGACGCGGCAAAGGAATTCTGGACGGTCGTTTTGCCACTGGAATCGTCGTATGATTATTCTGAGCCATTTGAATAGTGGTGGAAATTCGTGGAGGTTCTTTAGGATAGTCGGTTGATGGAGATTCCAAAGAAAGGTTACTAATAATTGGACTGTCTACGACAACTGTAGCTTCTTTTATGGTAACCTCTTCCACCTTTTCTCCTATTAGTACGATTTTAGTATCTTCTTTGATTTCTTCAACTACCGGTGATTCTACCTTTTTTTGCGTCGTACTTTTATATTTAGAGTACTTTTCGCCGTCGCCCCTTTTAAGGTGTCTTTTTCTGTATATTTTTGTTGGACCTACAGGGCTTCTCGATAACGGTGGGGGAGTATTATCTTCCTGGTCACTGTCCGGTATCTCAGTTGGAACGTTAACGATTCGTTGGATTTCGTCCGTCGGTGCCTTCTTTTCACTCTCGACATTATCAGGTACTTCACTGCTTGAGCCAGTCGTACTAGAGTCTCTGAGTAAGGCGCGTTTTTCTGCGCGTTTCCTGCTTTTTCTTAAACTCTTTTTCTGTTTACGGGTTAGTGGAACCGACACTTCCACGTTTTCTTTATTTTCTACAGCATCGGTATTTAAATTGCTATAATCTGATGGATTACTCTTGACAATTTCTTCTTTTATTTCGTTTTGCTCCTCTTTGAATTCAATTTTGTTCATCTGGCGTTCTTCGAAAGGTAGAATATTATGCAGAATTTCTTTCGATTCATTCTCCATGATTTCATTTTCCATTTTTCTATTTTCTGCAGCGGATTCCTTATATTCTTCAACATTTTTTATTATCCCATCTTCCATTTTTCCTTTGAAATTTTTACTAATATCCTCATTTGCTTTACCCCCAGAGTCACTAAGGTCAGTTTCGACCTGATTAAAAAAAATATCTTTACATTCTATCTTAGCCTCTTCATTAACTGGCTGTTCCTCGGGCAATTTTTCAATATTCTCTGTTTGATTGTCAATTAAATTCGCAGTTTTGTTCGTTTGAGTTATAATATTGGCATCAGCATCCTGTACAATATTGGAATTACTTCTATCTTTAATTTCCTTGTATTGTAAAATTTCTCTTTCATCATTTGTATGGTCTTTCAAATTCTCTTCATTCTCATGTTCTAATTTTATGCATTCTTCTTGTATAGCCACAGGTTTACTACTATCTGTCTCATTCAACTTATTTGCTGGTTCAGATTCTGTCTTGGTAATATCTTCTCTAACTGGAGAGGATTTTTCTTCTTGGAAGTTGCTGTGCAATACGTTTATTTGACGATTTTCATCTTTGACTGCATTTTTGTCAACATTTTTATTTACATCTTTAATATCTTCCGACTTACTATCATTTGGAGCATTCTCGAATAGTTTTTCTTCCTTTGGCAGTACCTGTTCCACTTTACTTTCCTGCCGTAACTGGTGAAATGTTTCCTCTTTTTTGTCAATATCCAAGCTGTCACCAACTTTGCCCTGATTTTCATTTTTGCTCGTTGGCTGTAACACAATAGCAGCAGTGCTCTCTATTAGGACATCTTCAATTTCCTTCATATCCTTTTGAACAACTTTTACTTCGCCAATTCTTCTAGTCAAGTTATTCGTTCCGTCTTTGTTTTCCTGATTGTTCATTCCTAATAACATTATATTTAAAGTGCTAATACTAGTTTTCCTTTTTAGAGGATTTCTTTGGTCTAAATCATTATTTTCAGGTACAGGCAATGTGTCAGGATTTTCGACAGCGTCTTGAAACTCGTTGTGTTGTTCATCGCTGCTTTCACTCTCTGACATGGAAGGTGTGTGTATGTCGTTTGTTGAAGGAAAGGGAATTAAATAATTATTGTCTACCACTTGAATAACTGTGCTACTTTTTTCTACGTAGATTTTATTTTTAGTCATATGAACGGGGTCTACTTGATTATCCTTTATTGTTAATACACGTTCATTCCCACTAGTTTTCGTGCTATCATCTGTTTGCGTGTTAGTATTGTCTAAGTTTTGGGTGAGGTTAGTAATGTCTTCTAGGTCCTTTAGGATTTGATTTTCGATTAAAGTGAGAGATTCTACTTCGTTGCTATTTTCTACTATTTGCTGGGCTTCCGTTTTAAAGATTTGTTGTTTTTTTAAATCCCCAGAAGAATTGACCGAAATGTGTGCCAAAGTGGTACTTACTTGAGGGGGACTGTTTTCGACGATAGGTTCAGGGGAATCATTACTTACCGCCTTTTCTTCCTCTTTAACTATTTTGACTTCATTGCCTATATCTACAGGAAAATAATCATGGAGTATTATGTTTTCATTGTAGCACGTGTACTTACCTTCACCCCCTATCTGTTCCAAAGACACCCCCTCATTACCTGCCTCATTTTCAGTACCCACTGGCGGTCCCCAAATCCTCATTAAAAAAGGTTTCAACTGGGTTTTGCTCAGTTCGTTGTAAGCCGACTCCAAGTCACCGTGATTTGCTGTCAGAACAGTTACAATATCTTCCCTGTTGAAGTCACCACGAGATGCCAATTCTGCATACTAAGATAATAAAAATAAAATTAATGGAAATAAAGATGAATTAAAGGGAATATAGAATAGTGATGCAAAAGATAAAACATCTAGAGTTATTAAAAAAAGAGTGAGCTTTTGAAGTGCTGTGGCCTTTAAAGTCTTTGAGACTCTTGTGTACTCAAAAAAACAACTAAAAAGAAAGTTTCAAAGGTGAATATTAAAGGGATAATTAAAGAGAGCCAAACATTTGCAAAAGCAAAACCGAAAGAACAAAAGTGGGCAAAGATAAATTAAAGAAAAATGTAAAATAAAGAAAGGGTAGCTAAAATATTTAAAGTAAATTAGAATTTAATCTAAGCAGTTGAACATTGGTACATTGAACATTAGTAAATATTTTATATCTATTTTTGTGTAATCATCATGTACAGGATCCGACAGATATATGACGTTTTTGAAATTAATATAACAGTTCAGAGGAGGAGGCTAGTGTTTTGGAATGGTTGGTTTTTGATTACGGCACGTTCCTAGAGACCGATCGTTCTGTTATAGCTACACAACGCAAGATGCCGAAATCATTTCAACGTTGGAAGGCACTGTAGTGTTCCTACTCGGAACACGATTTTGAAGTGGGTGAATCCGTACGGCTGGATCTTTGGGTCCAGGAAAAGCACGGAAAGAGTTCGTGTAACAGTGGAAGCCAGTCCGCGCCGATAAGTTGATTAACATGCTCACGCGCTGCATTGTCTCACAAGTCAATACGGCGAATTCTGCATTTGGACCTCTACTTCCATCCGTATAAAATCATGGTGGTTCAGGAAACAAAATGAGATCTTGTAACGAATGTTTTGAAAAATAAAAAAATCACTTTCGTCGAAAAATAACATATAGATTTTTTCAAAAACTAAAACCCGCCACAGGTAGGATCTAATCTGATCGTGCAGAAACACGAGAAAGGGGTCGAGGATCGCTTCTAGGTATAATTCAATGCCTGGCGGGGCTTTAGGCCAAGGAGTTGTTGTTTCCTAGAGCGATTATGTAATAGCTTTGCTAAACGGGAACTACTTTGATAAGCGCTTGGCGGTTTGGTGGTTCCTTTCTCGGTTTCCGACTTATATGTTACTCATATAGATTTTTGAAAATCGTCATTCGAATACATCTCTGCCTGGGCCAGTACTTTATATGAAATTAATCTGTCACTATTTTACGTACGTGTTACTGAGATGCTAGATAAACAGTAGAAGTTAGCCTTTTCTCAGAACTTTATAAAGGCCACAAACTTAAAGAACTAGATATTGGGAAATTTTAATGCATATTAATATCTTAGTTGGTCTTAAACACTGTACACATTCCACTTACCTTCCTTTGTCGTTGTTCAACACACTCCTCTACAGCAGGCCACAGGTTGCCCTTGTGCTGCCGCAGAGCATCCCTGGCTTCCTTCTCAGAAACAGTTCCCACAATGTTCATGGGTCCTTCGCGGCCCATTTGCGTAGCCAACGTTTGAACGCTAGCTATAGTTGCGTCCCAATTCTCACGCAACCATTCTATCGGATTCATGTCTTTGCAATGCAAAATGGCCGCTTGGACCTCATCTGCGCTGTATTTGAACTGTTCTGCCTCCTAAGAAATATATTTCCATTAATGAGCTCTCTTGATAAAGTGAATAATACTCACCCTTAACAATTTTACAAGTTCCATACCGGAGGCTTTGAAGGAATCGTGTCTCTGAAATCCGCTTTCGTTCTGTCCTAAATAATCTCGCTCCGATTGAAAGGATTCGGCTCTGCTCCGGTGACTTGGATGGTCCGTGTGTTCCATCTGGAAATTTGACGTTCACATTACCCAACGTGAATTTTTAGTCTCAATGTGCGTGCAAAGTTAATCAGAAATGGCGTGTGTTAGAGAAATGACGGTGATATTATATGTGGGCAAAGACAAGTCAGAGATTATCTCTAAATTCAAAGCCTTATGTTCGGGGAATATCAGAAAAATATGGTTGTGTAAAGCACCCTGTAATATCCTTGGTCGTGCATTAGCCTGTGATATAGCTCCGGCTTTCTCAGGTCCATGATGCTGCTGGACAGGCGCGGGTTTACCGGAGGTTTACGTTCTCTTCCGTAGCCGTTGCGCTCGTAGTATGGATCGTCCTCGTAGTCGAAAGGGATCGGGCTGGGCTCCCTGCTGCCGGGCAAGCTCTAAATGAAAAGGAGTTGAAATTGTTATAGGTAAAAGGAACCGGAATTAGTAGAATTAGATAGAGATGCGAAATACTTCCAATTAATATATTAAAATGTGAAATAAAATAGAGAATGAGCGTGAGCAAAAGTTTAAAGCAATTCTTTACTTCAAAATGTTACCAAGTTAAAATAGCAAGATATATTTATATAGGCTGTCCCAGAATTTTCTTCTATACCGGAAATCTAATTAAAATATTAAATATGATATATCACTGCAATCGTAATGAAAAGAGTGATATAATATCACAATCGGCGCAGAGCGTTTGATAAACTCAATAGAGTATACCGTTACACTTGGATTTGATCGATTTGCCGTTTCATAGCCATATAGGAAACAACTGACCAGATCAATTCGTGATTCTCTATTGCACGGTTATCTTTGGCTATAACAATCATTATTAAGGCCGTGGGAAATGTGCTGCAGGTATGTTTCCATATTTATCTCAGAGAAGATGTTCGCTGTGGTGAAAATTTATTCTTATATTTGGAAAACGACCGTTCAACATCTACTGATATAATCGTAATGATGATACGTAAAATACTCTTTGCATTCACTTAACGGATATGTAGATGTATTATCACTATTAGCACTATCATCACAAACTTGTGTTAATCTGTTAAAATCAGTGCCTTTCTTTAACACACTTCGGAACTTTTTTTTATGCACTAATTTTTTGCTTCATCTATAGCGTGTAGCAGTGAATTCACTCAGTTCACTAGGCAGTGAATTTACTCAGTTCAGTTCACTCAGTTCACAGTTGCAGGAACTCCGCTAATGCCAACGCGCTGTTTTGTAATTTCTCTATTGCATCGTGCACTCCCTTATAGTTGGTATGAATAGTTTTTAAATCAGTTTCAATAGAAATATCTAGAAATTGTATCTGTCTTTCCTTAATAGCTGCAGCCTCGTCAGGATTGAACAGGTTCTATTTACAGGTTTTATTTTCCGAAAATTTTCAGCATAATAAAAAGCTGCCTTCAACCATGTTCTCTAACATGTAAGGATCGGCTCTGGTGGTTCAGGAATTCCAGGACACTTTCTTTGAAACTGGTGAAGACGTTTAGGAGATTTTAGAAATACTTTTTTTGTACTTTAATGCATCTACCTTGGGAAAACATTGTCGAAAATTATCTGCTACAAGATGTAAAGCACACACTTTACACATAACATATAAAAATCTATGTATAACTCTACTGTGAAAGAGATCGGTCTACTGAACACATTGTCGCGGCATTATTGGTCACAAACTTCTATAGTTGTATATAATATTTACAATAGAATTATTTTTACAATCTATCGTCTAGTCAACACAACCACAGTCGTCTATTTTGTAATATACGTGTAATTTTCTCTATAATGTCATCGCGTACAGTTGATATATTGCTCCATAGTGTTCTGCTACTTGATAACTGGAACTGGGTATTGTATTTCTGCCAAAACTTTCGAAATGGTTCTTTATCTAGTATGTGAAGCGAAATATTGCAGGCTATCAACAATAAATAAACTTTTCTCGGTGAGCATATAAACGTTTCTTGGCTTTGACACAATTAAATTAAAACGTTTCAACTAACACAGCGGAGACCGTACGTACACCTCGATCGCAGACTACATCTCCCCCTTTACTATAGTTCGTCGACCACTTATCTCATTTCAGCGTTACCATCGCATCGTTACGTTAAAACTGTTTAAACATTAAAAAACAGTTATCTCTGTGAATTACCATACATCGTTTACAATCTAATAGAAATTTTACAATATTTTATTAATATTATTATTTTAGAATAGGAATTTGTGGATTTGATAAAAACGTTCGTTGGCCTGGCCCATAGCCTTAGTCATAATTAAAGCGTCTATTCCAGCTAGTCGCAACAGAGTCGAACTCGGGTTGCTATTATTACACAGCGAAGATGTAGTTCACAGAAATTACATCGTAATACAATAATTAAAATTAATTAATCAACAGAAAAACGGGGAAAGAAATGTATAAATAAAAACCATTCTTCCAGATATCTTTTTAGGACCGAATGGCGATTTTCCGAAACGGAATATTCACAGATATAGAGCTTCAGCGAGCTCTTCTATAGATACGCACTTGATTATTCACACTACTCCAAAAACATCACCAAATAGACAGCTCCGAAAGATCTTTTTAATGTCAGAGGAACTTATCTTTCTCTGTCAAGCTTAGTAACAGTAAGAAATTACTTACTAGATAGTTATTATGTCCATGTAGCTCAGTTTTTTACTCACCTATGTTTACTGGTTTCCTCCCTATCCCTAGTGACGGCGTTTGGCCTACTTAAACTTTCCATACTAAAATAATCACCAATGAGGTTTCTTAATCGTGTGATATAAAAGGGTTTTTGATGTTATTCAAATTAGATTCAATTGCATCCTACTATCTTTTTAAATAACGAAGATATTGTTTCTTGTATATGATATTCTGGGACACCCTGTTACATCCTAGGACGCGTCTTATTCAACAATTTAACATAACTTTTAGATTATAAATATTCTTTAATAAAGTTTAATAGTCGATTTGTTTATTATTGTTTTTAGGTGTGTATTAGAAAAGAAATTATACATATTATCTGACCTGTGAATCTGTCGTGTAGGACTGCCTGCTGGACGAACGCTGTGGTGACCAATCTGAAACCCTTCTTTGGGAGGATGGCGTACGTAATGATTGAGAACGTCTCAGGTGCCTGTTGCTATAGTTTAAGGATCTTGCCCTTGGCGTATGAGGACTTTTGGGCGCTTTTTCCAATGGTATAACGTCTTCATAGGTCTATATTAGAAAAAACAAAACATCATTTTGTAAGTTTTCATTGGTTTGGTATTTTAAGATTGTACGAGTATTTTCGAGAAAATTACCATTTTAAATTTGTCTCTGTCAACTGGAAAAATAAATAAACATACTATGGTTCAAATTAAGTAAAGACGAACGAGGAAATATAAAATAAAGTATTACAAGTGTCTCCACTTTCATTATATAAATTATCTGATTATGCAGTTAATTTTAATTTTGAGATCGACGCAAATTACGTTGAATAGAATGTAAATCGACCTTCTGAACATGATAGCAATCGCCGATTCAAAAGGAACCAGTTTTCTCGTAAAACTAAAAACAAATTTTGGAACTGCAGACTCAAAGTAACAACCCCGAAATCCCTATATACCTAAAGAACCTCTGACCTTATGTGTACTTTGAAGGCGCCGTTGAATTTATCTTCCCCTCTTTGATTTATACGAGTCTTTTCACTTTCTTTTCTAGGCAAAAAGTTTTTCGTGGAAGAAAATTGGTGGTCGACCTTACCGAATAAACTATTTGATTTTAACAATACCCCATGGAACAACATCCCCAGTATACCTTGATTAGGACAGTAGTGAAGCGAACTTTCCTAATAAATGGCGGACGAAGAGATACTATTGAGTAGCCACCTAGACCACTAGACCTTACACCATTGATTATTTATTGGGTTGTCTTAAGAGGAATATATGTGCAACAAAGCCAGTAACATTGATTATCTTAAAGGGAAAATACAAATATGAATAATGAATATTTAACCTCAAGAGAATGTTAGGCAACAGTTGTTCAGGGATTAGGCTATTGCCAACCAGTAAATAGAGAACATTTTGTATGTATTTTAAATGAATACATTTAAATAAACTATGGTCAAACATAGCATTTTAATAATGTCGCAGTTTACTGCCTGCAATTAAGTAATCAATCAGTTAGGTCACAAGTGATATACGTAGGGCTAAAGTCAGCCCCTTAAGTAGAATTCAATAATATGAAATAGACAGAGTATTCTATTGAGAAAAAACATATGTTGTACTGCATTTACATGGATCACTCTTTATATCTAAAATGTATTTAAAAGGCGTTTGTTTCAGATAAAAAATCGATCTGTTTTATAAATATTTAAAATAGCAGTTATTTCGTAAGTTAGCCACCTTGTTAAAGACGTAACCATCACGATCGAAGACAGGGGGTACTTGGCCTTTGATGTATGTATATCTTCTAATATATTATACTGTTGATGTTAATCTATAGATGGCGCTGTATAATCTTCTTTACATCAATACCGAACACTTAGAAGATCCATTTGAATAAGTGATTAATTGCATTTTAATTTGGGATCAAATTTGAAAGTGCATTAAATTATAAATATTTGTTTCAATATTTCCTTACTTCTACTTTCAATGTAATTTAGAAAATCTATAGCATAGAAATAACTTACTTGCGTAGATATGCTTTGTGGTGGGGGAGATGTCCCAGTGGACGTGGTGACCATCTTCTTCTCTGCGACATCCGTCTCCACGTTATCCTTGAAATTCTCACCCCCACTATGAAACACAGACTCACTAATCTTTTCACCCTTGACCTCGCGAGGCGGAGAGGGACCACACCCCAACGACACCTTAGTTTTCGCCGACACCGCACTATCACTATTCGGTACCACTCGCGCACTAGATTTAATTTCCATTGATAAATCCGTGGAAGCCGCTTCTAAGTCATTGCTTCGCGTTTCTTCCATCTCACTCGCACTCGTGGGGGACACGGTGTCTTCTTTTCCTGTAACAACAGGAAAAGGGTTACAATTTAACATTCACACACAGTCACAAACAGATTTTAGTATTGACTATTATTTTACACGCTATAAAAAGGGACGGCACAGGGGGTTGCTATTAGGGTTTTCTATTTATTTCTTTGCAAAGGAAGCGAATTTTGTTCCGGGCCAAAAGGAAATCTTTCTACTGGTCCTACCTTTCTTGACGTCCACGGGGGCGGGTTTAGGTTCCACGGGTTTCGCGTCGGAGGTTTTCAGCTTCCCCATCTTGTTCAGCACTGACTCCGTCTCGCTGTAATCTTTGCTGTAATCGTCACTTGACATGCTCCGTGACACTTTCTCTTTAGATTTTGACTTAGTCACTGGGATGTCCTTCGGGGACAAGGTGTTATTCTTCTTATTGTCGCTCGGAGACGTGACTATTTTCACCGCCGATGTAGGTGTTTTGCAGCACACCAGACATACCCGAGTACCTGCTTCATTGACAAAAGTACAATGTTCGCACTCCCAAGAAGCATCGGGTATTTTAGGCGGAGCCTCTTTCTTCGACGGCTTATTTTCGTACTCAGATTCATCTTCTTCGTTTATAACGTCACTTTCTTTCTGACTTTCCGATTGTTCGTCGTCTGTTTCACTTGAAGATGCTTGAACGCTGTGTCTACTTCTAGCCACTGAGCCCCTTTCAATCCTGTCGAAGGTGTTCCTCCTGATTAATTCTCTTGGAACTGACGCCGAGTCACGTAGAGGTCGCTCCCTTACCACGAATCTACTTCCTAAGGACTTCCTTTCGGCTCTATCTGTGTGACTGAAACTGGACCTCCTATCGTCTATGTCATCTTCGTCATCCGTGTCTTCGACTTCTCTGTATTTCTTGCGACTCTTCCTACTGAGCGTCGATTTTCTAGATTTGACGCTCTGTGTTGGCGACGCTGGTCTCGAATGTGTGCACGAACGCGCATCGTGGTGCATATGCCCCATTGGTACAGGATAGGGGTACATTGCTGAAGGTGGGGGACCGTGCCAAGTGCCCATCCACATTGGATTCATTGGATATCCGCCTGGTCCGATGTTGAGACTGAGATTGCTAGCGTGTTGTTCCTCGCAACCACACTGGTTCATCCAGGCAGTTTGGCAACAAGGTGGAGGGTAATTCAGGTGTGCCACAGACTGAGCCTGCAACCAAAACAGAATGTTAAGTGTAGTTAGTTGACCATAGTGATGTTGTGGGCATAAAAATATCTCGCAATAACCCTTCGAGGTATTCCACCCAATAAGAGAATTATATTATAAAATTCGAAAGAACCCCGGAATTATAGCCTTGAATGTTTGAACAAATAAACAACACGTGATATCCGTTATATTTGGAGGTAAAGAACATTAAATTTTTGCCCCAAAATTTGATATGAAATGATAAATGTAACGTAGCCTATGAGTGTTTGCATGGCATTATTTAACAAACATTATTTTCCAATAAAAAAAGTATAGGAAATACGTCTGATACCAAAAAATAAGCGAAGAATGACAGTCCACTAGGAGAGAGGGTGCAATAACTCCATATCTCTCACATCTGCTTTTTTTTACTCATTACTATATTTGTATACAAACCCAGTGACATGTTTCATTTTCAAAAGCTGAATGGACTTAACCGTTACTTTGTGATAGTTGATCATAATGATACAATAAAACACTTAACTTTGTTACTGTCACAGATTTTGTGATAGTAACAATGTAAGAAAGTAAAATCTATGATAGTAACAAAGTGAAGTATTTTACTGTATCATTACTGGAGTAGATAGAAACCTGTGGTGTGAAGATAACACTGACGTAGTTTTCCATAAAACAACAAACACTACACATTACATTCGACGCATGTTTTGCAACAAAGTTCTCCAGTGATGTCCAGATCTCCAGATGATGTCAACTTTGTTGGCGAAACGCGCGTCGAATGTAGTGTATAGTGTTTTGTCGAAGACTACCTCAGTATTACTTTATCATTGCTTCATTTTCATTAGAAAGACTAATATGTCTGGCTACATCAAGAAATCTTTTCGTTTTGACTACATGGATGGGTAATGTTTCTGTTTTCTAAATTTTCATCATCTACTTTCGTAATCGTAGATAGCTGGGAGCATTCTAATAGTCTGAACATTGTTAATGTATGAAAAAACGCACTTAACAAATTAAAAGAATGAACAGCAAACAAACTGAACCGACGGAGCTGAGTCAGCTCTGAACGTTTTCCCACCATTCCCTTATAAATAGAACAACAAACAGCTGTCAGACGTGGGCGGGTAAAGAGCGGTAATCTCGCTCGGCTTGCAAATACCCTCATCAAGGCAATTACGCTTGCCAATGAATATTGACCTGTCACGTGCAAATAGGCGAAACGAGGACGTTGTACGAGTATGTGCGGTAAAAATTTGACAAAGAATTCTTGTTGTATTTGGCATTCAGAGATAAGATGTAATACAATTGTTATTTTTTAATCAACGTTGGCGAAATTGGGGCATCAACACTTTTGATGTTTGAAATTACCTCGTTTTACAACCTTCGCCCATTGTCTAAGGGAAGATTGTAACTCCCTCTTTATACGCGCTATATCAGATAGCGCTGTTACAAATTAACAAACGAGTACCTGTTGCACTGGTATAAATCCATGGTGGTGGTGGTGTGCCATCGGATTATTTAGATCGAATACGGAGGTGCTGTGAGGGAGACCGCGACCTGGAGGAGGACACGACGTGTTGCTTAACTTCCTTTGTATTCCCCTTCCGGTTTCTGAGCCGGAAACGCTGCCGGAACGGTGCCGTGCATTCCACTGATCCATTTCCCAGTCTGGATAGCCGCTATCTCTACTGGAAGGCTACAACATAATCAATTAACTACGACTAGACTGGTTTAAATTAAATTAAAATTACCGTATCGAAACCAGAAACAGTCGAGGGTAAATTCGGGCTGGTGCCGTGCATAATACTTTGGTGCCTCCTGTACCTCTGCTGTAGCGATGGGCTAGGACTCGGCACTTGAAATTGTCTATTGAAGTCATCGGATACTGAGGAACTTCTCGAGAATTCAGAGCGAAATACTAAAAATATTATATCCACTCCAGTTATTTCCCCCAATAAAACACGACATACAACGTGACGTATATTCAAGTTTATAAAGGGTCGTTCAATAAGGACGCTCGGTTTTTAAACTTAAATAAAACAAGTTGTGTATGAGATATCCACTCATTTTTTTTTCATTTGAAAGATTTCATGGCATTAAGTATGGAATATAATGTCGTTCAAATGACCGCCGCGGCTTTGTGGGGGGGGGGGACGGGACGTATTCGGAAGATCTAATTTTGAATAACTTTGTCGCATAAATCTGGCTGAATTTTTGCCGGATGGCGTTCGTTATGTTAACTTTGAGGGCATCAATTGTTTGCGGTTTATTCGTATACACCTGCAATTTAAGATAGACCCAAAGGATGGATTCTAAAGGCGTTACACAGCACGATTTCGGTGGTCAGTTCATGTCACCGCAGCACGAGATAACCATGCCATTATATCGCTCCTGCAGAATATCCATCGTAGCATGCGCTGTGTGGCACGTAGTGCCGTCCTGCTGGAACCACATCTCGTCGGTATCCACATCATCCAGTTTAGGTCACAAGAAGTCGCTTATCATCGATTTATAGCGCTCGCCGTTGACGGTTATGGCAATACCAGTTTCGTTTTGGAAGAAGTACGGACCAATGATTCTTCCAGACCAAAATCCGCACCGAACACTGACTTTCTCGGGATGCATTTGGTGTGGGTGTATCTCGTGTGGATTGGTATCGTCCCAAATCCGACAATTTTGTTTCTTCACATATCCATTCATCCAAAAATGGGCCTTGTCGCTAAAGATGATTTTTTTAACAAAATTTGGGTCAACTTCCAACTGCTCCAGAAATTGATTGCCTCAGGTTTTCCTCTACACTCTCACGTACAGCAGGGATATTTTCAGCAGACCTTGCGTTTCGCTAACGTACGGGTGTTGGCTAAGTATTTATCAAACCGGTTAACTCGAATTTGGTCACGAACGTCGAATAATCGATTCGGCGGGACGGATGTGGCGACACGTTGTTGAACGCTATAACCTTCCACGGTGATTTGCCATACACTACTGAATAATTCACAATAATTTGACAGATGTTGCTTTAACAACATGGTCGTTATAATCTAACAAATCGAGCGTCCATATTGAAAGACCCTAATATACTTACATCCATGCGAGGGCGACGCTGGCGTAGGGGGTAGCGGCCGGTTGCCCATCAACCCTTTTTTTAAACTCGACATTTTGTCCCTCAAACTAAATCCCGCGCTATCTCTTCTAGGCATCGTGGACGACATTACCTAAAACACAGTCTATTTTATCGCTCCACGTTTCCAAATAGCACGTTGTTATTACCTTTTTTTTTTTTAGTAGGTACAATTAAAAAGCTCACTATTATTTTAGAGCAAAGAAAATGGAAAAGTTATTTCACTAAAATACGAGTTGGCTTCTTCAAGTTAGAAAATTAACAAGCATGTTCATCTTGTAATCAAATAAGGCTGTGCCTAGACAGGTGTATTGTTACTTGAAATGAACGTGCTCATATTATACATGTTAATTTACCAAACCCTTTTGTATGGGGATTTATAATAATTCATATTGCAGCTCGTTTCTGGCTCGAAAGTGAAATAGATAAATAAGGCTTCGGATTCAGAGACAAAATTGTGTTGGAGACGATTTATTTTTAAAATAATATTTTGTACATCTTTATATACAATTTGTATTAGTATAATAAGCGGTAAATGTTAGCTAGGACAACAGTACTGCTGTTTTACCTGATTATGTCTCATAGGCGTGGGGCTGGGGCAGGGGGACGGGCCAGTGGATCCGGCGCGGCGGTGGCGGCGAGGGGGCGGCACGGGTGCTGCTGGGGGCTCTCCTTTGGGAGGCAAAGGGGGACGGATGGTTTGTTCCATTCTCTTTAAATAGAAAGCGAAACGATCAGCATGAGTATGTGTGTGTTAATAATATTAAATTGAGCTTAGGAAATATTGAAATATACTTACTCGTCGAAGGTGAGTTTGTCTCTTGGGGTGTCGGTGATACATATCGTCACACGAGAGGCAAAATATTTGGTTGCATTCCTCGCAACGGACTGATGGTGCAGAAGAGCCACATAGCTGGCAATGCTTGCCATCTCGTAAATCTTAAAAATGAGAACATGGGTTATTTTGCATTTGTGAAATAACCCGAAAACGGTATTTAAAATATAAATACATATTAAAATTGTTTCGGTATTTTTCTTATGTTTTGGTATATAGCTTAGCTACTTATGTTTTAAGAAAATCCTATTATACATTAATTATATACTTAATTATTATTATTATTATTATATTATGTAATGCTAGAGGAAAACATGTAATTTGTAATGATTAACATTTAAAATTACAAAGCTGATTAATAGCAATTAAAAAGATATAATGATGATTTGCATCTTCTAAAATGTATAACAGTATTTAGACTGAGTCTATTTTCTATTGATACTAATACATTTGGAAATAATAAACATATCTCGCAGTACATATGCAAATTTCAAAATATCTCTGAGTCTGGGGACAATCACAGAATGAGTACGGAAACAGGGTGACCAACACTGAGTCCAAGGATTTAAAGAGCCATACATGGTAATTTGTGAGAGAGCGTACGTATCTCTAAGGATCTACAAGTATAACATAGAACACTTAATACAAAGTATATTGTGAATTCGTTCTTCAGGCTATCGTCACGGAAATATGCAATCCTCGGCTAATTTAAGACGGCAGAAAATACGTGTTGTGTTTATATTCAGGAATGACTACTAAGCATTGATACTGATGATTTTGATTTATGCAAAGAATACTTAAAATTCAACAGTGTTATTTAGTAAGAACGAGTTAAAACGTATGCAATTGACTTCATAGAATTACAAGAAAGTAAACAAAATATGGATATTTCATAGGTCCCTTCTAATTAACATCTAAGCTCATAGATAGCGCTCGTAAGCCATGCGCCATCTATCCAAGAGGTATGTAACTATTACGTTTCCGTGTTGCTCGTAGACAAGGTTCGTCAACTTACATGTAGAGTTTACGGATCTTGGCTCGTAGATTGATGATTGATATGTATACTTGGGGTACCTACTTGAGAAGCACAGAAAGAGATGAAGATGTTTAATTTGTAATAGTAAATTAAAGCACACTAATGATCTAATTAAATTACTGTATGAACTTAATGAAAAAACAGACACAAAAAATTAAAATATGTTTTAATTGATAATTAGTAATTTTAGTACTTTGATTCTTTTTACAAAAAATAATGCTGTATAAATAATCAAGTTACGATACGATTACGATATGAAAGCGATGAAACTACGTGTTTGTCTAGCTTAAACATCTTCAGCCACTTATGTTTGTATATTTGGGTAATGTTACTTGTACATAACATCTTTGAATATCAACGACAAAGTAATTTTTTCGCCAAATGTTTCATTTAGATTCAAAGAGTATTCACTAATGTATTCTCTGGATCAGTTAAGGATTGTGTATTGAAGATTGTTGATTACGAACACTTGACGAACCAGTTTACTGTCAGAGCAATAAAATTGATATCCGAGATTTGTTTTGTCTATGGCGACATATTAATAAACAAATGAACTGTTTTTAGTGTTTTTCTGTTTATGACATTTCTTCAAGCAAAGTTGTAAAAATGTACACTACTATTAATACGATATTGCTTATTTGTTTCTATAAATATGAAAGTAAAGTAAACGTAAAATATGTATAAATTGTATCTAAAACAAATAACTATATACTAAACATATAGTCACAGTCCACTACATTTTTAATATATTCAATTATCGATCCCAAATACGTATATAAAATTATTTGTTCAAAATGTTTGCTTTTAATATAGAAAACTGCATATGCATTAAAATTATCATACTATTTCCATTTTTCAACGGCAGAGCTGGAGGTGCATTAGAATACTGTCCAAATTCTATCACTTCATAATCGGGCTCTTGATGAGAAGAATGGTTTTTATGCTTAATTTGGTGTAAACTTTTCTCTTCATCAGGAATCGGTGGTGGAGGTATACCACTGGCACCAGTTTTATTCTGCAAAAAGAAAGAGATATAATCAACACTGATATACATTATAGCCAGTTTATAATTTTATTTTCTGTCCATATGTGTATGTTTACTTCCAAATTAATATGTATTGGTACTGTATTTTTTCTAATTTAATTTATCATATGATACAATTTATGCAATATATCCATATTCATAATAATGTACATATATGTATATTGCACAGCTACATTCATGTTAGTAGAGAATATTAAAAATTATACCATTTTATTTTTAAGTAGGATCATTAAAATAATCTAATATAATTACATTCCTACTAATTAATAGGTCTACATAATACAGAAATAGTATATTTTGATGTGTTTCATATCTGAATGTTTGGGCAACTTTCTAATATAAAGTAAACAACTATATGAAAGCTAAATAAACTGAGCTGATATTTTATTTTCTTTTTGTTTAATTCAAAAATAACCACGTAAATATAAATCTGATCAAGGCGGGATGACTGTGCCAGGAAGTAAACTAAAAATAAGTTTTTAAGGGATATTTCGCGGTTAAATTTAAACTTAGACCATGGTAACTTACTCCGATTATCGTTGGCAACATTGAGGCCGTATTTTTTTATGTTATGAGGTTTTTAATATGGCGCACGAGTTGACAAGGCTTTGACAGTTTACATTGATGAAATTACGTTAAAATTTATTATTTATTTTACATGACAATGTTTACGTTACCAAACTTTTGTCGGGTTTGTCTGAAATACGATAAAAACCTAATAGATTTGGCCCACATTGAAAATGAGCCTAGTGAAACCTTAATGAGCAAGTTGCAACTTTGTGTATCTGAAGTGGTAGGTATTTTTTTGTGTTCATTTGAACAAGAATTTCACTTTAATTTTTGTTTGCTTTTAGGAGTGGACTGTTTTCAAACCCTTGTTGTGCCATCCATGCATCAAGAGATTGAATATAGCCTATAGTTTTAAAAAACAATGCGTCCAATCTGCAGGTGTATTAAAGAACTATGTAGAGCTTGTTAAAGATTCTCAGAAGAAAAATGAATCTCAGAACGCTGTTAAAGGCGAACACATTATTCCCACAACCGGAGGTGCTTATATGCTTCTTCCTAACCAAAAGTATGTTAAGATTTTAGTAGGCTCTCAAAATCAGGGTACCAACACATTTCAAAATGTATTTTTAAATTTAATACCTGCAACTACACTCAACTCAGTTACACCTACAGATAGCTTGAATACGTCAAAGAGTAAGGATACGAACCAAAATGTATTTTTAAATCTGAACAACACTTTTCAAAAATTTATTCCCTTAGCCCCTCCTGCTGACCCACCACCGCCATCACCACCCAAAAGAGTAGAAATCCAGAAAGCCTTAAACGTGAATGTTAATCAGTTGTTAACAGAGAGTAAAAGTGAGGAACTCAGTGTAGAAATTGATCCCACAGTGTTTGGACTAGAAGATGAGGATGCCAGTAACGATGAAGACGAGGCAAATGATTATGATGAGGTTATTTCACAAGCCAAGATCACCCTGAAAGACTTTAAATCGAATGGAGAGAAAATGCAAAATGGTAAAGACGATCACAAATATTATGTTCCTATTCTCCCTAAGCACCAGGATGACTTTCTTACGTCGGGCCAACATTTCCTCTTTAGTTCAACAGAGAACACGGGACCGTTTGTTTGTGAATCATGCCAAAAATCTTTCTTGTCCAAAAAACTACTTAAAGCACACATCAATCAGTTCCATTTAGGGAAATTACCGTTTAAATGTGAATATTGTTATACAGAATTTGCCACTAGATCGGAATACGACTATTGTGTTAAAAGCCACAAAGTAGAATCCGACGCCTTAAATAAATCTCTTACATTACGTGACTTCGCCAATGCCTCTAGCAATTCCCAGAATTTAAATACGTCTAATATATCCCAATCATCCGAAGTGGAAGCTAACGTGTCAATCTCGGAGAACGGCGAGTACGTGTGTGACGTATGCTACAGGCCGTTCAGCAGTTCCACCGGCTTACTTAGGCATAAGGTACGAAAACACAACCAAAAGAACAAAAAAAAGTACTTCATAAAGGGCATGAAGAACGCAAAGTGTGATATTTGTAATCGGGAATTTTCCACGCAGTCCTACATGCAGCTACACAAAAAGCTGCATCTGAGGGACGACATCGGTTATAAGTACAAGGTTTTTGGCAAGAGCAAATACGGGGACGGCGATACGCAGAACAAAGAAGATAAAGACAAGGACCAAACAACGGAGAAAAAGAGCGTCGAGAAGGGGGAAGATGCCGAATTCGTGGAAAGTATAGACGTCACGCCCGATATCGTAGAGGACGATGACGTTAAAAAAACAGACAAAGACAGCAATCCCAAAGACGATAAGCGTAACAGTCGAGATCCGCTCGCAGAGGAAGAGCCTAGCTTAAAAATGGAAGTGGACAACGATGAGGACAGCTCAGATGGCGAGGAGACCTCGTCCCATGTGGAGATAGAGGAGAACTCCAATCAGGAAAACTCAAACCATGCAGAGAATCATGACACAGACGAACTGATGAGCGAGGAGAATTAGTCTGTAAAGGATATAGACTTATAGGTGAGACTATTAGATCAGCACTATGCTAATATTGAATAATTTGCGTTTGATTTTTTGTGGGGTAGTAAATTTATGGTACAAGGTGGTCCAAAGAAACATTTCGTACGTCTTTTAGTTTGTCTTTTTTTGATCTTACCATTGAGAAAGTCGACGAGTATACACCCAGAATAACGTGAAGCAGCGTTTAATTGTCTTCTTCTAAGTGAAACTCAAACGAGGTTAGTTGTTTTGCACACCTTGTATGATAATTTTATTGAGGCTGTAAATAATCGATTGACGAATCATTGCATTAAAAATGTGGTTAACAATTTTATTTATCGTATTATGTGTAAGAATTACACAGAACTTGAAATCGTGGAATATGGTATATGGGTAAATATTTATTTTTTTCTCATTATATTCCTAGAAAAAAATGATACTCTCATTTTTTTTTTTTTTGTACTGAACTCCACCATCTCCCCATCGCACATGTAGATTTTATACTTAGATCTTCTCCTTCATTTCTCCTTTGTTTTAGGATTAGTCTTATTTTAACATATTATTAAGAATTTTATATACCTACAGTATAGTTTGTAAGACAGGTCCCCATATCATACTATTTTGTATATAGCACGTTTTCTCTGCTTTATTTTTAAATTGAAGCATAACGTACATGCGTCCAGAAATAAGCAGGAGCCTGATATATACGCTGAATTTTTTTACTTCGATAACCTGGTAGGGTACACTATTGAATTCATTCCGTAGGCATAGTTTTATTCGACTTGGGAAGGTTTTTTTCTATTAATTTTCTCTTAATTCTACCAGAGTTTTTCCAGTAAGAAAACATGAAAAATAAACTTTATTTCTGTCTTAAAGTGATGTGCATTAAAGCTCCTCAGCCTGTATATATCATTGCATTTGTATGTTTTTCTATATATTTATATTACAAATATTTACACGATTTATTATTATTTTTTTTTTAATCGATGAATCTATACCATTGTATTTATTGCTATTAGACAAGTCTTGAAAACATTATTAGAAGTAAGAAATCGAATATTTTTCAGCAGCAATATTACTAATGAATATTAAGGATAATTAAAACATTCAGGTTTTCATAACTTAGTTCCTACTTTACAAAATAGAATTATCGTGGCATTATATTCTTTTTATACAAAACCAAATAAATAAGGTTTAGATTACTATCATGTGTTAACAAACTATGATTATTTTCAAATTTCTTTTTGTTACAAATAACTGAATCAACTTATCTGTCCCCTTTTGTATGTTGTTTATTTTACTGGCACTTCTGCTAGATAATAACTAAACTGTTCATACAAGAGGCCCATTTAAGTTGATTTTTTTTAAACAAATAAATTTGATAAAGGATGTGCTCATGAATTTGTTATACAAGAATTCTCGCTCTGTTAGACGATAATATAGTAATATTGTTGCGGCATTTCCAGCACTGTACTGAACTCAAATCAGGAATTAAAGGGGATTGTCATGTACTGTAAATGGAATACACCTAGTGATATTCATGCGGGGCCATGTTTCGATTTAAATATTTTTGCAAAATTTACAGCCAAGCTGTATAATAAAGGCTTCCTTTGGAGTTTATTCTACAAAATGTGGGAGAGGGCAATTTACAATTACAATTTGGCAAAAGCTAAAAGAAAAAAAAATTACTTGCCATTTGATTTTCGGGTTTTTTTTCTGTCTGTTTAGAATACAAGTTATAAGATTAAAGTATCTGAAGTATTAATTTTGTTTTAAACAATAACAGTAACTGTTGAACATGGATACAATAAAAAATATTAGGGAAAATTTCAGCAAATAGATAATTCATGTCAGGCCCTTTCTAAGATTAGAAAATTGTGGTTTACTAATAAATTGATTATGGAAGTGGAATAAAATAATGCCCAACATGGAAAGACACATTGTTATTACTAGGCGTATTTCATTGAACATTACTCATTATCGTAATAATTGATTTTTCACTTTATATAACCCGACTGATATAGTATGACAGAGTTAGGTTACTTATTATCATTAAGTGTGGTTTGACTCATTTTTTCTGCTTTTCCCAATTGAATACCCGTTTTATTTACGTTATTACAGCAGATCTTCTTATTGTCATTGTGTATGTTTCGAAATAGTATTAATATAAAATTTATGGACTTATTTATTTGAACGTAAGTATAGGATAGATGTGCTATCCTGCTTGTTTCGACAAAATTTGCAAGAAGAAAAACTTTTAAGTGAGTAACGATCAGATTTGATTTTGTACTGATTAAATATAAATATTGTTTTTGTATAAAGTAAACCAAATATTGTTAAATTAGTTAAACAAGATAATATTTTAAGCATGAAGTAATATTTAATAGCTTTAAAGATTCCGAATAAAATTTTATAATGAAATCAGAGAAAAATTTTACTTACCACCCATTGAGGCATATTCCTTGCTAGCCGAAGACGAGTAGAAGGGTTCGAAATGGCCATTGGCCTCCATTTGTTCTCATTTTTATTCTGAAACATTTGGAAGATAGCTGATAAGTCACTACTTTTTTATTTTTTATTTATATCATATCATTTGTATTTTATATTATATTCACAATAAATATTTTTTGAAAAAATATTTACTTTTATTATAGCTTAGTTGAATCTGTGCATACGACAAATAACGTCCAGTAGGGGTTCGTCCTGTAAAATTTTCTATGATAAATTTATGAAATTGGCAGTAATTTCTGCTTCCGACGGTAACGTGCTAATTATAAATACCGAGATGTAGAATAATAGCTAATAATAAATATAGCACAACATATGGTGGTTTTCCCTAGGTCCTACAGAAAGTTTGGTAGTCGTAAAGTTGCTTGTTTATCTTTCTCAGATGAGGAACACTATAAACAATGTTAGATAAAATTGTGAATAATTAATAGAATGTCGATAGGACTGAATAGTTTGAGATTCTAAACATAACATCGAATATTATTTAAAAATATTTTAAATCATTCATTTATGAAATATGATACACAAGTGCTATAACACAATTTCCATTATTGATAAGAAATGTAAGAAAATGCGACTGCAATCAGTATTTTCTCACTTTTCGCCATTTCATTCAAAAACTAGAGAAAAAGGAAAGAAAGCCTTTAAAAATTTGAAATATGTCAGTTTTCGACTATCCAATTTCTTGATCATACATTTTTTTATGTTGGTAGTTCCTGATAAACTGGAAATGCATATTAAGTAAATTGTAGACATTAATTTTCATGAAAACTTAGATTTTTTAACTTATATTCATCATTTAAACTTATGAATAAGAATGTATATTCTTAATGGACACCTCATGTTAAAATTACCAATTTTGAAAAGATTCTGGCATGGGGAAATTTAAATCTCTTAGGGAACAGAAGAATATGAAGCTTCTAATAAAATAAATGAATAAAACAATTGAAGCCCACTCCAGAAATGCAAAAAAAATTATGAGGGTTCCATTAAAGAAGTTTGTAAAAAACAGGAAGAGTATAAAAATTTAAAATGTAAAAATAAACCCTTTATTTGGGAGCATAAATACATATCAAAGTTTAAAATCATTTTGGAGTGAACCAAATTAAATGTCATTCAGGAATTTGCTTTTACCCTGTATAATGGCATAATTAGTATTTAAATAATTTCATTGGTATTTTTGTGGAAGCAATCATGCTTTAACTGAAATTTTAACTATTAAACCAACTATTTTTATATAAAAATAAATGATATAACAGTGTAAAATGTAAATGGTTATTGCAAAATTTTCACTAATTAATATTTAAAAAGTTGAGACGCGATACTTCCTCTAAAACCTCAGACTGCAAAGAGGACGGTTACACATAGAGACGGACAAACACACGTGCTCGGAGAAAGGTGGCGAATCCAAGCATCAATGCCCCCTAATCCTGGGCCCAGTCCTCTACCTCGGATTATAATACGAATGATATTGTTACAGCGACAATATCATTCAGTCTTCCCTGAAATTATAATTTGTGGACAGTATATATTACTGTCCACAAATTATAATTTCAATTTAAGTAATAATAGTTTATAGTACCTAAATATAAACAATTTTAACAGTCAAAAATGATCATCGATTTTGAAATAAAAATTTCCATGCTATCGCAAATTAAAGCAGTTTTGAATTACGATTTTCAGCACAGCACGAAATTAATATTTTTAAACCGGTGTGCTAGTTTGGGAGGGCATCGTTTATGTCTAGTCGAAGGTGCCGTCGAAAGTCGAACTTCCTAGGAAAATAATTGGGGCCATTTTTTCAATTTCGGGGTCAGTGCAGAGGAGCACGGAAACATTTTACAGACGCTACACACTATGACTTTCCTCCGCGAGTTTTCTATGACCAAATGCTAACTTTCCATAATACAAGTTCAGTTTTGTCTTTGTTTAACCATTATAGACTATGTTATGCTCCCTTACTGAAAAAATAGGATTTTTAAAATTGCTGTAACTAATTTGGTACATGGTTCATATCGATATATTGTATGTTATAAATTACAATTATTAACAATTGAAGACACGAAGTTGTTATGTATAAAAATCAAGGAATACACTTAAAATGCTTTTGAGCAGTTGAAGTAATAGAATTTCTTATCACTGACATTAACATATTAAACATATGGTATCAAGGATAAAATATATGAAAAAAAAATTACAACAACAAATGTTTCACTTCGAATTTATCAATATTTTGTAATTTTACATAACACTTTCCACTTGTGTCTTCAATTATGGCAACTATTAATAATATAAATATAAACAATTTTGGTACAGTAGTAAATATAAATTAATGAATCAAAAAAAAAACATGTCTTGAAAAAGGGCGAATTTCATGCTTGTATGCGATATAAAATAAATCATTTTAATATTCATAACAACCGGTTTGGAATTTCAGGATATTCTGTGAACACCCTGTGTGATACGATTCAGTAAGTATCGAACAAATAAAAGTTATATTTGACAAGGTATCGAAACTGTATTCAAGTTATTTCTCAACAGTAAGTATTTTACGCTGCTTGCTTTTTATTGTTCTGACGTCTGACGTGAATGTATTCGTCACGTTTATAAAATCTCTTATTAAATAGGTATTTAGGAAACACTCATGGTCGTTCAACTTCCCGTAATGCAATGGTTTGTATTCTATTTATAGGTGTATTATTAATTTTAAAAATAATGTGGAACGATTTAGGACACGAGTTGCAGTTAATACATGTCTTTGTATCTAAAATCTGTTTGTATTCGGCGAGAGGTGAGAATTTTCACATCACCCGAGTTTGACAAAACCCTACATGTTTTTTTTTTTTGTAAGATTACCGTTCTTGGTAGCGTTAGTGGTACAGTGGAAAAATTCTAGGTTCATTCTAGGTCAGATACGGAGTCACGACTTATTATTTTAAGTATTTTAGTTTGTAAATATGTTTATATAGTAATCAGTAGTTTAATCAGTAGAGCCGCTCGTTTTGTCGGCGGACCAGGGGCGTCACTTTCGCGACCGTAATCATTTCAATACAATAAAATAAGTAATTCTAAATAATAAAATAATAATAAGCATCTGATTATACGTTATAATTTATATAGCACGGCAGCATTAGGTATGTTTCTTATGTTCTACGGTTATTTCAGCGACAGATTTTCGATGTGGTGAATGTTCTTATATGAAGGGAACAACCGTTCGACATCTAAAGATGTAATCTTGACATAATTAAAATAATCGTAATTATGTAACGGATATGTAGACGCAAAAACACTATATGTATTTTAATCTAGCAATATGTGACTCTTCTTTTAAAACAGTGTCAAACTTTGCGATAACTATTATTTTTTAAGTCCCTTAAATCATGTATGTATGTGTACAGCTTCCACTATTTGTATTGAATTAACGAACAAGAAAGGATTTTGTAATTTTTGAGAGGATTGTGTGTGAGTATTTGAGTGTGGATTTATTTGAGCTGAATGATAAAGGTTTATTTGGGTAAGTGTACTTGGTTTTGTTTTCATATGTCTAAATAAAGCCGGACACACACGTTGCGGATTAACCGAGAGGTTTACCTCCATAGTTCTTCTGCACGCGTGTCTACCAACTACTTTCTGTGAAACTGTACAGGTGGCACGACCTGTTCAGGTGACCCAGAAGGAATCAAATATCGATTATTTCTACTGCGCAGTTGTACATACCGAAGCACGTGTGTGGTTCACTCGGCACCTGCACAGATTTCAGTTTAGTCGTAGTAGAGTTCCACTAAAAAGAGGTAGTATTTTTTATGGCATTCACTGATTTTAAGTTTTTGTACAAAACGTGTCAAACTGGAAACACAATGAAGTTATAGAAAAGCTGGTTGAGTTTTACAAATCAGAACTTTGTGTTCGGCGTGTAAAAAGTAGCGGAGAAATAGCAGTTCTCATAACTGTATCGTTCTTTTTAATTAAAGGAGACATCAATGAAAGCAATGTTTGGTACACTGTTTTGTACATCCGAGTTTGGTACATCCGAGGAATCTGCTTGTTCTACACTCAATTCTTGTAATACGTTAATGTGAGTGTACCGATTTATTTTCATCAACCAATCTTTACACCATATTTTACGTTTTTCTCCTTCCTTTTTTACAATTAATAGCTAAAAATAAACCGACCACCGCGAGCACGTCATATTGTTGCGAAGATTCTATGATGGATGGAACCTAGCGGTTCACCATAACGTGCGTGAGCTGGTTGAAACTTAACCTGAACAGGTTCACCGTGCAGGCAAACCGCAACGTGTATGGCCGGCCTAATTCTCAACAAAAAGTCACCATCCTCTTGATTTTTTGAGATGTTTCGCAAAATTAAATTATTCTTTTATCATCAACGCAATGAAACAAGAAAATATGCATTTTATTACATCTTTTATCATTCTTAAAACTGATGAATTTAATGTCATAAGATGCTAGTTGTTATTAACTGGCGATTATGCACAGTAAAGTATATTAAAGTGTTTTCTTGATTTCAATATCAGCAACTTCTTTTATTTTTTTTTTATAATTTACATGTCCTAAAGGAAGAAATCGGATTTGTATTTGTTTAATGTTAATTTCCATTATTCTTTAATAAATAATTTAAAAAATGTAATTTTCTTAAAGTGTTACGAAATAGCGGGTCTTAATCTATCGCTTAATTTTTTTTACGAAAAATTAAGCGATAAATGGAAAATCACTGACAAAAAGTACCCCTTACGCAGGTAACTAGTTCGGCCATTTCGCCTGAGAAGTTGAATATTCACCAATGAATTCTTCATTTTTAAACATCGCATTAAAAACTTTATTAAATTTGAAAATATCTCTTCTTGGAATAAATAAATTCTATTTAATAAACGAAATAACTGCTCGAATATTTCTCACAATTTACTACTACTGTTAGTGGCCTGAATCTTTAAGTATATAGCTGCTTGCTTTTTGCCGAATTAATTGGCCATTAAATACCTGTGGCTATTTTTATACTTCTCAAGTTCTACATTTTAGAAAACGCCGGTATACAGGCTAATTAATAATTGCGAGCCCCACTTTATGGATAGGAAATAACTAATTAACTATAAATAGTATTATAGTAGGACGTATATTCTTCTAAAAATATTGAAATTTGCGTCATGTTATATACATTTATATCAAACCAAGTAGGCGGTGCATTATTATTTTGATATTTCGTGAATATTTATACAGAAATCTTATATTTAAGTGATATTAAAAACTCATACATGTAAATATAAATACAATTTTATTATAAAACTATATTAAATAATTTGTATAATGAATATTTATAGAGTTTACGACAATTAAAATATTTTCAAACTTCATACAAATTGCGCAAAGTAAAAATTGCGGGAAATATCCATGTTCACTTTGCTCTTGATAATTTGTTATATTTTTCACTATATTATAAGTTTTCATCTTGTTTAAATTGTTATTACAAACGTTTCATTAAATATTTTTACCTCGAAATTTTGTACAAATCCCTGCGCATTCCACGTCTTTGACTAAATTCATACGTCCAGAATAGGGACAAATCCCTTAAGACAGGGTCGGACTATTTGTCAGGATATGAGAAGACTAGAGCGACCAGCGGCGGCTCGTCATGCTAGACAGGTGAGGCACTGACTCACCAATAAGAACAGAGAACGATAAAAATTATTTTCACTTGGTTTGTTGTTTTAATATCTAGCTATGTTTACTTATAATAGCAATTCTAATATTCACAATCGCAATTATTTAATATCTTAATATTTTATCAATAAAATACCAGACTGATATAATCTGGCCAGATTGAACGATTAGCATCATTCATTTAAATATTGCGATATATTTTAAATACTACACCTAACGCCAACGACAAGGAACGAGCGTTCGCGAATACTAACGAAGTAAAGCTCTTTCCCTATAGTGGTTTAGCAGTCATGAGATCTAAAAATATAATGATATAACATTTCTTCGGGTAAAAAAGTAATGATATTATATTAAATTCCATAAGTGAAGATATTATTTATAGTTTATTTCATCGCCATTTGTCAAAATGAAAATCCCAAACGGCTCTTATCTCATACCGTGGCTTGTTTTATGGCTAGGCTCAGGTAGACTGTTCCGTTTATCGGCAAAATAAGGGAGTTTTTTATTTGGCAAATAGCGATGAAATGAATAGTATATTTTTACCGATTCCTTTTTAAAAGTAATCGCGATAAATCATAAATTGAATAAACTCGTTACGTAAGAGTTCACATTATATCGTAAACTTTTTAACAACACTTTGTTTAATCGTCAATTACTTATACCACGTCATATAATCGTGGTATATGTGTATACGAACTGATCGTCAATGACAAAGTTCACAGATACAGTACAAAACTAGTTACTTTTTTAACAGTACTTATTATTTTGGACTTATAAACAATGATATTTGGTCGAACTGGGAGTATCGTAATCTTAAAAAATTGCCGTTAACATTAAAAGAACATTCTCAAAGTCATGTAAAGTGGCATATTTTAAGAAGGCAAAATACTTGTAGTCTTATAGATTCAACTTGTAAAATCTATATCCAATATTATTACGTGTAGATTTCGTATAAAAATAGATTCAATTGACTAATTCTAAGTAGTCAATTGAATATATTTTTCAATATGCCACACTAAAATTTTTATCTACCAACCTTTCCTGAAAACGAGTACTAGGCGGAGTCATGTTTGCCGTCCGTTATGCAACCAACACAACATCTCACGTTGTACTTGTGTAGTGAGAAAATCGGGACTCTCGATACTGGTAACGTATTTGCCCTCAGCCGATTTTGTTAAGGTGCGTCCAAACATGCAACAACGAAGCGTAACGTAACGCCGCCCCGTGGAAATTTAAAGGGCACACATCGTAACGTTGTCGCGCAACATCAGAGCGTTCCGTAGCTTGTCGGTTTTTCAGCGTCACGTCAAAGGTTTGTACCGCGATGGCGTTACGCATCCCCCTTCCATGTTTGGACGGGACTGCAACGACTACGATGGACGGAACGGCGTGGTGTTACGAACTGTTACGCGTCGATGTCCTGTTGCGGCTGAAAAGTATGTGTCCTGTTACGATATTGTGTCACGATAGTAAGTTACGCGTCGGCATTACGCAACGCTTCGTTGTTGCATGTTTGAACGCACCTTTAGGTTATCACATCCGTTTGTGAATAGCGGATCGAAAATCTTTTTCTCGATATTTTTACCTAATCATACTGGTGTAAAATGTATATTATTCGTTGTTATTAGTACTATTAGTTATTATGAAATGTAAAAAATAAGCGAATTATATACTGTATTTTTATATTTAATTAATTCTACTATCGTAACTTATTCTATAGTTCTGTTCTGTGCTTACAGTTTAAAGTACGGCCCTGAGATGTATGGAAAATAGCGCACTCTAACATATTATGACAATACGAGGAGGTATCGATAAATTCTTGGGCCACCGGAGAATTATTAATAGTTCTTTTTTTTATCTATATCGAACCCATTTTTCTCTTGCGACGCGGTTGAAGTTTTTTAAAACATGATCAATACTTAAATTTTTGACAATGTTTTGGACAACCTATGAAAAAGGTTACTAGGCTAACTAGATATCAATAAATCCTTATATTTTCTTTGTTTTCAAAAACAAAATCGACCTGTCCGCGGCGTATTTGTTTCTTACTTTTTCGATAACGATTTTATGGTATTTGTTCCAACTTTTATGCATTCACTGTATACTTAAATATCGATGTAATATTACTTTTCAAACTTTAATTGCCCAATATACTCGTAATATTGAGTATAGCGCATAGATGTCGTTTCAATTGTTAAGCAGTATTGTAAATTTAGACGTTTTATGACGGAAATAAACGATTTGGCATCGTAAACACTGAAGGTTGATGGCATCATACTATATTAGTTGTAGAAAAACTCGTTTCCACTCACACTTCCATGTGATAAAGCTCGTTAAGTCCGCCTTGTCCCAGTCACTAATTAACGCGTGTTTACTAGCTTTTCCATGGTCAGATTCAAATGTTATTCGACCCAAGTTGCCTAACTACCTATAAACGTTAAACATTTCCATCGGGCTATTTTAAGTATGCACTATATTAACGAGTCTTATAGCCTCATTTAAGCTATTTCAGAATGCATCCTAGATAGAAACGGGAACGGTGATTTGCTTTATTAACTTTTTGCAATGTTGAGAGATCTGGAATTTGTTCTACAGTTGGTATCTGTCGTCAATCATTATCCAAATCAAATGCTAGAAAGAGACAGGAAAACCAGTATAGTGGACAAGAGGGCTAAGGACTAAGAGGACTTAATTCAATAATATGAAATATGCGTAGCATATTTACTAGCATTTTTACTTTATATAATATTCTGTATGTTACACATAAGTTGTAAGTATCAATAATATATAGGGTGTTCTATTAAGAAGAGCATCTTACTTGTACGGAATGACCTTGTATTCTTATAATTTCGTTTAGAGAATCTGCTTTTTATACTAAAAATCGACTTGTCCTAATGTTCCTCTTAAGACCCTAAAATAATACCAAAAATAATTTTAGTTCATAAGTGGCTTCTACCCTATACGATAGTCCCTTTAAAAAAATCAAAAAGTTTTATGGATGGACGTTTTTACGTATGCTAATTTTATTTTGTCTTTCCATTTGGAAATTTGATTTGAAAGGCGATTTTGATTGATTCTAATAACATAGCAATCATGGCATGTACTTTAGAAGAAAAAGTTAATGCATTTTTAATTCTTGGAGAGACTGGAAGAAATCTATACTCAGCTGAAAGAATTTTTAATGACAAATATTTCGATCTCCACAGCTTACGACAGTTACAAGACGTTTCAGAGAACAGGTAGTATTCAGGATTAAAATAGCTGAATACCCAAGCTTTGCAGAAAACTTCTTCTTATTATTATTTTAGCTCATAACTCTTGGTGGGTTTTGGCTTGCTCTATTATGTTCCTCCATCTGGTTCTATCTACCGCTGTTCTCCTCCAGTTTCCTAATATTAGAGTTTTTAGGTGTTCCTCCACATCGTCTATCCACCTTTTCTTGGGTCGCCCTTTTGGTCTTGTGTTTTGAGGTTTCCATTAAAGGATTTTCTTCACAATTCTCTCGCCCTCCATCCTGTATACATGTCCTAATCACCATCAAAAAGTGCATCAATTTCGTGATTCATTCTTATTTTCCACATACCGTTTTCTTGCACTGGGTTGCATATTCTTCTAATGATCTTTCTCTCAAATATTCTTAATTGATTTTCATCATTGTTTGTTAGTGTCCATGTTTCACATCGGGTCTTATAAGTGTCTTATAGATTGTGATCTTAGATCTTCTATTTAGTATGCTGCTCCTTATTAATTTTAAATAAGCATAGTAGCATTTATTTCCTTTTAGGATTCTTTCGCTTATTTCACTTTGGACGTTACCATTATTGGCAATTTTGGTGCCAAGGAACTTGAACGTCTTGACGCTTTTAATCTGACCGCCGTTTATATTAATATTTGGTAGTTGTATTGGGGGATTCCTGCAGCAATACATATATTTCGTTTTGTCTTTGTTCACTTGTAGGCCTCCTTTATTTACCTGTGGCTCAAGATCTATGGCAGTTTGATTCAAGGAGGCAAGGTCCAAACGTGCAATTATCGTAATATCGTAAGCGTACCCAAGTATTTGTGTGGATTTATTTATGATGCTTCCAGCTCTATTCACTTTTCTGATAGCTGCTTCTAATACTAAATTGAAAAGCACTGCCGAAAGAAAGTCTCCTTGTCTTACCCCGGCTTTCACCTTAAATTCTTCGCTGAGCTGCTGTTGTACTCTTATAGTTGCTGTCGAGTCTGCCATGGTGACTTCCACCAATTTTACTAATTTTCGGGGTATTCCTAGGAGGGTTAAACTTTGTATCATTTTCTCCTATGTACTTTGTCGAATGCCTGTTTGAAGTCTATAAACAGATAATGCATATCTATATTATATTCATAGCATTTCTCCTGTATTTGTCTTAACGTACACAGGTGGTCTGTGGTTGATCTATTTTTCCTGAATCCACATTGGTATTCGCCTAGTATTTCTTCTGCGTAGGGTGTCATTCGATTATGGATAACCCCTGATAATATTTTATAAGGGACACTAAGTAGTGTTATTCCTCTATAATTACTAGAATTGGACTTATTACCTTTTTTGTGTATCGGGAGGATAATTCCTAGTTTCCAGTCCTTTGGCATCTCTTCTTGCTCCCAGATATGTAGTATTAGTTTGTGCATTTGTTTCCATAGTCTCTCTCCTCCGTTCTTTATTAGGTTCGCTACTATTCCATCAGCACCTGGTGGTTTCCTGTTTTTTAGATATTTTATTACTTTCGTTACCTCTTCATACGATGGTGGTTCTACTTCCGGTTCTGCACTATAGTATATTATTTCATTCCCCTCTTCCTGTTGCTGCTGTTCTCCTCCTAGTACCTCTTCAAAATATTCTTTCCATCTTCTAATTATATCCGGCTTTTCTGTTAAGTTCTTTCCGTTTTTGTTTTTACAGATGTTTAATCGTGGTGCGAATTCTTTTGTATACTCTTTAACGTTGTTGTAAAACTTTCTGATTTCAGATCTCTTATTACTTTCTATTATTTCTTCTACTTTTTTATTCATTTCTTCTCGCTTTTTTATTCGCAGATTCGGTTCGCTAATCCTCTTTTATTGCTATATTCTACCTGATTTGCTCTTGTGTTTCTTTGTAATGCTTTTTTCCATGCGTCATGTTTCACTTTTACAGCCTCTCTACATTCCTCATCATACCAATTGTTTTTCTTTTTACTTTCTTCTCCCACTACTTCACCGGCGGTTTCTGTTACAATTTCTTTGATTATGTTCCATTCCTCGTCTATACTTAGTTCTTGTTGGTGTTCGTTTTCTAGGAACACCAGGAACGTTCTAGGAACGTTCGTTTGCAGAAAACTAACAAATAAATATTGTCGCTCAAACAGTCGTGAATCTCGCCCAATCTACATGTCAAACTGGAGTTGTTTGTGAAGTATATATCTGCAAAGACTATGCAAAGAGTTTTAGACAAACAAAAATGCCACCCCTACAAATTATAAAATGGTGTACAAGAAGATGATTTCGATGACAGACATCAATTTTCTGAAATTATTACAAAATTAAATAGCCTGCGAGCCTGAATATTTAAAATTAAATACATTACAGATACTTTAATTGACTCAACTACTATTTAAGGAACTAGATAATTTTTCTGTTGCACACATACCTATATTTTTTTTATCGATATTTAAGAACTATGGAATAATACCTGTTATCACCAGCGCATTCACCACTTTATTCAATCGGTTTCAGAGAATCGCATAAACATAATAAATAAATGTATGATCATTATTTTCAATGTTCTATATTCTTTGTTAACATTGATTTCATAAAATTTTAAATTCATTGTTTGTAATTTTTAAGAAAATAATATAGGTACGACAAATATAGATGCACCAGTTAACAATGAATGTAGCATGTAATTTATAATCTATCACAAAAATAATCCTGAAATTGCTTAATTGAAACAATTCGAAAAATTAGACTTATCCTTTCAAATACTGAAATCCTTCCAGTATTTTTAATAAAATAATAATTTTCCGTAAATATATTAGATAACCATACGATCTTAATTAAGTTTCATTAGTTACTAAATATTTTATTTTACGCCATTTTATAATTACATTATGATTTGTTCAATTAGAAACTTTTAATTAAAGGCACTGATAAAATAAATAATAATAAAATGAAAACCACATTCCCTCTATCGACCATTCCATATTGCAACATTATATTTTACACAATCATCAGATTCAAACAGGAAGCAGATTTATAGACTTTACATTTACATCGAGGATATCAACGTACTAAATGTTTATTTTAGAGATTTTAAAATATCGATAGTAAAAACCAAACGCAGATTTATAAAAACCTCCCACATACATTCTCGCGCGCTCTAGATCAAGAAATCCAAACATTCTGTCAACATCTCTCATGATTTCCCATTTGTAAGCTATCAATCAGAATGACTAGTGCATTGACTTCCTGGACATTTTATTTTAACACTCCAGTTATCCATATTACAATATACATTTTTTAACACTCGGTATAAGTACGATGGATTATCACTTGTATGGATGGGTACACTTTAAACCACAAGTAAGTTCCTATCAGTTCCACTTTAGGTCACAGCATCAGATATCTAAGCGTTTCTTTAGATATTATGATTTTCATCTATAATTTTTTTCCGTTGAAATTCGAATTTATAACATTGTTAAAAAAAAGTTACAAAAGTTTGTATTTTTACACTGAACCTGCACTAATGCGCCCATTATATAACTAAATACAACTGTTATTTAGAAATGATCCTGAGAAGAGATCCTAAAGCTTTCGATGCAGCAACAAAAACAGGACCAGTTTTCCACCAATATCGAAATATTTCACGTTTCTCGAGACGCGTTTCAACAAACCAGTTGACATCATCGTGATATGACTAAAAGTAGCTTTAATTATCTTATTTATCAGGTAAGACTAAGTAAAACTGGTTTTAATAAGCTTTAATCATCTTCCGATGATGATTGGTTGACTAAACGTAGGTCGAGAAACGTGTAATTTTTCGGTATTCGTGGAAAACTCGTGTGTTTTTCTTTATCTAGAAATGAGTGATTCTTTAATGTGGTTCAAATAATGTTTAGGCATAGCCTTTATAGCTGAATAAACATAATGTTCACAAACATATCATTGTGTGCCTTGGCGACTGCTGTTTTGTTTGTTGTTATCAGAATAACATTTTTTGTAGTGCTTTATTTATTGTTTCAATATTTTTGGGTAGTGAAATTGCACACTTAAGCGAGTTAGTTTCTGTTAAAATTGTTATTTTAGCCAACGAGGGTTACAAGCAAGAAGATATTGCAAGGAAATTGCATATTCATCAATTCAACTGTTTATCGTATAGTAAAACTATACAATGAGACTGAAGAATGCAAAAGATGGCCTGGTCAACGACGTAAAAGATGTACAACGCCAAGAGATGACCAATAATTGAGAAATCCTTGCGAAATCACTCACTTACAGCTCCGCATCTGAACAATGAATTATTGATTACAAGACAAGTCAATGTAAGTGTTGAAACAGTAATAGAAAGACTTAAAGAAGTCGGTTTAAACCCGAAATGTCCTGCTATATTTCCTAGGCTTCCTCCACGTCACAAAACCAGACAGTTACAATTTGCAAGAACCCATTCTAATTGGAATAAACATCCATGGGGAAAAGTCCTTTTAACAGACGAAACAAGACCACGATTATGGTCAAGTATACAGAAGGTATAGGGAACGTTTTGCAGCATGTAATCTTGCATAAAAAGTTAGCTCTGGTGGCGGCTCTATTATGCTTCGGGGAGGCATTAGTTGGGAGAATCGCACGGGGCTTGTTAAGGTACATTTAAGAATGAATGCTGACTGGTACATACGCAACATCCTTGAGGAGTATGCAGTCGGCTTCATTGGGTACGATAATTTTGTGCTAATGCATGATAATGCCCGATCTCATCACAGTGATCCAGTACCTTGAGGATGTTGGGATTGAGGCACTAGAGTGGCCACCAATGAGTCCTGATGCTAGTCCCATAGAACATCTATGGGACATTCTGAAGCGACATATACGAGCACTAAATCCAGCTCTTAACTCAATTGCAGAATTAAGAATTGCTGCACAGGAAGAATGGAATCAAATTCAGCAAGAAACCATTAAAGATTTTTTTGCGAAACATGTCTAGAAGTATGCAGGCTATCGCTAGAGCTAGAGGAGGGAATACTAGGTACTAAATTATTATTATGTTGCCTTAACATATTGTTATATTGTCGTTATTATTTGCTCTTTCTAATTAAATGTGATAACCAAATTCAAGTTATTTTATTAGTTCCTCTACAAATCTGTTGTAAAGCTTCAATATGTAATTTATTTGACTATAATATACGTAGAACACTCCAGTGCAGGGTATCTAGCAATAAGAAACACAAAAAATTAGAAATAAAATATGCAATATTTTTATCTGTGAGTGTATTTCTTTGCGCGAAGATTCTACACCACTGGTTGCCCCACTTATAGAATCAAGTTGTGTATTTATCATCCGAACCGAAAAATTATTACAATTATTTTAATGTATTGAAAATAGAGCGTATTATTTTCGTTTTCTTTAAGAGACTACTGAAATATGAAAGAATATACATATGTCAGATTCAAATTGTGTATCGTCGCATTTTCACACTAAAGCATAAAAACAGTGTGGACTGTAGCTAGACTACATTTACACATTAGATCTTATTTTAGATGCGGCACTTACTATTTTTATTTCTGGACCGACGAAATATTCGAATGTGTGGATTAATTACATTGTCGTTAGATAAGTGGCATCTTTAATTCGAGAATAGTACGACGGCCTATAAGTAAATGAAAACTATCAGCATCAAAAATATACGGACACGTTTTATTTGTACATTACACGCTTATATTAAACGTACAGTACTTAAAAAAGGCACTCAAGGTTATTTTGCAAATTTCAGTTTTTTCGCATGTGTATATTTTTAGATGCGGAAAGTTTGATACAGATTTAAAAACATCTTTATAAGTTTATTTTACGTGCTATGAAAATTTGGATTTTTCGATTATATATACAAATGGCTCCTAGGTATTAGCAACGCATAAACAGATCGAAAACATAGTTGTGGAGTAGTGGCATATTTTTCGGTTCGTACAATGTTTAATGGAGAGTAATTCGAGATTTTTATAGATACGGAAGCGAGGTAGAGTAGACAGCTACATGGTCTAGTTAGAATTTTATAGCTGTATATTTAGGTGTTCATGGCAATAATTTCATATATACAATATACATGCGTTGATGTGTTTTATAAGCATATAGTACCTACATTTTTTTGTCGGTATTTGAAACTTTTGTTTAAGTCTGCCAAATTGGAATAATCATAGATTTATTCGGAGTAAGTACGAAAGAGGATTTTACACAATTATACAATATACATAGAGGGTCGATCTCTATTTTCTTCTATTCTGGAAATTTAAACCATTCCTATGAATGCAGTTTTAAAACCACCATAGATAGCTATTCGGAGTTCTTCAAGGTTCAGTTCTGGGCCCTTTGCTAGTTATGCTATATATCAATAACTTACCTGATTTTATAACATCGGGTCATCTAACTGTATTTGTAAATGGCACAACAATAAATTTATCTTCAGATATGCCAGAACAACTCCAAATACTCGTGGATAACTTATTTCAAGATGTTAGTACGTGGGTACAGAGATAGTTTAGTACTGAATGAAACCAACACAATTAATTTTGAATTACAAAAACATTTTTCATATGGCATGTTTTGATATAAGAAATAAAACCGGCACAGGTAGGATTCCACATTTGTCCTGGATCGGAACCGAACGACATACAGCTGTTTCGAACTTATTAGTTCTCATCAGTGCCGTACACGGTACACGGTACGTTTTATTTTTTGAAACCTTATATGATCGTGCAGAAACACGAGAAAGGGGTTGAGGATCGCTTCTGGGTATAATTCAATGCCTGGTGGGGCTTTAGCCCGAGGAGTAGTTGTTTCCTAGAGCGATTATGTAATAGCTTTGCTATTCGGGAACTACTTTGATTATCGCTTGGCGGTTTGGTGGTTCCTTTCTCAATTTCCGACTTATATGTTATTGATATAACAAGTACATTTCGTAGACTGTTAACTTACTTGGCATTCATTGATTTTAAATTCTCTTGGAGTCATCATCGCTTTTGCTTATTCACACATTTCGTGTAGTATCATTGTTTGGGGTACGTCAACAGGATATTTAAAGATATTTAGGGGTATTTGTTTGCCAAAAAAGGTTTACTGAATTCATTTTTCAACTAAATTTTAACCAAAGTTATAAGAATAGGTTCATAGGTAGGAATAAGAATATTTTAACCACGCACTGTATATTTATAGTAAAATGTTTAATATACATAAAAATATATTTCCTCGATGAAATGATTTTCACATATATATGACTAGATATGGGAATATTATCATAGCCATATGCACCATATAAGTATAGTTTATATCATCGATATTTGCCAAATAAAAATTTTTAAAACATACCGTGGCTTATGTTTATGGCTAGGCTCAGGTATACTGTTCCTTTTATCGGCAAGGTAAGAGAATTTTTTATTTGGCAAATAGCGATGAAATGAATAGTAACTCCAAACACTCACCACATTACAATTGTTCAGTTTTATACAATAGTCTTCCAACTGAAATCATTGTCGTTTAAAATATCGAGTAATATAAAAATATGGTGAATGACTTATTATGTAATGGAGCGTTTTAGTGTTTATTTTTTATGTATTAATTTATTACCTATTCTTTTTCAACTTGATTTTTATTTCGTTATCTGTATGTGAATAGTGTGAATATAATTTATTGGTTTTAAACTTAAATGTTTCCCGCCTTAGTTTTACATCATTTTTGTGACGTTGTATTTTTAACTCTGATATGATTTACCATATTTATAGCCTGTATCTAAAATGGTTAATAAACTTTATTATTATTTTTATTATTATTACGATTTGATATAAAACAAATTCCTGGCAAATGTTTTTTCAAATTTCTGAATACTAATAAGAGACAAAGGATCATTTGTAATTTTGCTGAATCTCTCAAATTGGAATAAGCATAGATCTACTGGATCTTTGCAAACTTGTCAAAGTACATGATAAGAATTTTACATAATATACATCAAATCAGTCTCTACTTTTTCCTATTCTGTAATTATTTTAGATATATATCGAACATTTCCTATTCATTTTAATACTGGAGTAGGTAATAATACTGTTTTTTCCTATACATTTGTTTTCTTCTAAAATTTTGGATTATACTGTTTTTATGTATAAAACATAGATCCATCATTCGATTTAAACACAAAATTAAAATAATGAAAACAGGCTGGTTTTACTCAACCAAAAAATTCGAGTTTCAAGAATTAGGAGGACAGGTTCTTGTATATCCTCTGAGGCGAAGATGAAATGATTATTTAGAAAAGTACACCCTGTGTATTTAAAACTTAATTTAAAAGACATATATTTTGGACTAAAATTGAACTGTGGAAGTATTTTCCACAAATCTTTAAACTAACGTCAAATATATATTACACAGGCCAACAAAGATTTTTTGATCGGACTTTTTTGACTTTTTGGCTTAGTTACATACTACGAACTACAGAAACACTGTTTCTTTATTTTTATCACGCACCAGTATTTGTAAATGTACATTGTACAATCATTTGTAGTTTTTAAAACCGAGGTTCTATAAAATTTAATTTTGCCTCAATCTTTGCGGCGCCACTGTGCTTAATCGGTTTGAAACGTACATACAAGTATGGGGGATTTACCGAAACAGAGTTGGCCGGTGGGAATATTCCGGTTTTATACTATTCGGGTATTTACATAGTCGCTGTAGTACGTTTTTAATGTGTGTACGTTTACTCGTAACATCGGATTGTGTGTTTCTATTTTGTTTTAAAAATGCCTAGAAGTTGTAAAAATACACCAAATATATTTTATAAACTTAAGACCTGGTTCAAAAAACGTTATTTATCCAAATTTGGTTGATTTGCAAAAAAATCTTTTGGCGCCACTTCATATTAAATTAGGATTAATGAAGCAACATGTAAAAACTATAGATAAAAATGCGAATTGTTTTAAATACTTATGTGGTAAATTCCCAGTTCTTTCTGAAGCAAAATTAAAGGAACGCATTTTCGTAATACCACAAATAAGAAAATTAGTGCAATATCAACAGTTTGAAGAAACAATGACAGAAATTGAAAAGGAATCTTGGATATGCTTTAAAAATGTAACATAATTTTTTTAAAGAAATTATAAACATCCGCAGTATGAGGAAATTATCAACAAAATGCTGGATAAGTTTAAGCAACATGGTTGAATATGAGCATAAAATTAATTTTCTGCATGTTTATCTGGACTACTTTCCAGAAAATATTGGTGCTGTTAGTGAGGAGCAAGATGAAAGGTTCCATCAAGACGTAAAGGAGATGGAAGGGAGGTACCAGGGTCGATGGGATGTGGCGATGATGGCAGACTACTGCTGGATGCTGAAAAGAGAACATCTAACGAATGATTACACAAGAAAAACCACAAAATAAATTTTTTTGTTAAAAAGGGAGAGATTTTCAGAAAGAAAAAAGAAATTAGAGACTCAAAACTATTTGTGTTGTAGCTTTTTACTATGTTTTAATGTTTATTAAAATGTAATTTTTCCATTAATTTTTAATTTATCCTGATTATTCAGTTAATCAAAAACCTTACGGAAAAGGCAAAAACGGAAGGTATGTATAAATTAAATCAGCGTAAATTACCCACTTATAGTCACTTATCAAACCCAAATTGACTTTCAAAATGTCAAAATTTGTAGGTCTGTGTTATTTATTAGTCAAGTAATATTCCCTAGACAATTTTCAGCCTGTACAAAACTATTTTTATAAAACCATGATTTTATAAATATAATTTGATTTACACTAACATCGTTTTACATTTAAATTATTAATTAATTCATAAGATAATTTTACATAAGGGATGAGTTTCGGTCTCTAATAAATACTAAATTAATTTCTCTTAATTTAATGGATATAACCTGATTTTACACTTCGCATAAACACGTAAATCTTACGTTGTTTATATGAGCTCTAATATAAACAAAGAATGAGGAATTGGCACATCTAAGTATTTCGAAATAACCTAACAATTCATTATTTTTAAACATTCAACGGATTTATTATTTCTTCCTGATATGCTGTAATGGTGGCAACTTTACGAATGTATCCTTTGTCAACATATTACCTAATTTTACTTGCTTACTCTTTGTCTAGGCTCTGATTTAGCAAAATAAATATTTTCGGCCCCTACCTACCTGTTGGACTTTTTAGAATTGTACCAGGTTTGCGTTACACGGAGCTTACATAATTAGATAATCGGTAAATTAGGAGGGATCCATCGTTTACCAAGGCCGCCTTGTGCGCGCGGTCCGGAAATGTCGGATTTAAGAAAAATATTTTTTCAAAAAATATCACTCGTGCCCGTCTGTTTTTTCAAATAAAGCGGTATGGAAGCAAGACTAAAAATAAGCGACTTACATTCATGGTGGGAAAAAGTCCCCGGCAGATGGAAAACTTCTAAAACCCGATGCACATTGCCAAAGAGAACACGGACACAGTACTGCGCCGGCCGAAGATCCCTATGGCTAGCCATGGTCTAATATTAGGCGGCCGCCTTGACACTTTGCCAAATTTAAAAGGTATAAATACAACGTACATTCTTGGGCTTTGTTAATTTGGTTCGATGGTTACTTCATTTGAACAGTTAGTCACACAGGATGACCTGCATCCTTATCACTTTGATATTCAAAAGATTGTCAAAATCCATCAAATTTTCAAGTTTCAAGTCTACCCGAGATCATTTGAATCATCAGTACGTGGAACCGACTACATTGAACCTTTCTAATATTATCCCTGCTGCAAGGGATAAGATTAGAAAGCAGAGTAGAGGGACACTACTTATATTTTGAGCCTAATAATAAAAAACATTAATTTGTCATTGAAAATTACTTTATCGTTTTTCAAAATATTCTCCTTCATGATCTATACACTTTTGCATGCGTTCGACATTTATCAAAGCATTTTTTCCATTCCGCTTGAGATATCTCCAAAACATGGTTTTTGAACGCATCAACGGCTTCTTCTGCCGACGAACATCGTTGTCCACGCAATTTATTTTTGACGTTCGGGAACAAGAAGAAGTCATTGAGTGCCAAATCAGGACTGTACGGTGGATGACCCATTAATTAGATTTTTTGAGTGTTCAAGCATTAGGTTGTTAGACGAGATGTGTGAGAGCTCGCATGATATGATGAAGAATGATCCGACAGCGCTTGTTTGTTTTCTTTATTTCACCGAAGGCTTCCGGCAAACAAATGGTTGTGTATCATTCAGAGTTGGCCGTTTTACGTTCCTCTAAAGGCACTGTTGCCACATGACCAGTTTTCCGAAAAAAAAAACAGGCGACGATTTGTTTCGAAGTGCTTCGAGCGCCAACAACTTTTGTTGGATTTGGTTCATCTTGAACCACCCATACAGTCCACTGCTGTTTACTTTCCGGCTGATACGCATAGATCCATGATTCGTCACCTGTTACAATGTTATATGCGTCTTTTGAAGCACCGCCATTGTATTTCTTGAGCATTTATTTGCACTAATCGACACGAGCATCTATTTGAGATTTTTGCAAATTATGTGGGATCCAACGAGAACAAACCTTTTTTACATCTAAATGATCATGCAATATTTTATATATGCTAGTCGAACTAATGTCTAAAGTTGCCTCAATCTCACAGTATATCACATGACGATTTTGCATTATCAGTTTTTGCACAGCGTCAATGTTTTCTGGTACAACTGATTTTGGACGACCTTCACGACTTTCGTCGGTAAGCGAACGGCGGCCACGATTAGTCTCGTTATACTAGTGTTTCACAGTGGCAAAGGATGGGGCTTTATCGCCAAAAGTGGAAATAAGTTGATCGATACACTCTTGTCTTGATTATCCACGTCGAAAGTCGTAATAAATCACCGTACGAAAATCGAGTACGAAAATTCCATTTTTTCGCTGATACAATTTTCAAATCACTGTAAACAACACAAACCGCGCTGAAATGATAAAATGTTCGGAAGAAGGTCAAAAATGTCAAACTTTCCATTGGAAACGTCAGATGGCGTCTGACAACACTTAGTGCTGGCAAGGCTCAAAATATAAATAGTGCCCCTCGTATAAAGCTCAAAATTTACTCCTAATGTTGTAGAATCTTTTTGAGGAGGAGCTTGACGCGAGGATTGAATATTTTCTGAACTGTCTCCTGCTTTATTTCATTCTTCTAATTTTTAGCAATGGCCATTTTACTTTAAATAGAATTTTCAATATATCCTCTGACAACTTGAGTACATTTTCACTCGTGGTGTTTAACCTTTTACTTTAAAATCTTCTTATTCGCTTTTTATGGCAGTCTTTGCATCTTATAATCTCAACCTAAGTATCAACAAGTCATTGTATAAAAATACCTATTTTATTATTTGATATCTTAATAAGCCCTGTATATATTTATATATGCTCCTGCATAGACCACATAAATACGATTAGAATGATAGTAGAGCAATCTGTAGAGTGGCGGATGTCACTATACTTAATATTTGTCGATTTTGAACGTGCCTTTGATAGCCTTTCACATGATGCCATTTGGAGAATATTAAAGCTAAGAGGTGTTCCTGGAAAAGTGATATCCCTCATAAATGCGCTGTACGCAAAAGCTAACTGTAGGGTAGCGCATGGTGGAACCAATAGTGAAAGATTTGAAACACTCTCTGGGGTCAGACAAGGATGCGTGCTCTCCCCCTTTCTATTTAATATTGTGCTAGATCACATTCTATCTAGAGATCCGCTGGACCTTAACCTCCAGCCTGGGCGATCTGGAATATGCAGATGATATGTGCCTTATGGGCCAAACCTTTCAAGAAACAGCAACTCGGTTGCAGATACTTTCAATAAAAGCCAGCAAGATCGGCCTAAAAATCAACATCAATAAAACTAAATGTATGAGAATTAACGCCAGATACAATGCCCCATTTCATATAAATCACATAGAAGTAGAGGATGTTAAGGAATTCACCTACCTGGGAAGTATCATTACAAAAAGTGGAGGTGCAGAAACTGACATTCGTACTAGAATACGAAAAGCACAACAAGCCTTCAGCTCACTCGGCCCAGTGTGGAATTCTAAACAATACTCCACACAAACAAAATTACGAATTTTTCAATCAAACGTCAAGTCAGTTCTGTTATATGGTTGTGAAACCTGGGAAGTCACAAAGGTACTATCACGTAAACTTCAAGTCTTTGTCAACAAGTGCTTACGAAGAATACCTCGTATATTCTGGCCAGACCGCATAGCAAATGACGACCTTCTGCATCAAACAGGGCAGAAGGAAATTGCATCTGAAATTAAAAGCAGAAAATGGGGTTGGGTGGGGCGCACACTCCGCAGGCCCAACAATAAATAGTGTTGCGAAACAAGCTCTAGAATGAAATTCACAGGGATTTAGAAAAGTAGGAGAACCGGTACAGACATGGAGAAGAACAGTGATGGACGAGTTAAAAAGGGCAGGAAAGACATGGAATGAGGCCAAAGTCATGGCGCAAAACAGAACCAGATGACGCGCTTTTACCGAAGCCTTATGTTCCGTGTAGGAGTTAGAGGACTTAATAATAATAATAATATTTATATATTTATTTTTGCAGATGCCTTGTTATTTGTACATCCTACAATCCAATGTAAGGCATTTGGTCGGTGGACAGACCTCTTAGTATTTTGATTCTTTATTGTTTTATTTTTTAATAATCTAGCTCCTCTTAATCTAGAATTTTTATATTTATCTTTAATGCGTATGATTTTGTTAATTAATTGTTATATTTTATTTTTGTGATGTTACTATATTTTATCTTATTTTATTATAGGAAAATAATTAATTAAAAACCCATTTTAGATCATTATTTTATAGTATTGTACATTACATATCAGCAGATTATTTGATTTGTTTTGTTTGCTTTTATTTTGTTATTAGTCTATTATTATTTTGTTTATTTATTTTGTTATTGACTTTGTGACGTCACTGTGTTTTTCCTCCTGTATATTTTGAGCTACGTCCAATGAACGATTAGTTATTCCCCATTGGTCGATGGGTGTGTATTTTTCTCGTTATATTGTCCGCTGACATTGTCCGTGTTGTCTCTCGTTAGTCGATAAGGTTTTCATGTAGATATCTGTGAGTGTGTGGCTCATTGTTGTTATAGATCTGTTTGTATAGGTATAGATGTGTATGTTTGTGTATTGTAAAACTTCTGTACTGTCTCTTTTATATATTGTTTTTTGTATATTATACCAGTATTGTTATGTAATGTTTGTAAGTTTATGTATCTGTCCGAGTTTATTAGAAGCTGTAGTATTTTATTTTATGTTGTTTCAAGTCTTTTGTATTGTGTGTCCGATATGCCATGCTACATTGGGCAGGCGTATGCCATTATGGCCCTAAATATGGTCTTATATAATATCATAGTAATTTATTTTTAATATTCATTCTACTGCTTCTACAAACGAGCGGATATAATGTACTTAATGACGTATATGTTTTTTGTAGGATATTTGAAATGTGCGTTTTCAGATTTCAGTTGCCTGTCTAGGGTAAATCCCAGATAATTAAATATTTTTTCTTTCTTCGTTGATCTCTTCATTATTTATTTTTGTTTTGGTTATTATTTTTGAATTTACGGGTTAGGACAATTTGTTTTGTTTTATCCTCGTTGATTTTAATTTTCCATTCGCTATAATATTTTATAATTTTGTCAAGATGGCATTTAATTTTTTGATTGACAGTTTGCGTATGGAATTAATTCGCGTTAAGGTGTTTAACCGATTGCATTGGCTCATGCAGTATTAACAATGGATCGATACAATTTTGGAAATTTTAGTAATTTGAAATGGAACTTTGGTCTAGATCTGACAACTAGAAACTTTGAGTTTCAATTTGCTTTCTTTAATATTGCTCTGCAACTATTTTTCACCAAGTTACAACTCTTTGAAAATCACCTAAAAATTTAGTATTTTTTACAGCCCTTAAATTTTATGCCTAGTGTATATTTACAATGTTCTATCAAAAAAATTTCTTTTTTTTTTTTTGGTAAAATTTAAACCTAAATTAAACCGTCTTCAATAATTCTACCTGATGATGAAACCCTGATGAACTGTTCTTGCTAATAATAATTATTCTTAGACAGTAACAGTAAGACAACTTTAAAAGAAAAACAGCAAAATTAAGACGAAAGAAACTTCTCTATACGATATTTGAAAAATAAAACGCAACAAAACCATATACAACTTTATTATAAATTAAATAACATTTATCGAAAATATCAATCAAGTATTCGGTCACGGATCTAATTGACGTTAAACGAATGTCAAGCACCTATACTTATACACAGTAAATTGCTATAGCCTATAAGTAAATCACAATCTCAGATTTGTACCTTTTTATTGCCTACAGTTATTACCTATTATTGTTATATAAAGTCAGATGGTGAATTGTAGAATCTCTCTCTTCCTATTTACGGTCACTAAAGATTCTGATTAAAGGATAATAACCCCGTTCGAATTCAAAAAAAAACTTTATCGCGAATAAAAATCTAAATAAATGTAATAAATAACTTTTAAACTATACTGACTAAGTTATATATAAAAAAGTTAATATTAAAGGTTATTTTTTAAATATCTTTCAGCAAAACATTTGCCCAATCTCCACTTTCTTTGGAATCCTTACAACATCCAATGGATGTGTGATATAAATTAACCACAAATCTTGCACCCCAATTTATAGATAAAATTGGGAAACTGTGTGAAATATTAAATTTAATTTTATTATAAAACTGATTCAGTAAAGTTCAGTTTCAGACTTTGAAAAAATATTATGTTTATAGAAATCTCATTAACGCATATCTATCATTAATAAAGGTTGCAGATAATAATTCGTTGTATGTAGTTACTATGAGTTATTAGTAGTTTCTAGTATACGAGTATATACTACATTGTAGTATATACTCGTATAAAATACACACGAGTGTTGCTGTCTGCCTAATCAAAGACGATGTACCAGCAATGTCTGTGTCCCAAATTATTTCGAGAAAGAGCAAACACGTTGTTTACAGTTTTATAATTTATTCAAGGGTGTGTCAAAAGAAATTAAACAAATTTATCTATTTCTGAATAAATTATTTGTTTGCGTACTAATAAACATTAACGAGCCAGGCAGATCAAATTATTACTTTAAAAAATATTTAATGCAAACTTTATTGTTTACTAAACGATAATAAAGCTTTCTCTTGGAGCAAACTTTGGGCTCCCGATTTTTCTAAAAGTTCCCTAAGACTTTTGTCTGCATTCTCATGTGATATGAATCGGTCAAGACATAACATTTTTCAAGGATTCAGGTACAACCTTCAGATTGCTCAGTCTTGCTTACAACTTTGTATCTGAATTCTTGAAAACAGTAAATTCTTAGTCAGGTGACAGTATGAGCAATTTATACTTGTATATTTGACACCTTTGCCAAAATGCCGACATGTAATCTAAAATTGTAAAACGAGACATACTTAAAACTAAAGATGAGATGTTATAACGTATATTATGCTCTTCACAGTCATTTCATATTAAATCAAGCAAAAGTAGTTTCCCTAAATATCCATCCAAATATAACATATGGCAACCTTGCAAATATTTTGGAACGCATCTTCGCCCTCCACTAATATTTCATTTTTTAGTCATTATGTAAAATAGTGGCTTTGTTCGCGGAGCTCATCCGTGATCGGTTCCTGACAAATGCACATGCGCAATTGAAATATTAGCGTTCGTGGTCCGACATGTTAGGAACTTGGACAGTGCGTTATACGTTCGCGGAATCCTCCGGACAAGTACAGAACTAGTCGCAGACAAGTCAGACTGATTCGTGGACTGCAGCAGGGACTCCTTGTCAGGCGTCTGCGTATTACACTCACGGTTTTGAAAAGTTTTTGTCTGAGCAGTGAGCTATTCTATGGTTCATCTGTGCATAACAAGTCAAGGATAGAGAATAACTGCATCCGCTTCGTATTGTGTCAGCACAAGTCAGAGAAACATTCGTGGATATCAAGCTAAATCCGGCACAGTTCCTGATAACGCACGCACATTATATTGTGCATGATATAGTTATGGGTATGTTCTGGACATGTCACAGATCAGCTCCGCGAACAAACCTAGTAAAAGAACGGAACATCGTATGAGACGCTCTAGTAGACAGCTATGAGTCGGGTAAAGAGCAGTTCGTACCGTTCGACCCAGCACCCACTTACATCAGACCATTATCAAATTTCTAGGATGGATGATGGATCGCGCTTCTCCATCGTTTTATTCAGAATCAAATTATCCTAATAGTATGATAAAAGAAAGCATATCCTCAAATTATTTTCTTATTTTCCATAATGGCCACATGCGCCACCTACCTGTTAATTGTAGAAGTGGCGAGCTATAGATCGTGATATCAACATCATACATAGAGGACACCAAAGTGGAGCCCAAGCAACGTATTACAAGAGTTTCTATAGATATACTTGTAAGTGAATGTCAATATCAGGAAGATAATGCAAGAATAGAGAAAGGTAATCATTGTGGAATACAGAAAGAACGACAACAAGGTAGAGGAGTTCCAAATCTACCCTTAGCAAACGCATTGGCTTGCCTTAAGACTACATAAATTTTGACCTATATTTAGCTAAAATTGAAATACAATAAACTTATGAAAAGGCTATAAACGGAAGAATAAAAATTTTGATCAATACTAAAACACAGAAACTGACTACTTTACCAGAAAATTAAAAAACTATTGATCTAAAGTGGAGCTCAAAGTTAAAAAAAAAATCAGTCCTGAGTCTCAGTTTCAATATACAATTGTCTATAAAAATAAATACATTAAAAATAAGCTAGTACGAATATTGCAACATAAAGTTTATTCCAACGATGAGATAGAAGAATACAAGGACCTAGGTGTGCATGGCCAAAAGTTCTATATTTAATTACCCAAAGAAATTATATTAAATCAATTATCCTTTATACTACTTTTTCCTTTACCTCTGGTCCTACAATAGATTTATCTACTGACACTGGCGCTATTATGTTAGAAGAAGAAAAAGAAATATAGATATGCTGTTCTGTGATCAGAGTCATTATACGAAGACAAATTATTAGACGAAACGAGATTCGTTTTGGCCGTTGCCGTGAACATTTTTAGAAGTGCTTGTATCAGAATTAAACTACAATGTTTTATAATCGATATGCTATTTCTGACGACAAATTTGATAGAGCTTATTACAAGAATTAAATGAACTGTCAAAGGGAAATAAATGATAAATTATCTGATACCATATTACAGAAGATACTAATTCAGTTATGTATATAGAAGGGCCTTACTTGCATCACACTTAATTCAAATTTAAATTGGAGTGTGAGAAATTAGTTGCCAAATGTTGAGCCAGACCTCAGATCTCAGATTAAAAAATTTTCCGATGAAGCGGATCGCTTTCAGACAGAAAATATGCCTGTTTATCATCAATATACCATTAGGGACAAACATATATAACAATATTTGGCATGAAAATAAATATACTAACAAGAAACTCGTAGGAAAAAAACATAGAGGGGGAAGTAATATATATGTAAACGCACATTTCGTTTTAAACACTATTGTAGGACATACTTAACGTATGGTAACCTAGAAAAGGTATGGTATGGTAACCTGAACAAAAACGCTCTTGTACTTGTCTTGTAACGCAAAAATGAATAAAAAGTAAATTGTATTGAATAGCGTGAAATACCAGGAAAATACAAAACCAACTTTTGTTTCTTTTTGCATTAAAATAAAAACCACGCTAAATAGTAAATCAGAGATGATTTTTAAATGGAAAATATTCGTAAAATTTATTTTCATTATTCAGTTGTCTAATACAGGATGAGTTGCTTAATCCTGCACATGTACGTATACACCTTACCTTAAATATGGCGACAATCTAATTGTCTACTTTAGTATGTGTTTTACATCTACATTATTTCGTAAAATACTCTTCCGTGGTCGGTAATATCTACAACTACATGTTTAGTGTATTGTTTGAAACAGAGATGGCCAAAATGTTTGGCTAGTTCTCGACCGCTAGTGTTACGCCTCTATTTTGATTTTGAAACGTAATAATATATCAAACACCCATTTTAACAAAAAACCTCACTACAAAATATGCGACTAGTAGAATAGTGGCCACGAGGCCAAATATGGCTAAATATTCGACGAATGATATTTCTTGGTCACGTGGCCGGCAGTGTGCGTTCAGTCCAGTCTGAAAAGAAATATACAGGTTCAGTAAATGTCTCTGATTGGATCAGTACGTGACGGCATCGGAAATGCTGCGGAAACCGGGTTGTGAATGAAAAATAGGATATAGAGTAGTGCACAGTAGAAAGAAAAAATAACAGAACGAAAGAAAAGAGATGATTTTTTTACTTTTACAATCACATTTCAAATAATAACACAAACACTTCTAAAGTATTTCCTTCAAAAAAAGGAAAACAATCAGGGAAGCATCAAAAATATTTCGAGAAAAGTCAGTACTATCCTTATAAAATGCACTTAATGCATAAACGACATGGAGACCGTTCTCGCTAAGCAATCGTAGATCCTCCGTAGATTTTTAAATACAACATTCTCAGTAGATAGATCGGAAGGCCTGTTGAGTGGCCGCCTAACACACCTGAACTAACACCTCTATATAGTTCCTTATGGCTATTTAACTATTTAAAATCTAAAGTATATATGAATAAGCTAATTAAAAGGCAGAATACTTTCCGCCTAATTTCACCAGAAATGACTGAAAATGCTCAAATTCGACTTCAAAAGTAAATGGAAGACACATGAACAGGAGCTTGTACCATATAATAACCATCATATTACATAAGTTCCCATCAACCAGAATATGTTTGTAAGTGAAAATGGAGAAACACCAGATGACGATCTGGTCATCTGGTGGTATCTGAAACACCAGAACGATGATACATGGAGACGCGAAGGAGATCATGGTAATCTGAACGAAGAAAAACCAAGTGACAGGAGTTTTAAATATACTCCCTTAAAAAAAGTTTAGGTTTACCTCAAGACTACACAAATTGTGAACTGTATTACGCTAAAATACACACATTATTGAAAAAACAATATAAACCAATGAATTCAAACAATGGAAAGAGGCTGTAAGTAACCGACCAAAACTTTTGAGCAAAAGTGAAATGTATCGAATTAAATGAAATAAATTATTGTGAAATTAATGTTGCCATAAATATAGGAATTGATCTTGCCTCAAAACAAGACAATGTTAATTAACTCAAAGTGAAGTGTCAAATTAGTAACTTCCTTCACCCTCGATACTTACCCATCCCCCATTGGCGTTTACCCAATGGGCCATGCGATCCTCCAGCAACTCAGTCATGTCCTCCAGGATGATATTCAAGTGATCCTGGTGGCCTTGCCTCACGCAGTCCACAGCTAGTCCGCCAGCTACGCTATAGATGGCGACTACTTTGCCCCAGGTCGGATCCGAGCGTAGAAGATGGTGTCCCACTGCCAGGAGGATCCCGGCGACGCCGCCTTCTGGCGTAGGGCCCGTCTGCCTCGTTACTTTCGTGAATAGTTTAGGATACATCCGTTCCAGTTCCGAGCAAGCACACGCAATACCTGAAATGAGTCCACTGGAGGTTTTAGAAAGGGGATTTAGGAGTGCGTGTTTTGTCAAGATTAGTAAATTCGGAGACTGTTTAGTACGACTTTAAAATTTATCAAATTAAGGCGAACTTTTTTTGCAAGAACTTCTAGGACACGTCCAAATCCTAATTATGATTGGGAAGTCTCGTAGTTAAGGTATCGAGCGCCCAGGGCAAGATTAGAATTTTGCGCCCCTAAAGATTAAGGTACAGGTACGTACTTAATTTGTAAGAAGAGCAACAACGCAATGACTTTGGAGCGTAATTGTTATACATTTAAGCTTTAGGAATAAAACCACTGAAATGTGAGAATATGTTAAAAATGTAGGCCTTTTCTGGTTTTTTCTGAGGTCAGTTTGTAACATATAAGTCGGAAATCGAGAAAGGAACTACCAAACCGCCAAGCGATTATCAAAGTAGTTCCCGAATAGCCTATTACATAATCGCTATAGGAAACAACCACTCCTCGGGCTAAAGCTCCGCCAGGCATTGAATTATACCTAAAAGCGATCTTCGACACCTTTCTCGTGTTTCTACACGATCAGATAAGGTTTCAATAAATAAAATCCGCCAGAGGTAGGATTCGTTCGGTTCCAATCCGGGACAGATGTCGAATCCTACCTGTGGCGGGTTTTATTTTTTGAGGCCAGTTTGTCAATCACATGGTCTACATCCAGTGTAAGTTAGCATAAACTAAAGCTTATGTTTTAATTTTCTGAAAACACGCCAAATTTCTTAATGTGCCCGTGCCCGTACGTGTGTGTTACGAGGTCTGCGAATGCGCCCCCTTGAGATCTGCGTCCCTGGCTGCCGCCCCTGCAGCTAGCCCCTAGCTACGACACTGTGATTGGACGTGGAAATAAAATGGAAAATCAGTTCAATTCATCATTATGTAAAGAAATAAAAATGCTTCCCATTTAAACTACATGATCCTCAAACAGCTCCTACCAAAGATAAATTATTTCAATTTATCACTTTAATATATTTAATTTAATTTAACTTTAATATATAGGGAAAAGTAGGAAATACATACAATAAAGTAGGAAGCGTCGCGAAGAGGCTCAGCCTCCCTTGCGCCCTCCGAAGAGCTGCCATTGAATAAAGGAAATATATTTTTTTCAAATTAGAGAGCGTTGAGAGATTCGAAGGAAGACGATATGAGTTTTTGTACACAAATTCAGTGTTTTATCAGTATTCAAACACCTACCTGGAAAAACATCCCGAACAACTGCCCCGCATCCCTCCAGAGATCCCACTGCACTACGCACTCTAGTCAACCCTAATTTTCTATTAAATACACCCGCACGCTTTAACCGTGTCCTTATATACAGGGTGCATATCGCGCGCCCCACAGCCACTATCTCCTCGGGAGGGCTGGCGCCAATGCTGCTCCTCCACCTGAAAATAAATAATAGTCCTGAGGAAGCAAATATGTAAATGAGAAACATCGAATATCGTAAATTATGTTTAAAGTATTTATGTTATAGTGAGAGGTTTGAACATATAACGCCTTAAAAAAAAACAGGAACCCAGCGTTTCACAAACACCAACATACTATACTTTTCTCGGCCCGTGGTTCGCCAATCAAGTTGGCATCCTTGAAAGATGATTAAAAGCTGGTTTCATATTGACAAACAATTATTCTCAATTACACCAAGTTGTTCCGGAATGCGATATGCAGTTCTGGGACAGCCTGGTGTAACTGATAATAATTAGATGGCAATAATTCTTTAATTACTTCCCTATGTGGTGTCACGTGAAAGCCTGCATTAGACGCAGTAATCTGCATTAGGAATGAGAAGTAAGATGGATAGCTTCCCGTAGGTTGACACTTTATCGTAGCAGGCACATGTTGTTTGCCAAATTTCTACATTGAATACATTCACCACATTTGTTTGCAATTTTTTTTTAAATTACGTAAATTTATACTCTATTTAGAAATTTAGAAACGATAGAAACTTTACGTACAATATCAGACATATGTAATCATTGAATCGACATCTAATAAACTATTGCAAACAACAAGGTTATTCAATTTTTAGGTGCGCGAGATGGAGTATGGCCTCGTGTCAGGCCAGATGAAAGCAGTGCCTCTTATAAAGCGTTTATAACAACCTCTTCATTATTACTAAACTATTAATTATTATATATTACCGTTTTCTCGCGTTTTCCGATCTTCGTTTTTGACAATTAAAACCCTAATCTACTCACCCTATCGTGGTGGAAAGCTTTCTGGAAACTGCATCGCCGACGTTGCTAAATCTTCTCCTGAAGGCCATTTGTTCATTTCCAGTGGAAGGTATCGTGAGGGTGACGGGGATACTGAGTTTCCTTCTGGGTCGAATCGGTGGAGCGACTTTCCCGCCATAGCCCAAAGAGTTTAGCTCCATTTTTCGAAATTCTATTCACCATTTACTAAAATGTTGAAGTCGGTTAGAAATGTTAGAAATATCTTTTGCGTTTTTAAGGAAATAGTCTAAAGGAATTATTTTTAACTGTTATAATTATTTTGTTATCATACACAAAAACGGTATTTAATGGTAATGAAAATATAAACGAGGGAATAGTTTTTTGAAATCGTTTTTTGTAAATTAATTGCATTACTTGTATTTTTTTGCGTGCATGAAAGATGCGACACTAACGTAAAATGATCACAAGTAACGTATTAGAAATTATGCAAGTTTAATGTAGTATGTTTTAGGAAAAAATATATAGTAATTATATATGTACATATGTATGCAATATAATTATATAATATAATTATATAATCGCAACAAGGTATTAGGAACAAAAACATTTCTTTTTATTTTTTGTCAATAACTTGTAGATGTTCTCAAGCCAAATAAGTGTGTATATAATAAATATACTGGGCAATTTTGAGTGAAAAAGCGTTCTTTTAACTTATCAATAACAAGAAATAATTATTTTCAAAACCTTTAGGCAACATTTACTTTTATTCTTTAGTTTCTTACTACGCGCTTTGGACACAATTTTGTTTAATAATTATTTCTTTTTACATATCTTTATAGAGGGTATGTTATATGGCCTATTTGTCTAAGAAACTCAAATGTAAATGTTCTTCAGGCTGATGATAATCCTGCATTCTTGATAAAAAAAGTCTTACATATTTTGAGTCGTCAATTCGTTTATTTAATAAATTTATATTTGCAGGAGGATAGTTGTTTGAAAACGGGGAAAATCACGCCTATATTTAAAAAAAATGTAGAAGTAACAGAAAATTATAGACCTACTGTACCATTGGCTTTTTAAACAAATTTTTGAGCACTCTTTTTTACGTAGGTAGGCTATTACCCTTTTTGGAACAAAATAATTCACTTTCAAAAAATAAACATGGTTTCTTAGACAAGAAGACGACAAGCACAGCCATTCATTCATATTATGATTCTGTCATTAAGTATATCGAGGCAGATGAATACCCTGTAGAATATTTTTGTGATTTAAGTAAGATATTTGATTGCGTCCACCATGATATATTTTTTAATAAAATGCACAGGTATGGAATTTGTGCCATTCCACTAAATTGAGTAAAAAGTTTTCTTGAAAATCGACGACAATATGTATCAATAAACAATGTGCCATCAGCTAGCAAAAATTTCGGTATTAAAGTACCACAGGGTTCAATCTGGGGTCCTATATTCTTTCTTATATACATCAATAACCTTGATATTCTCTCTGGCTTCGTTGGCTTGACGTCTGGCTTCGTTGGACTCATTTCAAAATTGTTCTTATTGAACGATATTTCACAAGATATTTAATGAATATTTCACTAATAAAAAAATGTCTACCTAGCTTTGAAGACACTGATTATTCTTATTCAATCTGTATTGTCGTATGGGAAAATAAATATTACTATTATTATTATTATTACAACATATTGTCTCTGGGGTACAAACCAAATTAATAACATTAAATGATGTATTATGAAAATGATCAAAATACCAAGTACTAAACTATCAAATAGAAAACTATCTACTAGATTGACATAAAATTTCATGATTTTTTTTTTGTCATTTTAGAAAACCTTTCTATGAGGAAGTTTTTCCTTCCTCATAGAATTCCTTACAGATTCTGAAATCTTAATTCCTTAATTGCATTTACTTTGTTCCTCGAAAATCTATACTTGTAATGTGTTAAAAAAATTTATTATACGTAAGTATAGATCAAATATTTAGAATATTCTGACCTTTGGTGTTAAATAGGTAGTCTGTTGGAACACCTGTCTACGATATTCTGATTTAATAGCATTAATAAATCGATGGCCTAAATAATTTCTTCGTATTTTTATAACTGTTTTTTTAAAATCAATTTGCGTCTTATACAACCTGTGAAAATTAGCCGATGTAGATAAGTGTAAAGTAAAAAGCGGATTTTAAAGTTTCATTTGAAATATTCACACCTAGTTCTTAAAAAAGTTCTGAGGAATACAATTATATAAATAACAATGGACTATTCGATAGCATATTTATTGCCCATGTAAAAATGTATTAGGGAATTTACGAGTATGTATCGACTGAGCCACATAACTATTCCACCTCCATTATATCGATTATTTCAAGATGCAAGAAAACTAAAAAATACGTCAATTCAAGAACTAAAAATAGGGATTCAGATATGCTAACGAAAGTACAAACAAAATGGCGTCTATACCCTTATATTTTTGTTCAATACTTCCAGGTACTCTAATCTAAACACACTGTAAATAAAACAACTACTTTGTTTGATTTTAAAAGTAAGAACAACAAATCGTAGTTTACAGAATGAAATTTTTTAATCGTGTATCAAATTACGACCAATAAAGAGAATAAGTAAAAATATATCCAGAAGTGGGCGGTCGATTCTTTTATATTATATTTAGGTACATTGTTCATTGTTTATTGTACACACCTTTTTTGTCTCTTGCTTCCCACACGTAGTTTTATTCAAAGCCACGTGTTTTAATCTTCCGACAGCTTTTGTGGGTATTATTCATTTTGATTCTTGTAGACTCACAGACTCTTAAAAACCCGTAAACTAAATCTGAGGAGACTTAGACAATGCACCGCAGAATTTTATCTTACTAGCATTTATTAGAAATTAGAATCTAATTCAAATATTTCAGAAAAATGGCATACCTACATAAAAAGAACTATTCTATTATATGAAAAAGAAATTTCTAAATGTAGAAGTACAAATATTTCAATTCAATTATGCTCCTCGTTTCACGTTGAAATGCAGAAAAGCAGAAGAACAAACTTTTAATAGAATTTGTCACTTACTGTATTATTTCAAATTAGTTTTTGATTCAGAATTGTATATAAAATACTATTCATTTCATCGCTATTTGCCAAATAAAAACACTCTCTTATCTTGCCGATAAACGGAACAGTCTACCTGAGCCTAGCCATAAAAACAAGCCACGGTATGTTTTGAGATTTTTTATTTGGCAAATATCTATGAAATAAACTATACATAAGAACACCTGTAACCGATAATATTTCCTCCTACTACGAAAGCAAGTACGTACATATTACCCCATTATGCACTAAGCAATATGAAGGTCCTTGATACACAATTTCAGACATTTAACTTAATTGCATGGCACTAACCTCGCTCATCGTAACGTATTTAAATTATTTGATAGGTACTCAGCGCAATGGAAATACTATATCTAAGAAAGAGACAAAAGATTAGTAAAACCAGCAATAGTTAAATGTAAAATTATATTTTATGCTTCCAGAAAAATATTTTTTCATAATAACAGACGGTAGGACTAAAAAAAAATAATGTTCTAATTACCATCCGCAATTTTACACTGAAGTAAGATACACTCTCGGACAAAATTAATGCATCAACAAAACTTTCATTATTTTTTATAACGTTTCGAAATTTTAAATCCTTAAATATTTTATGTAGATGGCTTAGGATATCCTCTGTCACTGCTGATACACAATTGCAATTGTTTCACAGATATAAGGTAATATTTTGTGTGTTTGTTAATAACACATTTGACGCTGTTTGAAGTCATTTGTAAAAGGAAGTAATAGTGATTGTTTTTAAATTTAATTTCATCAAGTGAATAAAACACTTTGTTCGGTACACTTATTGTTAGAGTAGAAGAAATGAATAGTACACGCAACTTAAGAGAAGATAACAATTAGTCGAATGGTTAAACGCTTTAATAAATTTGGAAGTTACTGTAGAAACTCAGGACAGAGTCGTAAGAAGTCTACAGATGCAAGAGATGAGTGATACTTTATGCAAGATGCCTTAAGAAACAGACATTCTACTAGTTTAAAGCTAAGCAGAACAAACATTTATGAACGAACGGTCAGGAGAAGATTTATTGAAGGAGGATTGGACAGTAGAAGACCAGCTAGTGCACCACTGCACTAGACTGCATTTTGCAAGAACAAGAAAGTAGTTTGGAGAAACAAGAACAAACCATAATTCATCAGATAGATGTCAAAGAGTCTGGTGGAGGCCAGGAGAAAGGTTTGTAAGCAGATGTCTAGAAGCACGTCCAAATGTATCAATTTATGGACAAACGGCCAGGAGAATGCTTCATGAAGGAGGATTGGACAGGAGAAGACCAGCTATTATATCACTGCTCACTAGAGAACAGAGTTACTAGACTGCGTTTTGCAAGAGAACATGGCAGTTGAGCAATCGATAACTGTAAGCGACTTTTATTTCCAGACAAAAACAGGTAAGTCTTAATTTACCAGGTGCACGTCAACGAGTCTGGAATCAACGGTGGCTGGAGACACATTTTCTGCCTACAATATTTCTCCGAGGATTCCATTTTTTGGTGGATCAACAATGTTCTGGGGAGGAATTTGCACATGAGAAAATGCACATTTCTATGTAGAAAACATCGTAGAAGAACATGTCATGCCATTTGCCCGTTTATCGGTGACAATTTCATTTTTATGCAGGATAACGCTAGGCCCCACGTTGCTAGAGAGGTACTGGACTACCTTCTGTTTGTGAATATTCCAACTATGAACTGACCACCAAGAAGCTCGGACATGAATCCCATAGAGTATATATGAGATGCCCTAAAGGGATCACTTAGGCGTCACATGCCTGCCTCTAGAGAACTCGAAGTCGTTCTTGTCGAATGGGAGAATGTTTCTCAGAAAACCACCATATGAATGCTATTTATCATGTGCCCACAGGAATAGAGAATAGAGGTAGTGATAAGAGCTAGAAGAGGATCTACACGTTACTGAATACAAATACTTACAATTTAATGTCACCTCCAATTTTTTTCTACTAAAGTTTTTCGTCAACACCACTTTCATTGCATGCCATTATTTTTCCTTTCTGTTATTTAGTCATATTTTTTGTACTGGTAGTATCATTCTAATTTGTCGAACATTAGTTGAAATCATCTAATTATTACATCGCATAAGTACTATGATTTAAGCCTTTAAAGTACTAAAAGTAATAATATGAAGTTTCACTGATGTATTAATTTGTTTTGTTGAGTTTATTTCTGGTAAGAAAAATTTTGCCATCAAAAAATATATTACTGACTAATTTTATGGTAAAATACTAGAATTTAGTATATTCATGTTACTGGGAAAGAATTGGAAGCTCCAAGAGACCAGTTTTCTAAAAACATCAGAGCTCATCGTCGGCATGTAGCCAGGAGAATAGCTGTTTTGGCCTAATTTGTTTAGTCCTTATTGTATAAGGCATTTTCAGATGGTGTGGAGATATCTCCCCACTTCAGTAGTTTGTAAAAATTACTATCTGCCAAGTAAAACTTTACAGTGTACACGGAAAACACTTTCTCTCGAATACTTCTCGTCTAGGCTAATGGTAATTAATAATTACCATTAGCCTTATCTTACTGATAATGAATATTACCATAAGCGTACAGAAGCAGAATGATGTTAATTACATTTGTTTTGCTTTAGTTATTTTTTTTTATTGGTATTACTTTGTATCTGAATCATAATAGTAAGTTATGCCAGTAAATATCATGAAACCCCGTATATTCAACCCTGGTTCGGTATATTCAAAGTTATGATTTGTCTTAAGTGGCTATTATACCTTTTCGCGACATTCATAAACAATATTTGTTTGTCATAAACGTAATTATTTGACGATAATTAAATTGTTCTTTCAGTATAGCCGAGTAAAATATCACAGTCTACCCTAACCTATAAACACCTGAAACAAACTCAACTTTCTTCGCTGTGTTTTCCCACAACAAAAACTTGTTTTTCTAAAAACTGGACCTTGTTGTAATCTAACCGAGCGTGTCGCATGCATGTATCAGATACCATAGAGACTTTTAATTCAAGTCACGATTTATGCAAATATCCGGGAATTAAAAATTTCACTCGATAATTCGTCGTAATGCATCCTCGTCCGTGATATATCAACCAAAAATGAAATGCGACAATTGACCAGCCGGTTCGGCGTCATTATTTTCCAGTGGCGCGAACGAGTTACTAGCGTTTGTCGAGGCATCCAACTTGTCAACGTGTTTCCAATCTTCCGCCCAAACGCGTGAATTGGGACGAACAAGAAAAACATCCGAAAGCCTCGGTCACGATTTTGATATAGTTAAAAATCTATAAATAACAGTCCATTAACACCTTATCGACAATCACAGCACGTCACTTAAAGAAATGGCATCTTCGTTTGCGTTAGTGCTAACGTTAATCGCGTTCTTTACCCGAGAAATAACCTGCGACGTGAGTAGCGTCACAGGCTATAACTACCCTCAACCTCAGCCGCCTGTGCAATTCGATGAGCCCTCCACCCCTTCAACTGTTTACCTGCCACCTATTTTTCAAGACGAGATAATTCCGCAATTACCTCCTAGTCCCGTACCAACTTATTTACCCCCTGTCGTGTATCCGCCGCTTGGGACACCCCCCGACCCGCCCGTGGAAGATGACACCGTAGTTATACCATCGCCCACCCCAGGGTTTCTTTACCAAGCCCCTGCACCCCAAGCTAGAGTGTTAAATATGTCGTGTGTCATGGACAGTTTCTTCAGGTCCACCTTTCGAGTAGAATCGAGGAATGGTGGCCCACCCCCGGTTATAGACAATGGCGTTGAAGAGTGTATATCCACTAAGTCGTCGAGTACGTTTGCTGTAAATGCAGAAGGGAATAAGAGGATGGTCGAGTGCGGTATTAGAAGGTGTTCCTCAGGGGTGGCTTCTAGGACGAATATGTGTGTCGTAGTGAGGATGCCCACGGTAAGAGGGCTGAAGTTGCCTGAAGATGGACTAGTTACTTTGCAGTGTACTCCGCAAGATTCTATTGTGTCCCATACGAAGCATATCCGGCTTGGACCTACGTAAGTGTAGCAATTTTTTTTTATTAGACACTTTTAAATGAACTGAACTAAATTCAATTTTTGGCAGTCGATTTTAACGCAAAATTAAAACATTTCGTTTAGAACATTAAAACAAAGTTGTAAACTATACGAGGTATAAGTAAATAAATTAATATTTTGGAACAATAGTATTTTATCAGCACATCAGTTTGGCTTTCGTTGTGCCCATAGTACATATACAGGCACTTCTAAATATATCTGATACTATTATTTGTTCGTGAAATTCCGCCTGACACAATTAGTCCTTCTGTAACCTTCTGTAAATGCTGTCCAGGATCTAATAGGTTATTGTCCAATTCCGAAGGGTGATTACACTGATTACTTTGAATAACTGTTGTAATAAACTCTGTTTTGTTCAGTTTTGTTGTTCATAGTAATGTCGATTCAAAACATGTTTTAAAAGTAGAATGAAAGAAATAGATATCTTCATATGTGACATTTTGAAGCTGGGGTTGTTAGAGATTAGAAGATTCATAGTCAGGGGTTGAAAACAATCCCTTTACGTGTTGTTTTTAAAATAAAAATTGACGTATCCGTCATATCTTACAAAAAAAAACCATTAATTTGAGTTTTATTCCAAATTTAAACGGTTTAAATGAAACTGCATATTTCAACACGGGTTACGGAAATTTGCAAATCTGGGCCGCCTAGTATATCTACACGTTCACTAAAATTCACTGTATAAATATGTCAATATTTTCTACGTGGAAATACTGAAATATTTTATTCGACATTTTTAAATATTTACATTACTGATTTATACTCTTCCCGTGTTTATACAGATCAATTAGATTAATCTGTATACAGATCACTTTAAAAATATGACAGAATAATTTCCCTAAAAAATTGCTGTAGGAAAATCGAGATACCGACACGATAATTAATTGTTTTCATATATTTTTTAGAACGATTAACAAAGGAAGATCGGCTAATAATGGCGTGGTGGCAAGTGGGGGGAACCAGAGAAATTTTGACAGTCGAATTATCCTACTGAGGAAGTCCGGAAGTGGTAGTAGCTTCGACCAACCGTTGCTACCCGGAAGCGTGGTACAACTAGGGGAAGAGCTCGTTTTAAGAGCCGTAGTTCAAGATGATGGTGAGTGTAGTAAGTAGCCTTAAGTAGCCTTAAGTCTTATAACGATTGAGATATACACAACTGATTTTAAATTGCCTCAAAAACAATTTTATAGTACTTAAATCAGGGGTCTGTCAAAAAGGTCAGCCTCCGCTTGGAGTCATTTCATTGCTGGACGTAGGTTCGCATGAGAACCACAAAGCATATAATCTACAAGATAATTATCTCTAATAATTCTAATTTATTTCGGTATCACTACCGATATCAGACACGAGAACTATATAACGCGATTTTATCCTCATTGGGATGCGTGCGCGACTGCGTCTGATAGAGATTACAAACGGTGAATGATATCCTTGACGCCCTCCGTGTACATATTTGCTTTGCTATTTGGCAGGTAGATGGCCATAGTGTTGTTCAACGTATACGCTCACTCCCTAAGTACTAGATTGGCGATTTATTTAAGTTTTTATTTATTTTCTAGGGTGGAAATTTAGCCGCATGGGTCCCGTAATAGTGCGCAGTTCCACCACCCAAAAATCGGTGACCCTGATAGAAGAGAACGGATGCAGAAGCGCCGGAATGAGGAGTATCTGCCCCTTTCAGCCCCGCCAGCTATCGCCTCTTGATACTGTTTTACATTTTAGGGCGTTTCTGTTCCAGAGTTCTTCCAGGGGGGACGACATGCTGTTGTCCGTCAGAATGCTAGGTTGTCTTCATCCACAAGATTGCAATCAGGTAGGTAAATAAGTCGAAATATCTTGGTAATAATAATAATTTTAATAGGACGTATGCGTTATATTGAAAAACTGTTGGGTATATTTCCTATTGTTTAAATACTTAATACAAATAAATAAAGATTTAAATACTTTAAATGTTTTAAATATATCTAAAAACTACAGAGGGCATACGATATATATATTTTTGTGGGTTACAGATGATAAAACATTTCACTAAGAAATTTGGTTCAAAATGTTCAAAAAACCCCTTCATTTTTCTTGTCTATACGAGGGTGTATATACGAGGTGTATGTATCATGTATATACGAGGGTGGTCTGAAAAGTTTCCGACCTCAACATGAAGATGGCAGCACTCGTCAACAAAAGCTAGAGAATGTGTTTGCGCCTCTTTTGAAAGGTACTCACCAAACTTTCAGCCATGTTGCTGTACCAGCTTGGGAGACGACGAACGTTCGGGACGTCCAAAAACTGCAACCACTGACGATAATATCGCTCAAGTTCACCAAATGGTGTTAGACAACCGAATTAAAGTGATACAGATTGCAGAGGTTATGAATATGTCCAAAGAACATGTTTGTCACATATTGAATCAAGATTTAGGCATGAGAAAGTTGTCCGCGCGTTGGGTGGCGCGTTTGCTCACTATTAGACCAAAGACGTGTTCGAATGGACATTTCCAATGCTCGTTGGAGCAGCGTAGGCGCAATAAATCAAAGTTCTGGCGCCGATTAATTACTCTAGAGAAAACTTGGATACACAATTATACCACAGAAACAAAAATACAGTCAAAACAATGGACTACGAAGGGAGAATCGGCTCCAAAACAGCAAAAACTGTATTTTCGGCTGGGAAAGTGATAGCGACTGTTTTTTGGGATAGTCATGGAGTTATCTTAATCTACTACCTTCAAAAAGGAAAACCATTACATGAGCATACTACGTATCATTATTTGACAAGCTGAAGGCAGAAATTGCGGGAAAATGGCCACATTTGCATAAAAAAAACTGTTTCACGAAGATAATGCGCCGTCTCACACCTCAGCGGTAGCCATAGCGAAAATCCACGAATTTAGGTTTGAACTGCTTGACCGCCTTCCTTACTCACCAGATCTAATCCTAAGTGACTTTTTTGCTCCCTAAACCAAAAGTTACGTTCGAAGGACAGAGATTTTCATAAACAATTATTTTGCAGAGAAAGACGTCTAGTACTGTTTGGATGAGTTAAAGAGATGGAAGCATCGCCGGGAGAAGTGTGTAGACTTACAAGGAGACTATGTAGAAAAATAAAAATTAATTTGAAGAAAAAATGTCTTGTATCTTTGTTAGGTGGGAAACTATTCAGACCAGCCTCGTATACGAACATTAGGACATGTTTTTTTAAAACAAATTTTATTTACATTTATCTACATGCAATGTATTTTTGCCGACTCAGGACTGTACTTCCTCTCTAATGCAGTAGTAGTGCGCCACTGTTTCAGTACTAGAAGTATAAGTGTCTTAAAACTATGCGAATTATAGCATATTACTCAAAATAAGTTGTAATGTAGTGATAATAAATATAATAGGAATAAATAGCATTTTTAATAAAATATAAAAATATATCCTCTGGTGTTTAAAAGATAAAAAAGAAACAGAAAAACATGATAATACAATAGACAACTTTTGCGTGCGGTTTTTTTTATTTAGCGGTTGATATTTCATTTAACTTAATGAAATTCCAAACCAATTTCAGTCATTCTTTTATCCGACAATGCACATTGAACGATACACCCTGTAGAAACCTAAATGGTGGGTAAACATGTAAATACCATTAACAATATTTGCTATTATTATAGGAGAATAATGATGAATAAACGTTAGATTTATTCTCATTATATTAATAGGAAAATTATGGGATATTATGTTTCTTCTATTATGCCTATATATATATATATATATATATATATATATATATATATATATATATATATATATATATATATATATATATATATATATATATATATATATATATATATACAGGGTGTCTCACCAGGAACTGCATCGATAGATATAAGGAAAAGTACGCACCAGGGAATTATTAAAATTTGGGAAGATACTAATGGCAGTGTGACCAATTTAACTAAAATAATTATAAGCATTTGGCACTTCCGGTTCTACCGGAAGTCGATACCAACTTGCTTATTTTAAATAGAATACCCTATATATTTTAGGGTTTTCGAAAAGAGCATAAAATTCTGAGTCAAAAACATGTAGGATTCCCTCCCAGCCGTTTTAGAGATATTTGAAATTAAAAAAAAATTTACAGATGTAATGGTTTACAGTAACCTTTATAACTTTCTTCTTGTAAAAGATACTAATTTGCTTTTTGGCATGTAGAAAGAACATAAGGAGAGCTGCACTTTAGAATTATTTACTCATAATCATGTTTTTGGTTGATTTTATCTTAGCTATTTTAGTTTATGCAAAGCGTCTTCAATTCAATTAATAGTCATGTTACAGTGTTTAGTGTTATTTTCCGTTTTTGTGGATATCGAGTAGCAAATGTGCTACAAGTTCTTGGTATTACTTTATCACATTCTCCATAAATAATAAACAAATTCAAAAAGTCCTCGTGGGTGCAATTTAAACGCGGTGGCATTGTTTAACATAAGAGAATGACTGACATTACTGATTGTTTCTAATCATGGCTAATTTGATAAAATTTTTACTAAAAATCCTTGAATTTCTAAAATCGCAAATATTTCAAAAATTTTTGACTTAAACCCCCACAATGTCTATATTACAAGAAAAGGAGTTTAATTTTACATAACTTGATGTTAAAAAATATATTTTGGGTGTTCTATTTGACCTAAACAAGTTTTAGTTTACGGTTTGAAGTTTACAAAATGTAACGTCAAAAATGGAACACTCGGCATACCATTCTTGAATGTAATTCAATTGTAAAGTGCAGCTCTCCTTGTTTTCTTTCTACATACCAAAAAGCAAATTAGTATCTTTTACACGAAGAAAGTTATAAAGGTTACTGTAAACCATTACCCCTGTCAAAATTTCTTTTGATTTCAAATATCTCTAAAACGGCTGGGTTTAGGCATAGGGTATTCTATATGTTTTTGACTGAGAATTTTCTGCTCTTTTCGAAAACCCTAAAATATATAGGGTGTTCCAATTAGAATAATCAAGTTGATATCGACTTCCGGTATAACTGGAAGTGTCAGATGCTTGTAATTATTTTAGTTAAGTTGGCTACACTGCCATTAGTATCTTCCCAAATTTTCAAAATTCTCTGGTGCGTACTTTTCCCTATATCGATCGATGCAGTTCCTGGTGAGACACCCTGTATAGTGCGAGTCTAAAGTTATAAGAAAAAAATATATATGATGATCATGGCTCAAAAACAAAAGCTACAAGAGCGTTTATTGATTAGATTTAGATAAATAAGATAGATAGATAAGATTAGCATTCTATCGAATGTCTTTTTAATAAATTTGACCTATTTTAATGTGTTCTTTCAAATACCACACCGTAACAGCTAGAAGACAAATCATTAGCAACGTTTCTGTGGTTCTCACAAAAACATAACACGTTTATTATTGAAGCAAATGTATAGGCATATTTCAATAGCAATCCTATTATCGTTAACCAAGGTACGTTGTTCCTTATTTCAATGCGACTTGAAACTACATACCATTCTAACGATGATAACATTGCTATCGGGATATGCACATAGGTACAAGTAAATTAGAATATTAGTTATGGTTAAAGGAAATACAACAATAAATAATTATGATTTTATGGGGAATTTTAACATCACGCTATATTTCCTTCTTTAACTGTGTGCAATTTTATTTACAGAATGGCGTGTGTAGCGACGCTAATTTGCTACCTCCACTGCGATTTAGAAGAGACACAAACGACCTTTTTCCGACGGGAAGAAACAATACCGATAATTGGGAATCTGAATTTGTCTTTAGAGTACAGATTCCGTCAGCAAAGAAAATGGTGGCTAATACGACTGGGATATCTAGAGAGTTCTTATTCTTGGGGTTGATGATCGTCTTATGTTTGTCACTAATAATAGTTTTGTTAAGTATTTTCATTAAAAGCAAGAAGAAACTGTTTAAGTAATTCGTAATTTGTTAGGTAGCTACTTGAAATAACATTATTTTCTTCTGTGCTTTGTATATTTTCGTTAATTACATTAATCAGTGATCAAATGTTCAGTAATTGATAGGGAATTAAATTAATTATCGAATAGTTACTCGAACGTGAACTACGAACTACGAGACATGGCTATTTGATAATTGCAATTCGAAAACTATGTGCTTTATTTTTAATTAATTGTTTGAGTATTACTCTTATTTGTTATTAAATTCTATAACTTTTCTAGATAACCATGTATTTTATTTTTTCAATTTACTATAAACATATGTAAGATAATATGTAATAAAGCCCTTAAAAATTTATGAATATTGAAGTGTTCGATGCTCTACAGTTCACACCTAATTCCTCAACTGTTTTAAATTTTCAAAGATTGAGATGTTGAAAATTCCGTGATTTATTCATGAATATAATTTGATATATCTTTTTTCAAACTTGATAACTATCACAACAATAATTATATTTAATAAGTAATATTTATCCATCATAAAAGTAAGTAAGTAAACATAACAGAAATGTGCACCTGAATGAGTATCAAATCACGTAGGTAATCTATAGGGTCTTTCGAGAGGGACACTCGAAATTTTTAAGGTTATAGCGACCATGTTGTTAAAGCAGGATCCGTAAAATTTATTGTGCGGTTTGATAAATAATTAGCCAACACCCGTACGTCATCGAAACGCAAGGTCTGCTGAAATCATCGCTGCTGTGCGCGAGAGTGTACGGGAAAGCCCGAGGCGGTCAATTTCTCGTCGATAACGACAACTTGGCCTTCCTACGACTTCAACTTTTGCGTCGGGACTTGGGTCTGCACCCGTATAAAATCCAACTGGCCCAGGAACTTAAGGTAAACGACCATATACAACGCCGTGTGTTCGCTGATTGGGCTCTGAATCAGTTGGAAGTTGACCTAAATTTCGCCAAAAAAATCATATTTAACGACGAGGTCCATTTATAGATGGATGGATATGTGAACAAGCAAAATTGTCGGATTTGGGACAATATGAATCCACACGAGATACACCAGCACCAAATGCATTCCGAGAAAGTCACTGTTTGGTGCGGATTTTAGTCTGGGGTATCATCCGTCCGTACTTATTTCAATACGAAACTAACATTACCATAACCGTCAATGGCGAGCGCTACAGATCGATGATAAGCAACTCCTTGTGGCCTAAATTGGATGATATGGATACCGATGACATGTGGTTCCAACAGGACGGCGCTACGTGCCATACAGAGCATGCCACGATGGACGTTTTGCACCAGCGATTTGAGGGCATGGTTATATCGTGCAGCGGGGACGTGGTCTGACCACCGAGATCGTGCGATTTAACACCTTTACACTCCTTCGTTTGGGGCTATCTTAAATCGCAGGTCTATGCAAATAAACCACAAATAATTAATGCTCTCAAAGTCAACATGACGAACGCCATCCAGCAAATTCAACCAGGTTTATGCGACAGTCATCGAAAATTGGATCTCCCGAATACGTGCCACTAAGCAAAGCTACGGCGGACATTTGAATGACGTTACATTCCATACTTAATGCCATAAAATATTCTTTCAAGCAAAGAGAAATTGAGTGAATGTCTCACACACGACTTGTTTTATTTACGTTTAAAAATCGAGCGTCCTTATTGAAACACCCTTTATTATAATAGTAAGGAGCAATATATGAAAATAACCTCTGATATGCTGATATCCTGTGAAGAGGAATAATCAGAGACCATTTACTCGTATATCTGATTTATACTGTACATGTCAGATCTATACGAAATTTTGTTATATAAATATTGTGACGTTTTCTTCCGAATTATTTTATGCAAAAAGCAACAGATGTGCATGCCTCCTCTTTGCTTTACATTAAGCCATTTTAGCGTTAAAAATTTGGTTGAGATATGTTTAAATTTCCGTAATCTAAATATTAAACGTATACATACGTTCTCAATTTTTTGTATTCACTGACTTTCAAATTTAATTAAGAATGGCCTATATACAATATCTGTATAATTCAATTGCGAGAGGACAAGAGATTCGCACAATAAAATTTGCACTATTTGTAGTAGAAAGGACATTGCTAAACATCAATTTTCTTTATCCAAAAGATTTTTGTGTCATATCATTGACATGTTTTGAAAAATTTAAAGAATTCAAGTATAAGCTTAAGTTTTTTAAGTTGCTACCTCCATATATCATGTATTCTCTGTGTCCATTCTTGTAACACACCAACGAGCCGCCACAACGTCCGTAATCTGTCAAAGGTTAATTTCACACCCTGTAATTACTACACTTTTTAAATATCTTTTTCATTAAATTGTAAATTATACAAGACACTTTTAATAATAGAAAATATAGTGTTACTGTTAAATGTCCTAAAATAAATACACAAACAGTATTCTTCCTATTTTGGATTCCTTAAATTAATTTATCCAAGATCAAGAAATATTCTCATGGTATGTCTCGATTTCAACGAATTGTATGCCACTGGCAACATCACTTAAAATTATAGGATATCAAACTATTGTCGGCACGAGTGCCACTAAAATAACTATAACGATTGTTATTGTCGATAATGATAACTTACTTTATTTGAACCGTGACTCGTGACACAACTCAATTAGAAGAATCACCGACTTATTGCATACAAACATACCCGACGTATCCGTACTGTACGACATAAAAACACGACGAGCGACCACCACGGACTATGAGCAATTAATGAACATTGTTGTGATAAAAATAAATTTACCAACAGGTTTCTCTGTTTGAAATACATTAGACACAACATTGATAAGCTGGTGCAGGTGGAATATTAGTCATTATCTTGACGACTGTTTCGAAGGACTGTTAAATGCGTTCTAATTGACAGATAGAAGTTTAAATTATACAGTGTGTTTCAAGGAGGCAAGAGATATTGTCATCGGGACCTTTGTCGTGACTTCTGACAAAGGCCTTATGTATACCGTATGTGTATCTTATGACTCATAAAACACACATACGGTATACGGGAGATGGTTATAAAATAGGTTTATTTGGGGTATTGTCTTTATTCATCATTGGAAAGGTGCCGTGAAAAGAACTAGATTTTTCTAGAACCTGTAAGTTATATAAAAGCATCCTACATTGCCCGGATTTGATTAAACACGTTATAACTGTTAAATCTGTGTCATAAGCTTTCATGAGAGAAGATTCAAGCGTCTTCTATTTTGTATTCCACGAGATCAACCACGATTTCTACATATCGAAAAGCCGATGGCTAGATTTAACACTGTTTCTAAAATGATCGCTTGATGATGAGCGTTGAATACCCGAGCTTCCAATATACGAGTATAACGTATATATAGAACAGCTTGATTTCGTCAGCGGGAAATTGCCTTCGTATATGAGCGCACAAGTGAGGACAGTGAGTCGATGAATCCGCATCTTCGCTCAATCGACCGACTTTCCCAGCGCTGAATTTAGTGCTAGAGCGCGTTCCACGGGAGAAGAAGCCACCTACGTCATTATGACGTACATGTGCAGTGACCAGTTTTAATATCGGCGGTAGAAGGGGACGATCGAGCTACGGAAATCTCCAGTGGCGTGTGGGGAGGAATGACGCGGATCGGATGTAACGTATTGGTGTTTCATTGCGTATTAACGTTTGATTGTTGTTCTATTGTGTTAAGTGTTTGTTTTAACGCCATGTCTTCAAAAAAGGTTGGTGTAAGTGGTTTAGTTATTCACAGCCAAGGTCGTAAAATAATTAATAATGTCACAATGTTTATGAAAAGAGAAGCTGAAGAAGGAATTACAATTCCATTGACAAGTTATAGGTAGGTTATGTTAACTTATTTGGTTTGTCTAAAATGTTGACTGCATCTTATCTATCTCTATGTCCCTAATAAAATAGTTGTTTGCATATTGTTTTTTAAGTAATTTTCAATAACTGTAAAAAAATTAATCAACCTAACCCAACTTCTCGCAACTTAATTCAAGAAAATTATTGCACACATTATTGCATATTTTTTCAAACATTACGAGTACATCTATGTTTTCTTTTAGACAAAGGGTGATGGCAGCTCTAGGGATTTCTCGATCTTCTTACCAGAGAATAGGTAAACATGAAAAAACATGGGCCACAGTTAAGAATTGGGTTGCTGACAGGAACGTCACCTTTAAACTTACAGACGTTGAGGCTCTAACACGAGAGAATTTTTCTTCTATAAGTGTTGAAGAGTGGAAGCGAATTTGTAACCACGTCCTAAAAATCGAAGATGAGTTCCTAAGAGAGGAGCATCTTCTGGATGAAGCAGACGATGCGTTGCAATTTGTTGTCAACACAGGCTTTTCCGAATATGAGGACTCAGAAGATTTGGAAGAAACTTTGAGCGGCGCTGAACCACTTGACACGATTCTGAATAGGCCCATTTTCGTATACACTAAAATTATGTGTAATAATAATAATAGCAGAATTTTTTATTATTTTATTGGCTGAACAAATCATTTTATGTAAGCTACTTGTTTATTTCTCACTATATTTTATCAATAAATAAATTACAACAAAATACTCTTTGTATTATTAAAAATATTCAAAAAATGTATTGGCTGAAAAAGTGACCTGCACAGAAATTATAAAATGAAAATATTTGTTAATTTATCATTTAACTAATGGTAACTATGATTTAACTAACAATAACAACTACATTATATTTTGTTTTTAAAGTCATTTTATAAAAGAGTAGTTTGAAAATATACCATATTTTTATAATAAAAATACTGTTATGCACATATAGTAGTCAATAGAATATTTAATAATTTATTATTTAAAAGTCTTTCAAGTAATAGTTTAAGGGTATTTACTAAAAATGCCCCGATTTTTCGCATAGTTAACGCATGACTAAATAATGATAAATAATTTAAAAAATGTTTTTCTATTATTTAGGTACTGCCCTTGAAATAATCCGCAAAATATCTATAAAAGCTTAAGTGTAGTCGGGTAGCAATACTCAGATAATAGAAGAAAGAAAAAATTTCAAGGAGAAAACTTGAAAGGTGTCAAATGTTTTCATTTCGCCATGAAATTAATAACAGAGACCTCTGAAACTATGTAAAATAATATCCAATTTTGTCTTGTTAAAATTTATACAATTTTTACCCAGTATGCATATGTACAGTCTACGCCACTGGTCAGACTGAATCTGTCAAATGTGTTGAGTCGGCCATGATATTCGCGCATATTCCGTCATAAGTTGATCCCGCCCCCGGCTTCTTCTCCCGTGAAACGCGCTCTAACTCTGTTAGACAAAATACGGCGAATTTCGCCATTTAATTCAGCGCTCATCGATGGCATATAGCCAGAAGAATACCTGTTTTGGCCTAATTTGGTCCTTATTATATAAGGCATTTACAGATGGGGTGAAGTATAATAATATCCTTACTTCAGTAGTTTGACAATTTCAGTGTAGAATCAAACGAAACCCCGAAGTGCTTTATAACACTAATTGAAACGATTACTTCATCATTAATTTTAATATATAATTCAGTCGAGTGTGAAGTTGATTTGGGGTACAAAAACGATATGTTGATTTTTATTAGCATTTATACTCAATGCATTTTTCAATGTCTTTTCAAAAATACTTTTTAAATCGTTATTTATAACTAGCTTGTTACGTGTTATGGGTGTGACATCTATGGTATATAATAGTAGGTATGAGTAAGCAAATCGCAATAATATCGCCGGCCGCCCTCTCGCTCATATCAAAGGCACCTTCGGAGCATGCCTCTAGAGGCTTCACATCAAAAACGAAAGTTACCACGTCGTTCGCAAGGGTCGATTTACTATATTGATTTTGTCAAAATGCCGAAATTCGAACGAAAAGCATTTCGAACATCGACCTAAAAATTTCGTGACACACACACACACACACACACACACACGAAAACAGCCGTTTAGTAAATATAGATATAAATACACGCGCGTTGTGAATGCAACGTTGTATCAAAATTTCAAAACAATCGGTAAGGAACTTTCGGATGTTTCAGATTTTGAAAAAAGGAACATTTAAATTTTTATTTAAATAGATTTGAGAACTAATCAGAAGATTAAAAAACTGTAGAGGAGCTGTATATCATCAGCATACACATGTAGCTTGCATTTTAAGCGAATTTTCGAAATATCTGCAGAAGAAGGTATTAAGCAGAAGTAGCCCCAGTACAGAACCTTGTAGAACTCCCATTTCAGTTGATTTCATGTGTGATACTGATAACGAACACTAACAATAAACGGGTCACGTAAAAACTGCTGTATATTATATCTCGACATCACAAACCGCGCAAATTTCAGTTATTCACATTTAAAATACGCCCTCTTTAAGCCGCTTGCCAGCGTCCATTAAAAATTCCTCAACAAAAGCTGTTATCAATGACAGCGACAAAACGAGCATATCAATCGTAGTTCCGGTCTGTAGGCGTGTTTCGCATAAACGCCGCGAAACTTTGCATAATTGTTCCCCAACCTTGCTGATATTTTCGTGTTCGTTGTAGGCCATTATCAAACGATGACATTCGCCAGTTCGCAGTTGCCAAACTGAATACAGATGTCCGTTTATCTGAAACAAAGATCGGAATGGTGTACGTGGCGTGTTAGTTGACGATTTAAGAATTAATGTGTGAAATTTGTAGTCGACACATGTCCTGGAAGAAATTATAAAGTATCGCGTCGATTTTGGCGGACTGAAGGTAATGCGCTTTAAATTTATGTACCGCCGAGAAGGAATTAAGAGTGTTGCATCAGTGGTGTTACACTCAGGTAACTCTGCGGCAGCCGAGTTGCGGTCATGTAGACTTGAAATATTTGAGTCGATGTAGGTACAAGTAATTCAGTTTAGCTTTTAAGTCGTGTTTGATTAGCTGTTGTTTTGTTCGTTATGGCGATTTAAATATGTGTATATCCTGAGTAGAGGGATACCGTCGATTTCCAACCACCCCCACTATTCAATCTTCGATTTTGTAAACCACCTCCCACCACTCGATTTTCTGAATGCTGACCGGGAGAAGATCTACGGGAAGGGTAGATACTTATGACGTAGATACTTATGATTATGATGATGAATATTTTCAGGAGACAGGAAGTAAATATGTAGATGCAGTACATACAGGATCATGATATAAAAAGTGTTGCAACACAATACATGCAAATGTTACATCTTTAGTTGTAGAACGGTCGTTTTTTTTACATCAGAACATTTCTTAGAAACACTACAACACACTTCAGAGACATACACAATAATGTAAAACGGTTATGTTTTCAATTCTCTAGAGCCTACAACACAAGTCATAATGTGGCTACTTATGACACAAGACACTAGATTTTTATTGCGAGTTTTTTTTTATAAGCGGCTGATAATTTTGCACACACAAGAACTCTTCCGAGATCTTGTTTGGACAATATGAATTATTTTATGTTTCCTTACTTAAAAGATAGGACTTACTAGACAATAATACTAAACGCTAGAAATACTGTAAAATGCTTCTACAACAATTATTTTTATTTGGCTTATATTGTTACTAAAATGACTTTCATTTTAATTATCAAACTTGTTCATTATTATTTATATCTATAATTAATAATAGAATTCCACGTTATTAACGATGGTTTTGATTATACAATACACTATACAAGTAGAATAGTATACTTTCTATATAAAGGGTCTTTCAAAGGACGCTCGATTTTTAAACGTAAATAAAACAAGTCGTATCTGAGATATCCACTCAATTTTTTTTATTTGAAAGAATATTTTATAACATTAAGTATGGAACATAAATAACATCCTTCGAATATCCCCCGTGGCTTTGCCTGGTGGCACGTATTCGAGAGGTCTAATTTTTGATGACTTGGACGCATAAATCTGGTTGAATTTGCTGGCGTTCGTTATGTTGACTTTGAGGCCATGAATTGTTTGTGGTTTATTCGCATAGACCTGCGATTTAGGATAGCCCCAAAGGAAGAAGTCTAAAGGCGTTAAGTCGCACGATCTCGGTGGCTAGTTCACGTCGCCGCTGCGTGAGATAACCATGCTCTCAAATCGCTCGTGCAGATGTATATCATGGCATGCGCTTTGTGGCACGTAGCGCCGTAATGTTGTCGGTACACACATGTCTTCGGTATTCATATCATCCAGTCTAGACCACAATAAGTTGCTTATCATCGATCTGTAGCGCTCGGCGTTGACGGTTATGGCAATGCCAGTTTAGTTTTGGAAGAAGTATGAACCGATCATTCCGCCAGATCATAATCTGCATCAAGCAATGATTTTCTCGGGAGCACTTGATGCTGGTGTATCTCGTGTGGATTGGTATCGTCCCAAATCTGACAATTTTGCTTGTTCACATATCCATTCATCCTTAAATGGACCTCGTCGCTAAAGATGATTTTTTTGACGAAATTTGGGTCAACTTCTATGAGTAACTACTTCAGAGCCCAATTAGCGAACACACGGCGTTGTCTATGGCCGTTTACCTTAAGTTCCTGGGTCAGTTGGATTTTATACGGGTGCAGGTCCAAATCCCGACGCGAAATTCGCCAAGTTGAAGTCGCAGAAAAGCCAAGTTCTCGTGAACGACGAGAAATTGATTGCTTCGGGTTCTCCCGTACACTTTCATGCACAGCAGCGATGTTTTCAGCAGACCTTGCATTTCGGTGACGTTGGATGTTGGGTTGACGGGTGTTGGCTGATTATTTATCAAACCGGTTGACTCGTAATTGACTCGAAAATCGCGTAATGCACGGAACGTTTTCAGAACACTGATTTTCAAAAATAAAATTTGATGATTTGCACACGTCGTTGAACGCTATAATCTTCCATGGTGATTTGTCATACACTACTGAATAATTCACAATAAATTTGACAGACGTTGCTTTAACAACATGGCTGCTATAACCTAACAAACTTCGAGCGTCACTATTGAAAGATGCTATACAAAACAAACGACAAATATAAACGAAAATGAAAAACATTTTTTGGGCCACTCTATATATAGTACATTTTGCCGAATTTAATATATTTTCAGTATATTTAGTATTTCCTTTCGAAGTATAAAATTATTTTATAATAGCAAAGATGCTATAACGAGCAATTAGGTCCCAAATATCGCAAAAGCAAAAACTACCACTGGAATGTTATATCGAATATTATGCCCTATGTGTTATGTAAATGAAGTACGTGAACGTTACAAAATAAATAAATTTAGCGAACCAGAAAATCAGAAGCAGAACGTCTAACGTACTCACCATACCCTCGGTAACTGCCTACGAATTTAATTTAATTGCTTATAAATGCCTGAACGCCATTCAATATTTTAGAAGTTAATAAACACGGCGTATGATTAAACGTAAGCACTATGATACACATCTTTACGACAACAGTAGATCAAACGAGCTAATCCAAACAGGATAGCGGTGCTATCATAAATGATTTAAAGGACTAATTAATTTTTTTGAATTTATTACAAACACCCGCTGCTTAATTGGTAGGTGAGAACAGTAGTTTGGTTAAATATTTGAGTTTGGGGATTGTTTTATTACCATTATAAAGTCGATTTGTAAATAGAGGCGAGTTTACAATGCTTGAGTTATGTATTATAAAGGTAGCAGATACAGGGCGAGAAAAAATTGTTCGCATTAATGAAACTTACATAAGTTCATACAAAACAAAATGCAATGCACGTCATCACGTGACGGATGTGATTAAAGTTAGAATTTCATTCGCTTTTAATCAACAGATATTTAAATTTGGCGCCCATTTTGAGGTTGGCAGCAATTGACCCATGTCGTGCGTGGTGCCAGATTTATGGGATGTTTAGACCGTTTATACGGTTTAGACTAAAGCTTTTATGACCTGTGGTTTAGACTATTCGATTTCTAAAGTGTTTTAGCCACTAGTTAATAAGAAATATATCATACATCTCTGCCGTACCCTGTGTATATTATTATTTGACCGATCCACATTGGAATTTATTTCATATTCTATGAAATGTTTAATTAAATTGTTCTTCATAACCATACTGGATCATTTTAAACAATATATTTATTGTTTGCGGAGTTTACTATGTAAATCAATTTCTAATCCATAAAGCTTTTACAAAATTTGGAAATGCTGATTATGCGCTTTTTATTTACAATAGTGAAAAAACATTAAATATCATAATATTATTGCCATTTCACCAATATCATTACTAAAAAACAACGTTTGCTGACTGATCGACCTATGTTTGCGATTAATTTTAATAATACTAATTTAATACGAATTTTCATATTTTTAAGCATACTTTTTTGAACACCCTGTATATGCCATATGTTGGTAAGTAAACTGAAAATTAAAATCAACAAAGAATGTATTATGTACTTTATGTTACTGCGAGAAGACAGTCAGAAGATTGTTTTATTTAATAACGTTAAAGGAAACTATAAGAGGAAACAGGTCTCTGAAATACACTGAAAAAACAGTTTTTTAAAAGATGAGATATTCCGCTAGAAAAAAAATTGGGCCATTTTAATCTAAATAAATATAATTCTGCATAAGACTTTATTTTAACCCTGTATAACTACTTTTATTTTCCGTTCATATTTATGTAAAATATATAATAGAACAAGAGTCTTGTTTCTAATATAATTAAATACTGACAACTTGGACGGTCATTATTATTCCTAAAGAAATATTTATTGTTCAGTCTCCGATACATTTTAGGCCTATTTATACATATCCTCTTGATATTGCAGATTTTATATTTAATACATTTATAACGAAAAACTACTAATAAAGAAAAAAGGATCAATGTAAACAAAAAAGGCATGGCTTTGTTTTATATGTATATTTTTACACATACGCGGTACACGAGTATGGGCAATACCGCATATATGTGACGATAAAATAAAGGAAAAACGATGTTATATATTTTGATTCGGCATTAAAAATACTCCTTATCTTCACACATGTGCATAGCGTAAATTAATAATTATATTCTGATATAACACACGTCGATATAACTCATAGTAAAAACAAAATTATGTGCACGTTCTCGTATTAGGTACTCATCACTTAACTAAATGACAAAATAATGTTACTTACCATGAATTATGCTCATTTATTCAACGTGAACCGTAAACAGTATGAAAAAATCATTATTTTACGCAACAATAATAATTAAGAATTAATTTACTACCTAGTATTCTCTAACATTCGATAGTAGCCAAACAGCTCACGCAAAGTATTAAGTCGACAGCACGATAGCAAACACCGTTCTCAAGATCGAACATTCAAGCTGAAAGATGAGCATGAGCTGATCACCAACCACTTATATCTTTATTATAATACAATAAAGAACAGCGTTTAATATCCATGATACGGTTATTTTTGATAAAAATTATTAATTTTAATTTTTAAAACAGTAAACGTCAAAAATAATTTACCGCAAATGTATTATCCGGAATTGACGAAGCGTGAAATATTAAATAAATGAATACGACTAAATGAAACATCAGCTACACATTTGTACAACAAAAATAATTGAAAAACTATATTATAGGTTAGTGTTCGCTACAATAAATCAATATGCTTTGCTGTAGGAAGAATACAAAAAAATCCTCAAAGCACAGATCAGCGAAGGGTTTAAATTTTGAACCAATTGGCGGTAGATCACGGAATGGTAACCGGCCCTGCTATTGGACGCAAAATCTCAGCTGTGTTTGAAAACGTCAAAGACGTGACACCAAAAAACAAAATGGAGACGATGAAGTCGTTGTGTGATTCTCATTATTGTAGGTTATGCGCCGAAGAAAACAAAAATGGAACGTATTTATATCCTAATGATGAAAATTCTGACGATTTAAGTCTACTTGTAAATAGGTATTTACCGATTAAGGTAAGTGATAAATATACTTCAGTATTTCACTTGAGTCCCTCTGTAGACGATGTAATAAGCCATTAGTGGGAAATTCAAAATCGTGTGTTGAAAATAACGCTTTTTAGGTGGAAGACGACGGAAAATTTCCTACATGTATTTGTCCGGGATGTCACATCCAACTAGAAGCAACAAAATCTTTTATGGATCTTATTGTGGAAGGTCAGAGCAAACTAAGAAACTTATATCGAATACAACAAGAAACTTTACAAAGAGAAGAAAAGCAAAGACAAAAATTGGAAGAAGCCTTACATACTGTGAATCCTAACAGTACTGTCGAAACCTACACCATACAATCAGATGAAACGGGAGAGAAGTTTCTAATACAAAGTAAATGTATATATAAAAAAAATTAAATCATTAATTAATTACTGATTTTTGTAGTATTTTCTGATGGACCGTTATTTCCTCCTGAACATGAGTTAACTGTATGGGCTGAAGGCTTGGATAAAAGAAAACGTAAAAGGGGTAGGCCCCCTAAGCAAGTACCTGAACCAGGTAGCGAGGAAAATGAGAACGAATGTCAAATAGTGGCAAGGGAAAGTATGGTGCAAGATGAGGACAACGAAATGGATGCTGATGGTCGTAGACGTAGAAAAATTAAAGCACCGTCCCGATACCAAGGGATAGTCCAGGTATTTCTTAAAATATTTTTTTCTCAGGATTTTTGATATTAAATATACAAACATTTGGTCTAATTTGCAATAAAACATATTAATTTTGTAATACAAAGGGCAAAGAATTGGATAAAATTTTCCAAGAGGAAGGGGTTCTAGATGACGAAGATGTTGAAGTCGGTGAAGTTCAGTCAAGTAACGATACCGAAGAAATTATTGGAAGAACTGAAACGGAGAATGGTGAAGATTTAGGGGAACCTGTGTTTGTCAATAAAGCCAAATTTAAACCGAAAATTGGTAGGTGAACATCATTTCTAATTTATTAGTTATATATTTAAATAAATTTTTAGGTTACTTTAATAAACGTAAATACAAGAAAAAATATCAGTGTGAAATTTGCAAAAGGGAATTCTTACACCTTGGTCGCTACAAATTACACAAAAAGTCCCACAGGATTCAATACGCTTGTCAAGAACCTAACTGTGATGTAGAAAATGAGGATAAAATGATCGTTGACAATCATCAGGCCGAAACAGGGCACAGCGGTATATCGGCTGTTGAGAAGTTTGATTCCGTAGTAAGTGATAATATTTATTTGGTACAGTATTATTCAATTTAAATGTCGGTATATCATTTGTGCTAAACACAGTAAATGCCCTTGGATATAGAAGAAAACCTAATGAGCCCACCTTACTGTTCTATGATTGGTTCTAAATGCAACCATGTATACAGTAGGACATTTGAACTAAAAACTATACTGGCAATTTAATACATAACCTTAAAATGTTAATACAGGCAGACCTAACCTTATAAGATGTAAACAAACAGAAATTGTGGGAGGCGTTTATGGTGATTTATCAATAAAAAATTAACAGATTATTTTGTCTTTGGATAAAGTTCGGAGTAGAAACAGCTAAAAATTTGTATTACTGCGAAATAAGAAATACCTAGTGTTTACAAGCATTATTATAGTGAAACCAAGAAGTCCAAAGAGTGGAACTGGATCTGGAACATAGGCGTAGATGTTTTTATTTTTTGGCGGGGTCAGTAACAAGTACTGTTACAATTATTGATGTGACTGATTTTATCGGCTATCTGCACAGTGCATTTGCATTTATTTAATGTACTAAAGCATGGTATGTTTTCGAATTTGAGCGATTTTTTGAATTTGCGTTGTTTTCATCATTTTTAGACTTGCTTTTTTGATTTTAATGTGTTGATTGACCAACTGAGTGATCGTATAATTAGTGATTTTTCAACTTTGATAGTGACAATATTACATGAAACAATAATTTACATGATTTATAATCCAGTTAAAGATATTATTTGTAATTTGTTGGAAACACCAACATGTCGCTGGCAAGACGAAGATAAAAGAGACGTTATACTGAAAAGAAGACCTATGACTATTTTATCAATATTTGCCAAAACAGAGATTAAGGAATCTTGTAAATCTTATAACGTAAATTTCAAGTCTGCTTGGTTCACAAATAATTATAAATGGCACATATATTAAAGTATACAAAAACTATACTTCTGGCTCTATTTACTATTTGTAGATATTTTAAATATTACGAGGGCATTACATAAACATACTGATTCTGCCGAGCATTTAAAATGTGAAGTACTGTTAAAACATTTCAAAAAAAAAGCAGAACACTATAGCAGACGTTTGAAAAGAGAACTTTATAAACTACAATTAAATGAAAACGTTCGTTTAAACAGAGTTTTGTTAATGACGGTTATTGGCGCAATTTTGTATCTTGGCAAGCAATAATTAGGATTTCATGTCCATGACGAAAGCACAGACTTCGTAAACCGTGGAAATTTCAAAGAAATCCTAGAAGTGCTGTTATTAAAGTGTCCTTTAAAAATCAGTAATGAAAAAATAAAAATGTTTTCGGTGGACTTTCAAAAACCACTCAAAGTAAAATCATCAGTTGCATTTGATTATATGAATGAATATATAAAAAAAGACACTAATGAAGACGTTATTATTTTCTATACAGGTTGATGATACTACTGATATCACACGAACCTCTCAATATTCCATAATAATAAGATTTGTTAATTCGGTTTAATAGTAGAACATTTTTTGTATCTCATGATGTAAGTTCCGACAGAACATCAGAGGCTTTCTATACCATGTTGGATCAAATGTTAAATCAATTTGATTATAAAAATAAGTTAATAGGGCTATCTTATGAGGTTCGAGCGTCATGCATGGCCATCTACATGGACTTTTGTGTCTCAGTGGAATTCCGTCATTCAGCAAAGCAATCCTATGCCCAACTGCTCAAAAAACTGAATGAATACAAAGACATTTTTACAGAAGTTTACAAACTGTTTTGTATAATTTTAACTATTCCATCAACAAGGTAAGTCAGTGGAAAGAAGCTTCTGGTGTCTTAAACGTATAAAGTCTTATTCAAGAAATATCATTTACCAAGAAAGACTTTCATATTTAGCAACTATTTCTATCAAAAAAGAATTGTTGCTAGAACTTTATAAGAATCAGCCAAAGATATATAGATAACTATGCCTCACTAAGAGATCAAAGAATTCATTTGGTGTACAAAAATTAGATAGCTATAAGCTATAGGTAAGTGGTAAAAAATCAATCTACTTTTTTCTAACTATTTACACGTTTACACTCTTCACCTATTTTCTAACCCGCGAGCCGCCACTGCCGTCCAATTGCTGCCATCTCTTGACGGCGCGCGCATCTAAAATAGAGTAAATGAGTGGAAAAAATGACATTCTTCAAATAAAAGAAACAGAGAGGGTGACAAGACGTGCATAATTTGGAAAAGCGACGTTGCCATTTTTTCAGAAAATCATCGAAGTATGAGAATGGAAGAAGTTGACAAACATGACGTAAATTTACATGTGCTATGTCGTAGATAGGCATTATACAATTGAATTCTAACATTTCTTATTTAATTTTGATTATAAATTACAATTAAATTTAATATTACCGAATTAATGTAGAACATATAAGAAATTTAGGAATTAAATATGACAATAGCGCCTATAAGCTTTTTAGGTCATTGCACTCTTTGGACTTGTTGGTTTCACTTTAGTTAGTGTTAGGTCACAACCCATTTTTATTTTTTTTTTGGGCAGATTCTAAAGGACTTTGGATACACCAAAACTATCACTTACGATCCATAATTTTTTAGTATGAACTTTTGAGATTTATCCCCATTAACTGTTAGTAGAATCAGGAAAAAAATTGTAATTTTGTAATTTCAGTAGGTCATAATTGCACAAGCATCTAAATAAGATAAAATAAAGTATATCTGGTCTTTACAAGATTATGGCAAATTATAGAGAAAAGCTAATTATTTAGCTACATGTTTCTTGCCCTATCTTTTATCTAAATACTTTTAATCAAATGTTCATAGAAGACTTATTTTCAGACTATAAAAATGTTATTTTTATAATCATTAAAATGTATATTATTATTATCATTCTTAAACTTTCTGAGTAGAAATATGTAAACCAATAGAATTATTATTAATTTAAGTAAACTTATTGAAAATTGAATCAGTTTAAGTCAGCTGGTTTTCTTTTTGACTGACGCTATAAATTGGAGACAGTAAACTGAAAATAGATTATAGTCTATTTCTATTTTTTTTTTTTATATATAATTGAATATTTTGTCGAAACTCTGAATATAACATCAAAAAGGAACCCAAAAACGATTGAAATCGAACAAAAATTATGTTATATGGTTCAATAAGTCTGGTTGGAATTTCTCTGCATCTTTCTAATTATAACCAATAGTCTATCTAATAATAAAAATCAAAAATAGAAAAAAAAAATTTCAGGCTATAAAGATGTTATTTGTATTCTTCAAAATTTCAGAGTTGCCAGTAGACCAATTTATTGAATTACAAAGTAATAAGATTTTAAATTTTTTGTATATCGAAAATTGAATTTACTTAAATCAGCTTTTGGTAACTGAAGCTATATCTTAGAAATGGTGGATTCAAAAGAGATCATTTTTGATAATTTTCTATTTAAGGAAACTACGTAGGTTTGGAAGGGACACTTAAAATAAATCTATTTTTATTTTTTTTTTATTATAATTGGAAAGCTTACATCAAAATTCTGTATATATAAAACATTACAGAAAACATATATAAAAACCCAAAATTATTAGAATCAAATAAAAACTGTGGCCGGTAGTGTGATTGGGTTTCTGGTTAGAATTTTGAATTTACAAATTATATGGCCTTAAAAACATCAAGATAGTCTTTGTGACAGAAAAAAGTGTGAGATTATCACAGCAAAGTTTTTCGACGGTATTTCACCAAATCTTTTGCAAAATCACCTGCAAGACTTTGTTTTTTTACATACCTTTATCAAGGATTTCGTTGCATCTAGCTTTATTTTAGGGCGGCACCCTCCAACTGCCCGAAAGTGCGGACGTCGTGAAAATGAACGAACCTCCCGCCCAAGAACCCCCCCAATCTCAATACAAGTGCGAGGAATGCGACAAGACCTTCACCTGCAAGCAAAACCTCGACGTGCACAACCGCGCCATACACAACCAAGAAAAACCGTTCGCCTGTCCCGTGTGCGACAAAAGTTTCTCCTACGCCAACAGCCTTAAACTTCACATGCTTAAGCACGAGAAAGAGTCGAAGCTGGCGAATTCCGATGGTGCTCCCCCCAAAGAATACCCCTGTGATACGTGCGGCAAAGTGCTGCAGCACCCCAGCAGTCTGTTGTACCATCGGGAGACAGAGCACAGCAACGGCAGGAGATTCGTTTGCAACAAGTGCGACAAGAGCTTCAAGCATAGGCAGCTGCTGCAGCGCCATCAGCTGGTGCATTCAGACGAGCGTCCTTTCCAATGTGAACAGTGTGACGCCACGTTTAAGACGCACGCCAACCTGATCAATCACGAGGCGGGGGTGCACTCAGGGGAGAAGAAATACGTCTGTAATCAGTGCGATCAGAAGTTCGCGCATAGGACGTCCCTGACGCTACACCAACGCTGGCACGAAGGTCATAAACCGTACACCTGTGATGTCTGCCACAAGGCATTCTCGCAGAAGGGTAACCTCGCCGAGCATAAGCGGATTCATACGGGCGAGAAACCGTATTGCTGTGATCACTGCGGGAGGTCGTTCACGACTTCTTCACAGTTTAATTTACATCGAAAGAGGCACACAGGTGAGTCAGGTTGTTTTTTCATTGTTGTGTGTCGAATTTCCTGGTTAATTGAATTTTTTAATGTAAAGTATGATTTGTTGTTCTAAATTTTCCGATAAATATACTCAGTAGGGGCCAGCACTATTTGAAATCGGAACAGAATTGTAATAAGAAAAAATGCAAATAAAAACGCGTTTTTTTATAGTTTGAATCACACTGTATAATTTATATTAAAACCACTTTCCTATCGAAATTAAATCTCCCAGTTTGTTGAACACCCTGTACATTTATCTGTACTATTTAGTTATTTTTTTCCACCTTCAGTTATTGTTATATGTAGATTGACTGTTAGTTTATTTATGTACCCGTAATTTATCCTTTCTGTGGAGAAAAACGGGAAACCAGGTTTCCACGAACACCAAAATTATTAAAAAAGTTTTGATCGTCTCCAAATGATGCCAGTTTGGTTGGCGAAATCCGCGTGGAATAGCCTATAATATTTCGGTTGGCGTTCGTCAAAAGCTGCTTCCTGTTTTTGTTGCTGCATTGAAGGTTCCAGCTTCCAGCTCCTTGCCAGTGCTTTTTTTGCAAGACCAAGTTTGATTGAGTGTTTCAGGTTGAATTTTAAACCAACGTCGTTTTTTTTTTTTTATAATTTCTAGGGCAAAGCAGATTAATATTTAAATTTGAATTGCTAATAATTTTTGCAGGTATAGTTTACATTAGATTTTTGATAAATTTACAGTAAGAAAGATCCAAATTAAGAATGATCCAAATTGAATCTGCTAATAACTTCTGACAATGTTACTTAAGAAATCATGATATTAAATAAAACAAGAGATATATTTCTTAAATAGTAATATTTAATTATAGAGCATTGTTGATTCTTTTAGTATTAAACAAATTGCTTTAAATAATGTTGAGTAAATTATATTATTTTTCGTGATAAGATAGGTCATTCACTAGAAAAACGTCACTATTTTGGATCAAATTTTCTTATGATAATATTAAATCCTAATAAATAAATTAATGAATTTAATCTTACTGATATTATTGTTAAAGGTTTTTTTTTGTGGAAAAACCATTTAAATAAATTTGTAATAATTTGTTCTTTCTTTTGTCATCTTTCTTGTCTTGCATATTTGCACAGCACACAATATCTAAAATGTCTATACAGGATAGCTCAAACAATTGTTTTTATAAGATGAGCCAGAAAAACTAAATATTTCAAATCTTATACAATATAAGAGCTTAAAAAAAGTTCTAAATTCAACATTAATTTTATTCTCTTATCTCTTATCTTCCATATTTCTACGGCATACAATATCTAAAATACTCACACGGTGAGCTGTACACGGTAGCTCAAACAATTTTTTATAAGGTGAGCCAAAAAAGCAAATAAACAAAATGATATTTTAAATCTTGTACAATATAACATCTTGACAAAACATATAAAATTCTAACTTCAACTTTCATTTGTCATCTTTCTTGTCTTGCATATTTGCACAGCACCCAATATCTAAAAAGTCTATACAGTAGACTGAAACAATTTTTTTTAGAGGATAAGCCAAAAAAAAAATCATAAAAAAACAAAATATTTTAAGTCTCATACAAAGAGCTTAAGAAATGTAAAAACTCCCAAAGTTAAACTTTCATCTGTCATCTCTCTTGTCTCCATATTTGCGCAGCACACGTGTCTAAAGTGTCTGTAAATACAGGGTGGCTCAAACAATGTTTTATAGGATGAGCCAAAAAAGTCATGAGTAATGAGCAAAATATTTTTTTTATCTAAAAGCGTATTTTGGCCTTTCATAGAATTTACAGTGCCCCTTTCGTTGCAGGGGAACGACCCTGGGTGTGCGAATACTGCACCAAGACCTTCCTGCACAAGGACACCTTCAAGACGCACGTCCGCCGCCACCTCAACGACAGGCCTTTCAAATGCACCAGCTGTCCGAGGGCGTTCACGGAAGCGTGGGCTCTCAAACGACACGAACGGACCCACTCTGGGGAGAAACCCTACGTCTGTGATCAGTGCGGAAAGACCTTCGCGGACAGCTCGAATAAAACCAAGCACATGCGCACCCATAACACAGCGAACAACGTCAAGCATATCTACAGGAACAACAACCTGAATCACATCTATAATGGCGAGCCCATGTTTGATGTGAAGGACGCGTCTCTATTGAGAGTCTTGAACCCGTCGGTGACCATTAAGCAGGAGAAGATGAAAGCGAAGGCGCCGGATTTGCAGCTGACACAGTTGGTGGATCAGCAGGGTAATCCTATCAGTATTACGACGCAAGACGGGCAGACGGTACCGGTGGTGACGGGTGCTAACGACGAGAACAGCATACAAGGGCTGCTCCCTGATGGCACTTTGGTCCCTATCGAAATCACCACGATGCAGGAGAAGGACTTGATCCAGGTGAGGTTCATAGTTTGGTTATATTCTAGTTGATACTAAATTGAAAATCTGGCAGATACAATTTTTTTTTAATGCGGATAAAATCAAGAGATTTACTTTAAGGTTCAAGGTTACAATAATTAATGATTAAATTTTATTAAATAGCTGTAATTGTAATATTTTGTCAGCGACCAATGGTCATTTACATTTTAAAAAATGTTATACTTATAAAAATTTAAATCCATTTTTATCTACTTTTAAATTTTTAAACCATAAAAATCTGTTGGCCTTTACAAATATTTTCATTACTATTTACTTCAGTTTCAATATTAGTTAATATCTAATTTTCAGGTATAAACGCGTTGGTATTTAAATATTATTTCATATACAGGGTGTCCACAAAGTACAAGGGCAAAATTTAAGAGGTAATTTCCTTATGTGATTTTGAGACAAAAAATTCTAATGAACATGCTTAACTTATCTAAAAAATTAATTTATAGGTTTTAATTGTTTTTAGGGTTTTAAAATATTTTTTACAGGGTTTTAAAATATTCTTTTATTTTATTAATGAAATTTTTCTTTGAAAGTTCTATGGAAGATTAATTCAAGTTCAGTTCAAATCATTTCCTAAAACTTCAAATCCTATCCTTCTAGATTCTAAAGCTATTTTCTTAAGTTATTTTAATTTTTCTTTGAATTAAAATGGTACTAATATTTAGTTAGCATTCAATCTTGCCAGTACCTAGCTCTAAGCGTTTTGTGAATTGCATTTAGGTAACCTGAAAGTAGTTTTTCACCTGCAGCGTTTGTAGACAAATCATAATTTGATTCACAATTCAATATGGAATAATTTCTTGGCATATTTTAGGTTAGGTTGAAACCCGACGAGTGTACTATGAAATACAATTTAAAACCCACCAAAACCTAGCTCAAATCGATTAAACTATTCTATTAATAATGTAAATCAATTAATAGCTTAAAATGCCGATTTATAACGCTAATAAATAACGCAAAAGTATTGACTGTCAGCCATGTGGGTTCACCATTCAATATTGCCAAATTAACGCATTTCATGGTTAGTACAATCTGGGGTTTTACTGTGTTAGGTGTTTTACAAATATATCTCTAACGAAAATCAATATGGCGCGGGAGGGCAGGAATATCGCGCCATTTTGTAATGATTGACCTGAGTGTTTAATTTTGTAATACTTTTGGTTTAAAAAAATACTAGTCAATAAAGCTGGGAGGTTTTCCTTTATATGTATATATTTGTTATTCTTTAAAGTGTTTGTTTTTATAGTTAGTGTAAAACCAGGATTTATATCCATTTAAAAAAAAAATCTATTTTAAAATCTATCTGTGGCCATTTGTTTATTGCGTGTAAAAATATTGGACTGAAGCAAATTAAACAATTTTTTCTAAAGTGTGGTTTTTGGCTTTTTTAAAGTTGTGGTGTTTAAAGAAATAACCCTTGATTATTTGAATATAAATACATTTTTTACAGAATCGATATTGACTATTTAGATTTATCAGACTATGATATATTGAATTTTTATATATACGAATATATACAGGATGTCCACATCGTTTAGTTCTGTCAAAAATACATTGGTTACACTTGAAGATAAAAATAATTCTTCTGTTCCTAATGCCTATAGGACGTAAATTTAGTCTCAAATTTACGCCATTCATACCAACTACATTTGTGAAGTCAAATGTTTTACTAATTTTTCCCAATAACTCCCCATAAAATATGTAGGTCATGTTTTGAAGTTTTTTCAAAATTCAAATAGTTTTCCAGTTAATTCAAAGGGTATGTACTCGGCAAATTATACGGGGTGTTCTAAAAAATCTCTCGATAAAATTAAATTGAAAGATATGAATTAAATACTTGTATAAATTAAATATATATTTATATAAATAAACAGGTAGATATCACCCCATCATTTAATAGTGTACCTTTTTTTTTTCTATGTTTGCAAGGTACATTGTTGAATTCAGAAAAAAATGCTTGATCAGACTAATTAGAAAATATGTTGTTTTTTTTTCAAGAAAAAATTAGTTATTGCTTGATATATACCAATATTTTTGGTAATGAGGAATCCAAAAGCTGTGGGCGGTTAAAATTTAAAAAATTCTATTGGTATTGGTAAGACCAAAATTAGACGCCCTGTATACTTCGCCATCTTTTCGTCTTATAAACCTTTGAAAAAGAGCAATTTTCAATTTTTTTTATATGCCCTGACTATATTTTAAACTCATATAAACTGAGATACCTTAGAGCTATATTTAGATAGACACCCTGTACATAAAAACGGAGACGCAGCTTGAGAAAACAGTCAGAATAATTTGAACTAAATAAATACGTGAAAAGTGCGTTTTTCTTAAAAAAATCGAAATTTTGGAAACAACCTATGAAATTTTGCCAAACTGACCTTGGACAGGCGGGACTTACGAATTTCCCTCTTGCTTTAGGAAGTGGACGAGGAGGATTCGACGCTACTTAATCAGGATCTCCAGAACGAAATGAGCATCCTGAAAGACCAAGACATAATAAAAGACGGCGATGCTGCCGAAAAGCTCGACACCAACATACAGTTCCTTACCGGCGAATACGGCCAGGAGGTGTGCCTCGTGACGTACGCCATGGACGAGGCGAATAGCATCAACCAACAGCTGGGCATCGACACGTTCCTCATTCACAACATAAAAAAATAGTTTGAGCGGTGTTTTATTGAGGTTTTAAAGCGTTTCCTTTTATTTAAGTAACATATAAATGGCTCCTCGAAATACAAAAGAATGTGACATTAACATAAATATCGATAAGAAGCAACAAGGCAAGTAACACAGAATTGATTTTAGTTTTGTACATCTACATGGTGAAGTTCTGCGTATAATCGTACTCTATTGTTGGGATTACGGACTGCATGAACTTTAGGAATATTATTAAGTACATGTGAACGCCTAATTCTCCGCCGCCCTCCATCACCGTCTCGATGATGCTCTTCATCACCTCCGCATGCCTGAAACAAAAGATTTCCCGTTCGTTTATTTTGTTTTGTTTATCTGAAAAAAATAAGAATCGTGCATCAAAGTCTTTCGGTTGCATATTTATTTCTGCAAACGTTTTCCGTCATTACGTTTCTCGGAATTCTTCCACACCCTGTATATACGGAGTGTTAGACAGATGGTTTGCCAAATGGAAATGGTGGGATAGGTGGGGCCATTTCATCATCATCATGAGGTCATCAGTCCTAAGACTGGTTGGACGCTAACCTCCAGCTTCTATCTTGCGCTAACCTACGTACGCATTTCGCTAATTGTGCTACAACCTACATCCCTTACTATATGCGAGCAGTAGTCTCATCTAGGCCTACCTCTGCCTTTCTTCACTCCTATTTCTGCCTCCAAAATATCGCGGACTATTCCCCCATGTCTCAGCAAGTGGCCTACCATTCTATCTCTTCTCTTCTTTATGTTTTTCCACATACTTCTTTTCTCGCTGACTTTCTCTAATACTTCTTCGTTTCTAACCCTATCAGTCCATGGTATTTTCATCATTCTTCGGTAACACCACATCTCAAAAGCTTCTAACTTCTTCCTACTTGCTTCCCCTACCGTCCAGGTTTCGCAACCGTGTAATGCCGTGCTCCATACATATGTTTTCAAAAATCTCTTCCTTCTTTCTATGTTTATTCTATATTATACCCCAGAGCATAAAAGTGCTTTCTTTTTGTTAAAAGCTACTCGACCCTGCGCTATTCTTTGTTTTATATCTTTATCGCTTCTTCCATCCCAATTTATTTCACTTGAGGCCATTTAGAAGGTAATTAGCCCTAATGACCTCTGTCCAAACTATCATGATTTTTTAGATATTTTTATTATTTTTGAATTTCCCTAAAATCAGACTTTTAGCATGTATAACTATTTTTTTTATGATTGTAACAGTTCAAAATAATTTTTATTATTTTCTGCAATGTATCTTTGTTCTAACAAAATCATATAGGACTTTGATAACGAAGAAAAAAATAAGTATGAGCCAACAAAGTTTTTAAAATTGAGCTTTTACAACAATAAAGAATAGTTATACATGCTAAAAGGCTAATTTTAGGAAAATTTTCAAAAACAAAAAAAACAATCGCAAAAACTGTGAGGCTTGGGATAGAGGTCAATTAGGGCTAAGTAACTTCTAAATGACCCCACCTATCCACCATTTCCGTTTGGCAAGCCATCTGCCGAACACCCTGTATATAAAATGTCTAAGCATAAATAATCCAAGGTAAGTGTGAAACTATCATTTGCTGACTAATGCAATACAAAAGGTAAAAAATGAATATGTGGTGTGTACCATCAAGAATATTCAAGTATTGTCAAGGTATACAAGAAAAGACCAAACATAAGCGAATTATGGGATACGCAAAATAGAAGCGCTATAGGAGAAATTACTTGAGTGTTACAAATAAAAATATTGTGAAACAGATTCCTTAAATCCAACAAATATTTTAAATGTATAAAATGCACGTTTTAATAAAATTTTTAAATTGTATTCAAACTAAATGTTTTTTCATTTGTCTACGTTTGTTCTATTGTATTGGCATATTTAAATTTAAAAAATCGTCATATTGTTGGAAAATTAATTAAGGAAAAGGTAGTACTTTTCGATGTAGTATCTAATCCTTAGGAAAGTGTCTAACGAGATTCAATATGGCGACTGGGGGCAAGTATTCCATATTAATAAATCAGTTTCATTTACTCATTATAGAATAAAAAAACTAACTAAAACTGGAAAAAAATGCATTTTTAAGACATTTAAGTCTTCCTGGCATACTCTCAAGACAAAATAATGTACCAACTAGTAAATTTAAATCTAATTTTGTGGTACTTAACTGTCAAAATCGATTATATATGTATAAGCATCGTAATTTGTATTATATTACCTATAATTTTATATATTTAATAATACACTAAAAAATGAGCAAAAAACAATCATCATTGCCTTAAAATTGACCCATTACATAGTTACCGTTCATTAGATATGTGCAAATGTCTATCGAAAATCAAAATGGCCGCTGCGGGCAAGCATAGCACGTTATTTGTGACCGTTAACCTACATGTTTTATTTGAGTTTTAGTTATAATTTCAGAGCTATAATATCATCAGTCATTACTTAAAAAATCTACTATGTAATAAAATCTAGAAGTGAGAAATACACCCCGATTTTATTTTTATTTGTCAATTATTAAATAAACGCTTAACAATATGTAAAATGCCATTTTTCATATTGCTAAAATTTAAAACCGACATTTTTCGTAATGTTAATTTTGGCAATGAAAAAATAGTTCACCTTCAATACTTTTACCATAAATATCATGAGAAGAAAAACCCTTTCCACATTGCAAAAGATTAATATTACTGTCGATAGATTTTTTAAAATAAAAAATATAAAAATTGAAAGTATATTATAATAAAAAAAAGCTAGTCCAAGAATTGATAAACTTACATATTATATAGTGTTGTGTGTATCTAATTTGTTTAAATAATTCTAATAGACAATACTAATAATCGCATACCAATTTTCCTATGAAACTTTTGCTATAGGTTTTATGATTTTTATTAGTTCTTAATGAGGAACGATAAGTCATGAAATGAAGAAAATGATTTATTCATGGGTAAAGTTTAAAATACATACATAGAAAGGAGCAATAAATGAGAAAAAGCTATATATAGGGCATGTAATATATTATTTTGGAAATGTTTGTGGTGACTGCTTGCCTTGACAGATTTTAATAATAAAATTCATGATTTTTAGATGTGTTTTAATAGTATTTACATTACTGTATTAAAGGTAAAGTTAGGTAGAGTGAGAGAGGTATACCAGATACTTTGTAATTAACTAAGCGTTATAATAAATAAATAAATAAATGTTCCGATTCTGGACATAAAAATTATATATTTTAAATTGAAATAATGTTATATATCTCATTCCATCCAGCATTAAGGAATCTTGGAAAAAAATTAGAATCAGTGTAAATTTTCAGTATAATTCATATACGAGTATGAAAGCTATATTGTTTATTTGTATATTAGATATATGACAAATAAAAAATTTTAATTATTCAGGGTAGTCCAGGTTAAACGTCATTAATTTTGATACGAGGTAGAACAACAAGAAAAAAGTAGACTTTCATAAGAAAACTTTGTTCAAAAATGTTTCCTAACAAAGATACAGGGTGTCAAAGTTGTAAAAAAAAACTGGTTTTCTCATAACTTCTAAACCACTAGATCAATTTCCATCAAATTTCTCACACGGGATAATGTAGTACATTTCTAAGTAATGATTAAAATCGTTTAAAGAAATTCTCCAGGGGCGTAGATACTCGGGGAGTCGACACCCCCTTCTCCCCTCCAAATTTTCGGCGCCACTGGATATTTTACAAAGAAGATTCAATTTTTGGATTTCCTATTTAATTTAGAAAAAAAAAAATACCCTTTCAAGTTTGTGATTTATGGCTTCGTTTTTAAGATACTTATTTTAATTTAAAGTGTTACAAGGAGGCCCAACCTTATGACTGGCCTAGCAAGAAAATACGATATTAAAATGAGAACTTATCAGTGTAATTATTTGTTTATTTGCTTTTTTTTTTGTATCTTTGATGTACATTATGTCTAGTAAGTAATAAAATGTTTAAAAAAAATTTTGGCATCCCATATCGTATTTTCTTGATAGTTCAGTATCTCAAAAACGAAGCCGAAATCAAAAATTTGCAAGGCTAATTTTTTTTCTAACTTAAACAGGGAATCCAAAAATTGAATCTTCTTTGTCAAATATCCAGTGGCGCCGAAGACTGGGAGGGGAGAAAGGGCTGCCGACCCCCCACTATCTACACCACTGGAAAATTTCTTTAAATGGTTTTAATCATTACTTAGAGATGTACTACAGTAGTCTGTGTGAGAAATTTGATGAAAATCGATGGAGTGGTTTAGAAGTTATGATGAGAAAACCAGTTATTTTTTGACACCCTGTATGTTTGTTAGGAAACATTTTTGAACAAAGTTTTCTTATGAAAGTCTACTTTTTTCTTGTTGTTCTATCACCTATTAAAATTAATGACGTTTAACCTGGACCACCCGGTATATACACGGTGAGCTTGTACAATCCTATTTATTTCACTGAAATTAACAATTTCATTGAAAAATTTTGGAATTGGTTTCTAATTTGCTGTTAAGTATCTCTGATTAAGAAAATTTAAGAACATTAATGTTCTTAGATTATGTCCTAATTCATTGACATGGTTTTCCTTTTTTCCATAAGTGTTCTAGGGAAAGAACGATATTAAAAAAAAATTATTTATTTTAAAAGAAGACAACAGTGAAAAGTTGTGACTATAAAAAAATATACCAACTCCAATGTGCATTATTACTATTAAAAATAATGCATAAAACTAATATTTAACTAAAGAAAAAAAAAGAAGTGTTGAGATTAATACTGGAGTAGGTTGAAACCTTTGGTATGAAGATAACACTGACTTAGTTTTCCACAAAACACTATACACAACACTCTTGAGATTAATATAAAAAATTCCCCTCATTTTATTCTCTACATATTATAAATCATTTTGTCATCTTTCCAACCTTTTTATCATATAACAGATATAGTATCATTAGTATTAATTTCCCGATGCTTAACATGTTTTAATTAGTTAAAGCATTTTTACGAGTGTCTCTGATGCATCCATAAAAATAAAAGGAATGAGGTCACTTTTCGTGACTTCTACTGCCTATTTACCTCGGTAATATTTCAGTAGAAACTAGTTGAAATTAAATTCAATTTCATCAGTTCCCAATAGAAATTAAAATTCAATATTCATAATATAAAAAATAAAAATTAGATTTTATTAAACGCATTATTCCCAATTCATACATTTTTTTAATTTTATTCTCAAAATGTGTCAGGAGCGGCTTCGCAATCTCACCCCGTGTAACGCTTATGAAAGTATGTTGTTGAAATTACCAATATAATTGTTGCACAAATACTAATAAAATTTTAAGTGTATTTTTTTAATCTGAACAAAACTTGATGTATACAATTTATTAAAATTACTGTACGTATCTGTTAAAATATACATGTGAATTACTTACGAAAATAAATATTTTTTTAATACATTTGTTCTATAATCCTTTCCAATTCTTATTGCATACTTTTTTAACTCACAAGGAGAGGTCACACTCTGTGTGTGATCTATCCTTGTCAGAAAAAGACTACAGTAAATAGTTACCTGCAAGGATGTACGGATGCCATTTTTGGGACGCTAAGGTGAGGATGGGTTTCCATTGTAACGGTTTTCATCACATAATCCTTATTTATATCTTGATAGAACTCTTCTACTGATAAAGGTTCGTGTTTCTGTAATATACAAAGAAAAAAACATCGTCTACAATTAAAATGAGGAACAAAATGTAGAATAAACTGTTCTAGAAATGAAAGTTTTTGTGAGTTTTATACAGTGTGGCAATAAAATAAGGAGTAAGCAATTTCTAAGGTGGTTTTTGCAAGACATTTTTTGCCGATTTATTTTTCAAAGACTTTCAGATGTCTTATTTTGATTGTATTTGATATTTGAAATGCATCAACATTTAATTTAAATAATTTATGTATTTAAGAAAATAATTTTTGTTTCGCTACAGAAAAATCAGTATTTGTTTGTCATAAACGTAATTCACTTGCAATAAATGAATTGTTCTCTCAGTGTAGAATATTTGTTTAAAGCTTTATTCAGATATTCAAAGGTGGTTGTCAAAGTGTCTGGAGGAAAATTGTGGGCACAGAAAATATGTATTAATATACCAGTTTTTATTACAAACAGTAATATATCTAATTTATTTTATACAATATGATTCATAGCTAATGAACCAACAAGTAATTTACACTTTTTAAGTATTTAGACATTATAAATATAAATATTTACATGTATTTATTCACTGCATTGGCCATTGCACTGTAGATAAATTATAAAAATGTAGCATATTATAACTTTTTCTTATAATTCTTCATTTATTTTGTCAATTCAAAGTTCTACTATAATATTACTTTTTTATAACTATAGTACTGCTTAATTGAATATATTAACATATTACTTTATTTATTATCATGATAATAAAGTTTTTATTAATTTTAAAAAGCATATAGAATATATCAAAGGTCAAAAACGAACCACTATTGAAAAGTATACAATGATCAAATAAACCAAAAAGTTTTGATTCATTTAACGATTTTATTTTTTGTGAAGGTTGTTTTTTAAACTAAAATTTTGAGGTCAAGTATTTCCAAAACTCCCTTTAACAGTATTTTTTTTTACATTACATGTAATATAGATTGAAAATAATGTCATGAAAATTCTAATTGGACTTGGTCTGTATTTCATTTCTTTACTATATAAGAAATATTAAATTTTTACCTCATCGTATCCTGTCAACCAAAGTCTTGGTGTTTGATAATACTTATCATATGTAATATGTAAATCATATGTTCTTGTATGTACTATCTCTCCCCCTTCTTCGTTATTTTTGGTCTCTGCAGGCTTAATTATTGTAGTTGCCTACAATAATGGTATGTTTATTATTTAGTGTAACTTTGATGCAACGGTGGTCATATCTTAATAATTACCTGTTCATCTTCTAGAAGTCCACTTTGCTCAAACTCCTCCATATCAGCTGCCTCCTCATCATCCTCCTCTTCATCATTTCCCTCACTATTTTTAAGTGCAGCCTCTTCCATACTCTCTCCCTTATCGTTACCATTATCGAATGTCATTTCGGAAATCTTATCCTCTACACAAATCTCTTTATCGTAATGGTGAGTATCGATCCACCCATTATCTGCATCATCCGATTCGATTATCTTCTCCATTTCCTGGGAATACTCCATTTGTTCACACCTTCTTGGACAAGGGACATTGCGCGTAATTAAAAATTGCTTATTTTTTGGTAAATATGGCTTCGCTTTCGACTCATCGCCTACTGCCCACTGCCAGGTGGGGCAGTGGTGCACCAAGTGATCGCCGGCAGCTACGAATTCTTCCGGGGTTAGCACGCCAGTCTCTCTGAATTTCGATTCCTTAAATAACTCAGGTTAACCTTCGTTTTGTTGAAGGAAGTGTATTCTACTTACTTTTAAAACAGGGGTTAAATATTCGCCCACAGCTAGAGCAGTCCCTTTGACACTATTAATAACGTGCTGCATATTTACGGTGAATTTTACCTCTGTTCAATACCAGCAGAACTTTATTATTTCATTTTAGTGATACCACGCTTATCGATTGTTTGAAATATATAAATCCTCCCAGATTTTTGACAGAAAACAGCTGATAATTTGATCTATTTGATTCTTACTGAAATGTCATTTATAAAGGCGTGTGCACATGATAATGAATTTCCAAATATGGATAAAAATTCAACAGTTGATTAATTTTAATTCATTATCGATGCAGGAAACTAAACAATGTTCCAATGTTGTCCGCAATTAAATTCAAACTTTTATTTTGTCGTTTTATACTCTCTGGAAGTGAGAAAACGTGTTAATTAAAAAGAGGTGGAAATAACTACAAAACCAGTGGCGTATGCAATACGGATCGGATGTTTTAAAATTGTAAAATTAAAAAAGGGCTGTATATATCAGGTGGACTGTCATATCGAGTGCTCTTTTCCTATAAACGATTTTTATAAAATGGTAACTTTATTATATTTGACTATACATATAAAGGCTGTAATTATTTACTTTTTTTTTATAATGAAACCATTAATTTATCAATCAGAGCCCTACCCTCAGTGGCGGCGCTAGCATTAATTTACGGTTGGGCGAAAATAGGCAGGAAATATCTAGGATGGGCGAGGGCGTTAAATATATAATTTTATATATGAATGTGATATAGTAGTGTTATAAGAGGTTGTGCGAAAAGGATTTTGCCTGGGCGCTCGCCCACCCCTATCGCCGCCACTACCTACCCTCATTAGACATTAATTAGATTGTCAATTACACATTTTATGTTATTTACCCTTTATTTATTTGTTTTTGTTACCGTAATTAGCGTTTAGGCGAAATAGGGGAACTTGCGAAGCTATTCTGGCGCTAAGAGTAATGTTAGAGAAAACAATAGAAAAAGGAAAGAACGCTTATATAGGATTTGTAGATTTAGAAAAAGCTTTTGATAACGTAAGATGGGAAAAAATGTTCGAGATACTAAAGAGCGCGGGAATGAAGTACAGAGATGGGAGAGTAGTACACAATCTATACAAAGAGCAAACTGCTATTATAGAAGTAGAAGGGGAAAAAAGGGAAGTAGGTATCAGGAAAGGAGTAAGACAAGGATGTACGCTATCACCACTAATTTTTAATCTGTACATCGAAGAGGCGATTAATGTGGTAAAAGATAGAGTGGATTTCGGGATTAAAGTATAGGGACAGAAACTAAAAATGCTGAGATTCGCGGATGATATAGCAGTATTAGCATCTAGTAAGGAGGAATTAGAATCAGCATTGAACGAAATGGAGGCAGTGTTGACAGAGGAATACGGAATGAGGGTGAATAAAAACCAAACTAAAGTGTTAGTGTGCAGAGGGCGCGAGAGCAGAGCAAAAACGAAAGTACAAATTAATAATGAAAAATTGGAGGAAGTTAAAGACTTCACTTATTTAGGAAGTAAAATAAATTGGCATGGAAGAAGCGATAAAGACATAAAACAAAGAATAGCGCAGGGTCGAGTAGCTTTTAACAAAAAGAAAGCACTTTTATGCTCGGGGGTAATAAACTTTGAAACAAGGAAGAGATTTTTGAAAACATATGTATGGAGCACGGCACTATACGGTTGCGAAACCTGGACGGTAGGGGAAGCAAATAGGAAGAAATTAGAAGCTTTTGAGATGTGGTGTTACCGAAGAATGATGAAAATACCATGGACTGATAGGGTTAGAAACGAAGAAGTATTGGAGAAAGTCGGCGAGAAAAGAAGTATGTAGAAAAACATAAAGAAGAGAAGAGATAGAATGGTAGGCCACTTGCTGAGACATGGGGGAATAGTCCGCGATATTTTGGAGGCAGAAATAGGAGTGAAGAAAGGCAGAGGTAGGCCTAGATTAGACTACTGATCGCAAATAGTAAGGGATGTAGGTTGTAGCACAATCAGCGAAATGCGTAGGTTAGCACAAGATAGGAGAAGCTGGAGGTTAGCGTCCAACCAGTCTTAGGACTGATGACCTAATGATGATGACCGTAATTAGGTGTTAGTTATCTTTTTTTTTTTTGTTTAATTGGGCAAAGTTCTTAATAGATCAGGGGTCCACTAGAATAGTCAACTAAACATGAAAACATTGGGTAGCAACTGGTTTATTTGTTTTTGTAATATAATAATATTTACGTAGTTTATATTATTAATAAGTATTACTGATATGAACAATCTGTAGGGTCTAAATTATAGCCTGAAATATATCTTTACAAACAAACAAACTAATGTTTGGTTCCAATTTCCAGGAACTATACTTAAATATTTGTTATACAATATTTTTCATGCAAATAACAATATTAGTGTTGTTTATTATGGTATTATTGCGGTCAATAGAACTGCCAGAAAGTTCAAGATATTGTTTACTAATAAAACAAATTGATTAAAATCAATAGCTTTGCTTTAGTAATTATAATGGGTATCATTTGTTTCTGTATGTTTACATAGTCCATATTATAAGAATGTATATTTTGAACTAAAAATTCCTGCCATATAAATGCGGCTATATGTATTTTTAGCCACATTTATTTACAGGTAGTCATTTCTAAGCGGCTCTCACAAGATATCTGTAAAATAAATTTCTATATAAAGGGGATAAAGGCATTACAGATGAACAAAATAAAACCATCAAATAATCTGAGAGAGAACAGTTTACATATTGCAATGAAATTTCCTATTCGATTATCTCAACACTTCACCTGTTTTCCAATAAATATCGACAGATACCTCCAAAACAGACCCTCATTTGAATGGTCATATTGGAGACTAGCCTACACCTTTACCACATTTATTCTCTTTATTTTAGAATTTCTAGCATTATTAAATCAACAAATCCAATTGGATTCATCAAAGAGAAACATTTTTATGATCAGTAAGTTTTCTTCATTAAAGCAGATGCACGTATAAAAATTGCATTTTTCCCTAGACGGATTTGTTTTTCACATAGGCGGCTTAATACAATTCTTTCTCATGTTTAAAATGTCATTTGATTGGCCGAAAATTATAAAGAAGTGGCACCAAATCGAGTGTGCGATGAAAAATGAAGAATTTGTTAAGAAGCGTCTTTCTAAAGAGTTGAGGTTGGTTACTATTTCTATAATGAGTCTAGCTGCAGGTAGGTCAAAACAAATTCATCAATAATATGATTAAGTATTTGTTACGTTTCTATCTTAACAATAGCCGAACATATATTGGTAAATGCTTATAAGCTAAAAAGAAGTCTTGAGGTGGAACCGACAATAAAAGGGGCCTTTAGAAATTACTTCAAGTATGCATCCTACCCTCACGTCTTTGAAATGGCAGAGTATTCATTTTGGAAAGGGGCTATACTCCAGGTAATTTTAAAAGGATATAAATGAGAATGAAAATTAGTACGCTCGCTTATAGTTTATGAATCTACAGAGGACATTTAACTGGAATTTTGTTGACGTTTTCATTATGCTGATAGGATTGGCGATGACATCTCGACTGAGGTTGATAACGGAAAAGCTCAAGTACCTAGTAAAAATAAAAGTATGTGAAATATCGCGCATCAACCTAGAAACTGTAAAGTTACTGTTTTCCAGGTCGTAGACGTAAATAGTTGGAGAGATATAAGAAATGAATATCTGAATTGCATGCAGTTGTGTGGTCTGATAAACAAGAAAATCTCATGTATAATATTGGCGTCATTCACCTTAAACCTCTATTTCATTTTGATGCAATTATTTGGTACCTTATTGCAATTCACAAACAGTATGCAGAAGATTTATTTCGTTACGTCCTTTGGGTTACTTTTAATTCGTCTCCTTTGTGTATGCCTCTTTGGCGGGGAAGTGTACGAAGAATGGAGGAATATTTGCATTGCTCTCAATTCCATACACACTTCGACGTATAATATTGAGGTAAATGAAAGAATCATTTTTAACTTATTTTTCTTTCTTATTTTTTTAAGGTCAAAAGGTTTGTGAATTATATCGTTACTAGCGAGATAGTGCTCTCTGCAGGTTATTTTAAGATTACCAGAAGTCTTATACTTAAGGTAGGTTTTTAACGCGTAATAAATTGTTGTGATGAATATGGGGATTCTCAGATTGCAGGGGCGATAGTTTCTTACGAATTGATCCTCATTCAGTTCAATCTGGATAAAGTTAAGAGCACAAACGATTAGGATGGGGAGAATTCATGGTGGTACTTCTACATTGCTCACCTATTTTCAATAGTGTAGAAAAAACTTGCGTTTATAGGTATTCACTTATATTTTGATTACAAGTTTCATAAAAATAGTACATTCTTCTAACGTAACATAAATACAACACTACATATCTAACAGTAAAACATAGTAAAAAAAAAAAAAGAAATGATTATCAGTTATTTCATATTTTAGTTTCAATAGATAATACAATACAGTAAATGTAGGTAGTCCAGGTAAATCAGTCGATAGAATGTATGTATAATTGTATATCTTTAAAAATTCAATTCAGTTATACACAAAAATTAATGTTTTCTCATTTTGTAGGTATATACAGCCTTTCTATTACAGTATACAGGGTGATTCAGCTAACCCGTTCATTAAAAGTTTATGAACTTCCCATTGGAATTCATTTTTTAAAATTTGGAATCAGGGGTTAGCGAGGACGATCTATTCAACTAAAGTATTTTTGCTTTTCTGACACTTCCAATTATACCGGAAGTAGCTATCAACTTCCTTATTTTAAATAGAACACCCAGTATATTATTACATTTTTGAATTACCCTGCTGATTTTAAGTGAACTTTCTTAACAATTCCCTATACCTATCCTCAGCAGTTTTTGAGATATTTTAATTTTTTTGAAAAAATTAGGTTTTGTAGTATCCCCTAAAAAATTAGTTGAATAGATCGTCCTCTCTGACCCCTGATTCCAAATTTTAAAAAATGAATTCCAATGGGAAGTTCATAAACTTTTAATGAACGGGTTAGCTGAATCACCCTGTATATTTTCCTAAAATATGAACACTGCTTTTATCCGTATTACATTAATATTATGAATTCAGAGTGTTTGGAAAAATTCATTGTTTAAATAGATTTTGAAAAAATGAAACTGTTTTTTTTACTTATGTCATTTTGTATTAATTTATTTTTGGAATTAATTTATGTCATCTGAATCACAATCTGAACCATAAGCAAATTAAGAAAACAGTTGCACGATTTAATTGAAAGAAATGACACAGTAATTAAAATTGTTCTTTGAATCAATTAAAATGATTTTTTTTGTGTCAGCATATATGCCGAGTAATTTAAAAATATGTTATTATTAAAGGTTCTTACCTTTTCTAAAACTTGATATATTTTATTCAAAATTAAATATGCAGAAGCAATACAATATTGAAACTACAAAGGAGAGACAAATACATCAACTTTGGAGAGGTAAACATAACTATTAAATAACTTTTTAGGGAGTCAAGATAGGGTACTTACAAAACACTATGCAACATTTTATTTGTTGTCGCTAATATACAAGGTTCTCTTCGAAATATGAATGAATAGGTTTGCAATGAATTAGCATTTTTTTTATTACATTTTTAATACAAAGAAATCTCATTTCTGAAATTCATCAAAGTTTAAAACACAGTACAAGTTGTAATTTCATTCCCATTAAAAATATATTCTCTTATCTCTTGGAGATGTACAGGATGTCCCAAATATGAGGCGGCTTCTATGTTTGATCAAAAGTTACTGAAAACCTTTATATCAAATCAAAACTCAGAAATTCGTTCGTCTACAAACGTATTTCGAGTCAAGTATTCATCGTTAGAAATACAATTGCAGGAGAAAATTTATAGTGTATTAGGAAAGGATTATATTTATTATATTGTGATTGAGGCATATTTGCAAAAAAAAAAAACCCTAGCAATGTAATATTCTAACGAATTTGCCTAAAAATTGTTCTAAACAAATTATAGGAACAAAGCGAGTCGATAACTAAATTTTTTTGTCATGAATATTTCTAATAATCGTGAGTCAATTTTTCTAGAAATGTAGCAAAATTCAAAAAATGTTGGATGCGCTATTACTATGTACATACAGCAAAAATCAGATTTTGTGCATGAATATTCTCTAATTTCATATTATAGAAAATACATGTAGAATATTTTTTTTTCTGTACAAAATAACAAAAAGACGGCTCTCGGCTCTCCGCCGTGATACATATTATTAGTATAATAATGAATAAATAAGGAGTCATAAAAAATGGACATATAGTTGTAGATTAAAATAAATAAATAATTTTTATTGCACAGTTCGTAATAATTAGATAAATAAAGCCAAATGAAAATCTTGTACGAGTTAAAATAAGCTAACGTCTAAAGTTCTCAGGTTTTTGTGTGGCAATTAAAATAAACGATTTGAACTTGAAAAAAATGTGATGCCTTAAAATAAGTACTCGCAACTCATTGACAACCCGTCGAATGAGTTGACAACAACTATCAGTGGGTCTTCATGTGGGTCGAAAGGGGCCCCGTTTGTGAGAAGGATTTATCGCATATGGTACAACTGTAAGGCTTCTCGCCTGTGTGAATTCGTAAATGGACTTTCAATGTAGATGCCTGGTAGAAGCCCTTTTTGCAGAAAGTGCAAATGTAGTTCCTATCACCTGAGAAAAAGTATTAATCAATAGTTGATTTTTTTTTTCAAGAGTATAGCAATGTATAAGTTGGTATGGTACAAATAAAATAAGATTAGACTGCATTAAGAAAACAAGTAATTTTGGTTGGCCAAGTTGCATTATTGTGCATTATTTTTTTGACAAAGGCTTATTTTTTATTGAAATATAGCAATCAACTTTGCATCCATAAATATATCGCCAAAATATTGTTTGTTTAGGAGATTTTCAATATAATTTTATCCATAAATAATAGTCCACCGATTTAATCAGCTAATAAAAGTGCACCATTTCACCTGCTGTATTAAAAATTAATTTGTGTTAAAAAATATATAGTTTCTAAAATAATTGCTCTTTATTTATAATAGTTTCTTAAAGAATTCAAATTTACATTAAACTGAGAAGTGGTTACTTCTTTACCTTTATAAAACTCTTCAACAAAACAAGTAACTGACATCTAAAGTGTAAGTACCATTGAAAAAGAGTGTAATGACATTCTTTCGATGTTTTACAAAAATATAAGCAACAATGACATTTTTGAGTTAATTTTGCTTTTGATCAACAGAGGGCGAGACCATTTTGACGCCAAATGCATAGATAACTCGAAATAGTAATTCATTATTGTCTCTATCTCACAATCAGTAAATGACATTGAAAGTGTGTCATTATTTTCTCTCTCGATAGTACATAAATATGATATATTACACAAAATTTATAATGTGTAATAATAGAAAAAGGTTGCTAATCAATTCTGAAGAACATCATTCATGAAGTTCATTATTTGACATCACTACCTGTGATAAGGTGAAAAATAAGCTTATTTATTACAATAAAGGAGTATTTAAGCTGTATTCTAATAATAAGTGCTTCACGTGAATATAAGCATTTAGCCACTTTTAAATTTAAAAACATTAATTTTGGACAGTTAAACAATTTATGCTTTTCCTAATATTAAAAGGAATTAATTCATGAACTTCCTCTTCGGTACTATTATAATTTTACAGTCAATGTTATAAATGAAAGACAACTTTATTATTTAATACCAGGAATACATTTTGCCTAATATATGACAAATCCCGGAAATTCCGTTAACAAAAAAGTTGTCCATCAATTAAATAATTAGATCAATGTGTCATCTGGAAGTTGTTTAAAAAAAATTAAAAAAATTCAACCACATTGTGTTATCTTTAAATAAATAATCGACAATAAAACACCATCCACTGACCTGTGTGTGTCTTAACATGGATCCTCAAGTCCTCGCTCCTCGGAAACGCCTTAGGACACAACGTGCATTGATAAGGTTTTTCTCCAGTATGTATTCGCATGTGTTTTTTCAACTGTGAAGAACTGACACAGCCGCGGCCACACTGCGTACACTTGTACGGCTTCTCGCCGCTGTGGGATCGTGAATGCACCGTCAATCTCGAAGGGTCAGGGAAGCCTTTCCCGCAGATGGTGCAAACGTAAGGACGTTCACCTGCATAATTCACCACCTTCAATGGGATGCGATAAATAAGTAAAACTAATACCTGTGTGCGTCCGCTTATGGATGATAAGGTTGCTGGGCGTCGTGAAACCCTTCCCGCAATACGGACAGATGTGATCTTTAAGACCTGTGTGTATCTTCATGTGCATTGCTAAAGAACCTGAACCACATAACCTAAAACAATTTTGTATGTTACATAATAAGATATCGCATTATGCCGCCAATACTTACTTCTTACCGCAAACCCCGCACGCATGAGTCTTAATTCCCGTATGGGTTTTGTTATGGGCAGCCAAACTGGTGTATCTCGAAAAAGCCTTCCCGCATACCGAACATACGAAATTTTTTTCGTTGGCGTGTGCCCTCATGTGTTCTAAGAGCCTGAAAGATTGAGCAAAAGATTTCCCACATAGTTTACATGGAAATGGTTTTTCTCCAGTGTGTGTGCGTAGATGGCGTGTAAGATCGTCCGACCTGGCGAAACCCTTACCACATTCATTGCACAAGTGTCTTTTAGCTCCGTCATGCACTTTCGTGTGTCTACAAAGGGTACTGGCACTGGCGAAGCCCTGGTTGCATATCTTACAGATGTACTGCGTATACTTTTGATGAACTTTTACATGTACCTATTAAAATAGTTTGTAGTATGGTAAAAAATTAATATTACATAATACATTAATATTAATTATTATTAACATATTATGCAAAAGAGACTCAATATTATCCTTTCATTTACTTTATATTTCATAAACAATATTACCCTTAGGTCTGCTTGTGTTGTGAAGCACAAGGTGCATTCTTCACAAGGATATAGAGGCTGCTCTGTCTCATCTTTCACTACTTTGTTCTTATACTCTCTCTTAGGCTTAATGTCTATTTTAACATCAAGTTCTTCTACTTTTTGTTCTTGTCCTGTATCACTATCTAGATCAGGTGGCTCTAGAACATTATCAAAATCTTTATTTACAGACTTACATTCTGGCTGATACTTATATGCCGTGTCATTTTCAAAATTCTCATATTTCAGATCTAACTCATTCCGAGTTCCTTTTATATCCAATTCACTGGTAACTGTCTCCAAAATATTGGTGTGAGTTGGGACTTCTGCACTATTTATGGTATCTGCTATTGAGGATATTGAATCAGTAACAGTTGAGATAATGTCAGTAACAGAATTTGGAACTAAAATTTCACTAGCGAGTATAGGTTTTAACTCAAGAAATGTGGTATGTAAAGGCCGTCCCAGTAACTCTCGAAGGGTATTCTCAGAGCGTTCGCAAAGCCGTTTAAAGGAATATGCCCTAGTTATGTAGTGTACGCACTGTAAACAAACTTGACTGGGTAGACCGTCGTTTTCCATTACCTACAATTAAAAAACATACAGCCCTTCATTCAAAACAAAACAATCAAAGGCCTTTGCTACCTGTACTGAAGCACAGGACATGAGCATTTCAAACAATCTAATTGTTTCGCCAACCGAATGATCTATACTAAATACGGATCGCATGTTATGATCCTCTGACAGGCATGTCCTACATATTTTATCCATATGAATCGTTTCATAGGACATTTTGGCATTTGTTTACTGAAAAATTTTAGGTTAAAAGTTGACGTTCTAGTCACAGAAAAGCCAAAATTTTCAATACATCAAATCACAGAACATCTCAAAAAGACCAGTTGACGATTACCGATGTTAGATCCGTTAGATCCATTACACTTCCCCGAATATACACCATCCAATTCTAATATACTATCTATTTTTGTTTAGTTATTAATAGGTGTGTTACATTTGCAATTCCAGTCTTTCTCATAAAATATTTGTAATGAATTTTTTCTTTGTTTTTACGGGGGCGTGGTTTAGCTCAATGTTTTCTTGCGTATAACCCCCAACATTCTCACATACACGCCCAACCGATTTATGTGGGAATCAAACCCACGTTGGGATTACTCCTAATCAGCTATCTTGACCAGCTCCATCATTGATACCATAACTCCAGATTAATCCAGGGAATTTTGAGACCTTAGCGAAGTAATTATGAGATAATTTATCCTGAGATGATTTTGCTGTACCTATAAACATTCATGTCAATTCGGATTTAACCCGAAAGTCAAATAGTTCAGCGAAAAAAAATCCCGATAAATACTTGCCACCGCTGGAAACCCCGGCGTGAAAGGCTTTCCTATTATTATATTTTACTTTTTATTACTATTTCCTGTTGTCCATCTGGGTACTTTATTAAATGTATTAGATAATATATTTATACTGATAAGTAAAATATGTTCATATTTATTTTATTTTTATGAGAGGTGTCGTTATCGTTCTTAATAAGCACAATATTATAGACAACCTGCTTGAGGCTATGACTTCCTAGATTTAGTAGGTTTTGTTTATTCTTATTTATATTCTTCTGTTGTTTATTACCAGGTATTTTCGTTTAATTGCTTTTATATTTTACTTTATTTTGTTTGTACTTCTCAGTTTATTTATTTTGTTGAAAGAATGGGGTATAAAAAGCTTTAATAAAAAAACCTGCTTTAATGCGCGGAAGGCCGGAACGTTGCCCCCACTACACCACTTGAACGACTTTTCAAATGCTCAAAAACCATTTTGATGATGCGAATAAAACGCGCCTTTTAAAAAAGGTTACTGAAATGTTTTTGTTACATAAGAATTTGTCTGTCAGGATAGTTTACTTGAACCTTATTACTATTCTTACTAATCGGTAAGAATAGTAATTTGGTAGGGCATATTCACTTCTACTTGGCTGGTATTTTTTAACTGTTTCGAATGCAGACTTAATATTTTTCTTTTCTTTTTACTATTCTAGTCTATTACTACTTCTCTTTTGGTATGATACATTTCGTTTCGTACATATTAACAATTGCAGATCCTGGTGATCTAAAATATCGTATAAATGTGTTCTGTGTAAAACATGTGACAATCGAAAATCGAATACGCTTTGATTATTAAGAAATGTAATATCAATATAGGTTATATGACATTTTAAAATATTTATATAATGAATAAATTGTATAAAGCCATAGCCTATAACTTATTTACGGGTATATATAGGTAGTATACAAATTTTCTTTTGGTGTAAAATAAAGTGTTAAATACATAACCTCAATTTTAGAAGAAGTATTCATATTAGTCCTACATTGAAAACGCCGGGAGCATATGAGGGCGAAGGAAAAACCACAGTTCATATTCTTAACAATGATGATGAGTTAGGTTTAATGATAGATGGAGTAAGTCAGGTAGTATATTTCAGTGGTGTAATTTAACCGGATAGTAAGTTTTTCTACTTTTTAGGTTGGCTTTCGTTTAAACAATGATATGACAATATTGGGACCGATGATCATATTTCCCAGGTTGTATTATCACTTATAATCGTATTAAAACAAGAAAATATTACAAATCAATTTTTTTTTAGATCTGTGCTGTCATGGAATATAGAAAATATATCGGACATTACTGAAGAATCGCTTAGTTTATTTTCAGTATTAGTGCCAAAGTTAGATATTGTAGTGCTAGGTATAGGAGATAAGGTAGAAAATTTCAATTTTTACAAAGGACTCTTACCATTTTCAAGAAAAATGAAGATACCATTTGAAATTCTATCTACAGAGCAAGCATGTTCGACATTTAATTTTCTCAATTCTGAAGGTAGATATGTAGCAGGAGCGATGATACCTCCACTTACTCTTACAGTTACTAACGATGATGAATTACAAAGTAAACTACGGTACCAAAATTTATATGTAACAAAATAAATTAGATAATTATAAAAAAATTATTTGATACATAAGGAAATGAAATTTCGATTACTTCCTCCATATTAAGTGTACCTACATATATGTATAGGTATATTCAGATGATTAAGGTATATCTATATGAAATGCAAAAGATCAATAACATCTATATTATAGTCTTTATTTGAAAATAAATTTATAAAAATTAATTATTTACAAGATTTTTCTTAAATTAGTGATCTATAATAATTAGTTCATCTATACCCCAATCCTCATATGAATGGTCTGGTAAATATCTTCGAATTATGATGGGAATTTTTCGTTGCTTTAGTTCTTTCATTGCAATTTGTAAAGGATCAGTTTCTCCATCTAGTTCAACCATGACTGGTGCACACATTGCGATTTGTAGAGCTCGTGTTCCTAATACTCTAGCTCGCTCGTATTTCGTCATATATTTTGTCGTAATACGTTTATTCTTCGGTACACCACCGCCTGCTTGGCCTGGAGCAAGGATGTCTATATTGTCTCCCTCTTCTTCGGGCTGTTCAAGTTCTTCAATGTTGTCATCTTCTACATCATCATCAAAATCATCTCCTACATCATTTTCATCAAATTCTTCATCTGCCATGGCGTTATAATGGAAAAACTTTAGGTTATAACAAATAAAACAAATGCGTCTACCACACACCAACCACCAGTCTATCTACGACTAACTTAACTGTTTATGATCTGTGGACTGACAACTCTCAAAACAAAATTACACGAGTTTACCATAGATAAAGAATAGGATTTTGGTTGACCATAGATAAAGAATTCGTTCTTTCTAATTTATGATTTGAATATTCGATTGAGTATAATGCGATTATTCAATAAGTACCCAGATAGTAAGTAAATATGTTTAATAATACCTGTAATTTCGTTCCAGTTTTTTTTATAATAAATTTACATATTTAATTAAGTTACATATATTACGTCTATGTAATACAGTCTTGGACCACTTCAATTACAGTTATAATAAAAAAAAACTTTGGTATATCATATCTAACAATAAAATGTATCCTTTATCCTGGATTTAAAATTAGTCAACGTGGTTTTAATTTATGATCACTGAGCATACCGAACATATATCGGTTAATGGATACACAGACAACTAGTAATGGATATGGATGCGGACCAAACTTCAATCTTCAACTATAGCATTTCGAAATTCATCAATCAGCACTAATAAATTAGCGCTTATCGTTTAGCAATATTAGCAATAGCAATAACTAGCTTACCTAGTTAATGCTTCAAAATATATTTACAATATTTTTATAGTTTCAGTGATCGTGTTTTAAAACTACATGATATGTTCGTGTAGCCAATATAATTTTAATCTGGATAATAGTGCATATTATAAATAATTTCATGCAACGATTTTGAATGAGTATCATGTTCTAGATTATTCTAGAATAAAACATCCTAATAGATCCATTAAAACAATAGACCAGCTAACAGTAATTTTAGATTAGATTTGCAGAGAGGATCTGTGCACAGATCATAAAGCTTTAGATGTGTGCTCCTGTCCTATACTAAATTATCTATGGTGTAAACTAGGCACTCGGTGGGTGGTGGGTTTCACATGTGTTCAAATATGTATTGGAATAAAAACTGTTATTATTAACTATGAATCACATTACTTTGCTGTGTAATGTTTTGCGTAGACAAGTCTATTATTCTTGAGCTAGAATAATAGGATTTATGTGTTAACTACATTCAAACGGCGTTGTTACTGAAAGAATAACTGAATCTGTGGTAAATAGCAAATCTAAATTAAGATAATAAAAATGGATGAATATCATTATATTTCTTATAACAGATGTTTCTACAGTAATTTATGTCATGTATGCAAGACATCGAGTAATATAAAAAGGTGTTCTATGTGTAAATCAATAGCGTATTGCTCAAAAGACCATCAGCAGCAAGATTGGAAACACCATAAGACACTATGTAAAGTTATTGTGGAGACAGAAATTTTTTTATCCCAAGGTAGTATAGAAAAATGTCGAGATTTCAAGGATTATAAGGTATTACTCTCAGTTTTGTGGAAGAATAAATTGCATAGAAAGCTGAAGAGTTTCGAAGAACAAATGTGGATGTTCCCCAGAGTATGTGTTATTTGTTTCTCCAAAAATGTGTCAATAGATTGTCAGAACTGCTTAAATGTCTCGTACTGTTCTGAAGAACATAAAAATGAGTTCAACGAAAGGCATTTGAAATACTGTGATGCTTTAAGGTTATGTCTGGATATAGATCTATACTATATTATGAACAAATTTAGACCCACAGAAATTGATGTTAGACCTTTTGAGGAAGTAGTTAAAAGTTTGCCAAATAATCTTAAAGAATTCATGATTATGTATGACAGTAATGCCACATCAAATACATTAGATGAAAAAATTCAGTTTATTATTAAAGCTAACTATGTTGGTCCAGTAGCTACGATTATTTATGGCTTAGAAAAATGTGGACTGCTTGTCGACCGAAATTTCACAAAACATTCACTAGTTGTACACATTGTCGGTGCTGATATCACAGAAATGAGCTGGCTATGGAAAATTATGACCGAGTTACCGTTCCATTGGATAAAAAATTTAGATAGATTAGATTTTTTCGTCGTAGGCCCTGAAATAGGCCATGAGGGTGTTACTGACAAATATCATAAACAGCTGTGTGCTTCCTGTAAAGAGAAGAACCCAAAAACTTCTATTACGTTTTGTTGGAAGCTATACCACGAAGTTGTTAATGGTTTAAGTAGGCCAGATATTGTCGTTGCATTTAATAGTGGGCTACACGAGTTTCATAACAACGAAAATAATACCTGGAAGGATAGTGTAAAGGATTTGGTTAGATATCCTGGCGTACCTCTCTTATTAACAGCCTATACTTTAGATGAAATTAAACAAGACATTGATATAGTGAGAGGAAACAAGGAGCATAAAGTAAAGACTATTTTACAACCCCAACAGAACCCTTTTGCTGATATGACCCCTGTTCGAGAGTGGGAGAATGAAAATATTCCTGTATTTTACCTGAGTGGATACATAGCCATTCTTAGTGCCATTGAATGAAGGCTAAAGTAAATAAAAATATTAATTTTAATTACAGACAATTAATTTTCAATATATAACAAAAGGTATGACTACAGTCCTATGTAGTTTCAAGCAGAGAACATTTTAATTCACTGTTTTACACATGATGTACATGATTTTAACTTGTTATAAACATTTTTATTTTTTTTTCTCATAAGTATATAAAAGGTTCTTTTCTTCAAATCAAATATGTTATAAGAAGCTTTTTTTATTTTTTATGTTTGCACATCATGTCGGCCCTATAGTTATTGTTACAAGACAGATGAAACAGTTATAGCTTTATTTTTAGTCTGATAACATTATACCTAAATTGTATTATATAGACCTTTTATGAATACAAATAAAAAAATCATGAAATGTTTTTTTTACTTATTTATTCTCAAAAAAAAAAAAAAAAAAAAAAAATAGCTTTATATTCAACACAACAAAATAAAACTTATCCACCAGTAGAGGTATATAACGCCTATTCAGGTCTTAACCTTTTACTAACGTTTACATGTAATCTAATCTAATAATTAATTTCAGCATGCAATTTTTTTAATTAGCGGTTTTTTTTATTCATTCACTTGAACAATTTTGAGATGCTACACGGAAATATTAAAACTATAGTTACATAATATAAAACCCTAGGAGAAATGTAATAAAGTATTTAATCATTATGGTTCATGCTTAATTTTATTAACAGTACATTGCCGCTGTATATGGGCGTACACATGGGGATGGCGAGTCGGTGAATCAGCGTCTTCGCTCGAACAATCGACTTTCCCAGTAGTTATTAAACATCTGTTTAATGGTGCACTGTGCATTTTTTGCACTTCAAAGTGCTAATTCGGCTTTATTCATCAAGTAGATCAAGTTTATATGGGAATTTACAGACTTAAAATACGGCGTGCAAAAATAATTGCTCTGGTTTTCAACAATGATTAATATGAATTTCCAGAAACTTAAATTGATGCGAATTAACATTTCTTACTAAAGGCACCGAACAGAAATTACAATTAGAAGGTTTGCTCTAAGCTCCACCCACTAAGTTTCCCTCCTTACCCCGTCTCGTCGTCCAGCGAGAATTAGCTAACTAGCACGTGGCGCATGTATAGTATCGTACGAAGTATCCCCCATATACTCAAGAAGGCCGTCGTTCAACAACTGCATGGCGGCATGCCCTTTGTAAACGAAAGATAAAAATACCGCCGGACAGTGAACCTTCTAGTTGCAATTTCTGTTCGGTGCCAAATCCTACCTGTGGCCGGTTTTATTTTTTGAAACCTTATCTGATCGTGCAGAAACACGAGAAAGGGGTCGAGGATCGCTTCTGGGTATAATTCAACACCTGCCGGGGCTTTAGCCCGAGGAGTAGTTGTTTCTTAGAGCGATTATGTAATAGCTTTGCTATTCGGGAACTACTTTGATAGCCGCTTGGCGGTTTGGTGGTTCCTTTCTCGATTTCCGACTTATAAGTTACTGACAGAGATCGTATCGATAAAGATGTATAGGCCATAAAGTTCATTCGGCATTTGTCCTGAATCGGCGTACCGTATGCGGCACTGATGAGAACTAACAAGTTCGAAACAGCTGTATGTCGTTCGGTTCCGATCCGGGACAAATGTCGAATCCTACCTGTGGCCGGTTTTATTTTTTGAAACCTTATCTAATCGTGCAGAAACACGAGAAAGGGGTCGAGGATCGCTTCTGGGTATAATTCAACGCCTGCCGGGGCTTTAGCCCGAGGAGTAGTTGTTTCCTAGAGCGATTATGTAATAGCTTTGCTATTCGGGAACTACTTTGATAGCCGCTTGGCGGTTTGGTGGTTCCTTTCTCGATTTCCGACTTATAAGTTACTGACAGAGATCGTATCGATAAAGATGTATAGGCCATAAAGTTCATTCGGCATTTGTCCTGAATCGGCGTACCGTATGCGGCACTGATGAGAACTAACAAGTTCGAAACAGCTGTATGTCGTTCGGTTCCGATCCGGGACAAATTTCGAATCCTACCTGTGGCCGGTTTTATTTTTTGAAACCTTATCTAATCGTGCAGAAACACGAGAAAGGGGTCGAGGATCGCTTCTGGGTATAATTCAACGCCTGCCGGGGCTTTAGCCCGAGGAGTAGTTGTTTCCTAGAGCGATTATGTAATAGCTTTGCTATTCGGGAACTACTTTGATAGCCGCTTGGCGGCTTGGTGGTTCCTTTCTCGATTTCCGACTTATAAGTTACCTTCGGTGCCAAAGGTAAATATTATAAAACTTCTAAGTAGTTAATATTATTATTTAATTTATTTTCTAATTAAATAATTTATTAGTCTAATATTACTTAAATAACTTATCTTATGATTACCAAAACAAGACTTGTATTTCAATAAATAGTTAAGTTCTATTGTTACTACATTTGAATTAATATATAATAAAATAGATTTAAGTTAGTAGTTATTATAGTACACTTTCAACCATATTCATCAAATCACTCACTGCAGATTAATACTGAAGAAATAAGGACTACCATATTGCAAATACAGACACATTAACCAACATTAGTTAATTAGGTAATAACTGAAATACCAAAGCGGTCTGCCATTTTTATTGAGAAATACGCCACAGGCAAGGTGTTTTATACAACGTAATTTATAATGCAAGTAGGATAATTGATGGAATACAACGTGTGCCAAAGTATTTAGGAATACACTGTATGTATTTTGTTTGCCTGTGTTTTCAGAAAAATGCAAAAGCGTTCAGTGGTTTAAAAGTACTTTAGTGGTGAGTTTTTTTGAAACTAACTTAAAATATTACAGGCCTATTATTCTTTGAAATAATTTGTTTATCTTTAATATAAAATAATTAATCTATTGATACAATGCTATAGCCAAGGGAGAAGTTTAATTAAAAAATAGGGATGATGTCACAGATATGACGTCAATAATAGGGATGATGTTATGATGAGAATAACAAATAGGAGCAACTATTTTAAACAGTTGGAAAATTTAAAACATTAAATTGCATTTTTCTAAAAAAAAAAAAAAAAATAATTATATTCGGTACTTTTGCGACACACTGTATGCACCCTTTGCTTTGTCTAGGTAATCAATGACATGATTACCTAATATCTAATGATATATATTGAAGATTATTGCAAAGACATTGAAACAGAATAATAATGTATATAATATGTCAAAAGTAAAACATTGACAATATTTTTATGCCAAGAAAAAGTACGAGTACTCATTAAATGTTTTCTGTATGCCCGGAGTACCTTGAAAAAACTGCGTGTTCTGCAATCAGTTCACCATTTTTAGTATTGCCTGCATTACTGTGTCACTTCGTCACTTGTACATTCAAAGGCAAGAAAGGGAAAAAAGGAAATCCTTACACCATCCATTTATGTATGTATTGCCATCAGTATAAGATGCACAAGGAGATATCATATATCTAGTTGGTTTAGCATAAATAAAACGGTATGCAGTTGCTGACGACCATTATATTGTTTGGTAAATGCTTGTTGCTCATCAATGAATACAGCTGAGAATCGTAGTAGCTATTGAAGGAACACGTTTTTGTTCCTAGTTCACCACAATTTGGGCATGAAAAAAATGTACCAAATGGATCCACAGACAACGAGGACAGTTAAACGAATGACAACATGGTTGTGATTGATTAAAAAAAAATGTCAACAGGGTTCTTATACTCGTCTCCTAAAATAATAATGGAATGATTATTTAGAAACGAGTATTTAACAATTGAGTGAAAAGTAATTAGAAAATGTAGCGTAGAACAATTTTCAAAACAGTATTTTCCTTGAAAGACAAGCAATGTTTTTGGTTCTATTGCAAACAATTAATGTGTCCTCGGGTTTTTATTCACCAGATTTGTCCCGCTTGGACGAAGACTTATTTTCAGAGCTAAGGGCTGTATGAAAGGAAAAAATTTCCATTAAATGCAACATATAAGTGTCACAGAGAAATGATTTACAGACGAAGTGTCAACAAAATGTTTTATTAAAAACTTAACAAGGCTTTATGAAGTCAACAATTATTTTACTGAATGTATAAATTTGCAAGATAGATTTGAATAAATATAATTGTCATTAACTCTGTTCTAGCTTCATAATTTATCAACGCCCCCTCGTATACACTACTGAGATAGATATATGTATGTAATACGAGTCACTTTCGATACATTCCTCTGAAATATAGGCAGCGATTGTTAATCGAATTAATTATACTCTCAGTCAATGGAGAGCGCAATAATTGAAAATAAATTAACTTATTATTGCCGTCCTATTACGTGTTTTCTCAATAGTACCTTCATAATTTAATACAATATGCGTACATGACCTTATGTTAGAAAATATTACATGGTACGTTATGTCAAAGCAACTGTATGCAGAAAACGGAATGGAAAGGGTTTGCATTTGCATAAAGAACGTGAAAGTTGTTCTTCAAATAAAGCCTTCTTACGATTCTTACGACACATTGGCAGGTTTTTTATCACACAATTTAGACATAATGACAGCACCAATATGTGATCACAAATTGTCTCCTATCTGAATAATGAAGAAACGGTATTAATAAACATATTGATATTGCCAAACGCGTTTTCATAATATGGAATTTCATTTAGACCCGCACATTTCATGTTGTCTATTCTGATATTAAAAGACATAACATACGTATATTTCTTCTGCGTCTAAAAAAACGGTGAAAATGAAAAAAAAAAAATTAAAATGAAATTACAACCAAAGTAACTTATTTAAATTATAATGATTATAATGTATTTGAATTGGTATTCATGGGTATATAGTGAGTGCATTCCAAACACTTAAAATTGTATGTATAATAAACTTAATGTACGAGGGTGAATCAAATATAAACGAGACTTTTGGTCCTGGGCATGCAATAGTAACGCGTGAGGGTTCCCGCTTCGTGGGCTGTTGGGTAGGGATGTCAGGAGGGGGGAGAGCAGGTGGGCGACCTCGCTCGTTACTTTCAGTACCCGTCGTGACGATGTCTGAGCAGGAGATGCCTTCGTCAATTGCGCAGCGTGTTATCATCAAGTTTCTCGCCACGGAAGGTGTAAAACCAGCTGAAATTCTGACGAGATTGACTGACTGCGCAGTTCAAGGAAGAGACACTGTCTCGAGCTAGAGTGTTTGCATGACATAAACAGTTTGTGAAGGGCCATGACCGCTGACCTCGCACGAGCATCACCAGCGACAACATCGTCCGCGTTCAACAACTTCTTGAGGGTGACAGGCGTCTGACCACCAATGAGATTACATCTAAGGTTGGAATAAGTTATGGAAGCACTTTTTCGATCATCACAGAGGAGCTAGGGTTTCGTAAGGTATGTGCAAGGTGGGTTCCTCGCCTTCTGACAACTGAGCAGAAACTGCGTCGTTTTCAGGTGCATGAGCGTCTCCTAGCGAAATTTCGGGAAGAGGGAGACTCGTTTCTTATTTACGTTATCACCTGCGATGAAACGTGGGTGCACCACTATACCCCTGAGTCTAGTGAGCAAGGAGTGGAGACGTCAAGGGGAGACTAGGCCAGTGAAAGCCAAGTCAAGGCTGTCAACAGGCAAAGTTTTGAGTACAGTTTTTTTTTTTGACCAGCGTGGCTTGTTGCACCTTGATTTTTTGCATGATCGTAGTACCATTAATGCGGCGTACTATTGCGACAATTTAAGCGAGGTTAGACTTGCATATCGCCGCAAACGACGTAACCTACCGATGAGAGAAGTGAAACTTCTCCATGACAATGCTCGTCCCCATACAGCAGCCCTGACCAGAGAAAAATTGGAGGAATTAGGCTGGGAGACACTTGAATATCCCCTCCCTATAGCCCCGACCTATCGCCCTGCAACTTTCACCTCTTTGGTCCACTCAAGGAAGCCATGGGAGGGCAAAGATTCAACAACGATGAGGAGGTTGAGGCTTACATGTGTAATTGGCTGTGCGGATTTTTCTTAATACAACTGTAAATAACTGCTCATCTTCATAAAACAGTTGTGCATAAACTATTCGTTGTTGAATTGTTAATCGCGGCATGCTGACGTCGTATGGTTTATAGATGACGAGTGTGATTAAATAAAAAAAGTACTTAAACAAACATAAACAAATGTACGTGATGACTTAAAACCTTGTGAGCAGTCGACTGAGTGAGGACAAATCCGTTACCGATGTGGAGAGTTCCGATAGTCCCATTGCACCATCGACGCGGCGTAATAAAGAACACTGAGATGTGTTGGTTGAATAACAGACTAAAAACACGACTCCAAACATTGCTCGTTCTAGTATGACCTTATTGATTAATTATTAATTACTACCAGTGGCGGTGGGCTATAAGGTGCGCTGGTGCGCGCGCACTACCGACAATTTAGCATTAATAATTTTATTTAGTAATTAATGGATGCATTCTTAATTTATCGCCTTTCCGCATCCCTAGCGTTAATACCATCTAATTATTATATGGCCGATTTACGCCCGTGGATAGCCGTGCCGGTCGCGGCACGGCGATCGTGCTTCCGTGCAATATGAAAAAGCGAACGCGTATTGTTACTGCTTGCCTCTCCACAATTAGGAAAAGTAGTGGGCGAATTCTATAGATATTATGTGCAGAGTTTAAGAGCGCACGAAATTGAGAGAGGTTAGAATCGGTTAGTTTGTGAATTGTTTTCGTACATCGCTTGTCTCGTAAGCTGTCTTATCGCTTACGTTTTATAAATATAAACCCTGGTTTTCGGTTAGAATCTAGTTTGGAATAATGAATTCTATTCAAAACTTATTAAAAACTCCATTCTCTAGCTTGAGTTTAGAGGAAAAAGTGCAAATTAAAACTCTAGGTAGGCCCACTCCACAAATTAATTTAAAATTAGCCGTGAAAGGAAAAAATAAACAATTTGTAAGAACATTTAATAATGACTTATTTAAAAAACATTTGTGGTTAAGTGGATGCGATGTATTGAACGCAGTGTTTTGTTTTCCGTGTGTTTTGTTTGGCGGGGAAACACCTTGGACCAAAACTGGAGTAACGGATTTAAATCACATAAACGAGAAAATAAAAAAAAACATGCAAATTCTGCTGGACACATGAATAATGTTTTGAATTTAGCCATGCTAGGTACTGCAAATATTGCGACAATGCTCGATTCTGCTCATTGAGGAGCAGTGGCAGCACACAATGAAGCGGTTTCAAAAAACACGTATGTTTTAAACATTATTATTAACTGTATTCGTTTTTGTGGAAAATTTGAACTGGCCCTAAGAGGACACGATGAATCGGAAACATCATCCAATCCAGGCATTTTTCGTGGGTCGATTGATTTCAGTGCCGAATTAGACGGGGCTATGAAGTATCAAACGCGGCGGCTTTTAAAGGAACTTCTAATACTATACAAAACGAGCTACTTCAGTGCATACTTGAAGTTTGTCACGATGAAATTAAACTATCCACTAACCGTTGAAATTAAAAAATCCACTTTTGTTGCAATAATAGCAGACGAAACTACAGACATTTCTACAAATTTTCAGTTGGCTTTAATATATCGTTACATGGTGGGTGGAAAGCCTGTAGAAAGATTCTGGAGTTTTTTAAAACCAGTAGGACGTGATGCAGAGTCATTGGCGGAGTGTTTAAAAAGTGAACTAGACTACCATGTTAAAAGTGACCCACATAAATTGATTGCTCAAACATATGATGGAGCTGCCGTTATGAGTGGATCATCGAATGGAGTTCAAGCCAGGATTAAGATGAGTTATCCAACTATCCAATATGTGCATTGTTATGCGCATCAATTAAATTTAATTATGGCAAATGCGGCTTCTGTTAATCGGAACGTACGAGTATTCTTTGCAAATTTGGGAGGGTTTTGCTCATTTTTCTCTAATTCCGCACAATGTACCGCAGTTCTTGATGAAGTAGTAGGAACTCGATTACCCCGATCAGCACCTACAAGATGGAATTTCAATTCTAGAATAGTAAATACTGTGTTTGAAAACAAAGAAGAATTTCTGAAATGTGTAGAATTGATTGAGATGAAAAAAAGTCACATACAACATCCACCTACTATTGATAAAGCCAGTGGATTGAAAAGAACTTTAAGGGATAACGATTTTCTATTTTGGTTAGGTAATTTTCATAAAATTATGCCACATTCATAACATCAACATTCTGTATAATCAGTTACAAAGAAGAGAAACTGATCCAGTTTATCTAAAAACATCTATAGATGGTTTTATTAGAGAAATTTCTGCAATACGAAATAGCACCGAAACCGCCACAAGCACTGAAGATGAACCAAATAAAATACAACCAATAAAAAGGAGACGAGTAGACACTTCTACGGAAGACAAAAATAGAGAACTAAAGGAAGTGTGTGACATTATAATATGTCAAGCTAAGGAGAGATTTAATTTTACTGGACACTTGGTAGCATCCAATTTACTTCTCCCAGAAAAATTTTCGGAATATGTTAAAAAAATTCCCGAAAATTACTTAAAACAAACACTCGAATCTTACCCGTTTTTGGACATAAATAAATTACGTACCGAGTTGTCCTTAATTTATCAAAGAATTGAGTTTAGAAATTTAAGCGGAGCTCTATCACTAAATGCATTTATTAATTCCAATAAGATAGAGTCAACTTTTGAAGAAAGTGCTAAATTATTGAAAATCATCATTACAGTACCTATTTCGTCAGCAGAAGCCGAAAGGTGTTTCTCGACTTTAAGACGAATAAAGACATTTTTGCGCAACACCATGTGCCAGGAAAGACTGTCGGCTTTGGCTATGCTCTCCATCGAAAAAGACTTTATTACAAATATCGAAAATTTTAACAACAAAGTAATTGAAAAATTTGCACAGTGTAAAAATTGCAGAATTGAGCTCATTTACAAAGAAAATTAGATAAGTTTTCAAATTAATAAAGTTAATAAGAATATCCTTAATATGAGATAAATATTTATCTCATATTAAGGATATTCTCATATTAAATATAACATAAATATTTATCTCATATTAGGGATATTCTTATTATTCTTATGATTATCATTATTTTTATGTATGGTGCACCCCCAATCTTAGGATCACGCACCGCCACTAATTACTACCTCCTCTTTACAAACACTATGGCTGTTATGTAACGGATATGTTCTCTCTCTATTATTAATTTATTATATAAACGGTTATCACATTCTATAATGATTAGCAATATTCCAAATTAATACAAATATCTCTTCATGTTATTATTTTCTAAATGATATCAAATTAGCCTTGCATTTGCAAATTATCTGACATACATCTGTTACGATGATATATATTTACCTAAAGCAATTATTGGGTTAAGGTATGAAAATGATACGAACATTATTCTCTAACAATAGATATATCAAGGTTATTTATAATTCTTTTATGTTCGTATAATTCACTAATACAATCAGACGAAAATCTGTGTACTGTGACTTGTTTGAATGTGGATAAGGTCATTCGAATAATTATTGCCGGCAGTTAATCGAATATCATGTAATATTGAAGAAGCAATATTGAGTGTTACTGTTTCCTGTTATCTTTTTCTACCAATTTGTTACTCGGTCTACTCAAAAATAGAAGCTCGGACCAAAATTTGCCGAAATATATATTGTTAACATCATGGGCGCCGGCAGCAGGGTGCAAGGAGGTGCATTTGCACCCCCCTGTCAGGAAAGAAAATACATAGAAAAAATTAATTTTTTATTATTATTGTTTGAATAAAAACTGAAGGCGTCTAGGTTGCTGTCCAAATTTGTTCATCACCTTGTCAATAAATTCAGTATCCTCCTCTACTCTTTTCCTGTGAACACTGAGCATGCACAGGCCGCTTAGCCTCGCGTCTCCCATCGTTGAGCGATTCCACGTCTTGACACGTCGTAACTTGCTAAATGTACGTTCAATGCTACATGTTGTTGCTGGAATAGTTAAACAAATTTTGATTGCCTCACATACCGCTGAGTAAAACGGAGTGGCTTGAGAAATTACATCTGTGTATTCAACAACAGATTCATTTAAAAACGCATTACAGTAGAACCCCTCTGATCCGTCACCTTTGGGACCGTGGGTATGGTCGGAACGCAAAAAAGGTCGGATTATCAGAAAAAAGTAAAATAAACAATCTTTCAACTCAAGACTGACTGTATTTATTGTTCTATACAGTAAAAATATTGCAAGAAATCGCACAAAAGCTGTTATTATTACATACGTAATGAAAAAGAGCAATACTGTATGTATTAACTATACATATGTGTACTGTAAAAATTGGAGGTTATCTAGAAAAGAATTAAATAAAAGTTAAACTAAAAAAAAATAAAAATTTATTTACAAAAAAAATCAGTTATACATTTTTGTTTAGCAGATGAAATTCTTGACTTAGCTGCAATATTCCTCCATTTCTTTATCCACAAAATGTTCATAGGTTTTGAGCTTGAGTCCTGCTCAATGTACTGAAGGGCAATATCAAAAGCGTTTTTGGCGTCGGTGTGTGAAATCCGGGCAGGAGGTTTGTCATCATTACCGTCTGAGTCCTCGTTCACAGTTTCTTCACTTTTATTTTCCAAAACGGCGGCAATAATCTCATCGTCATTGAGGTCTTCATCTTTTTCGCAATCTTCGTCACATTGGGTCATCCATTCCTCAAATATGTTACAACCTTCTTCGGACTTTTCTAAAATTGAACTGATGTACTTTCTGCGATAGCGCCTCTTTAACCATTCTATCACTCCCTGATCCATTGGTTGGATAAGTGATGTGACATTTGGTGGAAGGAAGATAGCTTTAATGTCCCCTTTCACTAAATCCTCTTCAGATGGATGTGATGGTGCGTTATCCAACAGCAATAGAGCACGAACGGGAAGCTTTTTTGTTTCAAGTCTTTTTCAACAGAATGGAACAAACTCATCGAAGAACCTAGATTTGAAAGGACGGTAATCCATCCAAGCAGATTTTTGATTGCGGTAATAAACCGGCAAGGAAGACATGTTTATGTTTTTGAATGCCCTAGGCTTCTTATATTTGCCAATAACGAACAGAGGAAGCTTGTGTGAACCATCACCGTTGCTGCAAGGAGCAATGGTTAGCCTATCTTTCATAAGTTTCGTTCATACGACTGTTTCATTTGATGCAGCGAGCGTTTTGTTTGGGAACATTTTATAGTTTAGGCCAGTCTCGTCTATGTTGTAAACTTGGCAAGGTAACAGTTCATTTTCTTCGGCAATTTTTTTAAACTTAATGGAAAATTCCTTAGCCGCCTCGGCATCAGCAGATAGTTTTTCACCAGAAATTGAAACAAACCGGACGCCATGACGAGTTTTCCAGCGATCAATCCAGCCTTCACTAGCTGCGAACTCACTTTCAGCTTCTACTTTTTTGTGCAAAGCTGTTGCCTTTTCTTTTATAATGGCCCAGATATCGGGGTTCCCCTCCTTTTTTCTTGGCAGAACCACATCCACAACGCGTTGTCAAGCAATTCAAGTTTAGACTTTCTCAACGTTTTCCGATTCTTAAGGACGTTTTCACTATCTATCGTCACTGTGTATGATTCAATGTCTTTCCGATTTTTTCTCCAATCTTTTATGGTCGTACCGCCTACATTGAGTTCCTTGGCAATATTTTGGAGTGATTCCCCTTTGTCCAGTCTTTGTAACACTGCTAATTTTTTATTTAATGAAAGAGTAACATGCTTACGTTTTACTCCTGACATGTTGAAATAAAAAATATATACACACAATAACGCAATTGTATACGTACACACAAATAGACAAAAACAATACGAGAGATGATGCAATACTGAAAACAATGGGAGGTAGCGAGCGATCGGGAGTGAATCATCAACAAGCCGAGACATGTGTCTCGACTCTGACAACGGTCGGATTAGTCGGAGCGACGGACAAGCCGAGGGCGGACTAGAGGGGTTCTACTGTATTTGCTTCATTTGTCTTCATCATCTCGTACCATGTGGTAGCTTCGGTAAAATTATGTAGAAGACCTCCGTAGAGGTTCTGTATATCTTCTGCTATCGCTAAAAATGCTGATTTGTCTAATTTTCTCATATTTTCTGGGTGAAGCTGCATAAGCGAAAATGCTTTCTTGTGTGTTGAAGAAAATCGATTTTTTAGTGAAGAAATAATATAATCTAAGTATGGGATAAATATAGATATTCTGAAAAATTCTTCCACATTTTCAGATGGTTGATTTTATCTGTAATTCTGTTTTGCCACTACTCGAGGACGCTTAAATTCAACATCCTGAATAAAAATGATATATCGTATAGAAGTTTCACTTCGTACTCGTGTACACTAATATACGCACATTTTTTTCTACATAATATACATGTACAATTCTATATTTTATATTAGTTAATAATGTAATGTGTAGATGCAGATGCACCTCCCTGAAAGTAATCCTGGCGGCGCCCTTGGTTAACATATTACTAGTTACTTTTTGCCAGGTATTATTTAATATGGTCTTATTCACAAGTTTGCTGTGAAAAATTTACAAAGACAGTGGCAATTGATCTTCAAAGTTCTAAATTCGAATGTCCATTTAATTTTTAAACACCCTATATAATAGGGGGAATATATAGATTTACAGATAGTTTGTTATTAATATCCATTATGAAATTAAATGGCATTATCGGGAAAATCTAAATTATAACTATTAAAATCATATAAATAATATTATTTGGTATTTCCATTTATGATATTTCCATTTCATAAATGTAAATACATACTACTTAACCATTTCCAAGTATGAACAAAAGTAACTTATCTCTTGGAGCGATTAGAGGTAATGGAATCGCTACAAAATATTTTCGGTTATGCAATAAACCTTCAAAAGTCAGAATTTTCTAAATGTTGCAATTTCCAGAAAATGTATCTCTTAAGCAATGATCTAAATGTAATAAACAGTTTTAAAACCTTAAAATGGACTTTTCCGCACGTAGAACATCTCTATCTCGAAATTGAGTGACCGAGACAAAATAAACTAACGCATACTCGTAAATGCAGAATATCTGTTTTATGCGACAGTTTTACTTTTATCAAATAGTCCACCCTCGTGCTTTCTCATGACCACTGAACAGGGTGGGGTGTGTCCTATCCACCTCAAAATCAATAGATGTCGTCTGGTAGACGTCCCTAATCAGAATCAGTTGAAACCCGATCGATCCGATACGATTTAATTGAGTGATGGTGCTAAAAAAAAATTCCCAAATAGTTCACCATTGTACTTTCTCATGAGCCATCTACATGGTAGAGTGTGTTCTATCCACCTCAAAGTCAATAGGTGTCATCTGGAAGACGTCCCCAATCAGAATCAGTCAAAACCCGATCGATCCGACACGATTTAGTTGAGTTATCGTATTAACAAAACAAATTTCTCATATAGTCCACCATCGTGATCTCATGACTCATGGACAGGGTGGGGTGTATCCTATCCACCTCAAAATCAATAGGTGTCGTCTGGGAGACGTCCCCGATCAGAATTAGTCAAAACCCGATCGATCCGACACGATTTAGTTGAGTTATCGTGCTAACAAGAAATTTTAATGCCGACGACAATAACGACACACACACAGCAAAATTTTTTTAAAAACCATTTTTTTGTGGTTTTTAGGCCGAAGAACGAAAAATAAACTTTAAAAAAAAAATTTGTTTTTTCACTTTTTCTTTACACGATTACATTTTCCGTTTTTTCGCTATTAGCGTTGTGGACAAATTAAGAGATTTTATTATTTCTTAAGAATACTGATTACTAGTGATCATTGTCTCATACTAGTATTTATTAAAAAAAAAAAAAAAAAAAAAAAATTAGAACGAGAAGCTTCCTGTACTGTGTGAAAAAATATTTATTGTGACAAGAGGCATCATTAGTCTCTTCAATGAGGATGGAAGATGGATAACATTTATAACTCATAACATAACCCATTATTAATCATGTAAAATGAGGAAATCAAAAACCAGGAAATCAATAAATAATAAATGTGTTTATTTAACTCAGGAAACAATGAACTGTGTAAGATGATTATTAACAGGAAATAAGAATGAAAATATTCAGTGGTAATTTATTATTAAACATATCAAATAATATTTAAAGGATGATAAAATTAAATACATTTAATTTTATCATCCAATAAATCATACAATAAAATTAAATATTTTTCCAATTCCGCTGAAACCTAGTCTACCACTGTAGAAATATTTCAACAAATGCAAAATTGTATTTAAAAAATAAACAGTTTTAAAACCTTAAAACGGACTTTTCCGCACGTAGAACATCTCTATCTCGACATTGAGTGGCCGAGAAAAAATAAACCAACACAACAAATGCAGAATATGTGTTTTATGCGACAGTTTTACTTTTTTCAAATAGCCCACCATCGTGCTTTCTCATGACCCATGGACAGGGTGGGGTGTGTCCTATTCACCTGAAAATCAATAGATGTCGTCTGGTAGATGTCCCTAATCAGAATTAATCGAAACCTGATCGATCCGACACGGTATAATTGAGTGATCGTGCTAAAAAAAAATTCTCAGATAGTCCACCATTGTGCTTTCTTATGACGCATGAACATGGTAGAGTGTATTCTATTCACCTCAAAATCAATAGGTGTCGTCTGGGAGACGTCCCCGATCAGAATCAGTCAAAACTCGATCAATCCGACACGATTTAGTTGAGTTATCGTGCTAACAAGAATAATTGCCGACGACAACGACAACAACGCACACACAGCAACATTTTTTAAAAACCTTTTTTTTTGGTTTTTAGACGCAAAAAACGAAAAATAAACCCAAAAGAAATTTAGTTTTTTCAATTTTTCTTTACACGATTACATTACTTTTCCGCGTATAGTGGAGTGCGAAAAAGTAAAGTACCGTGTCAAAACATTTAAAAATACATATAAAAATAAATAATTTCCAGGTCTTTTACTTACATTGCAAATGCTAATACATACGTTGATGTAGGTATAGTTTATTTTATCGCTATTTGCCAAATAAAAAATCTCAAAATATACCGTGGATTGTTTTTATGGCTAGGCTCAGGTAGACTGTTCCGTTTATCGGCAAGATAAGAGAGTTTTTTATTTGGCAAATAGCGATACAATGAATAGTATGGTTATACTTTTATATAGATACGTATAGTTTATATTCAACCGTTGTATAATTACTTATAATAAATAATAACCTTAATAACTAGACAAGTATCCATGATTAATTTTTTTCTTGTTTGTGTATAAGTATCGCAGTTTATTTATAAATAGATAATAACGACAGCTTAAAGTATATGGTAATTAAAAACATTTCATTGGCAAACAAAATCATTAGTGTTTTACATAATCAGTGGAGTGGAACTGCGCCATCTATCTGATAACATTAGAAGTAATAGGGACAGGGAATCCTATTATGGCATATCGCAGTATACATTGCTTGACACAGTGGAGTCTAATCAAATCAGGTAACAATTGAAATATGGCATCAAAAGAATTTGACTGATGATCTTCAATTGTTAGGCTAGGCACAAATTGAGACGCGTATAGCGCGTGTGACGCGATACAGCACAGCGCGTGTTTTTGTAACCTATAGGATTCAATGAAACAGCGCGAATTGGGCGCATGATGCGAGGTGGCGCAGTTCGCGGCTGGTCTCTACGCGCGGCACTGTGATCGAGACGCAGTTTCACGCGCCACACGTGCCACAAGTTGTTGCACAATAGCTCTTTGGATGCGGGCAGTGCGCGAGTCAACATCATAACTGCGTCTCAACATGCGAATCAGCACTCCACGCGAGTGGTACGTACTCGTGCGCCGATCGCGTCACGTCGCTTCACACGTGCTATACGCGCCTCAATTTGCGTCTATCCTTAATGGCTAACATTGGTATACATTGTTTTCAGCGGCGGTTCGTTTGGGTAAGCCAATGAACTCTAAACCAGACTGGAAGGCGCGCGTCGTGTTAAAAATGTGAGCCTGGCTGTTAGAAAAGAGCCGTTGCTCTGGGGTGGTATGCTTTCTCACTCTTACCCATATACCCTTATGGGTTTAAACAATAGACAGGTAGAAAAGGTAAAGCTCCCGCCGCTCGCGGGATTATTCTTAGGTATTTGTGTACATTTAACTCTTGTTGGTGATTTTTTTGGTCATGTTAATATTCTTTTAATAATAGACAGGAAACGAATATTTTCACTGGTTTAAAACATCAGGAAAATGCGAAATTTTTATTTTCAACTAATACAGGAGTTTCTCTTGTAAATAAAACACAACATATTTTATACAGTGCTATTCAAAAGTCCCCTCCCCCCCCTCTTATCTTTTTAACGATTATACATAAACTAGTGAAATTTGGTAACTGAATATTAAGGGTTGTAAACTTCCCTACTAGTGATGATAGATGACGTATGCTTCAAAGATGACGCATAATTTTAAATGGAACCCTATGGCAAGCGACACCTCTTTTAAAAGGTATCGAAAAAACGTATTCAATGATACTAATATTGTTTGTATTTATGGTAGTTTTGATGGATTAAATCAGTAATCAGTAAACTTAGATAATAATTTTAATTACAGATTCAAGAATCAGTACCTACTTATAGTAATTGTTCGCAGTGAGTGACAGTAAAACATCCTATTGCGAAACTCTTCTCGTACTTTTTCAAATGTGTCTGCGGAAATAGCCCTACATTCTGTAACAATACGTTGTTTTAAAACATCAATATTGTCAGGCTGAGTGGCGTAAACCTTCGATTTAAGATACCCCCACAGAAAAAATCTAAAGGTGTGAGGTCTGGTGATCGAGGCGGCCATTCCATTGAACCTCGTCGTCCAATCCATCTATCAGGATATTCTTCATCCAAATACCGTCTTACTGCACCGTAATAGTGTAGAGGAGCACCATCCTGTTGGAATGTTATTTCCAAAATGTCGAATTCATCTTGATTATCTTCCAAAATTTCAAGGATTAACGGTTCTATTGCATTTTGCAACATCTGCAGATACACCTCACCGGTTAAGTTGGTATTTAAAAAAACAGGCCCAACGATGTGGTTTCCCAGTATACTTGCCCAAACATTGACCTTCTCGGGATACTGAGTATGTGTTTCACGAAACATGTGAGGCTTTGCGTCACTCCAATATCTCACGTTTTGTGTATTTACATTTCCATTTAGATAGAAAGTACTTTCGTCACTAAAACAAATTGTTTTGACATAGTCTGGCTGTTGGTTAATTTTAGTCTCATATTTTCACAAAATTGCAGTCTTCGGTCTGGATCGTCGTCTGAGAGTTGATGAACCATTTTTAATTTGTATGGTGAAATTTGTTTTTTTTCAACACCCTGTGTACTGTACTTTGACTGACTTCACAGGTTGATGCAACTTGAGTTGTTGAAGAAGTAGGATTTACTATTACTTCTGCCAGTATATCAATTTTTTTCTCATCAGAAATTTGTGGTCTGCCAGATCGTTTTGCATCATTAATACTACCCGTTGTTTTAAACTTACGAAGAAGCTCTCTCAAATAAGTCCTCGAAACTGGGCGATCGGGAAACCTTTCATTAAAAATGCGTTCTGCTGCATGAATATTTTCTCCAGTTTCACCAAGTATTAGGATCGCTGCTACTTTATCACCTAAAACACGTACCATTTCTCTTCTTGAAGCACTTAAACGTTCAGCTCACAACAGTTTAACAAATTATTGAATGTACAAATATTTTAAAATTACCACAAGGTACTAAAACAGTTAAACGTTCGATCAACAATACACAAATTATTAAATGTATAAAAACTTTGACAGCTAAAAAAACATCAAATTGGGGAAACTTGCAAAAAGGTCAGATTATTTACTATCCAACTATCCAGTGGCGGAGCTTGAATTTTAAATTTTATTATTAACTGATTTAATTCATCATAGCTTTGCGGTTTTTGAAAGCCAGTTGTCAAAACTGCCGTAAACAGACACAATACTAATATCATTGAATAGGTTTTTTCGATACCTTTTAAAAGAGGTGTCGCTTGCCATAGGGTTCCATTTAAAATTATTGGTCACAATGACCTTGTGACGTCATCTTTGACGCATACGTCATCTATCATCACTAGTAGGGAAGTTTACAACCCTTACTATTCAGTTACCAAATTTCACTAGTTTATGTATAATCGTTCCAAAGATAAGAGGGGGGGAGGGGACTTTTGAATAGCACTGTATATACAGTTTATTTTAAATTTATTGGCTGACTATATAATATATATATATTACGAATACAAAAATACTACCTATAAGTAAAACGTTTATTAAATTTTTTTATAATTTTATAATTTTTTCTTCATATTTTCTTCATTTTCTACAGAAATCTAAAAGAAGCAGTTTCTTAAAATACAATTTATTGCTGACAATGATTAATAAGATAATAAATACCTTCTGTGCACATGGCTCATTTTCATGCAAAAAAAGTTTTCGTCTTTTAGGACTTTCTTTTAACATATAATGGGGAAACTTAAAAAGTGAAGGCACTGCATCTTGTTTTAAAATATTTTTATTTGCAGATGATTGCAAATAATCCTCTTCTTTAAAATGTTTACTGCATATTACACTACTAGAATTAGGGCTAAAGTTTTTTCTCCGAAAAGCTTTTATCCATAGTTGTAATCTTACAGGATTTTTCATAGGAAATCTAAAATAAATATATTTATATCTATTTAGCAAACTTCTGAGTTAATAATTACAATTATTTAGTATATTGTTCAATAAATACAAAACGTACCTACTAAACGCTTCTACAAAAAGTACCTACTAAAAGTATTTTAAGGTTATATTTATCTTTACAAGTTTTCTAACGGGTTTGGCGAAAAATAAAACTTACTTGTGAAATTTTATTTCTCCGTTGGGAGTCCATTCATTTGTGCAACCATAGGCACAACACGATTTAACCATTTTAAATCACAAATTAGAAAAAAATAACAAAAATTAACACGCGCCAACAAAAACCTCACTTAACACCATAAGAGTGACAAGGACGGGCAACCACTTCTCAGCAATGGGCTTTGTCTAACAGCTGGGATCACTTTTAACAGTAACCGTGCATAAGCGAGAGCATTCCAGTTTGGTTTTCAGTTCATTGGGGTAAGCACGCGGAATATTACGTTGCCAATGGGAAACAGTGGCCAAAAATAGAGTAATAAATTAATTTTACTTGTGTCCAAATAAAAAACCAAACTGATATAATCTGGTACAGACAGAACGATGAAATATTGAGTAGTATAGCGTCAAATCTAAGAAATGAGAAGTTTTAATTCGAATTATAATGAGCATGAAAGAAAAACAAAGCTTATTAATTATATCTGTTATATTAATATAACAGTCTGTTATATTAATATCTATAACAGACTACGGGATTAAATAACATAATTATCCAGTATTTATGGAATAAAAGAACGAAATTTCTAGTATGGTTTGGTAGAAAATTAAGTTAGTGGCTGTGACAAAATATATCCTGGTTACTCCCTACAGTTGTAACTGAAAATTCTATATATATTTTGCTAGATTTATGTTACGGACTGTTTTAATCCATCACCCTGTATAATACCATAACATATATAATTTTGAAGGTCTATTACTACTTCTAATATAGGAATGTTAATAAAATATATTATATTATTACCTACTAATCATCATGTTTGAAGTAATATTTGAAATTTAATTGTTTGAGGATGTTAGAAACTTTCGAGAATTTTTGCGGTAAATGTTAATAATAGTATATAAGACTTGCATGGATTACAAAATGTTTGAGTGATTTCTGGCCTGGCTATAGTACTGTGTCGAAATAATATGAAGTGATTCATACGTAATATTACGCTACCATCACTAGTCACCACCACCAACAACACCTTTAGTTCACTTAATATTAGATATACTAGATTAATCTAATATTTTAATTAATTTATACTATGATTGAAGTGTAATCTGTTGGGCAATAAAGATCGTCTAGAGTAATTTTAGTTTAGTTTTATTTTGTAATACTTGGTGTCCCCTCGTTGCAGCTGAAATACGATAAGTTTTGATAACATTTTATACAGAAAAATTACTTTAACCACACCACATTGTATCCTTGTTTACACTCCTTTGTTCACACTCATCTAGAGCGAGAGTAATTAATTCAAATTATGTCAACCACTATTTGCGGCCATTTTGTTACAGGCAACCATGTATTATCGTGTACAGTAAAAATGTAAACTCCAATATAGTATAATATTTTATTGAAAAACACGATGAGTGTAAATAATTAACAATAATGAACCTGTTTACATCTAACAACTTAGAGGTTGTGGCTAACTGGGAGCTAGCAATCATTTTTTTTTAATTCTTCACATCATTTTCTCTCAAATGATAATGTTTAATTCTTTAAAAAATATATAGTTGGAATTCTTTAAAATAAATTAATTACAATATAATTAATTCAAAGTAATCGCAGCTAATTTCTGATAAGCTAATCCGGCAGCAATGTAAAGGGTGGTCCAACCATAATGCACGATGTTAATTGTGAGTCACACCTTAACGTCAAGTTTTTTGCCCAACTTAATTTGACATTTCTTTGTTTCAGTGTTTGACAAATTCAACCATGGAGAGGTACACAATTGAGCAGCGCGTTAAGATTGTTGAAGCCTTTTACGAAAATGGGCGTTCAAATCAAAATGCATTTCGTGCACTTCGTGACTTTTTTGGTCAGCATAATCGACCAAATGTGTCCACAATCGGGAGAATTGTGCGCAAATTTCATCAAACCGGGTCTGTAGGAAATGTGAAAACACCTGTGCATGCTCGCCCAGTTCTTTCTGCGGAAAACATTGCTGTTGTTCGCGATAGTGTAGCAGAAGAGCCGTCAACCTCGATTCGTCGTCGTGCCCAACAATTGAACATCTCACGAACATCACTGATACGAATTTTGAATAAAGATTTGAATTTACACACTTACAAGGTTCAATTAACTCAAGAGCTGAAGCCTACTCACCATTTCAAGCGTCGTCAATACGCCGAATGGTTGGTTGAACAGACAGAAGTGAATGGTGACTTTACAAAGAAAATCATCTTCAGCGACGAGGCACACTGTCACCTCAGTAGATTCGTTAACAAGCAGAATTGCCGCATTTGGGCAAATGAGAATCCACGAATGATTGTTGAAAAGCCGATGCATCCACAAAGAGTGACTGTTTGGTGCGGTTTATGGGCTGGCGGCAACATCGGGCCGTACTTCTTCGAAAATGAGGTCGGCCAAGCAGTTACCGTGAATGGTGTTCGCTATCACGAGATGATAACGCACTTCTTGTGGCCAGAAATTGAGGATATGGACCTGGACGATATGTGGTTCCAACAGGATGGTGCCACTTGCCACACAGCCAACGAAACAATGGCACTTTTGCGCGAGAAATTCAATGGCCGTGTTATCTCACGTAGTGGCGATGTTAATTGGCCGCCACGATCATGTGATTTGACACCGTTGGACTTCTTTCTTTGGGGATATTTAAAAGAAAAAGTGTACGTCAATAAGCCAAGAACAATTCAAGAGCTAAAGGATGGGATAATTCGGCACATTAACGACATTGAACCTCAATTATGTCTCAGAGTCATTGAAAATATGGATCATCGCATAGAGGTATGCCACCGAAGCCGTGGCGAGCATTTGGCCGATATTTTGTTTCACACATAATTGTCATAGATCCTTCTATCATAATAAAAAATATTAAGATAATTCTCTGAAAACTTTTTGTTTTATTTACAACTAACATCGTGCGCTTTTGTTGGACCACCTTATATTACATTGTCATTAATCATTCACTGGAATTAAGTATGTAGTTAATAATAATGGTTAATGACAACAAAATATTGTAATTTTTAACAATTCTATTCATATTCTTCTATTTATATGAATTATTATCACTAATTTAAATTTAAAAGAAATAAAAACAATGTTAAAATAAAAATCTTGTATATCAAGTGGATATTCAAAAACCATAATCCGTCAGTGTGATTCTCGATCATGTCTAGTTGCAAAGAAATGTTCATAATAAGTTCACTAGGTCAGTAGTTGCAACGAACACTACACCGACAAATTTCGAATCAAATGAAAATACTTAACCCACCTTGTTTGTGAAAGGGAAGTTGTTGGTGTCAAGGTGATCGATTTTATAACGTTTTTTTACACATCCATTTATAATAATAGTTTTATTGAAAACTATTATTATTCCTATTGCATTGCAATGAAAAATAATTAACATGACAAATCACCGTTATTATCTGTCCTTTTTTACACTTACGTATTAAAGAAACGATGACTTATTATTTCTTACTTGACGCTTGTAATAGTCTGCAATAAAAAATGCAGTCGACGGTTATTGAAATAGTACATCTCTCTCAGAAGTGTGCACCATTTCTTCTTGAAATACTAGTTTTCATAAAAAACACATTCAGATGAACCAAATTTTATGTAGTACTATTCATTTCATCGCTATTTGCCAAATAAAAAACTCTCTTATCTTGCGGATAAATGGAACAGTCTACCTGAGGCTAGCCACAAGAACAAGCCACGGTATGTTTTGAGATTTTTTATTTGGCAAAAAGCGATGTAATAAACTATACATAAATATACAGAGCTACCGTTAATTATTTTTATCAAAAGTGGTCGGAGATTTTTAAATGGTTGTCAGAATAAGAGTCAGAGTATTGTGCATTTATGTTAATAATTGTTTGCTTGTTTAAATTTCTTAAGCGATTTTGGTAATGATTTCCACCATAGAACACAAGATTTATATGTTTGAAGTCTATTTTCGACTTGGTGTGCTACTTAACGGACTTTAATAATACTGTCAGGGCTTATATTTTGGAAGCCTTGCCACTTCCTATGACGTCTTGACGCCACCTTGCGAAGGTGACTTTAATTGGTTTCTATGGGGGTCACATTGAACAAAGTTACCCTGAGAATGTAATTTGGGTGGTTTTTGTGGCAGACACTGAGATATTACATTGATGAGCAACAACTTAACCTCTCAGAATCTGCAGAAAGCATCCAAGGTGACCTTCAAAATGTAACTTCTTCCAAAGTGATCCTCATAGAAACCACTAAGTCACTTTACTATTTTATGTGTACTATTTATTTCACCGCTATTTGTCAAATAAAAAACTATTTTATCTTGTCGATAAACGGAACAGTCTACCTAGCCTAGCTATAAAAACAAGCCACACTATGAGATAACAACCGTTAGGGATTTTTTATTTGGCAAATAGCGATGAAATAAACTATACACTCTACTATTTTATGTGTACCTTAAATATAGTGTTTCATGAAATTGGCTCTGTGAAACTGGCGAGACTGTGGCACATAAAAAAAGTACTGATAAGCCAATGGTTCGTAAAGAACGTCAACGTATGAGATAAGAAAAAACCTATGTTCCAAGAAACTGGACTTAAGTCCCTTTGCGGGCAGAAATGGCATTGGCCTCTGGGTTCAACATATCGATATTTATCGGCGTTTGAGAAATAAATTAAATGAAAAACATTAATTTCAATATTTTTAGGAAAAAACTATACATTTTAATTTGGAACCTCAAAGAAAAATAATTAGGGTCGACAACGTGGATGAGATGTAAACGTTATACCATCGATTATTCTTAGAAATCGTGAATAATATTATTCAACAACTGAAAGTCAGGTCAAAATTTTAATGAATTAAAATTAGGTGAATTATGTATGTAGTTTTATCATATATCTTTCTTATATAACTACAATTTATCTAATTTTCCGGAGCAAACTTTTGATAGCCTGAAACTAACTTACACAGTACATAGTTTACATAATACTCCTGAAAGTAAATACTCAAGAAACGCCTACCATTTTCTTATCACAAAATTCAAGGGTTTATGAAGACGTAACACGCAGATTTGTCAACGTGGATAGGAAGATAAAATTTACAAATTATCAATGTATATAAGTCGATTTTTTTACTCAAAATATGTTTTTAAAAAAATTGTCCTTCGGTATCCATCAATTCAAGATGGGTAATTATACCAACAATCGCAAAAAATTAAGTCAAGTAATATCATGTTTGGAGCGAGATAAAAATCTTACCGTACGCCATTGGTACTGATATTACATTTTATAACTCCTATCAGGGGCGGCTGGTGTATAGGTGCTGCAGAGCTGCAGAACTGCCAAAAAAATTAGATATTTGTATATTTTCGCGACATAATATTTACTAAAATTTATTAATAAAATAATTTGATTAGTTGGTGCAGCTAACCAAATTATTGCGTTAAAGTCGCATTCTGCCCGCCGTCCTCTGTTAAGTAGTAGACCAGATGAATTATCTGGGTCTCTACGAGAGCGCGTCGCGGTATTTTGAACTGGGCCACACGAGGTAGTTCTCAGCACGGCTCGACACACCCGTCCTCCCTCTCAACTCCCGCGACAATCCATACTTGGCGCTCGTAAATGCGCGAACTTACACGGTCAGTGAGCTGTATTTTTTGCAGCTAAGGCAACATCAGTGAATGTTTACTCCTTCCTATTCCTCGGGCGGGCGTAAATCGTACCTACTTCGTATTTCGTGTTAATTCGAGATTTTAAATACTGTTTTGTGAATTTGTGTAGTGATTTATTGTACTAATTATTAATATTTATATACTGTGATAGTGACAATGGATTTAGTTTATAATTTAGTTCATGTGAAGCGATTTTTTAAATACTCTTATGAAGAAAAAATTGTTTTAAAAAACTATGGTAGGCCATTGCCCGATATTGTTATTGAGACTGCAGGTGTTAGCCGCGGAAAAGCATATAAACGTCAATTTAATAGAGACATTTATTCGAAGAACAATTGGATTTGTGGGTGCAACAAAAAAAATGCGGTATTTTGTTTTCCTTGTTTACTTTTTGGCGGTAAAAGCATGGACGGAGGTAGGGGTGACAGATTTGGTGCACTTAACTGAAAAAATAAAAAAGCACGACAACTCCAAAAGCCATCTACATAATACAATGGAATTAGCTTTATTAGGAACAACTAATATTAAAGCGCAGCTAGATTCAGCTTGTTGGATAAATGTGCAAAAGCATAATGATAATGTGACAAAAAAGAGATACGTTTTGTCAAAAATTATAAACTGCATAAAGTTTTGTGGGATCTTTGAACTGGCGCTGCGAGGACATGACGAAGCTGAAACCTCTCAAAACCCGGGGATATTTCGTCGTTTGATAAATTTTTCTGCTGAGCTTGATGCAACTTTAAGTGAGCATCTACAAAATGCTTGTATTTAAAGGAACCTATAAAGAAATACAAAATGATCTTTTAGACTGTATATTAAAAGTATGTCATGAAGAAATAATTAAAGAAATTAACAAACCTTCACTTTTGGCAGTTATGTATCTCCAAAACTCAGTTAGTGATAGTTTTAAGATATATTCTCGATGGTGAACCGATTGAACGTTTTTGGATATACCTGAAACCTACAAAATGTGACGCTGAAACTCTTTCGGAAAATATTTTAAGTGTTATAGACTCTCTAGTAGAAAATTCACCTTACAAGCCTTTTCTATTAACCAAAGAATATGACGGCAAACATGAATGTTCTTCAAAAAGTTATTAAATTCCAAAAATTTTTCTTGTGAAAGTCTATATTTTTGTATAAACGGATTTTACATAAAAACTGTGAAGTATCAGGAAAACGCGTGACCTTGAAAATTTAAAAAAATTTCGTCTGCGGCACAATTTTTTGCGGCCCCTACGGCGCCAGTAGCTTGGATACATTTGAAATTTGCACGCGGGCGGCCATTACTCTAGGATCGGCCCTGTGCAGAACACCCGTTTTATTTCATCACGAGCCGCCACTGGTTCCTATATCATTTGAATATATTTTTAATAATTAATGAGCATTGCGTTTTTTCTAATATACCAAATTGTAATAATAAAAGGGTGTTTCACGAATTTTGGAATACAAACACAAAACAGGTGAAATATTATTTTTGGTGGATATGTACATATTAACATATTATTAACAAATATATTATGGTACACTCTAGCGCGGTACCATTTACATTTACCATCTCCATGGCCATAGACACAGGCACAGTTCATGGTTAAACTAACTTACTTAGGTTAATAACTATGTAATGATTTATTTTAAATCCCTACCAAAGTTGCAATGAAACAGAAAGTAAAATCTCACATTCACTGGCACATGTTTAGTTTCAACTTCGGTGTCTAGACGAGATCAGGTGATAACTGAAATTTCAGGTGAGTGAATGACTTGGAAGCAGAGCGAGCTAGGAAGAAAAATAATGTAGCTTATTTGTGCGTGTATCAAACACATTGTTTTCGGGATATCGCTGTATATAAAAATATGTATGTACTTTTTTGACGCGTGTTTTTTCGCTGTCAGATTTTGTTTGGGATAAAAATCAAGAAATTATTCAGTGGACGGTCTATAGATTGCATTTAAATATTTAAAAAAGTTTTAGTTTCGATAAATATTAATATATATATATATATATATATATATATATATATATATATATATATATATATATATATATACAGTGCTATTCAAAAGTCCCCTCCCCCCCTTTTATCTTTTTAACGATTATACATAAACTAGTGAAATTTGGTAACTGAATATTAAGGGTTGTAAACTTCCCTACTAGTGATGATAGATGACGTATACGTCAAAGATGACGTCACAAGGTCATTGTGACCAATAATTTTAAATGGAACCCTATGGCAAGCGACACCTCTTTTAAAAGGTATCGAAGAAACCTATTCAATGATACTAATATTGTTTGTATTTATGGTAGTTTTAATGGATTAAATCAGTAATCAGTAAACTTGGATAATAATTTTAATTACAGATTCAAGAATCAGTACCTAATTATAGTAATTGTTCGAAGTGAGCTCCATCTACTTCCTGACAGTAAAACATCCTATTGCGAAACTCTTTTCGTACTTTTTCAAATGTGTCTGCGGAAATAGCTCTACATTCTGTAACAATACGTTGTTTTAAAACATCAATATTGTCAGGCTGAGTGGCATAAACCTTCGATTTAAGATACCCCCACAGAACAAAATCTAAAGGTGTGAGGTCCGGTGATCGAGGCGGCCATTCCATTGAACCTCGTCGTCCAATCCATCTACCAGGATATTTTTCATCCAAATACCGTCTTACTGCACCGTAATAGTGTGGAGGAGCACCATCCTGTTGGAATGTTATTTCCAAAATGTCGAATTCATCTTGATTATCTTCCAAAATTTCAAGGATTAACGGTTCTATTGCATTTTGCAACATCTGCAGATATACCTCACCGGTTAAGTTGGTATTTAAAAAAACAGGCTCAACGATGTGGTTTCCCAGTATACCTGCCCAAACATTGACCTTCTGAGAATACTGAGTATGTGTTTCACGAAACATGTGAGGATTTGCGTCACTCCAATATCTCACGTTTTGTGTATTTACATTCCCGTTTAGATAGAAACTACTTTCGTCACTAAAACAAATTGTTTTGACATAGTCTGGCTGTTGGTTAATTTTAGTCTCCATATTTTCACAAAATTGCAGTCTTCGGTCTGGATCGTCGTCTGAGAGTTGATGAACCATTTTTAATGTGTATGGGTGAAATTTGTTTTTTTTTTCAACACCCTGTGCACTGTACTGTGACTGACTTCACAGGTTGATGCAACTTGAGTTGTTGAAGAAGTAGGATTTACTATTACTTCTGCCAGTATATCAATTTTCAATCAACTATCCAGTGGCGGAGCTTGAATTTTAAATTTTATTATTAACTGATTTAATTCATCACAGCTTTGCGGTTTTTGAAAGCCAGTTGTCAAAACTGCCGTAAACAGACACAATATTAGTATCATTGAATAGGTTTTTTCGATACCTTTTAAAAGAAGTGTCGCTTGCTATAGAGTTCCATTTAAAATTATTGGTCACAATGACCTTATGACGTCATCTTTGACGCATACGTCATCTATCATCACTAGTAGGGAAGTTACAACCCTTAATATTCAGTTACCAAATTTCACTAGTTTATGTATAATCGTTCCAAAGATAAGAGGGGGGGGGAGGGGACTTTTGAATAGCACTGTATATATGCCTAATAAATTTATGATTTTCAATGTGTTAAAAAGTTCTAAAAATGTTATATGGAATCATCCATGATATCGTTGACTAAATACATATTTTACTTACATATATACTTAAAAGGATATTTTATTAAGTAAAGTTAAGCGTTGGTCTTTTTGACGACCGAAAATAAAAGGGGCCCACATTAAACAAAATAAGAGTAACTTCGGTGCCATTGATTTATATTTATTATTTAGAAAAACTAACATTTAGTTCTTTGTTAGCCACTGTTGCTATACTTACGTTGTGTGTACTTCCGTAGCGATTAAATTTCGAGCTGTATAATTGTGGGATATTTGCACTTTATTGTTAAAGCGCAATTGAAACAAAAAGTTTTTCAATTGTAAAGGTGTTTTTATTTATTTTATTGCTGTGATAAATTTTCTTTAATATAGTATTAATTAAGAAATATTTTAAAACCAATTTATTTTTTAAAAGTTGTTGGCATCTGTCGCTTTTATTTTTTTATTTTCGGGGTATATTTAAATAGTTTTTATATAGAAGGACTATATAGGATGTTAGAGAAGCTAAGCTTACATTAAAAACATTTTGTAAAAGCAGTTCTTCTATATTTCACTATTTTTGAAGTTCCTTGTTTTCAAGTTTTAAGCAAATCTATATTATGTAGTATAGCTTAGACCGATCCTTAATTTAACTAGAATATAATATAATTAATAAAAAAATATGACTGGGATTCTACAGTTATTTTCTTTAATTTTTATATTTTTAATTTGTCCTATTATTTTCATGTTAATTTTTATTTATAGCTATCAATTAAAGTTGTTTTAAGCTTAATGTTATTCTTGCACGGATAGCTTGCCTTTTATTTATTATAAACAAACTTTACATATAACGGTAAAAAATTTATACAAACAAAAACAGAAGGCAAGGTTTCACGAACACCATAAGATTACACCTTTCTCGATGCATCATTAGGAGATGATTAAAACTAAAATTAGTTATAATTATCTTTCGATGATGTCAATTTGGTTGGCGAAATGCGTGTCGAGAAACGAGTAATCTTTCGATGTTCGTGAAAAACTGGTCTCCTATCTTTGTTGCTGCATCGAAGGTTCCAGCTCCTTCCCAGGATTTATGTAAATATTATTGTAAAAAATATGCGCACTAGTGCATAAATGCATTTTTAATTAGAGTATAGGCCCCGATTAGTTGTGGAACAAAGGCCAGCGACTACATTGTTACGCCACTGGCCCGGAAGTATAAGTTATTTTCCCACTAGTCTAAAATAAGTCCATTTATATATTTGGTATTTAATTTACGTATTACTAGTATACATGCTAAAATGAGAACATCCTGTATATTCAATGTATCACATCAACCAACGCAATTGTGATTTTTGGTGTACCTAGTTGATTTCTTGTTATATTTTTAATTTAATATTTTCTTACGTACGATATATTATTTTTTTAATTACGCAAAAAATATCCAAGTCACGGTGAATTTTCGAAATTATGAGAAGGTGCCAGGTTTATAATAATTATATTATAACAGGGGCATTAAGAATATGTGAAAATGCGTTGAACGTCTCAAGATTTGAGTCAATTAAAATTAAATATAAATATATTTGTTCTTACATTTCGGTTTAATAACCACCTTCAGAGAAAGCACAAGATGGTTATTAAAATCGAAACGTAAGAACGAAAACTTTTTTGACCCAAATTCAGAGAAATAAAAGCACACGAAATACAATTCATACATACAGTTAAAAAATGAAAAAAAACATGTATATACATACCTACATTTAAGAATAATTTTTCTCGTTAAACTAAGCTTTAGTAAAAGTACAACATTAATTTATGTGGGTAGATAAACATTTAGACTGGGTTATGATGTTAATTATATAACATTTTATCTCTTTAATATTTACCAATCATGAAGGAAAATAGGTACAAGGAGGGGAAATATTAGTATTCGCATTATTGAACCTGAACATAATGTGTACATATGGATTAGAGGCAAATTAGAAGTTATTTTTAATCATCTTTTGATGATGCCAATTTGGTTGGCGAAACGCGCTTCGATGTCTAACCTTTCAGTATTTGTGGAAAACTAGTTATCCCATTTATGCAATGAAGCCTTTTTAACATGACCGATTACGTAAAGTTTGTAAAAGTTTACTTTATTGCAACTTCTATGTTTTATTCCAGAATGTAACATATGATCTTAAACTTCTTCGCTATCCAATTTAAACCTTTATCTAGCTACACAAACTGATATTATACCGCTAAAAATTAGTTCAAGGGTAAAAACTATTCCCAATAATAGATATAACTGCGTTTCCCTAAAATACAAATATTACTTAAATAAATTAATTATTTATTTCGTTTTTCAGGATGTCGAAGTTGATCATCCTCTCTCTTTTCGCCCTCGTCTCATCCTCGTGGGGCTATTCGGGTGGTGCCCCGGAATCGACATGCGAAGACATGACCCCAAAACACCCCGTCGACCCCCAACCGGGCGAGTTGCCCTACAAAATATACCTCAGCAAGGACACCGTCAGTCCAAGAGACGAGGTCAACGTCACCATCTCGGGGGGTATCTTTAAGGGTTATCTTCTGCAGGTCAGGAATAAGGGGGGCAAATCTGTGGGTCGCTTCAAGATCCCCAGCGATGACAGATACTCGAAGGCCATCAACTGCCACGGATCTAAAAGTGTGAGTAAATGAGAAGGATGAGTCTCGTTGTTTGTTTCCTGTTTTTAAATGAGAAATTGTCGTATTTTAATGAGGATCTTGATGAAGTCCTTCATTTTGAAGAAAGCTGACAATTATATTAAATTAAAAATGATGATTGAACTCTATGTTATACGTGTTGCTTTTATACGGGGTATTTGGGAAGTAGTAGAAGTTGTTCAGGATTGATTGCATTCGAGAATAGTCTTCTACAATGTATCGTCGTTTTCGAGATATTCGTTGATAACAAAACAAAATCTTTGAAACTTCGGTGCTTTCGTTGTTTTTCTTTGTGCTAAAATTTATTGCTATCGATGGATAGAGCAATAAAAAAGTATATTTTTAATTTTATATACAGTCATATCTTTTCTGCACATAAAAATGTAAATATTTGTTTATGTATCGTGCAATTTATTTAAATTGCTATTTAATGCAAGGAGCAAACCTATGGATTAGAACATCTAGCATACAGTCTTTCAATTAACAGCTATAATACTCGTCAATAATAGGAACAAGTCTCTATCGGATCGCCCACGAGGTGCGCAGTAGATCTAAGTAAACAGGCGCCCACCAGGTGCGCCTGTTCTAAGTAAATAACTGAATGATGCCCTCACTCTTTCTTCTACGCATACATAGAGAAATCTCACACTTTTTCCTATTATTGACGAGTAGTAAATTAATTTCATTTAATGGCAATATGCAGAAACCTGCGAGAAATAAAAAAGGAAATTGCAAATATTTCTATTGGCAATTGCAGTATTTCTGATTCAATCGATTCTAAATGACGTGTTTTTCAGTATTTCATGCTACTTCCCTAACACCCCGTATATTCAAAGTAAAAAAATCATGCACGTGCAAATAAACGTTATATTAGGTATATGTAATACGAGGAGTAGACGGAAAAATATACAGATAATAGAAAATAGCGATAGAAAAACAGTGCTTATATTACATTATAAGGGTCTTTGGCACTCCACAACATACTATATGAGGATAAAATGGGAAAATCGAATTCTAAAACGCTTGTTCTTCGAATAAAACGGTAAATATTCGTAAATATGTATTTGTTTCTTGTCAAATTTATATTCTATTGAAATAGACAGAAAATAATAGTACTGATCGAAGGCCGAAGTACTTGTCTCTTCATAAACTGACCATGAACAGTTGTGAGCCGACTGTAACTTAACAATCTTACGCAATATCCATCCACCAATATTCAAATGTTACGAGATGTTTCCTTCAGTTATTTTCCTAGACTGTCGATCACCGATAATACAAGGTGTGCCCAAGAAACAACTACCGAAAAGCAAAATCATAGAAAATAAACATTGCGTGATAGAAAAGCAACAAAAGTGCTCATTACGATTTTTGATTACCTTACAATTTTCAGTTAAATCGTTAAGCCCGGAAATGGCAAGCGTTTAACATATAGAAACAATGCTTTATTAACTTTAAAAAGTATATACCTACCTACCTTCGAATCGCCTTTTTTGTAACTTTATTACATTTCAATTGTCCACTTCCTTTCCTTCGATATAATGAAATTCGACTTCCTAATCCTAGCTGACAAGCGTATCTTGAATAGATCTTGACATTGACTTGAAGGTCCAGTGAGGGGCATGAGGCACTCCTAGCCCCTCTAACATGAACGGTCGCTTTTTAATAAAATAAATGGCCTTGGCCTGACTTAATCTTGTTCTATGATACGGTGCCAAGCAAAAAAATTTCGTACCTCTCCCTTCCCTAACGATTGCCGTCTCATTGGTGTAGGAATTGAATGATATTTCATATTAAGGCATAATTCGAGTTTTTAGTACGTAACTTATTGTTACGCCTTGTATACTATATCAAAAATATTGTTAAGGCCTACGAAACATGTGACATAAAAAATTATCAATAGATTTTTCAATAGGCTTTTAGTCAGTGATATGTTTTTATATATACTCGTACATTCTATATACGTTTTTTTTTATACAAAATTTCATAATATTCGCTAATTAAAATAACAAATATAACTATAATTACCGGTATTATAAAAAAATCTATTAATTGCAGATAAATAAAAAAAAACTTTAATTCCTATAACTTCTTTCAACATATACATATAAGACGATTTGGTGAACAATAAAGGGGGGTATTTTCCAATTTAAGGGTGCCCTTTCACTTAAAATACAGCGTCCCAAGTTAAAAGAAAACTGGTTTCACATTAATCTTAAAATCTACACAATAGATTTTAAAATTCTTGAGCAATGTATTGATGAGAGATGTGAAAATAACATATTCTTTTTTATATTGTAATATTCAGTAAATAATTTTTTTCTTTGTTTACATTTACACCTTATTTTCTGCAAGAATCGCACTACTCTCCTCTACATTCTTATGAAATCTTACTGGATACTTTTTTACGATATGTCGTTAAATAATATATAACATTATATAGAATAATCTTCTAGGATTATAAAAAATTGTAGTAAATATTTTAAGCCCATTTACTTAGTATAATAATTAGGAAATACTTTGAATTTAAGTTGATAATAATTAAAATATAAATTTTATTATTATTCTCGCAATATGAAAACTAAACTGAATTCAACGCAAATTCTTCAAATTCATCTTTCTACGTCTCTAGTACGATTTGTTCTTGAAGCGAATTTTATGGGTTTTTTAAACTTTTGCTATAATCATTAATTAAAATAACTAAAATAGGTAAATATAAGATTATTTACATATGTTAATAATACATAAAATATAATAGTGTGTAATATTAAATATAATAGTGTTAATAATAGTATATAATATTAATTTTAATTACGTTTTATGGATCTTATATACACACTGTGGAAAAGAAGTTTGAAACACCTGAAGAATCTCACAAAATATTTTTTCCTGCAAAAACGCTTGAAGGGGTTAAATAGGTATTTTATATATGCCGTTTTTTGAAATAATTTAGTTTAATGTACAGTGGCGTACCTTTGCAGGGTCAAAGAGGGTACACTTTCTTAATTGGATACCCCTATCTTTTTTTAGATACAGAGAAAGAGCACAATTTTTTGAGTATTGCTATAAGAAATATTAAGCTCCATAAACAACTTTTCCATAAAAATGCAAATAAAATTTTAATCGCGAAAATTGATTCATTTAATATGTTTCCTAGAAGGCGTTGAAACAAATTTTATTTAATGACAGTTACGTCAAGTTAGCTTTTCGCAAAACTAATTGGTTGTGATCTGAAGTCAAAAAAACTCTATGGTGTCTCTTTTGGATAAAGATCGTATTGAAATTCTCATGATGTATGTTTATGAAGGTAGGAGAATTACAGTGAAAGTCTGCTCTCTTTTTAATTAGGCTCATCAAGATCGTCTGGCTGTAGCACGATCTACTGTCAGTAAAATTATATAACAGAGAACATGGACATGTACGCGATTTACCCAGAGGTGGTCGCCAAACAATCAGTGCAGATACACAACTTGACATTTTAGTAAGAGTTGGCGAAAGTCCACATTCCAGTTCCCGTCAGATTGGCTTATATATGAACTTGTTATAATGCTTAATGTTTTATATAAACAGAAATTTCACCCTTACAAAGTTACATTGACTCAAGAATTATCAGAAGATGATTTTGATCGTCGAGTGCAATTCTGCAAGGAAAGTAATTACGTTGTAATTTTATACCAATTTTATGAAGATAAAAGTGTTTAACTAAAAAAATAAGAGATCTTCGACAAACAGTAATAAGGGATGAAAATGATTGCAGTATTAGTCACAGCCACTACTACTTCATACACAAGCCCTCGTGTACTAACTTGGAACGTACTAACTCGTGTACTAACCTAGTGCACCACCTTGGAATATCACAAAAAAGTATTCTAAGAATACTGAAACGTCACAAATGTCATCCCTACTATGTATCTCTTCATGAGGAAGTTCATAGTGAATGACTTTAAAAATTAGGTCACATTTTGTCAATGGCTCGTGAACAATTACAGGCTGATGACTATTTTTTTTCGTGTGGTACTATTTTGATTATTTCAGTGATACTACTTCTACGTTCTCAATTACTCATCAACCAACACCAGTAACTAGACGTGTAAACAGAAAAATGGTGAAACAAGTTGTTTATTTTTGTATGCAGAATAAGAATCTGTAAATAATGTTACCATTTAAAAAAATTAAGTTGTCCTTCAAATAGTCATGAGATTTGATCCTTCACTAAACAAAGAAAAAGTTAGAGCATTAGAGCCCGTTTGTAAAATCAATCGGAATCATAACGACCTATTAGTCTTTTACCAAAATTATCAAAGGTTCTAGAGAAATTGTTGGCCACGGCATTAATCGATATAGTTTCAGCAAAAAATTTGATCCCAGACCACCAATTTGGGTTCAGAAGTCAGCATTCCACCATTGAACAAATTCATAGGATTGTAAACCACATAAATGAAACTTTCGAAAACAAAAGCTACTATGCAGAAGCGTTTCTTGACACTAGCCACGCTTTTGATAAGGTGTGACACCAGGGATTACTTTATAAGCTAAAATAAAACATACCTGGCAATTCCTTTATTCTTGTTAAGTCATACTTAGAAGACAGATTATTTAGGATAATACGAATCGGAAATAATATAGCTTCATCCAATAAGATCTGGTGTCCCCCAAGGAAATGTTTTGCGGTCTTCTTATCTTCTTATATTTCACTACCAATTAGTCAAAATGTCATCACTTCAACTTTTGCAAATGATACAGCGACTCTAGCTGAAAATCCAGATCCAAGAATAGCAGCCATTAATCTACAAAATAATTTAAAAGAAATAGATGATTGGGATGAGACATGGCGTATTCAAATTAATGAAAATAAGTCATAACATATAGTATTTACCAAATGCCACAGAGTCGTCACACGTAACAATTAACAATAAATCCATTACTACTATAAACTGCGTTAAATATTTAGCCTTACGTCTAGATTAGACACCAAATTTCGTAAGCACTATTACTTGATGGGAAGAAAATCGCAACATTTATTTCGAAACAAGCTCCTAGTTGATGTCACCTTAAAACCCGTTTGGACTTACGGAATACAGCTTTGGGTAACGGCCGCTAATATCCAACATCGCCATCCTTGAGAGATTTCAAGCAAAAGTTTTACGCTCAATAGTTGATGCTCCATACTTATTTACAAATAAGGATATCTATCGTGACCTAGAGATGGCTACACTAAGAGAAACAATTGTTGCAAGTAGTGTAAATACATAAAATGTTTAAATTGTCACCCAAATGCCCTCGCATTAAATATTTTGGATAATAGTGCACAAACAAGAAGACTCAAACGCAGGACGCCAGTGCACTTACCACTTAAAAACTGAAAGAAATACTATCAGTTACTTCAAGATAAGAACCTTGTGTTAAAAATTGCAGAGTTTTATTCATTGGAATAATTCTCTATCGTGACATTTACTTCAAATCAACATATATGCTTATTGTTTACTATTTGTAGTTATAGACATATTGCATAATAAATGTATAACAGAACAAAAGAAATCTCAAAATGTCTATATATAACATGAAAAACCTTATAAATATAAAGGTATAAATAACTTGAAAATAACTTTTAAAGTTATTCACGTTTATCAACTTAAAAGCCGCACCCTGTATATTAATTACATGGTGTAAAAGTGTAATTTATAATTAGCGATAAATACCTACTACATTATTATATTAGTATACGTACAGAGACCTACCTAGGTAGTGCAAAATAAATTTCAATTTCGTAATGCAAATCACGTTACAGAATGCAATTCAAACATGTGCAACTCGCCTCGACGCTGAATGGAATATAAGGCCGACGCTGCACATGTTTCAAAAAAGTTATGGATATTCTGTGTGAAACTGACGATCTTTTAAATGAAGGCTGTTTCTATGCGGTAGAAGATACAGGTGCTCAGTAGATTTTATCGAGTGACTGATAAATAACGATAACGCACCCTTAAATAAACTGTAAATTCGACAACGGGCGTGAAAGGCTCCATTAAACACATTTACTTAGAACAACGCCTAGATAAGTCTATTTCATTTTCAAGTAGATCTTTTTTTTCTATATTTATCATTTATGTTGGGTATTTTTAATTCTATCGCTTAAACCCCAAAGCAGATATAGAATTCACTTCTAAAATATCCAATAGCCAGGATGAGTTAATTCGTTAAAAGGAAATTATTGGAAAATATTATCTGAAATATCAAAAATGGGGAATCCACAAATACATTTGGTAGATTAAATAAATATTAATACATCGAATAATTCTTTTGCTGGTGTTTTTAATGTTTGCCTTTTGCGTCTCTTTTTTATCCATATCAATATCACAATCAATATTATATACAGTAGAATTATTTTATGAAGACCAAGTCGGCAATAAATGGTGCGACAAAGACCGATGCATGTCTGACTGAATAAGAGACACAGACCTGCCTATAAATCATTTGCGCGTAAAATTCTTTTACTGCATTCGCGTGGGAGAAGGTAAGCTATAGTAAGCTATACATTTCTCTTTGTCTTGCTCTTCATAAAATAATTCTACTATATAAAATCATTGCCACATTTTTATCAATTGTAAGCTTATTCTTAAGTTTATACACTCACATATATTTTTTTTCCAAAACCAGACATACATTGAAGTATAGTATAACATATATTTCTATAATTTTAAGTTAAAAATATATATCTATGCATAACCCTTTTAATTTGTGAATAACTATTCGATAATATTTTCACATAATTTTTTCATTTAAGCAGTTTCCTTCGGGAAGTTTATTTTTTATGTGTACTCGAAATTTGACGAAATTCTATAGAAAAGAAGATTTCTGAAGAAATTACCTTAAAGGGGGGACAACTATAATAAAATTTACAATAAACATATTATGTACCTGTGAAATTATTAGTTGCTTTTTAGGTACTTTTATTTGGTCATCGTAATAGTGTTTCACATTGAATTCCTTTAATTACGTCAATGGTTGTATACTTTAAAATGAAAACTGAAGTAAGAAAAGAGCTGAAAAAGTATACACATAAAACTACAAATATTTCTTTTTATATATCGCACCGAAGAAATAAAAAATCATTTGAAAAAATCTGAGTACTTATATATATTTTTTTATTTTAGAGCGCAGCCACACACAAAAATTCGTACAAGAAGGACGACTTCACAATAACATGGATAGCTCCTGCGACGCCAGGAAAATATACAGTATAGTAAGTATTTGAAATATGTAGCTACATACCGATTTAACAAAATCTATAAAACCTGTTTTATTTTAGCGCCACCATTGCCAAAGACGGAGGTACTTTCTGGGTACAAAAACCAACACAAATCATTGTTGTGGAGTGAAAAATTTTATAAATATTTTATGATGGTTGTCTTTTTTTATTCTGTAACAAAAAAAATTGCTAACGGGACGTATTTTAATTCATTAATTAAAAAAATGTTTATTTTGATGTAAAAATGTCAAAGTGATAGATTTGTATTTCAAAGATTAGGTTTACTACATGTATTACATGTTGTTCTGTGTATATATTTTTTAATAAATACTTTTTTTATAATATCGTACTTATTTCAAGAAGTAGTAGCAAATAAAAGTATCACTGAAAAAGAATATATAGGTCATAATTGGTGAATTAATTTTAAAGCTAATTTTGCTTCTTGATTTGAAAATGATTAAAATAGTCATAGTCATACCCTCTATTAGTGAAGACCAATAATTAATTCTGATATCGATTCGATACTGCCTAAATTTCAAGGAAATGTACCAAAAGTGATTAGTATTCTTCCTCGATGAAAATATTTGAAAATATATACATATTTAAATAAGTGTGGGAAGATTACCTTCTTCTATTCGCAGTTTTTGTATCTTCTCATTTTAATATCGCTTATGGTTTAGTTTATTCTCGGTAGATAGTATCACTGAACTTTACATTACTTGACGAATCAATTTATATAAACGCGCGTTGAATTCTTGATTGATACATGCGTAATCTCAATTTTTTTTAATTCATTTATTCATCATAGAGGTCACTATACTTTTCTATGAACAGCTGAGAATTCAGCTCAAATTCAGAAAACCATTACTATTATCTTAAACAATTTAATTCTACAGATATAAGTAAATTTCTAAACGTTCGTTACGATACGATTTTGTCGTTATACAAAACATGAAAAATTTTAATTTTTTAGTAGAGGCACAATACCCATTCAAAAGAAGAATTATAGACTTCCTGGGTTTCCCTCAGAGGTTGAAATAATGACGTCACACATGATAGAATCCCTGTTGATCACAGAATATTACTTTCACTTGTCGAAGTTCATTCTATTCACCGTGTTTTATTTGCATTGTTTCCATTTATAGAATAATGTAATTCTTACGACTAAACTGGATCTAGCAGAAACAATGACACCGTATATGTTGTGGATACACAATATGGTGTAATACAATAATATAGTGAGTAACATAACGCTGCTGCATATTCATTTGATTCCGAGAACGTGTTCCAGAATTTCTTACAATTCATTTATGTATCTTTCTTAATCTTGTTTCTGTGCATATTCTGCATTGTGTCGTTTCTGTTCAATGTCCATATACATTGTCACAGTTGGCAGCAATGCAATGATGAGTAAACGTCATCCACTTGTCACCCTTTAACGAAGTACAGCGATTTTACTCCAACTCAAATAGGATTAGTTGAGACGTCAATAAAAGTAAATACAATACGTGTAAGTGAACACATTTCACAAATTGGGTCATTCAACTGAAACATAATCAGAAAAACATGGTCTTAAGTGAAACATAATGAGGGCTTAGTTAAGTGCTTTATTAAAAAAAATGTTCGCTTCCTTGAAGAATAAAATCCGTGAAGAAACCGGCAGCGATTTATCAAAGTTAACAGCTAAAATAACAACATCCACCGTTCAGAAAATCGAATCTCTACGCGGGAGATCTCACCAAGGCTCGACTTCCAGTATTAACTCTATAGTATCCTCCGAAGGTGTTAAAGAAGATGGCCCCATTGACCCCGAAGAATTTAGGAAGAGATTATCTAAGATTGAGTCTGAATTCTCCAGGAAGCTTGAACAGAAGGAACAGGAGTGGCGTGAGATAGTTGATGAAAAAGATCGGCAGCTACAGACTTTGGAACGAGAAAAGGATGAGGCATATCGCCAGATATCGAATTTAAAGGATTCCCTTAAAATTGCTGAAGGTATTAGGAAATCTTTGTATTTATTAAATATATTATATACACCGGTCTAATTTTGCTTTAAGAGCTTTTTAATTCGTACATATACTAGATAATTGTATATGGACATACTGTTTTAGAGTTTAAACAAAAAATAATAGAGCATCAAGAAAATAATGAGCAAATAGAAACGTTGCAAAACCAAGAACTATCCAAAATTAAACAATTAGTATTACTAAGAGAGCAAGAATTAGCTGAAAGGACCACTGCCCTTAAAGATGCCACTATTCAGTTAGAGAAATTAAGGAATGAGGTTTCTAGATTGAGGAGGCAGGAAGAACTTCTTAGTGATGTACAGGTAACTTTTAAATAAATTTAAAAAAATTTGGTTCCCAATATATGCCAGTACATTGCATACCAATATCACATTTTATAGGAGCATTTTATCTGTTATGACTATCGTTATTTACCAAACTGTGGTTAAGCATCATGTTTTATTTGAAATATATATATTAAACGACAAACAACTCCTCATACCTACTATATTATTATGTAGATGCTTTTATCATTTCAGGTAACAATAATAGTCTTATCTTGCCATTAAGCCACACTATCATTTTATGGTTACCTGAATATCTATTTGTTTTTCAAACTGGGTGTAATCAAAACCGCAAGCGTCCTATTTATTTTTTATGCTTATTAGATATAGTATGGATGATAAACATTTCGTTTATTAATTAGGCATAATTTTTTTCGCCTGTTATTACAATTAGATAACAATTGATTATTAATTGTTTCATTAGAAGCTTGTAGATTTTTTGAGAAGTATCTGTAAACAAAAAATACTTTTAGTATCCATTTTTCAATGTCACAATTGAAATCTGGATTCTCATTTAGATTTTTTGTTGTTTAAATAATTGTTTTAAAACTAAATTTGACATGGTTTTATAAAATATGTAAAACATGTTAAATCGGATGCGTTAAAAAAGATTATCTACACATATCTAGAGGCTTTGTTTACTTTAGATCTGTTTTAAAGTCAGATAGGCAGGATATTTATGAATAACTCTATTTGCTGTTAAAATGTTTAAATAACTTTTATTGCTTTTCTCGTCATTACGATGTAGTTGTCTTGTAGTAAGTCAAAAAAATAAAAGTATTAGTAGTTGCACTAATCCTAATTATGTTAATCGCAGATAAATTACAAATTTCTGTTTCTCATTGTAAATATGCCATATATATGACCGTCTCGTAATTTGTTTTAAACTCTCCTTAGTAAAACTAAGATACTCAGCACTTGTGTTATATTATTTTCGTTTTGGTGAGCTTCTGGGCAATTCACAGGTATGTGCTTTCCGCCTATTCACGATACCCGAAAAAAATGTTAATTATCCGCCGACTTTTTTGTTGCAGGACGACCTGGAGTCTCTGCGTCACTCCAGTTCTAGGGACCTGGCCCATCTTGCCACACAGCTTGCCAAGAGCGAACAGGAGAGGAAGTACTTGTCTGATTTAGTTGTGATATTGAGGCAGAGCGCGAACGATAGCTTGCCCGATGAAAAAGTCACGTCGGAGCGAAAGTTATTAGAACAGAGGTTGGAGGAGGCCCACTTGCACTTGGCCGACATAAAAACGTCTTGGAGCGATAAGATTGCCTCATTAGAGACCCAGGTATGTCTTTAATACAGTTATGCATGATTCAACTTTATATATTTCCCTTGGAAAATATGTCTCCCTTTTCTTTAATTTTTTAATTTCTTTAAACTTTGAAGTACTTTGATCTTCAAAGTACTTCTTATTTAATAATTATTTCAGATTACGATAATTTCATTGTAATAATTACGGGGTGGAGTACATTTTAATCATGCAATACTGTGTTGTGTATGTGTGCATTTATTGACTTCATGTTAGTGGAATTAAGATGGTACGTGACATAAATAGTTGTGAATACTGAATGTATGGTATTGTAACGGTTTAATGCTAATCTTATTGAGAATATTAATTTATATTAACAGGCGTTTAATGCTTATAGATTGTTTCTTAATTTTAGTTTTGCTTTTACTTATTATATAATATTATAAAATATTTATTTATAATCATAATAGGCTGAATGCCGTAGCAGTATATAGAACTCCTGTGGAACTCTTTTTCAATCTGTGTGTGTATTTTAATCGTCTTTTGTTAATACTAAAACTATCGTTAATATTATGATCATAATTGTCTCTTAAATAACTATTTTAATTTTTATTTATTTTTAAGCCTAATGCCTACTTCTATAATAAACCACATTATAGAAATTATATTATCACTTAAAATATATATTGTTTTTAATAAACTAACAAATCAAGCTTGTTCTAAAAATATGTTAGAATATGAGTAATTATACGACATGAGCAATGTAAATATACAATATCTTAAAAACTATTGAATTTGATTAAAATTTCATACAATATATCGGCAAAATATTTTTGCACCCTCCCAAATTATACCCCTACTTTTTTGTACTGAAAATAAACCCCCACTTTAGTCTGCACACAGAAGTTAATATACATAATATTTTTAAATACATTTTTGCATAAAGGAAAGCATTACTCATCAATAAACATTTGGTGTTCCCAAAATATAATATTGTTATAAATTATATTTTATGTCAGTTAAATAATTAATAATTATTTTAAAATCAAAAGTAATACCTTTTTTCTATGGAGAATTCTACTTAAAAATATTAATACGTTCAGAATGAAGTAGTTCATTGTGAATGAATTTTCAGGATAAGAACAGTAGGGGTACGATTAAGAAAAAGTTAGAGGTGGTTCCTCGAGGGTTGGAAAAGGAATCAAGGTTTTAAGTTCACAATCAGCAATGCTTTTTATACAAGTCAAAATAGTTTATGGTTCATCTTTCTATTTTTTCAAATAACGTGGGTATTAACTGTAAAAGGTATTGTGGAACACTCTGTATAGTTAAATTTATATTTATTAAAAGATTGTATTGAGTTGAATTTTAAGCTGATACGTTAAGAGAAACATGAATACCAAATACATAGACGGGAAGCGACTTTAAATGAAATCGATTTACGTTTAATGTTCATTTATATTATAAAACTAGGTTTTAAAATGTTTAATTTAATATAAATAGCGAGTGCAAAAAAATCCCAACACTTTATAAACTCCATCATCATCATGAGGTCATCAGTCCTAAAACTGGTTGGACGCTAATCTCCAGCTTCTCCTATCTTGTGCTAACGTACGCATTTCGCTAATTGTGCTACAACCCACGTCTCTTACTATTTGCGAGCAGTAGTCTAATCTAGGCCTACCTCTGCCTTTCTTCACTCCTATTTCTGCCTCCAAAATATCGCGGACTATTCCCCCATCTCTCCATTCTATCTCTTCTCTTCTTTATGTTTTTCCACATACTTCTTTTCTCGCCGACTTTCTCTAATTCCGTATAGTGCCGTGCTCCATACATACGTTTTCAAAAATCTCTTCCTTGTTTCTAAGTTTATTACCCCCGAGCACAAAAGTGCTTTCTTTTTGTTAAAAGCTACTCGACCCTGCGCTATTCTTTGTTTTATATCTTTATCGCTTCTTCCATCTCAATTTATTTATAAACTTATATAATATAAATTATTTTTTTAAATTTGTTATGCTAAATATAGACTGTGAAGTTAATTATGCAACGTACGGTGTTTCAGGGTAGTTTCTGGCATAACTTTACCAGGGTAGTGACTGCATTATCAGAGACTTAATACTTAATTTTTAAGTCAATCAAATAAAAAACGTCATGTCCCTATGACAGAATGTCAGTAGGTAGACTCAATAAATTGTCAGGTTCGGGTCGAACATAGCTAGCGCATTTGACGTTGATATTCCGTGTCCTGTCGACTAATTAAGTACACTAATCTCTGTCACTAACCGCGACAGATTCTGTTGGCATGTGAAAAGTAGAATTTAAAGTTGGTATTTTATTTTAATAGTTAGAGCAGACACATAGAATGAAGTACATACTTCCTCTCATATTTTAAGACAGATTTGAGACTTGTCAGCTTCAAAACCAATGCTTTGAAGCGTTCAAAATTGTTCAGGGCTTGTATTTTTGACCTCGCTGAAATGTTTTAATCTAAAATTAATTTAATTGATGCTAATGCTGAGTCACTAGTCTGACGAGATGAACGAATAACAATCCAAACATTGGTTAAATCAACTTAAAATTTAAATTAGCCCTGAAAATTGGTAAATTAAATATGGGAATTGAAAACGGAGAATTGGCGTTGTGCAGCTGCCCTATTTTCGTTATATAGGCCATAAACTAACAGCATATCTGCATATTCCTGGTAAGTAAAATCTGTCATTTTTAATATTGCTAAGTTTGAGTTGTTATGACAACGTGTGCGATCGTACCGATGGAATTTGCCAGACAAACTAAACTCGGTTTATTTTGTCTCATGTTTATGTTAATTAAAACTTTTTTGATTCGTAAGGTGTTTTTTTTATAATGCTTAGTATCTTAGGTATATGTATGTAAAGCTATACCAGAAACTACCCTGCAAATTGTTGTTAAATACGTTATGAAATACATTGGTCAAAGTACTTATTCAAAGTAAAATAGTGCGTTTTGTTGCCATCAATTTCTTTTTAGTCAAACTACAGCAATTTTCACACAGTGAAAAAATTATGCGTTGATAAAACTTGTGTGATAAAAAGGAAAATTCATTGAAATGCCCTCTGATAAATACTAAATAATCAGTAAGTTAGTTGGTAAATTTACATATCTACCAAATATCCTTTTAGTGCCACAATGATAACTAATCATTAAAGTTTAGTTGATAACTACCTATTGCTACCTGTTTAATAATAAACTAACACACTTCTGATAGTAATAGTGTCTTAATAGTTACCTCGTTGTACTAATTTTTGTATTTTTTATGAGATTGCTACAGCAAATGCTTTTTTTTACCAAAAGGCATTTACTATCAATGTGTTTACATGTTTGGTTGTAAATTGCAGCTTGTTTCTTAAAAGGGGAATTGAAAATATTAAACTATTGGTTATAATCTCTAAATGCTTTGCCATAATCTCGCTAATGCTTAAACTAATAAAATACAGTAAAAAGTCGAGTAGACTTGCAGTGGAGTAGCATTAACCACGAATTACTTACAGAAAACCTTAATTGTAAGTGGAATTTCCGCTTTATGTTTTCTAGGTTGGCCGCCTGAGCCGACAGGCAGCCGAGGAGGGCTCCGAACGGAGGCGAGCCGTTCAAGAAAAAGACAAACTGTCAGAGAAAGTAAAGCAACTAGAAACCGAACTAGAATGCAACCAATTAGAATTAGTTAATAAGGAAACGAAAATAAAAAGACTAGTTGAGGACGTGGACGAACTCTCGAGTGAACTGAAAGTATTGAGAAGCGAAAATGAGGAAGAGATAACGTTCCTCAGGACTGAGCTCGTGAGTCCACATCAATCATAAAATGGGCTTTATTACTTTCTCTTCTATTATTTACACAGTTGCTTTGTTTGTTTTTTTTTAGCACACCCGCTTTTTATCTGTCCATTTTCTTGATTTATCTGGAATTTTTTTTGTTGAGACGCTAAAAATCGTTGACCGAGGAGGTTATTTTAAGCGTACACTTTTATTTATTTTGTTAATCATTGTTAGTAGCAGAGTTATATAATAACCGACTGTTCCTTTAAGTTATATTTATATCTGTACACATAGCATCACTATATTATGTTAAATAAACTTTATTTGGACCGTTTTGAGTTGTTTTTGAACATGTTTTAATTTTTCCCATACTTTCGTGTTAACATTTGAATGTACCCTGTTCCTTCCTTCTTCTTACACGACCTCCCCATTAGGTAAACTAACACTGGATCTGCTTTTAAGGACAACACAAAAACTGAGTTAAAGGTAGTTAAGAAAAATTTAGATAATACAGAGAGCGAACTTGACAAAACGGAGGACGAGTGCAGCAAACTAAAGATATCTGTCGAATCTGAACACCTGACGAGTTCCTCTCTGAGGCAGGTCATTGGCAAGCTGGAGAAGGAGCTGGGAGAGGAAAAGTCCAACTCGTTAAACGTCCAGAAGACTTTGACTAGGTACAAAATTGTCTTCTGACAACAAGGATATAATAAATTTATATATTTTTTTTATTTACAGAGTTACTTCTGAAAAAAATACCGCCCTTTTACGTAATGCTGAAGTTTCACAGCAGATGGAGCTGGTAAAGCAAGAGATGCGACGGCAGGAAAGGGACATGAATGACTTGTTAAACAAAATGACACAATTGGAAGACGAAAATAATAAACTTAAGGAAAGCACGTTAATAGAACAGAGACTGAAGAGCAGTATCACCGAACTGGAGGATCAGATTTCAGAAAAAAATAAGGTACCGTACAGAATCTTTGGTATATAACTAAAATACATAGATTTTTGGTTTCTTAAAAAAATAATTTTACAGACGTTTTAATTAAGTGTATTATTTTATTATTAATCTGTTTATAATTAGACGATGTAGGTCAAACATTGCCTCAAAGTTACAATTAAAATATTGGCTGTATACATTTGAGTTCTCTCTATTGTTGGGCTGAAGTTGTTGATAGTTACTAATCAGTTCTTTCTAGTATCTGTTTGGTTATATGCAATGATAATAATCGTCTATAGATAAAAGATGTTCTACTATTTGCATATTATATTTTATCTTACTTCTATATCATATTCTAAGATGATATGGAAGGGTAAAGAGCAGTAGTCTTGCTTGGACGTCATTCTCCATCCAAAGGCCACTACTTCTGCCAAAATGTTGGTGGAACGATGACATATTACCCATTTTAGGTCTAAAAATCCTAAAATCTTTCCTAGATGTTTTTGAAGGTTTTTTTTTTTATGAATAAAACTTTAAAATGCTTTGGTGTAAACAAAAACGAATGTCGTGATATCCATAATGAAGATATTCAACTATACTACATTCCATGCAAGAAGACTAGAGAACAGGAGACATAACTTGAGTGCTGGGGGTAGAACGAAAAGCGTCCGCACTGTGATCACGTGGTGTGCTTCATCATGGCGGTCATTGCGTAGAATTGAGCGAGGAAAATATTTTGTTTGAAGTTTACAAAGCAACAGACACTCCATTGAATTGCCAAGCGAAAAAATGGTATGCTGAGTCTGGTTTGGACACCAATTTAAACATATGCATTGATAAGAAGTTGAATGTGAATGTGTATTTACACAGTGAATATTTGGAATGGATGGAATGGGATGTGCCGAAGTCTGTACAAGATATTTCAAACATCCAAGAAGTAACCGATAGTTTTCCTGTGAAATTAGTTTGTGAGCTATTATTGTATGAAATGTGAAGTTGTTTTTAAACAATTACTAATCAATTGTATATATTCAGTTAATTTAAAATTTGCGATTTTGTGGTAATAACATTACATGTTTACCGACCTTTTTGTATGTTGCTTCAGTAAAAACAAAGCATTCAATAAGAGTACAATTTATTCAAATCGGTGTACTATGAAGGCAATACAGTTAGTAATTAGACATAAATTGAAGGGTACAGGAATAAAACAAGAAATGTCACAAAACTATTTACTCAAGAAAATTGAAATTATAAGTTGCATTCTAATGTAAGCGAAGAAATAACATTGCAATGAAAAGAACTAAACTAAAGTTTTGGACTAAAGAACTAAACTAAACTACCTAACTAACTTTAACTAACTAACTGTAGTTAAACTTTTTAAATTTAACTAAAAGGCCATAATAATAATATAAAATAAATAATATAGGATGTTACCTCTTACTAAAAAACTATGATAACCAAAAATCTTATTACGGAAACGTTCTGTGGGAAGTTCAAATTCATTATCGTTAAGTGAAGGAAAACTGGTATTTTGAGTTTTCTTTTTCTACTATTATAAAGTATTCTTTCCTTGAGCTGCATAATATTAAGGTAATACGGTAACAGCACCTCCAACCATTTTTCTCGTCTCTCACAGTCCTTAAACGAAATTGAGTTGTAAATTACTATTTGACAATTTACTTCTACATTACACTGCACTTTTACTATTTACTACAAAGTAAGCGTTACTATCGGTGTATACAAACATTACAATACTTGTTTATCGAAAGACTTACCTCAGGAACTTTAAAAATTGTTCGTTTATTTATGACACAATCAGGGTTTTTGCTGGAACAATTCGTAACGCAACAATATCTCGACACTTTTGACATATTTAACGGAAAAACTGGAAACGCTCAAAACTTTCAAAACATTCAAAACACAGTAAACAAAAATAAACATAACCTCGCTCGGTTCTACGCAAGGACCGCCATGGTGCGGACGTTTTTCGTCCTACCCCCACCACTTGAGTTATTTCTCCTGTTCTCTAGTCTTTTTGATTCCATGATATCAGATGGCAATTGACAGATGACATCTTGACAGTTTGATGCTTTTTAGTTGTTAATGGTCAAGGTTGGTATAAATTATTTTCAGTGGTGGCTCATAGGTGGTAGGTAGGTAGGTTAGGTGGAGCTCACCAACTCAATAGCTCAACTATTTTTGTTTGGTTTGTTTAAATATGTAGTTTTAATTACCTATAATTATAAATCTAGTATTCACCATTGCAATTTATTGATAGTTTATTGTGCAGTCCTGGAGGGCACCTGTTTTGTGCTTGTGATTATTTTATAATGTCAGATCTAAAATTTTAAGTTACACACAAATCAAAAGATGAGTTATTTTCATATTTTTATTAAAAAATCCTAGCTGAAGTATTAGAATAACAAAATAAGCTTGAATTTCGTGGGTTAGAATTCCTATCGTGACATCACAGTGGGATGTTCTAATAAACATAGACACTCTGATGAAGAGTATATACAAATTGAAACTAATTTAATATATTTTATTCTACGTATTCCATAATATAATACTTCAATTCTATTTCTTTTAATTGTAATTCTAAAGTTAGTTACTTCTTTGCGTACATTTTCTCACAAAAGTTATTATGTAGTATTTTTTTGTGGATTAGAACTTCATTATTCAATCCATTCTTTACTTTTCGCTTTTGTGAAAAAGGCCTATCGTAGAAACAGAAAAACTGATATTTACTAACTAATGGTACAGTAGCAGTTTTTATACATACAATTGATGTGATACCAATTTGTATATGTCAAACAACAACAAATTTTGTGTATTATTATTTCTATGTAAAAATAGTTGGTAGCATTGATATAATACGTTTTTCTCCATAAATGCAGGAAATTTATATTATATTTTACTTCAGACCATAAAAATGCTGCAACTGAGGCTAGCGGACATGAAGAAAACGCTCCAGCAAGAACTCCGAACACCCGGAAACCCAAACTATCACACCGATCTCATGGAAAATAATTCTGTGGCCATCTTGACTCCCTCGCAAATTTCCACAAAAAATTTCCCGAGCACCGTTAGACGAGACGAGGACGACGTTAACTTTAAGTATTTGAAGCATGTTGTGATAAAATTTTTAACCAGTCGAGAGTATGAGGCTCAGCATTTGATAAAAGCGATATCGACCTTACTCAAATTCACTGCCGAAGAGGAGAAGCTGATCCAGGACACTCTGGATTGGAAGAAGTCGTGGTTCGGCAGTAAACCGAAGTCTCTGGCAGGGCAAAAATCGAAGAACCATTCACATAGTTGATGGTTACTTTGAGGTTACCTAATTTCTTTAAGGGATAATACTTGAGGATTATAAGCTTTTGACATAGAATCAATCGTTCATGGTTTTTCATTTCATTTACTGTATCTTCAATAAGGACAAATAGTGGTTTGTAGGTATTAATGTAGTCGTTTAATTTAACTGTCGCTTAGGATACCCTTCTAGTTTGATTATGAGGAAAGTGATAATCCTATCCCAATTAGAGTGAAATTGTGGTTTGGCAAGTGCTTAGACTTAACCCTGCTGTTTTAAAGGTTGATTTTTTCAGGTGTAATTTGTTGGTGATATTGTCTACGTTCCAAAAATATTTGTATATAATGTATATAAGCGAGCCTCTATTTATAAATTTTCATAGATTTATTCATATTTGTATTATTTATTTGAAATAAAGCTACATCGCATACGTTTTTATTTCTTTTTTGTAATTTCAAAAGCAAGAAGGCTTTATGGAAGAGTTATTGTTATAGTTGTTGCTATAGAGGAGTTAACATCGAGCTATTGTTGTTGGTTCAATTTTAGACCAAATTTTGTGATTCCAATGGAACAAGCTTATTTATTAGATGGAATTATACCAATACATAAACCACTACGCTAATTTAGTGTATTTAATGTAGGGCTGCTGTTCTAATTAAACCATCCTGAATAAGTAAAAATCTGAAAAAGACTTGAAATCCTTGTATATATTCACAAGAAAAAGAGTAAGAACAGATAGTAAAAAGAAATAGTTAACCAACCTCCACGTAACATATAAGACAGGCGAAGGAAAAAAGTCTCATCAGTATTCACTTTAAGAACAAATTTAATTAGAAATCATTTATGATCTGTGTAACAAATACAAGATGAAGTGTAAAAAACTATCATTCCATTCAAAATGTACCATTACGCTCCATAGTTGACCACAGAATATCAAATTTTAAGAACGAATTACTGAATATCGAGTATTACTGAATCAAAGCTGTCAAATAACCAAAAAGAAAATAAAGCTCTTTTAATTAACAATTAATAACCTCAATAAAATATACCGAACACAAGCTGTGTTATAATAATAATATTTGCTAACAAACTGGCATCATTAAACTGATAAATGTTTTACTACATTCGTACACAATTTTGTATCTACAGTGATACCCATTTAACAATAGTACTTAAAGAGTACTATTATGATACGAAATTCCCAAATTCGGTACTGTCAAATTTAAAATTTTAACCAAAAACTACATCTGATCACTGAACGCAATTCTTATCTGCTAAAAAATGAGTGGCTTATGAATTTCGAACAATATCATTCAATAGACTGATTCATTATCGCTTTTATAGCGATCAGCGCGGACAAACGCAATGACTAAATTGACCGAACTAATACATCATTGGAGGCCACCGTGTGAACAGACCTTAAAAGCTTTGTTCACCGAATAATCTGACTAGGTTATTATTTCTTTGGGTTTCAATTTATGGCTGAAATTCATTCTTTCAGTGCCAATTTATTTTCTACTCTCTTTTGTTGGTACTGGTTTACTTGCTTGCAGCTAATATAACCTTTTCTCATGCCTATGGAACATTTATTGTGATAAGAAGTACATTATAAAACAAAAAGAAGTCCCGTAAATTTTATTTAATCTTATAGGAGTTGATACATAATATATGTTAGTCTGAGACAATGTCATTTTTAATGTTTAAAATGGAAAATGCCGTATCTAGTGCTTGAGAAATCTATGTATGATATTTGTTATTTCAGAATATAGATGGCAGTGGGAGTAAAATAGAAATTCTATTCTATGGATGCGACTCAAAGTATAACCCCAGATTAAGTATGTGAATCACAGAATATATAATAGACCATATAATAGTGTAAAAGAGATGTTTTATAAAAGTTTGATGAACTTGTGTTTTGAAATCTTATGAATTTTACGTTCTATTTTTTGGTTTACGAGGGTTAAGTAATGAGGTAACGGTAATTGTATACAAGAAGTGTTCCTGGGTAAATGCTTACGAAACTTTTCCTACCCCCTATTTTCGAGGGTGCTTGGAGACGAATCTGGCTTCAGTTTCATCCGCTCGGACACGGTTTTCGAGGAAATGAATTTTCCACTTTTCCGCATGAGGCCATTTTTTCTATCAAATAACTTTCACTTCACACTACATAGATAGCTAATATTAATACTAATAGATGCTACAACACTTCCTTTACACATATCATATATTAAACCGTCATAAAACCTATTAGAAACTTTCGATGTTTAGTTACTTCAAATGTATACAATGACTTGCAGTTGGCGTCGTCCATTGTAATCGTACGCCCTCCGTGTCGTTCGATGAAACTACACACATACAGAGAGGCTCCAAAAGCTAACTTTGAATATTAACAACTAAATACGCTGTTATTTTGAAGGATACTAACCTAACCATAATAAGTAGACAGTCAGGTTAGGTTAGGTTATAATTATTATTTATGTGACTGAACTTTTAATAGGATCTGGTAATATAAGGATGTGTAGGCAAAGAAAACTTCAGTTAATCTTTGGTGTAGTATATTAAGTACAAGTTTATGACTGAAAACAGGATACAAGTATAAATACTGGTAACCTGTGTAGGAAATTGAATGCTATGTATGATATACAAAAAATAATGAACATCTATTTAAATATTAGGATAATAACTAGCCAGCTGTCAGGCAAACTATCCAGAAAACTCTCTAATTAACATCTGGTATGCTGCACGATTCATAAAATATTTTACAGCGGGAAAATCCTGTATCATATACTTAATGCCCAGTCTTTTAGAAATTCCAAATTCAATTTTTAAAAATTCAATATACTTAAACTAATTATCGTAAAAGCCTAATTAATTTTTATCACAGAAAATATATTCGACACATTATAATTTCTCAATATATCTTACTTTTAGTTTGTTTATTTGTCGATCATGAAGTCTTCAATTTTTTACGATATGTAGTTTACGTTTGATATCGTAAACTTTCCATTATCGAAAAGTTCAAAAATACCACTACATAAATATAGTCAAAATATGTCAATATAAAAAGGGTTTACAAAGCTGTGCGTTCGTCGTATACAATTACAGCTTCGTTGTCCACCAGGGAGTCGGTGTCCTTGTGCAGGAATTGGCTCCGAGACTTGCTCAGAGCGATGATGGCTGCTTCATCGTTGCGCATCCGGTTTTTTCGCTTCTTGCTGAAGTTTACCTGAAAACAACGATCCACGTATACTTTGAGGAAATGATAACTTAATTACAAATACAATATTGTTTTGTCTACTTCGGTTAGCCACACAAGTCCGGTCCTGCTTATATTATTACACACGAGTCCTTAATACAACTTTTATATTTCACTAACATGGCTAATGACGATGGATCCAATAGCGAAGTAGACAAAAATAAACTTTAAACAGTTTTTTTAATTATTGAAAAAATCGGTTTTACCTTTGCGTATAAATCATTGATGTCATCTTCAGTGGAGAGGGGTCTGGGTTTTGACCTCACCCATGCAGGTAAACTTCTAGTTTTCAAGGTAGGTTCTCCTGGAGACTGATCGTCTTTGGAGCCCACTTCATCTAATACTGTAAGACATAATACAAATATAATGTAAAATAATATATAATACGTAAAACATACATAAATACAACTACTTTACGTTGAAAAAGAGTAAAATAAATATTTATATAGTTGTTATTTCTGTATAGATAAATGAAAATTGTAGTTATTTTACACGTTCAGTTAACGCACATTTTCACACGTTATATAACGCTCACGACGAGGCTCTTAAAGGAACCACCAAGTTCATACAAAATCTTCTTAGAATTCCTTAAATTAAAGGCAGAAATCGTTAAAACTGCTCCATTTAATGTTTAACAAATATTTGAATAAAATGAAGTAAAATCCTAGATAATTTGCGCCGCCCCCTTGTCATATTGAAGGCACCTCCGGAGCATGCCTCTAGAGGCTTCGGATAAAAAAGGGTCGATTTACTACATTGATTTTGTCAAAATGCCGAAATTCGAACGAAAAGCATTTCCTACATCGACCTAAAAATTTCGTGACACACACACGAAAACAGCCGCTTAGTAAATATAGATAAGATAAGAATTAATAGTTTAAAATACCGTGTGTTGATATTATAAGAAACAGAAAGAGGATGGACGTATTAACGTTCGTCGACGCCTTTAAATGCAATTACATTGACTATCACCGTTATTGTCATTCGAGTTAATCGAAGTTAGTTCGGTTTCGTAAAGGTAGCCATACACGTACAGGAAATCCTCAAGGAAAAAGCCGCCGGGATTTCCTCTATCAAACCCTCGCCTATACATGTAGAGGTAGAGGATATCCTTGAGGAATTCGGATTTTCCCCGGAAGTTTCAGTGTTGATTGGTGGTGGTTGTTGGTTGATCTCGCGTTTTTTCAATTTAATTTGTCATCATAGGATCAACGGATGATGATATTTTGGCAGCTGTAACATCTGACTTCGTAGTTCCAGCTTCAAGGCGGAAAAATAATGGTTCTTGTTTGGGATTCCCGGAACTGCATAGCTCATAGCCGTCCTTAAGGTGGCCTCCATACATAGTGGGGAATTACTTCAGGTCTGGACTGCACAGTCCAAACTTCAAGGATTTCCTGTACGTGTATGGTGACTTTTAGGAATATAACGCGCTCTCCTACCTTAGATGTGTTTAAGTTTGCAATATTTTAACATTGTTTACATGTAGCTGTATTTAATAAAAACATTGGAGGTTTTTTAATATGACTTCAATGACAATCTGTAGTTTATTTCATCGATATTTGCCAAATAAAAAATCTCAAAACATATCGTGGCTTGTTTTTATGGCTAGGCTCAGGTAGACTGTTCCGTTTATCGGCAAGATAAGAGAGTCTTTTATTTGGCAAATAGCGATGAGATGAATATTCTGCTTTACCGATTTGAGTAAGTTTCTTTTTTTTGTTCTTAGTTCAACAAAAACATGATAACGTGCGGGGAAAGATCCTGCAACATTTTTTTTTTTTTTTAGATAATGATTGATTTCTTTTGGCCCTAAAGATTAAGGAACGATGCTTAATTATATTTTGATTATCATATTTTGAGAGGAATTCATTCAAAATATTCAATATACTGTTCCCCTAGAAAATAAAATCAGTATGTATGAATATTTTATCGAAAGAATTACTATAGGCCCAAACATGCATGTTTGGTTTTAATAACATCGCTGTGTATGAGATTTTGGTCGCATGCATTTATAATAGCTAAAAATTCCCTGGGGATTCCGAATTTTTTGATACCTCCAGTCAAACCAATCACATTAATAATAATATTGAAATAATTATTGGATTAATTCTAAAACAACAGTGTATACAAAACATAAGAAAATCTGTGGACTTACTGCTGCTAGATGCGTACTGGGTATTGTTCGGGGAAAATTCAGATATCTCTGGTAAGGGAGACTTCGGGACAATCTCACCGTTCACTATATTGGAAGGTATGGGCTGACTTACTGGCCTCTGTCTTCTACTTGAGGAATTACTTGATTGTACCTAAAAATTAATACGGAACTTGAATCTTCATATAAGGGTTCATAATAATAATGATAATAATAATAAAACCCCATATTAAAATAATTTAGCAATTCTTTAATGCCAATTTAAATAAACTTGCAAATCTCGAAAAAACAACTTCAGTTCTCGGAAAAGTATTCCAGTAGTTCGAATGCCGATTGTGTGATATAATTTATATGTTATGCGAAACTTTTCAGTATGATTACTATTAATATTATAATTGATGTAAGAAACGATTAATTTACGAGAAATTAATCGAGGAAGCCGTTACTCTGTGGTAGTTCATAATTCACAACGGAAATGAGTAAAAACAATTACTACGTTTTTATACCACTATATTTTCACAGAAACGTGACTGCGGTTTCGACAATTATGTCATTTTCAAACGATGATTCAACTAAGAAAAAAATAAAAAAACATTTTATTCTTAGTTGAATCATCGTTTGAAAATGACATAATTGTCGAAACTGCAGTCACGTTTCTGTGAAAATATAGTGGTATAAAAACGTAGTAGTTGTTTTTACTCATTTCCGTTGTGATTAATTTACGATTGAAATTTAAAAAAATTACATTTAGATACATTCATTTCAGTGAATTATTGCTCCGCCATGTAACTACTCTATCGAATTTGTACAAATTTTTCTTCATGCAATTATAAATGATCGCTCTTTTTCATAAAACAGTTGTATACAAGATATTCGTTGTTAAACTGTTAATCGCGACATGTTGACGTTGTAAGGTTTGTGGATGCTGTAGATATATTTCCGAGAGAACACAAATGGCGAGCAATTCAAATTCTATAGTTCCAACTAAGACACTATAGTATACAAATGTTTTTTGAATATCGTTATAAATCATATCCACCTGTCCACCGTTTTCCAAGCCGTGGCAAATAAAATACCTGAAAACAGCTACGTTAGTCAATCATTAGAGCTGTTCAGGAGAACTGGGAAGGAAAGAGGGCGATCGTTCTAGAGCGATCCTTTACTTTTAGATTTTTTTTTTAAATTCACATCAGGAAATTATTTCGATAATCAAGACGATAAGAAAAATGCGTCTGTAAATTTGGAAATCCATCTGACTGCTTTACCTGCGCGGAAGATCCGGGATTACTCGAGCTCCTTGGCACGGGGCAGATGCCGGGGCACTGGGTGCATTGGGGCCCGCCTATAATCCTGGGGGTGTACCAGGGACTCGGCTGCACCGGAGCCACCAGTCTGTTGCTGTAGCCCCAACTGCAGCCCTTCTGTTCGGCGAACACCGCCGCCTGACTGGGGTAGGCCGGGGAAACTACGGCAGGCACTTGGGTGCCCGACGAGGTAGCGTCTACTTTACGCATACCTGAAAAAAAGTTATAAATGGAATGCAGGAACGTGTGAATAACGACAGAGGTGTCGTATAAAGTTGTGATAACCACCGATTTCTGGACCAGCCCAATGGATCATTTTATGATCCATTGACATATGTCTTGTTTAAACGGCTTATAGTTTTTTTTTTAGTAATTAAAGTATATTTTTGTCAAAGTTGCTTCATTGGACTTTAGTAGGTTCTAAAAATATTATATGAAAAATAGATGCTCTTTACAGGTTTTACAATTTTTATAATGTTTTTTTACAAAGCCTAGAGGGTGTCCCAATGTTTTATGGTACATGGAGCTACCACATATTCTTGACGTTAAGAGGGGGAATTCTGCCGCAGTGAAATACGATGGCGCCACTTGTATATTATTTTTAAATTATTGATTTCTGTTACGAGAACAATATCGTTCATTGTTCATGATGGATGTTACAAGGCAGGAATTTACATATTTTTTATAGCGTAATATTTGTTTATAAACGAGATAATAACATTTATAGTTTAAACAACAAAGTCGTATAAAAGATCACAGACACATTTTTTTTTTAAATTCCTTTATGCTAACTCCTATTATAAACCTTTATCTTCAACCCCTGAAAAGTACAACTCGATAGGAAACATATTTTAGGAAGTCAATAACTCAAGAAAATAGCTTGCATTCCCGCTCAAATTTGTTGACATTATATAGCCGTTTTACACACCCTACCGTTGTTTCAGACTGGTAGTTAGTTCATCTGCTATATCACAGATGGCCAACGCTAGAATATATCCTGTGGCCATCTGTCGGTCACTAAGACAAGTCATAGCCATAGTCAAAGTATGAAAATATATATTTTTGTATTAGAAGGTTGTGGACTTATATAATATATAATTTTACTTGTTTTGTGGTACAGTAGCGCCATGTTTATTGGCGTGACAGAATTCCCTATCTTAAGTAGCTTTTACTAATGTACTACTATATTAAGTTGCTTTGTTTGGCCGCTAGAGGACATCGATTGATTTTCTATTGTAAAGATAAGTCGTTTACTTAATGTTTTTCTCCATTATTTTCTCCATCTTTTGTGGTTTACAATCAATTATCATTGCAACAACAGTATGTTGTGATAATTGTTCTTTGAATTGTCTCAGTAGTTCCAGATGTCTCATTAATATTCGAGACCTGAGAGAAAATATTTACAGAAATTACACTGTTATTAGACATTTTCTGTCTACTCAATAAGTTTACAAACAAAGCGGTACAAAATGGGAACAAGGAAAACGATAGAGTGAGACCATGGATATGTACGTGAGCGTGAGCTGAAATAAATCGACGCCACTCTCACTAATCCACATAATATCACCTAACTCCTATTTTACTAAACTTCATGTGTATCACATTGGTTCCCTACCTACCTGTATGTACCATCAAGAAAAAATGCGATGAAACAGATTCGATACATTTGCCTACATTTGACAAAATTGAATTAGTTTTCTAGTTAATTATGCTTTCGGTCAATAAACGTTGGGATCACATTTACGTTTTTGTGATCAAAACCATAATTACTTCCAGAAATTAATTAATTATCACGTCTGTTTCGAGAGAACGTATCGAGAGCGTTTCATTACATTACTTCTTGATGATATATTTATTTTGTTTAGAATCATTTGAGAGTAAAGTATAGTATCGTGCCTAATTTGTTTGCCCCGAGTATAAAGATTTTCCCGTCAACACATAATTAGAGATTAATAATTACCTGGCGTATTCGTTCTAGAATGTTCAAGGTTTGAATAATCATCTGGCAAGGAACAAAAGGATATTGTTTCGTATTTAATTGTATGAAGGTATTGTTTCTCACCCATAATTATTAAGCAGGGAGTAACGACCGTTTGGGGTTTTTAGAGCATTTGGGAACGCCCTAAAATTATTTCTGAGAGATATATTACTGTTATGTCAGATTTATCTTTATAACTACATCAAATCAAAGGACAGAGTTGATATTTTGACCAGTTCAACTGTAGTTAAAAATAGTGCTAAAGGGCGTTGCCCATAGTAGCCTATATTAAATCTAATTATTATTATTACTAATATAATCATTAGTCTTCAAATCTCCAGTTATATATTACATACGGCTGATTCACTCCAGATATAGGGTCTTTCAATAGGGATGTTAGAAATTTGTGAGGTTATAGCGGCCATGTTGTTAAAGCAACATCTGTAAAATTTGTTGTGAATTGTTCCGTATTATATGGCAAATCATCGTAGAAGATTATAGCGTTCAACAACGTATGCAAATTATCAAATTTTATTTTAAAAATCAGTGCTCCGTTCGAGAAATGTTCCGCGCATTACGTGATTTTTATCCTTTCTACAACCGTCCCGCCGAGTCGACTATTCGACGTTTGGTGGCCAAATTCGAGTCAACCGGTTTAATAAATAATCAGCCAACCCCCGTACGTCACCGAGACGCAAGGTCTGCTGAAAACATCGCTGCTGTCTGTGAGAGTGTACGGGTCAATTTCTCGTCATTCACTAGAACTTGGCCTTTCTGCGACTTCGACAAGATCATCGAAAATTGGAGACGTGCCACCAAGCAAAGCCGTGGCGAACATTTGAACGACGCGACGTTATATTCCATACCATAAAATATTCCTTCAAATAAAAAAAATTGAGTGGATATCTCACACCCAACTTGTTTTATTTTTGTTTAAAAATCGTGCGTCCTTATTAAAAGACCCTTTATACGATTTTAACAATAAATTGGTGTACGATTAATATATTTATAAATAATAAACCAGGTGTCTCTAATAGGTGACGCGGTAGGCCATGACGATGTAAGAACTCTAAGCATTGGCGTGGTATATGTAAATATGTACTGATAAATAAACGCAGTGAAGGTGAAGGTATTAAAAATTGTATTAACTGTTCCTTGTTTAATTACAAATATTATTATTAAAAGTAGCTATATTTTTTCGTGATATTAATTTATATAAACTAGGACGGTTGGTATGGCACTGCGTTAAATATGTAGAAGTATTAGGGGACGGGATTTTCAAATTTAGCTATGACGTTATTTTCAGCATAATAACCGTCGAAATCCGGTCGATGTAGTTTGCTTACGCTTCTCCCGGAAATTGACCCAATCGCGACCAATCAGTAATAAGTATGTTACATCGCAGTAATGGAAAATACATTTTTCATTTCCCTTTTAAGCAAATGGGACTAAAGTGGGGTCAATTAGCAGCATATTTGTAAATGGCCATATATGTCTCATTTTGATCTAAGATGACTGTTATTTCAAAACGATCCTCTGCAATTTTCATTATACTCACTAAATAAAAGCATTAGTTTGAATATGTCTTCATTACTATAGTTTTCCTAGATTATTTCCAGTTTTAAACGATGTCATACTAAATATATAGGTAGGTATTTATTTGAATGCGAATCACTGCCAAAAGCATTATTGCAGACAGCAACAGTCACAGAATTTCAAAGGCGTCTTTGTATTGATAAATTATAAAATCAATTAAGGACACTTAATTTTTTTAAACAAAGCCGAGATATTTTTAATTTTAAATATATGGTCCTATTTTAAAAACTATATACAAAATATTTTAGAATGTTTTGAAAAAAATGTTTTAGATAAAAATTTCGATAGATTTTCTACAAAAAAAAAAAAACCGTTTGTGGAGAAAACCTCTGAAAAAATTCATATAGACGTAAGAAAGACGAAGAATTTTAAGGATGCCTTCGGATTTGCCATAAATTCAGAAATTCCCTGGATAAGTTTGAATTTTAATAAAGGAAGATTGCTTTGAACTCGCAGTTTGAAAAACTTTTTTGATTGTACGAGAAAACCGATAGATTTTCATTAAAACGGAAGTTGCTATCGTGTTCAAGAGGTCGATTTATGTCATAATCAGTGTAATCTGTTTTACGAAATATTTCAGACAACATTCCTTTACTAGTGTACATCAATTTTCTTTGGCAAAAATCATTTATAGAGAAAAAATCTGAAAAAATTCGTATAGATGTAGGAAGGATGGAGAAATTAATGATACCTCCGGATTTGTGATAAATCTAGAAGTTATCTAGGTATAGTTGAATTTCGAAGGTGGTGCATTGAACTTGAAGTTTCATAATATGTTTGGTTTTACGAGAACATCGATAGTTTTTCACTAAAACGAAGATTCTTATCGTGTTCAGGAGGTCGATTTATTTCATAATCAGTGTAATTTGTTTTGATTTTGAGACGAAATATTTTAGATAAAATTCATTTACTATGGTCCATTAATTTTCCTTCACAAAAAAAACATTTTATCGGGAAAAATCTGGAAAAATTCGTATAGATGTAGGAAGGATGGAGAAATTAATAATGTTTCCGGTTTTGTCATAAATCTAGAACTTTTCTAGGTGTTGCTTTGAATTTACAGATTTATTTTTTTTTATTTTACTAGAAGATTGATAGCTTTTATTAAAACGGAGATTGTTATCTTGTTCATCAGGTGGATATATGTCACAATCAGTATAATTTGTTTCGATTTTGAGACGAAGTATTTTAGACAAAATTCCATTACTATAGTCTATCAATTTTCCTTAAAAAAAAAAAAAAAAATTTATCGGGAAAAAATCTGGAAGAATTCGTATAGACGTAGGAAAGATCTCATGATCTATGAATTAATGATGCCTCCGGTTTTGTCATAAATCTAGAACTCCTCTAGGTATGGTTGAATTTCGAAGGTGTTGCTTTAAACTTGTCGTTCGAAATTTTTTTTGATTTTACGAGAAATCCCATGGGTTTTCATTAAAACGGAGATTGCTATCGTATTCAAGAGGTCGATTTATGTCATAATCGGTGTAATTTGTTTCCATTTTGAGACGAAATATTTTAGACCACATTGCTTTAATATAGTCCATCAATTTTCTTTCACAAAAAAAAAACAAAAACGTTTTATTGAGAAAATATCTGTAAAACTTCGTATAAACGTAAGAAAGACGGAGAAATTTAACGTTGCCTTCCGATTCGCCATAAATCAGAAGCTCTTTAGGTAAGTTTGAATTTAGAAGATGTTGCTTTGAACTTTCAGTTCGAAATAGTTTTTTGATTTTACGAGAAAATCGATTATCACTAAAATGGAAATCACGATCGTATTCAGGAAGTCAACGTATGTCATATTCAATGTACTTTGAGTCAATTTTGATTCGAAATTTTGGACAAAATTCTCATACCGATTTTCTTTCACAAAAAAAAAACAGAAATATTGTCCAGATCATCTCCGGTGAAAATCTAAGCGATTTAAAATATTTCATTACCTTATTCATGAAAGGTGTCATGAATAAGATATCAAGGATTAAATTCAAATCTTGGTCATGAATGACCAGGATTTGTGTTTAATTAATTTTTGATATCCAGTTAGCTCTGAAATAGTAATATTTATTTCTGTTTGAATGACTGTAATCTATTTCTACGGTGGTTGGTTGACAAACAAGGTCCGTTAACGTATCGTAATCGCTGCTTATCAATTTCAATCACGATTTCCCGATTAGGGAAACTCTCGGCGTCCCACGCTTTCAATCAGCCCGACCACTTACAGTAATGTTTGTCCCTGCGCGGCATGACGCAGCAGCGGTAGAAGAGGAAAGCGCAAAGTAAGCAGACAACGAGGGCGGCGCCGCAGAAGACGGCGGCCAAGACGGGCAATCGTTCGGCGGATATTTTCCAGCCTCTAGTGGAGGCCGTGGGCTCGGGCCACATGCTCGCCGTCAGCGTCACCCACTGCTGCTGCAGCACCACGCCGCCACCCACGTCCACATCGTACACCTGCCCCTCATCTCCTGCAACAAGAGAAATAATTGTTAACATAGGGGAATCACACATACGTAAATCTTAGACGGGTCCTAAGGTTGTATTCTGGTCTAGAATTAAAAAAAAAAAAATCGATTTTGTAAAAGTCTAGACCTTTAAGAAGAATATATCCTCCAAAGGAATTTTCAAAATTCTAATTATTTACGGAGTTATAGCTACTTTAGTGACGCGGCAACTAAACCGGTCCTGCCGGAGCGAATCAAATAATAGACGGTAGACATTTCCCGACTACCTGAGGATGGGCACAGCTTACTGTAGTATTGAGTAAGCTGTGGGATGGGTCCCCCATAAAAACCCCTTTATACTCCATATATACTTAATAATAATAATAATAATAATAAAATATAAATCAATGAATCGTTAAATTCATTGATCTCGACTTTTGCAACAAAACATATACACGCAGGAACACGGACAATTGAAATTGCAAATTATATAGCTGTGTTCATTTTCAATGAAGGCGTTTTACTAATTTTAAAAATGATGAACGTCATGGGAATCACTATTGGTTCTGAAGCCCATGCGTTCGTTGTCAGACGGGACGAAACTCGGATTGAGTGCTCTGAGCTACGAGCTTCTGACGCTTCTAAGGATAGTCCAAACAATCTGTCTGAGCCCCTATGTTAAATGGTCACTAATTGTAAACAGCAAAAAAAATTTGAGCATATAGAAAATAAAATTTCAAGAAACTTACAGTTTCTTGCTCTCAAAATGGCGGCCGATAACATAACCTAAGAAATTCGCAAAAGTCAAAAAAAAAACGAGTTTTCGCGAATAAAAAAGAAAGTTGTGCTCGGATTGGAAAAAGTTAAATAAGAAAGTTGTAGATAATGAACAAATCTTTCGATTCAATTTGTGTGAGCTCGAATCGATTCATTACTTTTCGAGATATATCGAAAAAACCGTTGAAAATTGCGTTTTTTTGTTTTTGCTCTCAAAATAACAATATTTAATGAAAACATTCAATAATTTCAGAAAATATAGTCCTAAGTGAGACGAAAACAATCGTTTTTGTACAATTCCAAAATATTTTTTTTCAAAGTTATAGTTGATTTCGTAAAAAAAGGTGTTTTCGTAAAACGGTTTTTCCATCGAAACGTATGGTCCTACAGACTTGTTCGATGGCTTATATTTAATTCTTTAGGAATTGTACTAGAAGCATGTTTTCAGCAACAATCGATTTTTTAAATTTTTTATATAAAAAATCGCGTTTGAAAATGACGTAATTTTCGTACATCGGTTTTTTGGCAATCAATTTTTGTAATAAAACCGATGTACGAAAATTACGTCATTTTCAAACGCGACTTTTTATACAAAAAATAAAAACAATCGATTGTTGCTGAAAATATATTTATAGTACAACTCCTAACGAAGAAAATAAGCCCTCGAACAAGTCTGTAGGACCATCCGTTTCGATGGAAAAGCCGTTTTACGAAAACACCTTTTTTTACGAAATCAGCTATAACTTTGAACAAAAAATATTTTGGAATTGTACCAAAATGATTGTTTTCGTCTCACTTAGGACTATATTTTCTGAAATTATTAAATATTTTCATCAAATATTGTTATTTTTAGAGCAAAAACAAAAAAACGCAATTTTCACGGTTTTCTCGATATATCTCGAGAAGTAATGGATCGATTCGAGCTCACAAAAATTGAATCGAAAGATTTTTTCATTATCTACAACTTTTTCCAGTCCGAGCACAATTTTCTTTTTTATTCGCGAAAACCCGTTTTTTTGATTTTTGCGAAAATGTTAGGTTATGTTAGCGGTCGCCATCTTAAGAGAAAAAAAAACTGTAAGTTTCTTGAAATTTTATTTTCTATATGCTCAAATTTTTTTTTTTTGCTGTTTACAATTAGTGACCGAGTCATTCCCTATTGATCGGACTAGGAGGCTAGAACTGCTCGTCTAGCGGAAAAAGCTTTAGAAAAATTACATTTTGAAGTAGAAGAAGGCCCATTGTATGGATCAGGAATCGCCGATTAACGAAAAGTATAACGCACCATTATCTGACTTAGACTGTCTGAAATTGTTCAAATATTTAAATGAGTTCTTCCCGAAACTACTTTTTTCAACACGGTTAACATTATATCTCAAGTTCTAATGAACCGATTTACTTGAAATTTGGTACGAACCTTCTCTATATAACCCTTTCCCTACCAGATTTAGGAAGATACATGTAAAGACAATATAAAATCTTATAAAGGGTGGAGGAATTCTCAAAAAATGTCACGACAACATAAAAATAATAACAAAATCGAATTTTTGTATATATTCCAATTAAATTGCGTAATTGCTTAATTAGAAATTAAAAATGTATCGAAATTAAATAATAATAGGCAGATAGTGTGTCGAAAGAAAATCTGTTTTTGGGCGAGAATCTTTTTGCAGAAAATTGTCTCTATAAGGCTGGGAAAAAAATTAATAGAACTGTATTTGTTTTAATTTACTGAGACCATATACGACCATTTAAGTGACCATTTTTGCTAGGAGCTTTGAGACTTATTAATTCAGTCTTTGGCGATAGCAAGGATAAAAATGCATTTTGCCTCGACCGGGAATCGAACCCGGCTCTCCCAGTTTCCGGCTAGTTGCTCTGACCGCTGAGCTATCGAGGCACATTCATTATCCCTGTTAATGCGCCAATTTTAATGCGTCACTACAAGTCTAAACCACATTGCACTTTGACTATAGATTTATTTATCCAGTTGTAAAATCATTACGATTATAGGCACGTTATTGTAACGCAACTTGATACAAGGTTTTTGATGTTTGAAAATGTGAGAAAATTGTATATCAGGAGACAAAACACCGATGTGCTAAAAATGCATAAATCAGTAAAACTTTTACAAAATAATGTTCTAGTTTTGTTAAATCTTAAAAAAAGTTTTGCACAAAGATCGAAAGATTACATATTTCTTGACGGGTCGTTTCGCCAACCAAGTTGGCACCTTCGGGATACGATTAAAACTTGTTTATTATATATGTTTTGAAGTATTCAAAACAATACAAATTAAAATTAGCTATAAAATTATTGAATTGATCTGTTACAATACACTTATAGATTTATATACGAGGTTAATTGTTTTTTGTAATATTTTGATTATACATAGTAATACCTTACGCTTATGCAATTTTAAAGGTTAAAATGCTATTTTTTCCCTATTTGGGCATTATAGAACTAAACAATATGAAGCCACTTACCACCGAATATCTAGCACAGGAACGAATTAGAAAATTTGGACACTGAAACTTGCAAAGTATGCGACTTGACACTAGTTGCGTGGCCTACTAATAAATAATACGCTACGAGGTTTTTTTTTGTGATCTGGCTACAACCTTGAGATTGCTAAAGCATCCGGATTGCTTGGTGATAAATTAAACAATATCAATGCATAAATGATAATAGTGAATATTTCAGAAGTGACAGGTTTTTTACATAAATACCACGGTTCGTTTACATGCATTACATACTTATAAACTGATAAAAATAATTCTAGGGGAATAAGCTGTTACAAGAGCTTTTGAAAATTGACTGTCATTCGCTGTTACAAGACAAAGAAAATTCTAGTAATTTCTTCATCCCTGATTTCAAATCTGAAATTGGTTTTTCGCTACATGCTCTGGTTTCCATGAAATTTGATGTTGAATATAGAGCATATCATACAGGGTGCCGTATAACTGTCTCCCTATTTTTAAAGTGTAATAAAACAAATATTATTTGAAATACAATAAATTTATTTTTATATCTTAAGAGTACAAATAAAACCGTTTTATTTTATATGGTTTTAAAAAGAATATCGTCCAAGTGCTGTCCACCATTATGCCTGAAATGGTGCTGCCGCAAGCGATTTATGAAATTTATCATAACTTTTGCTAGCATTTCTTGCGGTATTCTTCGAATTTCCATACGGATTGTCTCTTTCAGTTGTATTAGGGTCCTTGGACGATGTTCGAAGATTTCAAATTTACATAAGGAAGTCACAAGGCGTCAAATCCGGCGAGCACGCAGGCCATGGAATATCGCCTCTTTGGGAGATCAAGCTCCCAGGGAACATTTCTCTCAAATGTTGCAGTGATGCTCGGGATGTGTGGGCTGTCGCCCCATCCTGTTGAAATCAGACATTCTGCACATTCAGTTCTCAGCCCCAGCAAGGGCTGGGACGAAAAAATTCTGAATCATCGCTAAGTGGCGTTCTGGATTGACGGTAACACTATGCAGATGCCTTTCGTGTATCGTTCTCGGGTTGTCGTGGCTCCAGTACCGAAAGTTTTGCTTGTTTATGCAGCCAGACAAGTGGAAGAGCGCCTCATCACTGAAAAAAACATTTCCTGAGGTAAATTTTCAAACATGTTTTCACATGCAGTCATTCGACTATTCCAATCACGTTCTGACAATTCCTGTGTAAGAACCAACTTGTATGGATGAAAGTGAAGATCCTGATGAAGAATTCCTCGCAAGTTGCGATCAGAGAGACGAAGGGTGGTCACATGTCTCCAGCAGATCGTGTAGGTGACCGTAACATTGAGCGTCTGATTATCTCGATGTTTTTGGGTGTCCGAGCTGTCCGTGGACGTCCACCTCTCTCTTGGTAACAGATCAAGTGTTCATGAAGTTTTTTACCCACAAAACAATTGATTTTCGATTTGAGATTGCTCGATTTTGCGGAATTTCAAATCGGATGCGGAACGCTCGTTGTGCAGCGATGACGGATCCATTTTCGCGGATGTACACTTCCAAGGCGATAGCGCACTGTGCGTTGGTCCACATGGCGTTTCAGACTAAAACTGGTTTCAAATAAAAACTGTTTTGTCTTAGCGCGTGTATTACCGCTACCCCCACTTTTCTACAACGCCGCCCGGCTCCACCAGCCGCATTGAAAATAGGGAGTATTAAGTTGCACCCTGTATTAAGTTAATATATTAATCCTATGATGCACCACCTATCTCAATATTGATGTGTTATTGTATGTTGGGGTTCAGATCCCAACGCGGGGAGTTTGGTACCTCTTCCTGGGCATCATGTGCATTTGTCCTTATCTTTATGTGTAACCTTCTCCTTCGCTGCCTCAACCTTGAGGGGGCAAATCTCAGTCGATTTGTGGATGTCAAAACATTAGAAAATGAACTTTAATTCAGAAATAAGCTTTTTCGAACCATAAACTTTATGCTCCATTGGGAAAATTATTATTCAAAGACAGCCTGACGAATTTTGACAACCAAGAATGATCGACATAGCTCCGACAGTTATTTTAAAATCCACAAGCTTTGGCTAAGATCATTTTTGCTGTATGTTTACTTTAACGTATTTTAATAAAAACAGATGCCGTAAATGTGTTACACGTTCCAGTTAACCTGAAAATTATTAATTACAAACATTTATCAAAAACTCGATGAAAGTAAACTCCCGTTTTTCAACATACAGAATTAAATGTATAATTTTATCTCAATTCCAAGCAATTAATCATCCGCATATGGTAGGTGTTTACACCACATGTTATACTTCATTATCTTTGCGTCCATCAGTGTAAAACATACTTTTATTTATTTGTTAGTCTTGTACGTATCATGGTGTGTCAGCATGAAATGTAATACGTGAAGATTAACGTGGGATCAAATTTGAAAAATAGAGAATTGTACGTCACAGGTCACAGCTTCGGCCATGAAAACATTTTAATTTATTCAGTTTATTTATGAAATTAAAAAGGGCGCTTCCGAAATTAATTGCGATTTTTAAAACATCATCATCATTTAAAAATCATTTTTTGTTATTTTTTTATGTATATACGTGAAATTCATCATGTATGCAACGAATGGATACGTGATGAATCTTTTGTGCCCTAGAAGCTCTAGCCATAAACTCGAACATTTAAGTTGTACTATTTCTCTACGTTCTAGCCTTATTTCGAAAACAGAAATAAGGCTAGACGTATATTGCCCTCGATGTCACCATCAAGTCTCAAGTTTCGATCCCCAGTACTTCTGTATTTAAACATTTGTATGCGTTGCAGGATTATTTTGACAGAGAAAAGGTATTGCAATATCTCTTGAACCTTACTATGTTGTGTTTGTAATTCTTATTCCAGTGATTTTTTATATAAAGTTCGGTATTACTTGTCATAATTTTCTCATTTATGATTGGCTTTGGTTACGACTAAATTTAAGTTCGGTTTAGTTTATTTGGTTTAATACATGAACAAGGAAATAGGAAGGAAACTCAGAATCCATTTTAATTTACATTTATTACCCAAACATGGATTAGTGGAAATAATATTCTTGACAAAGAACAGCACCTTGTTATGTGTAACGGAAACTTCCATTTGTTAGTTGTGACTAATATAATCAGACTTCTACACTATATCGAGAGGAAGCCCCCTCGTCAAACGTTCTGGGAATTTCCCCACTGGAGAGACCTAACCTCAACCACGATCTCGCTTACAAACAACGCAACGGCTTACCAACGCAACGGGTTAGCAAATGGCTTGTTGCCGTAGGTTGTGTACAGTGATCCCAGTAAAGGCATTAGATGTGAGACAACTGTCTCTACTAATGTACGTACTTGCTCTGAGATACCCAGGTTACCGAACAAAGACTATGAGTTTCTGTTCGGTGCCCAGATAGAGACAACTGGCCCGATGAAAAGTTTTGCCTTTCTGTGGTAGACAGGATGCGCACCTTAAGACGATGAGCACTAAATATCACAAGTAACCGTCACCGATGGTATGAAAGCACCCAACAAAGTTCACCTGTAGTAACTGCTAAGTTACTATAACTTTATGAGTTGAAGTCGACCCCAATGTTCCCGGATGGAAACGCTCACATTTTGTCTGCACAAGATGCAATAAATTATGAACAGGGGGTTGTTATCCTATCAAGAACATACTAGTACGTACCAGTACGTACTAGATACGTACTAGTTGTAGTACACGGTAACTTATATTTCCGTAAAATAGATGAACACAAGGAATTAAGTTCCATGTCAAAGAAGTAATTATAAACGAATGAAAAACAAGCAAATGTAGTAATCTTGCCTGTACTGAAACTAGATCAGTGAATTATTATTATGACACAAATACGAAATAGTATTAAATTATAATTGGATAACATAGTGAAATAACGGGCCGGATATAGCCATTAGTCAACTAAAGAGGGATTTATTTAACTAATTATTTAGTTTGCCGATAATGAATTCACGATAGTTTTAATATTAACTGAAATACAAATGATTAAATACCTAGCACACAGCGGATAGTAACGGCGTCGGAAACTTTTCCCCCAGGTTCACAATTTCGCGAACCTGTCAGGTTCGTTATACCCCAATAGGTGATAAGGCCGATGTGGATAAGGGAGTGGAGAGTACTCGTAAGTGATAGTTTGCCGGTATTATGATTTTATGATATTTTAGTCTTCTGATCTTCTTGTCTTCTGGTCTTCTTGTCTTGTGGTCTTCTTATCTTCTAGTATTCAGTTGTTCTGGTCTTCTAATCTTCCAGGCTTACTGGCTGTCTCTTCCTGGACTTCCGACGGTCTCGTATTGGATTAATTGTAGACTGTCACTTCTCGAGTTAGTTTTCAACTGCGTTTTCTCGAATTAATTTATGACTGTTTCTTCTGGGGTTAGTTTTAACTGTCTTACTACCTCACGGCACAAAGGAACATAGATCCCTGACACTCTTGTACAACGAAAATAACTAGCATGGGGTCCTCCAAAGTATCAGCCCAATCAAGGCAAATTTGGCTTCAGGAGAATTTTTCTTTATTTTAAATCTAGCAATTTTCAAAAATTTATTTCTCCGAGTCTATTTAACCGATTGATCTCAACCTGATCGCATTTTTTTTTGAATTCTCTGTTTATCGAAAAAAATTATAATAAAGCTTAGATCGTATGCACGCTTTCGGGAGAAGATTTTAACTGATCCGTTAATTTCATAAAATTTGACCCTTTTTTAAAATTCCGCTATTTGTACAAATTCTAAAATTAAAAATTATGTATGGGCTCATATTGTTTGGCTCGATTCATAGTTTCAAAATTAGTAAAAATTTTAAGTGTCTAATGATTACACTTCGTAATACGACCTGTCAAACTTAATCGATTTTCAAAAAAATAGCTATTTTCAATTAGCTTCAACTTTTTTCTTTGAATTTCGAATTACTTAGTTGAAATAGTTTTCACAGCTTCGAATCGCTTTTTCAAGTTTTTTTGATATGTCTATGAACATATTTATTATCTACCCATATTGTTCTAAAAAAATCAAAATATTTTCTTTTTGGTTAAATCATATTAACAAACAAGGTTTTATTAAAAAACTGCACCTTGCTTGTATTTACTTTGTGCTTTTATACTTTAGAAATGAGACTAACTTCTTTTGAAAAGGAATATAAAATAGTTCAACTGAATTTATAAACAAAAGTTTCTGAAATACACTAAACAACGAATAAAATAAAATTTTGTTATATTTTATGATAATACTATAATGTAAAATAAAGTATTATCATTAATTGTACTTACTTACTTTCTAAAGTATTATGAATGAGTCTAAGAATTGCTGGGTTGTTACAATACGATTTTCAGGTTATTTGAAAATTTGTGACTCATATCCTGGCTCGATTCGAAAGTTCAAATTTTCAGGGCTTCTTAAGAATATAATAAATCAATTTTTGTGAAAGTTTCAAATAATTCGAAATTCAAAGAAAAAAGTTGAAGCTAATTGAAAATAGCTATTTTTTGAAAATGTATTAAATTTGACAAGTTATATTATGAAGTGTAATCATTAGATACTTAAATTTTTACTAATTTTGCAACTATGAATTAAGCCAAACAATATGAGCCCATACATAATTTTTAATTTTAAAATTTGTACAAATAGCAGCAATTTAAAAATGGGTCAAATTTTATGAAATTAACGGATCAGTTAAAATCTTCTCCCGAAAGCCTGCATACGATCTAAGCTTTAATATAATTTTTTTCGACAAATAGAGAGTTCAGCGAACAAAAATGCGATCAGGTTGAGATCAATCGGTTAAATAGACTCAGAGAAATAAATTTTTGAAAATTGCTAGATTTAAAATTAAAAAAAATTCTCCTGAAGCCAAATTTTCCTTGATTGGGCTGAGACTTTGGAAAACCCCATATATTAGGACCTACTTTCATATAAAAAATCATGAGCAAATCGCTGATCTAAGTGCGTAAAGTTTCGTCGAAAAGTAATGGATGTGCCCAGATATAAACGCCTCCCTGTATTTACCCTTCAAAGAAACTGCCGAAATTAACTTGTTCTCTTTTTTCTCCCCCTTTGAGGATCACGTTATCCAAATTTAATTGTTTACGCAAACCCTCGCAAGTACGAGATCCACTCCTACGAGCCGTATCGAGTTAAGGGAAATATTCCTATTTATGAAACATGTTTTGCGAACCTCATTTATGTGGCATCAAAGTTATGGCGTTTACAAGACGTATTGGATAATAACGAGGGTCTGGAGACATCGCAGATACCCACGCCATGTCTGCAATAGGTTGAGGTAAGTATACTCAATATCTGGCAAACGTTTTCGAATATTTTAAGATGTTTATTGGGCGAAGATAATTTATAGCTTGTAATACGAAAAGCATTCTTTAGTGTAATGATTCAGTTATAATTTTGCAATTAAATAAAGAACAGTTTATATTATAAGTAAAGAGGTAATATTTTCTAGGCAACATTTGTACAATATACACTAGGCACATTAAATTAATGGATGTAAAAATATTTTTAGGTGATTTTCAAAGGACTTTTAGCAAGGGCTGTAACAATTTAAATTTTTGATTGCTTTCCAAAAGCTCCACGGCTTTCATTTCTCATAATTTTTTTTTTCAGTGATTTCATCATCATAAAGCTTATTTTATCCTCTTTAATTTGAGCAGTCTAAAAACCTTGTACGATGATTTTTCGCTGAGTTATCGTCGTTCAAAGCAAAATATCATTATTGATTAAAAAAAACTCTCTTTTCTTACAATCATCGACATATTTTGATAAAAAATGTGGATTATTGCTAAAAAACAGTTTCAACCTCAAAAATGAATATAAAATGAAAAAGTCATCCTCAAATTGGTTTTTAGCAAAAACGACAAATTCAATCATTCCGAACACAATGACTAAAAAATCACAGCACAAATTTTCAGGATTTCTTTTGGATACTTTGAGGTTGAAAAGAAACAGTCAACATCCTTAGTCTATCCATTATTTGCAAGTTATTCCAAGTTACGCGAGTATCCCTAAATATGCAATTCTTTTTACCTCATTTTAAATCGACATTCTAGCACCGAAGAATTTGTAAAGGATACTTTGCAATTTTTAAAACCCTACTTGAATTTTTTGTACGTTAATTATTTCTTGAATAATTAATTGCCAAAATCAAAACTGACTTTTTTGCTTTGAACGACGATAACTCTACCAAAAACCATCGTACAAAGCTTTTAGACCGCTCAAATTAAACAGAATAAAATGATCTAAAAGCTTTATGATGAAGTCACTGAAACAAATTTATTGAAGACCCTTTGAAAAGCAATCAAAAATTTGGATTTTTTCCGATGGTTTTCTTATGATTAGTCAAAAACTGCCGATGATAAAAAATTTTGAACTCAAGATCTGAAAATTAGAAACTTGGACTTTCATTTTGATTTTTTTAAAATTGCCTGCGACTGTTTTCCCTTACAAGATCTGGTCAGGTTCCTACGTGAAATATACAGCATTGCAACTGAAAAAAGTACGACCACGTGATTCTTATAACTAGCTTAGGTCATTGTACCCATAGGGCATCAGAGAAAAATTGAAAACAATTGAGTGAACTATATGATTATATTCCCAATATGAAACGTATTTTTCCAAGATAGTCGAGCGAAGATGGGCTTCGATTATCATATTTAAGGCTGTCAGTTAAAAAAATATGCTAATAAATAAACGAAGAATTCTTACGGGCACAATATCCTGCAAAAATCATTTGACATCAGTGATGCAAATATTAGAAAAAAAAAAACAGATAGAAAACTTGATAGAATAGAAAAAGCTCTTACAACAGTGAATGACAAAAAATTATTCCCCAGTGTTAATGCATTGATAAATAAAGTGCAATATAATACAATCAGTTTTGGCGAAAACAAAAAAATACAATTTTGCAATTATTTTTTTATTTGTGTACCGTTGATTTATTGTGGTGGTCAATTTTACTTCCTATTATAAATTGGAGGTCATTTTTTCTAATTTAGTATCTATTCAGATAAGCAAAGTAATGGGAATAGAAAAGTAATTTACATGACCTAAGTAATCAAGAAATTTGTCCACCGCTTGTTATTTATATAAAGACTTTGAATTACAAGTTATATCTTGTTAGTTTGGTTTATTTTAGGTCCTTTTAGTGCGTCATAACATAAAGAACGTTATCCCGTTATTCTTTCTACTTAGTCCAATCAATCTGTCTGAGCCCCTATGTTAAATGGTCACTAATTGTAAACAGCAAAAAAAATTTTGAGCATATAGAATATAAAATTTCAAGAAATTTACAGTTTTTTGCTCTCAAAATGGCGACCGCTAACATAAACTAAGAAATTCGCAAAAGTTAAGAAAATGGTTTTTCGCGAATAAAAAAGAAAGTTGTGCTCGGATTGGAAAAAGTTAAATGAGAAAGTTGTAGATAACGAGAAAATCTTTCGAATCAATTTTTGTGAGCTCGAATCGATTCATTACTTTTCGAGATATATCGAAAAAACCGTTGAAAATTGCGTTTTTTTGTTTTTGCTCTAAAAATAACAATATTTGCTGAAAACATTTATTAATGTCAGAAAATTAGTCCTAAGTGAGACGAAAACAATCGTTTTTGTACATATCCAAAATATATATATTTTTCAAAGTTATAGCTGTTTTCGTAAAAAAAGATGTTTTCGTAAAGCGGCTCTTCCATGGAAACGGATGGTCCTACAGACTTGTTCGAGGCTTATTTTCTTCGCTAGGAGTTGTACTACAAATATATTTTCAGCAACAATCGATTTTTTTTATTTTTTATATAAAAAATCGCGTTTGAAAATGATGTGATTTTCGTACATCGGTTTTATTACAAGAATTTATTGCCAAAAAACCGATGTACGAAAATTACGTCATTTTCAAACGCGATTTTTTATATAAAAAATTTAAAAAATTGATTGTTGCTGAAAATATATTTGTAGTACAACTCCTAGCGAAGGAAGTAAGCCCTCGAACAAGTCTGTAGAGCCATCCGTTTCGATCGAAAAGTCGTTTTACGAAAACACCTTTTTTTACGAAAACAGCTATAACTTTGAAAAAAAATATGTTTTGGAGTTGTACAAAAACGATTATTTTCATCTCACTTAGGACTACATTTTCTGAAATTATTAAATGTTTTCATCCAATATTGTTATTTTTAGAGCAAAAACAAAAAAACGCAATTTTCAACGGGTTCTGCGATATATCCCGAAAAGTAATCAAACGATTCGAGATCACAACAATTGAATCGAAATATTTTTTCATTATCTACAACTTTCTCATTTAACTTTTTCCAATCCGAGCACAACTTTCTTTTTTATTCGCGAAAAACCGTTTTTTTGACTTTTGAGAATTTTTTAGGATATGTTAGCGGTCGCCATTTTGAGAGCAAAAACGAAATTTTATTTTCTATATGCTCATATTTTTTTTTTCTGTTTACAATTAGTGACCAGGTCATTCCCTATTGATCGGACTAACTCTCGTAAATAGCTTAACTAACAATAAGTCAAACTTCAAAAGTCGATCTCAACTTTAGTTTCTCAAGCCGATTCTCGGCAAGCTTCTTACATAATCGCCTTAAAAATGCAGTTCAACCTTGTACCTAATGCAGTAAAAGATTAAATCGATCGCCGACTCTAACAATGTTGGCTGCTTATGTTTTATCTGTTGGCATTTAACGAATACACAACGCTCGGTTGGAACCTTGGCATATATTTGATAACGAATTGGATCAACATGGACTTTTCCACTGGATCATCCTTTCGTTGGAACTGACCCGAAAGCTGTCGGTGTTGTTTCGCCAAACGGGACCCACATTTGCATATCACACACTGATGCCACAACGATAACATCCCGTCTGAAGGGAGGTCACGTTTCTAGTTTGCGTTATTAATTGAAAGGAGGTGCCATCGGCATTGAAAGTTCGTTTAAAAGTTAGGAAACTGCATTCTCGAACAGAAAACGTGACTGCTTATATTTCTTGTTAAACTAACATATTCATGTACAAATGTTTGCTGCATTCAAACGTGTACAAATAAAATTCGCAAACGTTCTAAGAGGAAGTTGTTTGTAACAAATAACACACAAAAATAAAAAAAAAAATGTAAAACATGAAATATAATGTAATATATACAAATGTAAAATATAGAATATATAAAATATAAAGCTATACTGTACTGTATGTATATCTAAAGACGAAACTTAGAATTATACCTATGATTAGTATATAAATAAAAATGCATATAAACATAAATGATACGAATATACAGTGTGCATTTAAAGTTCTTCAGGGGTAACATCACTGTAAATTTTTCAAAAAATCGACTTGTTTTATTAGCTTTAAATATTCCTTCAACCTTATAGAGTATCATCATGAGGTAATTAGTCCTAAGACTGGTTGGACGCTAACCTCCAGCTTCTCCTATCTTGTGCTAACCTACGCATTTCGCTAATTGTGCTACAACCTACATCCCTTACTATTTGCGAGCAGTAGTCTAATCTAGGCCTACCTCTGCCTTTCTTCACTCCTATTTCTGCCTCCAAAATATCGCGGACTATTCCCCCATGTCTCAGCAAGTGGCCTACCATTCTATGTCTTCTCTTCTTTATGTTTTTCCACATACTTCTTTTCTCGCCGACTTTCTCCAATACTTCTTCCTTTCTAACCCTATCAGTCCATGGTATTTTCATCATTCTTCGGTAACACCACATCTCAAAAGCTTCTAATTTCTTCCTACTTGCTTCCCCTACCGTCCAGGTTTCGCAACCGTATAGTGCCGTGCTCCATACATATGTTTTCAAAAATCGCTTCCTTGTTTCTAAGTTTATTACCCCCAAGCATAAAAGTGCTTTCTTTTTGTTAAAAGCTACTCGACCCTGCGCTATTCTTTGTTTTATGTCTTTATCGCTTCTTCCATCCCAGTTTATTTTACTTCCTAAATAAGTGAAGTCTTTAACTTCCTCCAATCTTTCATTATTAATTTGTACTTTCGTTTTTGCTCTGCTCTCGCGCCCTCTGCACACTAACACTTTAGTTTTGTTTTTATTCACCCTCATTCCGTATTCCTCTGTCAACACTGCCTCCATTTCGTTCAATGCTGATTCTAATTCCTTATAGAGTATGGGACATAAAAACTCTTATAGAGTATGAGACATAAAAATTTTTTCTAAAAAAATAGTTTTTCTTGAAATATCGCGCTCTTTTCTAAGTACGTGGGACTGCTCCGAAACGATACCTGCGTCAAGTAAATACCTGTTGGGATGGTACAGTCTACGTGCAGTCTAATGTTTTATCTTATGCTTTCTGACGTATCTAATGCACAACAGATGTCGTTAAAAGATGTTTATGTTTAGTCAGAAGCATTAAAAGAAACGTGCATGGCCTCGGAGGAAAAGGTAAACCAATCAAAAATCTGTCAAATTAATTGATCAATTAACAATTTATTACGGCTTAGCAATACTTCGGAATCTGAACTCCTGGAAAAATTTGAAAAATGAAATCTGGGCGACCTTATTTCATAAGTTATCAACCCATGAAAATCCTCAGCACGAGAAGTGGTCAGAGTCTTGGTGTGCCTGCAAGAAGACGCAAGCAGTGAATTCCTTGGACACCTTCCGTGATAAGTCACCGCTTCCTAAGGAAGTTTTTAAAGCCATCAAAGCGATTTATGAGGACCTGAGCCGAGACGAGTTGCTAAACCGTTGCTTGGGAGGATACACGCAAAATAGCAATGAAAGTTTCAATGCTTTGGAAAATGGCTCCAAAATCTTATTCGAGTGGCAAAAAAGTTTTGAATGTAGCGACTGATATTGCTGTGTGAACTTTTCATTTTCAAGATGGATATTGGCGTCCAACCATACAATTTCTGTCTAGAAGCCGATGCTAAGCGGATCAAGCACGCCGAGATGTCTTTGACAGATGCAGCGAAAGAGGCATGCTTTAACATAAAATGTTCGAGAAAAGAGAATGAGGAAGAATATTTAAATATAGGTCAGCCTTATGGTCTTGGGATAGTAGATTAATGGTAAACAGTCTCATTTTTCATTTTTTCATGTCTATAACACATTTCAAAATATTAAACGCGTTTTTCTCGAAACATGATGTTTAAAAACGGCACACAACGGAATTTTCTATAAGTTAATTTAAACATTATTCACCTATTAACTAATGATTGACCTTTTTTTATCGAAAATTTAACGTTCTTTATTTAGATACTCACTAATAACACAAAAATCAATATTTTAAAAATCCCCTATAACCGAAAGCTAAAATAACTGATTTCACGCACTGACAAGTATTTTACACACTAGTGCGGTAAAGTATCACTTTACGCACTGTAAATGAGCATTTTACGCATTGTTGCAGAAAAAATACGTTGTGATATATTAACAAGACAAAACAAGGTATGATGAAAGAAAGTTCAGGCCCGAATTTTTCAGTTAATTCGTAATGAAACGTCGTCTTACCTGCGAGGTAGTTTGTGATGCTATAAAGGGCTTTTCGTGTTGTACTCTTACTTCTAAATTGAGAATAGAGGGTCAACGGACTGATGCTCTCAAGAGTCTCGCGTGGGTTGGTGAGATAGACTTCCTTTTTGAAGGGAAATTATGTACGCGAACAGATGAAATCAATTACCTCGAAAGCTTTTAAAGCCTGAGTGTAAACTAAAAATTCATGCCGTCCTAAGTCAATCTATGTCTGGGGATGGGAAATTCGAGGAATAAAGGCTTAGAATATCGTCGCTTGAGAAATATACTGATGTTAGTGGTCAATTTATGGGTATATACTGTAGAATGCCTTATTTGCAACTCATATTTCCATTACTCGACACTATGATATATCATATAAACTAATTTCAGTATAGTTTATTTCATCGCTATTTGCCAACTAAAAAATCTCAAAACATAACCTTGGCTTATTTTTATGTCTAGGCTCATGTAGACTCTTCCGTTTATCGGCAAGATAAGACAGTTTTTTATTTGGCAAATAGCGATGAAATGAATACTACAAATCATTTTTTAAACCACTTAGATTCCTGTGACGTTAGAAGTTTGAATTCAAGATAGAAATGACCAAGGGGTGTTTCAGGAGGTGTGAAAATCGGTAAAATCTGGTACACAAAATCTTGAAATGTTAAAAACGACCCGCAAGGATGATGCTATTGGGAAAACTCAAGTGTGTGAGTTGGTTTCCCGTTTAAATAGAGGTGAAATGTCGTCGAGAGGATCAGGAGATAGATTGAAGATAGGGAACCGGCTCTGGTTTTGGACAAAACGGAGGCAGTCCTCCTGACAAGGAGGAGAAATAATACCGAAGTTGTGCCGAAGCAGAGTATTAAGTACCCGGGAGTCTGGATTGATAGTTTCCTCTCGTTTAGGGAACATATCAAACAGGTGCTGGAAAAGACTGGCAAAACTGTCTCGGCCCTTAGTCGTTTGATGCCAAACATTGGGGGTTCCAGTTCCAAAGGGCACATGGCAATGTTGGGTATTATTTAACCCAGGTCCCTACTGGACACGGCTGTTTCGCGGACTACCTATTGGATATAGGCAAACGCGAGAGCAGAGAGTGCTGGTCCTGTGGAGAGGTCGACGATGCCGGTCACATAGTGTTCAGCTGCAAAAGGTAGATAGGAGAAAGGAAAGATACGGAGCAAAAGATAGGACATGCTATCATTGTAGATACCATAATCCCAATCATGTTCGAGAGCAGGGAAAGATGGACAGTGGTGGAGCAGATGGTAACGGCCATCGTGAAAGAAAAAGAGATGAAATGTCAATTGATGACAATCCTCGCTCTGGTCATACTCCCACGGCTCGAATCGATGAAACTGTTGAAAAAACTAGCGAAATCATCCTGGAAAATCGACGACTGACCGCTGACGAAGTCGTGGAGCTGCTTGTACTGACTTGGAGTTCAGTTCACCCGATTTTTGGCAATCGGGCGATTGGTTTTTCCACAATGATAACGCCCCTGCTCACCCAGTCCTGCCTGTGTGCTAATTATCTTTTACCAAAAATGGCGCGGCCCCTCTGTCCTATCCGCCCTATTCCCGGACCTTGCCCTCTGCGACTTTTGTTACTTTCCCCAATGAAAAGAGACATGAAAAAAAAGCTTTTTGCCGACGTTGCTGAGGTGAAAAGAAAAACGACGGAGGCACTGTCGGGCATCACAGAAGGCGAATTTGAAAAATGTTTTGAACAATGGAATAAACGATTAGACAAGTGTACTAGTGCCAGTGGAGAGTACTTTGAAGGAGATTGAAGGTTTCTTGCTTAAAAATTAAATAAAATTAAAAAATTGTTGAGTATTATTCCCCTCGTATTCTATTTAATGTTTACCTACACGTTACGAACCAGTCTCGATTGTTCTTGAATTAAAAAGGAACGCTATTCCATGAGAAATTTTGATAAATCGTTGAGTAATGAGAATATTCATGTTCGTACTTCGAAGTTAGGAATTCTCATTTAAAAGTTCCGAAGCAATTCCTGTCATAACCAAAAGTTATTGAAGTATGTAAATTTTGTATGTTCCAATATATTTCACAACATGTAGTCTTGTTGTTCACTACGCAAATTAAATGAACGCAAATCAAAACCGCTTGTTCTCGCTTTTCATTCAGACCGCCATTATTGTTCGATTGCCTTACAATCGCAGGTCTCAATCGGAAGGATCGCGTAAGGGCTGTTATTAATTACTGAAAGTGCCAGTTTGCCAGTTCATTTGCTAGAGATTGTGCCAATAAACCTTGTATTCAAATAAAATGATTTCTTCCGTTGACTTCAAATCAGCTATGAGAATGTGTTGACGTATAGGGCCCGGCATAAGTATGGAATAATGGCTGTAACTTCTTTTTTAATTATTTGTTATACTCGTAATAATAAGTTTAAAAAATAAAACCGACTTCAAAAAAAGAAAAAAGTAACAACTGAAAAGCAAGAAATAAATGTTTTCTACAACAATTTAATACTTATTTGCTGTTCCATTTAATGTAATTAAGAAATTATTGTTTATTATGTAATTATTATTAATTGTTTTATACACCTAATTTTGAAGTCGATGCCAAGTAAACCATAAAAAAAATATATACCTTGCTACTATAACAACGAGTTTACATTTAAAGTTGCCGAGGGCCGGCATTCGCATTACTAATATATGGCACCGAATTCAAAATTATATAAAGCAGTTAATAATAATTACATAATAAACAATAATTTCTCAATTACATTAAACGATATAAAAAATAAGTATTAAATTGTTGTAGAAAAGTTTTTCTTAAAGTCGCTTTTTTTAAAACTTATTAAGTATTTTACAATTTTAAGTGATGGGTAGACCTACCAAGGATGATTTGTGAATGATAAAGCGACGACTACTCGAATAAGGAGTTCCGTTGTCTATCTTGGAAGTTCCAAGGTATAATACCAATGAAACTAAGATGGGACCACCTTGGAGCTATTCCGAATCCAACGCAAAAATAATTATTAAAATCGATTCATAAACATAAAAATTATGCCCGAACGTATATAAAAAAATATATGTGTATACAGATGAATTGAGAACTTCCGCCTTTTTCCTAAAGTCGTTTAAAAAAAATTGATATCAAAGTTGCTTAGGCAGATATCTGCACATATCTTCATTAGGTTTCATCAAGAACATTTTAAGCCATTATTTTCAATCATAAAATTATCTTTACCTTATATCATATTGGTTATACCAAATGTTCAAAATGTTTATCGTTGTTTTTGATACATAGTTCTAGTATGTTTATAAATGGTCGCCTTACATTCGCGAATATTTCACTATAGTCCTCATTTCACCAACAATTCGAGCTTTTAAGTTATTGAAAACATTTGGTCGTCCCTTGTACAAGTGGTATTTTATTCGTATTACCCATAAAAAAGTCACGAGGGGTGAAATCAGGCGACCAAGCCAGCCACTCCATTGCTCTTCTATGCTCTATCCTTCTGTTCTGTGGAAAAACTGTATCTAAATAATTTCTCACCTAAATTTAAAATTAGGGAGGCACGTCTTGGAAGCAAATATTATTATCATCAGGATATAGAGACGTTTTCCGTGTCTGTTTTAGTCACAAGACTGATGAATAAATATTTAAATAATCTTTAATGGATTTGAAATAGCAGGTTTGAGGTTTAAGTTCCGATAAACCATTTCCAAACATTTTAATAACGCCGTATAAAGGAATATTCTTGGTGTTATAATATATACAGCATTTATTCGAACTAATCATGTTGACCTTAACCATTCCAAGTTAATTTCTTTTTGTAATTAATCCCCTGCACAAGTTAATCATCACGACATTTGTAGCTTCAAATTCGTCAGCGGTATCCCACGGAGCAACTTTAATTATTTTAATTAATTAAGGCAGCTAATCTTGAAGGCAGCTTATTACGGCTGTAGATGAGAGCAGTTTTCACTGTAAATTGGAGCCTGTGTCGTAATGACGTCGTCGTAGGAACTGAGTACGTCTGCAGAAAAGGGGATAGAAATAGGTGTTGTATAATTTCGCTCTCATTTAATTTTCAGTTAGATAATTTTCATAAACGGACGAGATTAAACAGATTATGATGACAGACTGGAATGCTGGCTATGAGATCACGCGGTATTTTGAACTTTATCAAAGGTAATAATTAAAATATTTTAATTTTGTTGAAAAATATTCAATACAAAATTAATTAATTCACTATAAAAATCATTATTAAAACATCGTCGAGACTTCAAATTCTGGACAATTAACTAACGATTGTATTTAAATTTCAACACAAACAGTGTTCATAACAGTTAAATGATTATCGCTGTTATGCGTTAAGATTTTATTCAGAAATTGGATTTTAGGAGCTTGACAGCATATTTGGAGGCATTAAAATTAATGACGAATAAGGGTGGTCGTGTACGTTGGTTCACGACTTGTTAGATTCTTCCGTCACATCAGGAGTTTCAGAGATCTGTATTCTTTCTTACAGGGAACCACGATTTTGCTAAAATAAGAATAGCTACGAGGTAGTAGAAGGCCAGAAGACCATATCAGAGAACCATCGGTTGTTGTCCACTCTTTGGCTAGTACCCGGAAAGGTACGCTACCCTTACACTCTGTCTATTGGGATATAAAGATGCGTGATTGGTATACGTCGGGATAACTTGCAAGGTCAGCTAGCTCCAGAATAACCTAGTGTTACCCATCATTGAAAGTTGGGGTTGCCAACCCGGCAGATATATCTCTGACAGTTTGACTATCTGCACCTTATTAGAGTAGGGTCATTCTATCGATTGTATTTCAGTTAATATCCAAACAATGGCGAATAAATGTTATTGGTAAAAGTGGGACTTGTCTGACTAATGACTGTATCAATATGCAATTATTAAAATTGGGTAAAATTCTTAGGTAATTTGTGATATAATAATAATTCAGTGTACTAGTTCAAGTACAAGCAGTTTACTACAAGTGATTCATTTTCTTCATTAATATTATTTCTTTCTTCATTGGAGAGATCCAAATGTCTCTCAATAGAGAAACTCATAGTCTGGTTGGCACGAGGTGTTCCTCTCGGCATATAACACGTTCCTCTCTATAGTTTATGCTATCTGTCATTAAAACAAACGCTACTACCCGTTACAAACAACTCCTCCTAGGAGTTCAAACGACCCCTATCATTTATCAACAACATCATTTTACGTATCTAAGTTTGGGTAATAAATGTTAAGCTATAGTAGATGTTGAGAGTTGAGGCTTTTTCCATTTTTTCTTTCAGGTATTTGATAAAATAAATCAGACCTAATTCAGTTATAATAGAGTAATAGATTGAATTAGAAAACCAGGAAATAAGAATCAGTAATACCAAACTTTACATAAAGAACCTGGTGATAATAACGAAACACAACGTGATATTAAACGACGCTAGACGATAACACCAGATATCCAAGCTACATGCTCATTCTCCTGTGAAGGGATGAACATGTAGCAGAGTTTTTAAATATGAGTTAGTATAAAGCTCTGAAAAGCATTCTCTTGGTGTGCAGTTTTTATTTATTTTTATGTTTCATTTCATGGAAAGCTCTTTCCAATCAATTATTTCTTCAGTATTGAAAATAGATTATAGTCTAGACGTATTATGAAAGGGGTCAGATCTGGTGAAAAAAGGGAGATAATTAATCAATTCAAACCTCGTTACATCGATTTTTCTATAGCGTAACCATGATACTTATGAGGCGATGTATTTTCTTACAAAAGGGCATTATCTTTTCATTCATATTACTTAACAAAGTAACACGATACTCCCTTGTCATAGTATTACCTCTTTCTACATAATTCATCAAAATCACTCCGTATTTATACCAGAAAAAATGCTTCTTGCATTATGGTATTGGATAAACTGTTTAGTTGAAAGCCAATACCTGAACGTCTGTCGTCTTTTACCTCTGAACCGTCACGGTAGACCAATCCTCGTCCATAATCGTAATAGGATACAAAATATGGAAGAATCTCTTTTAGAAAGACGGTAAAGGAACTCGGAAACTGCCACTATTAGTTCCGGATTCTCATTCAGACATTTGGGAATTCGGTTGACAGTTTCACGTTAGTTTTTTTCTACGCATCACGTCTTTTGAGACCACAAAATCTCGTGAGACAAATTATGCGTGACACGCTAGAAACTTCTTTCATCGACACCTCTATATTGATATAGAGGTCAACAAACCTCACAGTCACTTATATAGGGTGGCTTAGTTGGAACTATAGGATTTGAATTGCGCGCCATTTGTTTTGTCAAATATAGAGTGAACTCTATACTATACTCTATATATACTATATCGAGTGAACTCTATATATACTATAGCAAAACGATTGTATAGGCAACCCGCATCGGTTACGGATATCTATCTCTTTCTATCTCATGTTGGTTAATGGAGCGCTGGCGCATTTTTTAAAATATTTTTAAATTTTTCATGTTTATTTAGGAGTAAACGTAACTTTTTTTTGAATAGTTTATCAATAAAAAAATAATAATGCAAACAGTACAACGTTCAAGTAAAATTTCAACTGTTCTTCTATGGGGTTGGTAAATAAAATAAAAACAAAATTAGAAATACAATTTTTATTTAAATATTACAATACATTGTACATAGTTACTACTACTTATATAGCTACTAATTTAACAATTGCTAAATAAAACAAGTTTTATCATTTTTTGTCTTATTGTGGCACTTTTTCCATGCAATTCTAAATTTAATAGTTTACTTTGGTGATACATTCGGCACTTTAAATATATAGCAGTTGTTTTCCGAATGATCTGAATTTCGTGCCATTCCTCGCCAACAAATTCTTGAATTACAGGGTGCTTATGTTTAAAAAGATTTATATTTACAGCAAAATGATTTATAACTGTATTTATAATTTTTTGTTTCAAGTTTATTTTGCTTCTCAAAAGGTTTTCACTTTCTAATTGAAGGCGAATTTGCTTTTCTGCAAAATGTAAAATTTTATCAGAAGCATAAAGAAGACCTCCTCAAGTGACAAAATTGGTGAACGATTTATAAGCTTCTGGAGGGGTGGTATAGGAATGGTCAGTAGATATACTACCTCTATATGGTAATATTTCAATACAATGATTATATATAGTGGCATTAATGAGGTTACGAACTATATATCCAGAAATATAAAACAATACATTTTCTTGAAATTCCATGAACATCCACAGATAATTCCTAAAAAAAAATTCATTTTCATCGACGACAGGTGCAAATATATTTTTCTCTCATTTACATCATACTAGGTACCTACCAGTTTTTTTATTTTCCTGCGAGGTTCAGCAATTTTTGGTGACAAATGCTTGGGATATGAAAATACAGTAGGTACAGCATTTGGTTTTAATAATTTAGCGGTACATCCTGGTTTGACTATGTAATCAGTTGGCAGAAAATGCTCCCCACAAAGTTTGCTACTTTTAGATGGAGTCCAATTCTCCCTGCGAACTGCCTTTATCCATAACATTAGGATATCTGGTCGTTTGAATGGAATACTATAACAAATAAATTAATTTTCAATCTATTAATGTTTTTGCTAATTATTTATTATTTTATATCCAAATCTAAATATTATCAACTTACCCATGAAAAGATATTCGCCGATAATCTTGCTCGTTCTTGCATCCAAACGCTGCACAATAAATAACCATTGTTTATTTAATATCAACTAAACTATCGCCAGTCACAAATTACACCAACAAAATTCTGTACTTCTTAAACCACGCACGACAAATGACACGAAACTAATGGCATACTAGAATATAATAAATGCTTATCTTCACTAATACTGTGCGTTTTGAACAAAATAACCCCCAAACTATCTGAATTTCTACTTAAAAGATAATTATGCAAATAAACCCATTTGTCTGAGTATGACAAAGACAGGTTACCGTAAATAAGGCTATCTCTGTTTATATTGCCCCTGACACACTACAGGCTATTACAGAAAACGCCCGGGTCCATTCCAGGTAGTATAGAGTTCACTGTCAATATTTGACGACTGTCATCTACAAACCACACGACGTCAACATGTCTGGATGTCTCATTTGGAACTGTTCCATTTTTCAAAGAAATATAGTCCAATTTCTCCACAATTCCAAAATACGCACCAAACCGTTCATATCTGTGGGTGTATTTCTTTTTCGTGAACAGCATGTGAATTTTTAGTACCCCAAATTCGACAATTTTGTTTACTGACGTATTCGTTAATATGATGATGTTTTTCATAGCTGAGCAAAATTTTATTGCAAAAATAAGCATCACCTTCTTTCTCTTCTGACATCCAATTAAAAAATGTACGACGTTGTAAATGGGTGTAACGGTTAATTGTCATTTAATTGTCAACTGAATATTGTATGCTGACAATGTAGATCTTTCTTTAAAATCTAATGCGTGATGGCTCTTGACGGACTCAATTTTTGTACACGACGCCGGATTGATGTGTTTGGGTACTGCCGTATACGTCCTCTCACTGCAGCAATATTCTCATCTGACCGACCACGACGAGGACGTGTTGGTGTTGCTTTATCAATAACAGAACGCGTCTCTTCAAATTTCTTGATTTCTTACGAACTGTTAACTCTGTAGGTACTTCATTTTGTCTTAACTCTTGCGAATTTTTCTTAATTAACTTATTAATTAAAAATGATCGCTCACTTTCATAAAACAGTTGTACATAAACTATTAGTTATTGAACTGTTAATCACGGCACGTTCCCGTCGTATGACAGTAGATGACAGTTACTAAATATTGATACCCTATCTTTGACAGAACACAAATGGCACGCAATTCAAATCCTATAGCTCCAACTGAGACACCCTATAGATGATACATGCCCTTAACACCAGACCTCTCGTCGAGTACGTGTTCAAAAAGTTCGAACAGCAGTTACGCGGTTTGTTTCCCGACGATAAAAAACGCAGATGGAAACGGTGGAAGTTAAAACGTAAGTAGAAAAACATCGAACACGTTACGGTGATAAAAGTTTCTGTGGGGTTTAATGTAGGTCGGCACTTGGAAGTCTCTTAATCCAATTGTTGGTGTTTCATCGCGCCATTTCTTTATTCGACGGCAACGGACTCGAAATTGATTGTACGTCGAGTTGCGGCGGATGAAAAACGCCACCGTCCAGTGGGAAAAACGAAAGCATCGCCGGGGGTGTTTTGTCTTCATTACGTTTTGTTCTTTTCGGCAGTGGATTAATACGAGGTAAATAATGATTATCCTTCGTGCTCCTCGGATAATTATTGTAAGACTATGTAAAGGATAAATGGTGGCAAGAAATATAAGAAAGCGTAATATATTTTATAAACTATAGTGTATTTCCACTAGAGTGAAGGTATATTTGTCAGAAACATTCTCGGGCTATTTTTATTCTTTGTCTAAAATTTATTTGATGCAAAGAGGGAAGTATAGGGTGCCTCAGTTGGAATTGTAGGGTTTGAATTAAAGCCATTTGTGTTCTGTCAAAGATAGGGCGTCAATATTTAACGGCTGTCATCTATACACCATACGACGTCAACATGTGGCGCTGATTTGCACCTGAATTTTGTATGCTGACAGATGCAGATCTTTCTTTAAACTCCGATGCGTGGTAGCTCTTGACAGATTCAGTTATTATATACGACGTTGAATTGATGTATTTGGATACTCCCGTACACTTTATCTCATTGCAGCAATATATTCATACAATATAGTATCGAAGATATAATGACTGAATAGTCTCTCTTGAATTTCGTTAGGAAAAATTGGAAAGTCATATTTGAGGAGTTCGTTGAATAGCACCTTTGGTTATGTCAGAACGATTTTTCGAAAACAAATTTCAACAATATTACATTATGATATTATATATACGATGATTACTGGGATGTTTCAGATTAAAAGTGATTTCCTTGAATGCGCATGATAAGGGTGACTGGGGAAATAATTCCCACGCAGTGTACGAGGGCGGATCAAATATAAACGGGACGGAGAAAAAAATATTGATTGAAAAACAAAAGCCTAAGACATTTTACTTTTCTACATAGTCTCCTGATTTACAAATACATTTTTCTCAGCGAGAAAGAAGGTTTTATCCCAGTATCGTAGAATAAAGCTGGTTGCGCCAGGAGTCAATTAAGCACGAACCCCTCTACGCCCTGGTCATATTCAAATCGTTGCCCATCTAGAGTTTCTTTAAGCGGCTCAAACAAATGAAAATCGCAGGGCGATAAGTCCGGGCTGTAGAGAGGATGTTCAAGTGGAGTCCAGTGTATTTCTTTCAGTTTTTCGACTGTCAGAGCTTCAGTATGGCGCCTAGCGTTGCCGTGAAGGAGGATTGCCTCTCGAATCGGTTAGTCTTGTCTTTTGCGGCGATATGCAGCCTTCACCTGGTTCAGTAGCTCGAAGTAGTAAGCAGCATTGATTGTGCGTCGATCATGCAAAAAATCAATGATCAAAATACTTCGCCGGTCGAAAAAACGGTTGAAAGAACCTTGTCAGCTGACAGTCGAGTCTTAGCATTCACTGGGACTGCCTCTGCCTTCCTTCGCTATTCCATACTGGCTGTTTGGACTCGGGCGTGTAGTGGTGGACCCACGTTTCGTCGCAGGTGACAGTCCGACTCAAAAATGAATCACCTTCTTCCGCAAAACTTGCTGTAAGCGTCTGACAGACTTTTTAACGTCGCAACATATAATCTGCGGTCAAAAGGCGAGGGACCCACCTGGCACACACTATAAGGAACTCCATTTCGGTTTTGATGATCGCTTGACAGCTCCCATAACTTATTTCGACATTTTCTGCAATTTTGGATACGGTCACCTATCGATCTTCTTCAAGAAGGTCTCGAACCGCGCAAATGCGTTCGTCCGTAGTGCTGGTTCGAGGATGGCGATCGTGTTTTCCTGATTTTCCACTCGTTCTCGCCCTTCATTGAACTCTTTATGCCAGACAAGCACACGAGTCCTTGGCAGTATTTGGTCCCTGAACTGTGCAGTCAATCTACGGAAAATTTCCTCCGATTGAACTCTTCCGTGAACAAGAAATTTTACAATGCCTTGCGCAACAGCGGGGTGCACCTCTCGCTCCGACATCGTGAGCGCTACTGACGAACTGGTCGAGAGTGGGTAATTACCAGCTCTTCCGAGTCATAATAACCCAAGCATAGAACCTCGGATCTGGTCCTAACAACCGTAAACGCTCAGGAACAAAAATTCCGTTTATATTTGATCCACCCTCGTAATAGCAGAAATGCCCTGTATTTCATGCGAGGAACGAGAAGGACTGTTTTCCATTTGACGAGACACTTGAACCGTGAGTTGGCTCGTAAATTCGTTAGTAAATCATTTGGAAAAGTTTAGGAACTTCCAGTTTCGAGTTAGCTTAGCTTACTATTAAAATTTATAAAAGTATTGTTCTCCTGAGCAAAGGTATGTTGCATATATTCACGTATTTTCTTACTACGCTTCGTACAAAGTATTCTTTCAGACGTGAAATGATATTAATTTTAGTTACTTCTCAATAGCCAATTGTAACAAATCACAACAGTTAATGGTGTTTCATATATCTGCTATTAAAAGTACTATTTATAGTTAATTTAAGTTAATATTTATAGTTAATTTAGTTTGGTCAGTTAGTTTGTATTTACTATTGGAAGGATTTAAAATTAAAACAGTCCTAGTGTTAGATTTGATAAAAAAATTGTTAAGTACTAAGTAATTATACTTACGTACCAATAATATTGATTTTTGGTTTACATCATATTTTATCAACAAAGTATGATGTCAACTCATGATAATTATAGATGCAACGATAAAATACGAGTAAATCATAGATTATGAACTGTATTGCTAATATATTCCTTTGTCTTCTCGCCACGTTTCGTCGCATTTACTTGTTCAGTTTACGATTGGTCCATGCCTGTTAGCATGCAGAGACAAACGCAACGAAAGCTCTCCGTGGACCAATCGGCGGGTATTTACTTAAATACTATAGTATTAATTATTTTAACTTAGTAATTTCTCTGCTTCAATTAACTTTCTATGCGATATAATTTAATTTGATGAATGTGTCTCATCAGACATCTTTTAAACGTTACTTAATTAAATATTTAAAATATCAAACTATTTATCTAACTAACCCTTGTTATGGGAATTTAGACAAAAATGTATGCCAATTATACCTACCTTTATCTACATATGTTGAAGAATGCAATCGGCCCAGCCACTTGACTGCAACCACCTACTTTCAGGCAAGCGTTAGGGTACTTTTACAACAGAGTTCGTCCCCAGTTTTCTAAGGAATTTTGATAAATATAATTTGGCCTTACTAATATTGAAAAAAGGTTTTTTTAGAATAGAGAGCTTAATGGTAACCATATGTTCACAAATTTGTGGGTCTGCTTGAAGGAACACTATACAGTTTCAACAGGAGTTTCAACAATTCGAAGAATGCGCAATTACTATCTTGTTACAGACCTTTATGGTTCATTTTGTGTACCCTTACTTAAGAAAAATTGCAAGAATTGGGACGAAGGATTTTTGAATCGTTCGTAACCTCAACTTTTTTTATTATTATTATATTATATGGGTTTGGGCCTCATCAGTCACTGATCGCATGGGTAGTCCCTTGGCGATCCCCTCTTATCCGGGTCATTATCCAAAAATGCTATCCCATAAAAGGAGAAATTTAGGCACGTCCCCCGCCTTAAGCCTCGCCTCCTCTAGGATAACAGGGGTCCCTAACATAAGACACCTCCTCTCCTCTAGTGCGGGGCAGGTGTAAAGAAGATGAAGCGAGGTTTCCTCGTCTTCTCTACAGTATCTGCAAGCCGGGCTGTCAGTGAACCTCAGCTTATGCTTATATGCATTCAGGCTACTATAGTGGCCCGTTATGATTCCCACCAGGGTTCTGGCTTTGTGCCTGTTCAGTTCAATAAATTCTTGGGCCCATTTCTCAATCTCTGTGTATTCGATGAAGAGTTTGGTTATTCAACAACCCGTTACTCCTCTCATTTTTTATTGTGCTGGTCTCTTGCCCAGCCATTGCTGCGGTCTCTGATCAGATTCAGATTTATTCCCACTGCAGGTTCTGGTCCATAGAGGTTTTCGCTGGTCCCTAGTCTGGCAAGGTCATCTACAATTAGATTTCCCTTAATGCCGTTATGCCCAGGTATCCATAAGAGTTCCACCGGCCCTTTCCCTGCCAAGTGGTTCAATGCATCATAGCAATTATAGACCAGCTTCGACCTTGTCGTTGCTGAATTCAGGACTGTCAACGCCGCCCTGCTATCCGAGCACATACATACCTTCTCCTGGGTCCGATTTTGGTCGGCCCCCAGAACACCGTATGTAATTGCAACTAGCTCGGCCTGGAGTGCGGTAGTGTATTTGTCTAGGAAGAAGGTTTTACCTATCCCATCCCCTATACACCCCCGCACCCGCTCTTTTCACACTCTTGGCTCCAACCGTGTACCAGATGTCTCTATTGAGTGGTAATCCAGCTCTCCAGTCAGTCTTACTGGTGAGGGTGATCTTATATTTCTTGTCAAACAGGAGGTGACACCCATACTGTCAGAGGACATCCATAGGAGTCCTTCCTCAGCTAGCTCTCCTGAGAGTCTATTCAGGTCCTTTACCTTCCTATTCATGTTTCCCACCCTGTGCATTGCCTTTGCGGCTTCTGATTTCAGGGTGACATCAAGAGGTGGTAACCCCATCAGTATCCCCATCGCCTCGATCGGTGTAGATCTTGGGGCTCCGGTTATACTTCTTAGAATCAATCCTCTTAGCTTGTTAAGTTGGTTGGCTTCCGACTTTTACCAGGCTCTCTCCCACCAGACCAGTGCTGGATACGTCAGTCTGGGTTTGAGAATTACTTCATACATCCATTTTATGGTCCCGGTTTCAAGCCCCAGCTATTACCTCAACATTAGAGATGCTACAAAATTCTTTTCATATATTCTTTTATTTTGATTTTCAAATTTGTAGTTCACATTATTTATTTATATGTATTTGGGTTATAAAATACAGTTAACAGTACCTCCAATCAAATAAATCAAATATAAAAATTACATTAACTCGAATACGGTATACGTTCGCGTATATTTTTTAGAGGGATTCCGAACCCATAAAAACCTGGCAATGTTTTTACAGGTCTAAAATTCAAAAATTAAGTGCCTTTAAATGCTGAGTTTTAACAGTCCATACCAATTTATGGCGAGTTAAATTCATCGTTGTTTTTATGCTAGCCGACTTTTAGTATATCCGTTTATTGCTCGGGTGAAAATTACATTTAGTCGTTAAATTTAGTTTAATTGGCATTAAATTTTTAAAAACGTATGCCATAATAGAATAAAGATTGTAAAATGTGCTGCGAGGTAAGATATTTTTTTCCGCAATTGTAATACAATGATAGGTTTAGGGCATTCAATTTAGTATCAAAAAGTAACTTGGACAAATAATTAAATTAGAAAATAATACTTGTTGGAGTGCTTTGACCGTTATCAATCGTTAGCGATCATAGACTGGATCATGTTAGCTATCATAACTTTACTAACTGCTGAGCGGAAAAGTTGTACAGTTGCTTTGTCAAACAATTGCCTTAAGTTCTTTAACCAATATGTTCTCCTTCTTCCGGGGCCTCTCCTACCTTCTATCTTTCCTTGGATTATGAGATGAAGAATTCCATATTTCTCCGGATGTCGCATTACGTGATCAAAATATTCCAACTCTCTCCTCTCTAACGTTGTCGTGATTTCTGTATGTTTGTTCATACGTGTAAGGACTTCGACATTTGCTATTCTATCGGTCCATTTTATTTGCAGTATCCGACGGTCCAACCACATCTCGAATGCTTCGAGGCGTTTGAGTGTTGCCTCTGTTGTGGTTCAAGCTTCGGCACCATATAAGAGGACGGGGAAGACACAGCATCTCAGCACTCGTGTTCTAAGTGCCAGATTAAGGTCATGACTTCGGAATAACTTGCTCGTTTTAATGAAGGCAGCCCGGGCCTTTTCTATCCTGATCTTTATATCTCTCTAGAAGGGCCCTTATCTTTATCTTCATTAATGTCGCTACCCAGACACTGTGCTCTTTTAACTCTTTCTAAGGATATTCCATTATTAAGAAATTGTATGTAGCCTTTCTATTTTTACTAATAATAATCATATACTTTGTATTCTCTATGTTGAGTTTAAGACTATATTGCTCATATATATTAACTAAACGATTCATAACTATTTGCAGATCTTCCCCGTTACTGGTCAGGATTAAGGTGTCGTCGGCGTATCTGATGTTAATATTTTTGCCGTTTATAATGCTTCCTTCATTTGCTTCAAGCATTGCTTCTAAAAATATTTCTTCCGAGTACAGATTGAATAGTAATGGCGATAGGATATATCCCTGTCGAACACCTCCTCTAATTTCTGCTTCTTCGCTCAACCATCCAACCACTCGGACTGCTGCAGTCTGGTTCCAATATAGATTTTTTTATAATTTGGATGTCTTTATCGTCAATTCCGGTTGTTTTTAGGATAGAAAGCAATTCATCGTGCTGTAATCTATCAAATGCATTCTCGAAATCTATCAGGCAGGCATAAACATCACAATTCACGTCTCGGCATCTTTGTATTAAAACTGGCATTCCAAAAAGTGCATCGCGTGTTCCCAACCCACCTCGGAATCCAAAAGTGTGTTTCACCATTCTACTCTCTCCAGTTTGCTATATATTCGGCAATGAATTATCCCGAGGAATACTTTAAGCATGGCTCACTAGACTGCTGGTTCTATAGTCATCACCATGTATTGTGTTGTTCTTCTTTGGAATTGTAATGGAAATGGATTTGAGCCAGTTTGTTGGAATTGAAATATTTGAATTAAAAATAATAATACCCAATGTAAATGTTAAAAGCAAATATCGCTGATAATACGGCAATAATTTAAATAAAATAGAACTGTGGCTGAAAAAATGAAAAGTTAAAGCCAATAAATCAAAGTCAGTACACATAACATTTACGCTGAGAAGAGCGCCCTCCAATTAGACTGAATAACAACCAACTAACACAATCAGACAACATTAAGTACCTGGACATGCATCTGGATAAACGACTAACATAAAGAACACATCTATTCAACAAGAGAAAGTAATTGGGACTTAGACTAGAATAGCTCTACAGGATAATTGGTAGAAAATCACAACAGTCACTGCAAAATAAAATTCTTGTATATAAAACTACCATAAAGCCCATCTGAACATATGGAATACAGCTATGGGAATCTGCCTCCCAGTCTAACCTAGAAATAGTCCAGAGGTTTCAAACTGAGGTCCTGAGAATATTAGTCAACGCTCCATGATACGTACCAAACATCGTAATAGAAGAAGATCTACACATCCCTACCATCAAAAGTGAAGTAAAACACTACAGTGAAATAGAGACAGAATTACTTAACATCCAAATGTGTCCGCGACTGAGTTATTTATCTTTATCATCAATGATGAAGTGTGACCAATAAATCGCTTGAAATTAATAGACCTATTAACTGGGTTTAATTGGGTATTTATCCATGTAGTCAAAACTGAAAAATGTAGTCTAAGAGAGGAGATATTTCAGTGGAAATGTCTTCGACATGCCCTATTTTAAAATACCTAACTATTTATTTACCTAAATACCTAAATATTTTATTGTTTATACATTGAAAACTGATTATAAATTTCATGGAGATAAAAAATACAAATATTATTAATGTAAGTTTCTAATTTAAGAGAATCTCTTAAACCTGCCATCTTCATTTAATTTAATTCATTGGGGGTATTAAGTTCATTTCACAAAATCCTGTGAGAATATGAACTGAAAGAACGAATACGGAACCACAGAAGAGTAATAGATGAACTGAATGTTTTAAATAATGTAAATTGACACTTTCAATTATTTATAGTTGCGCTTATGACAGAGCGGTAGCAATATCGAACATTTAACTTAAGCTTGTCTTTGTTTCTATTTATTATAATATTAGCGTTTTTTTAACGTTAGTTTTTTTTATTATTTACTTTGTTATTATTAATATATTGTACATTATCAACTACATTAAGACATTTGTGAATAATATTTCTCGACTTATTTATTCGACTTTTCGACTAAAGTTATTATTTTTAATTTAACAGCTTCGACAGATCATTAGAAGAGACAAAGATCAGCGAAAATATATTCCCAGATGTGGCCCACGCATTCGACTGGGCATCGGCACCAGGGTGTGAAATACAAGCTCTTTGAAAAATGTTTTCCACGGCAAATGAGCTAAATTATTCGCTCATACATCGCTGACCATCACTTCAAAGTCAAACATGGCGAAGAATATTTTGACCTCAAGAAGCTTGGTGCTCGAGTACCTCAGGGCAGCGTCTTGGGATCTGTGCTCTTCTTACCGCACATCAACCATATCCCACAAAGCGACGTAGTCACCGACGACGCTCAAGTGCTCGCTACTGACCAAGACATCCAGAAGAAATGTAAATTGAACTTCAAACTCAGACAAATGTATTGGTTCCCCGGAGATCATTTTCAGTTGTCAATATACAACAAACTGCTCCTCTTCAAATGAATCCTGAAGTCCGTATGGGCTTAGGACATCCGACTCTGAGAATGCACAAAGAAATCTAGCATCAAAGTCATTCAGACACTTCAGAACAAAGCACTTTGCAGCATCGTAAATGCACCATGGCACATCCGCATGAAGACATCCATCGCGACCTGAAGATGCTTATGGTTGAAGATGAGATCAAGAGATATTCTGAATTGATTGGACCGTTACTTGGTGAAAATCCATATTTATTCAAAATTAAAACCTTTGCTGGTTAGATTTTCACTTTTTATTTGTTAAGCATAACAATTGTTTCGCCAACGCAGTGGATTCTTTAGATGTTGAGTATATAGACTGTTGAGTACATATATAGTCTATGTACTCAACATCTGAAGTTGGCGAAACAATTGTTATGTTTAACAAACAAAAAGTGAAAATCTAACCAGTAAAGGTTTTAATTTTGTATCAAGAGATATTGCAGACATCAGCAAAGGCTAGAAAACCACGAAAATGTCGAAATAACATCGTTACTCGACGTTACTTCTTCGACGGATTAAGAAACTGGAACCGTTCGAATTGGTGTAGTGACAGTGAAAGTGCCTAGGAATTCTAAGCGTTTATTACACGAATAAAGTGATTAGTGTTATGTGGAGTATACCTCTCATGTACTGAACAGCTAAGTCTAGATATTAAGAAAAAATTGTTAGATATATACTTTATAGAACGTCCTCAGGGCGTTTTTATAAAAAAAATCAACGTATTTTCTATATTTTTAGTATTTTCCACTACTAAAAATATAGTTTTGGAAGAGTAAACCAACCTAATTGCTTTGGAAACAACATCATTCGTTTTTGGTAGAAAAACTACATACAAGTTAGATGTGACATTACATATAGAATTTTATTTATGAAAAACAATGATCCCTGCAATACACTTCTTACACACTTTCGCAATTTCATGGAATTTAAGTTTCCCCATACCGTCTCGTACTTCTTCTATCATGTATACGTCCTTGTCATGTTTATACTGATAGCCTTTGATCATCATTTTCTTTGCCTCAAGCGTCTTTTTCATCCCAATTTTTTGTCTAGATTACTTGAGATACTCTTCTGATTAAATTAAGAAAATAACGTTAGCTAAACGTATTTCTGCCAACAAGTGTGGTAAATTGAATACTTCCAAAATAATTGATGTCTATCCGCCTTATGAGAGCTTCACCAAGAACAAATTACACTCTACGTCACGCTCTTTACAACCGGATAACGTTATCAACGTTCTCTTATGATTAAAACCGACACAAAGAACCCCCAAATGACATGTAATTTTCTTCTCTGACTCTGGGGACGTATTTCAATTTTGTACGTGCCTATTTTCGTTATCGTGTTTTGCGGGAATTTCTTGCGAGTTGAACACTGGTATATCGCGGTCATCTCGCGGTCTGTCGGTCACGGGGTCACGGAAAACAGATAAATGTGAGAGTTGACGAGGAGTCTTAATAACGGCCATGACAAACTCTGTGATTGGAGAAGCAACGCGTTGGATTTTGGTTATTATTCTAATCGACCAAAGTAAATCATAAAAATGTACAGCTCGTCAATAATAGGAAAAAGTGTGAGATTCTCTATGTATGTGTAGAAGAAAGAGCGAGGCAGCATTCGGAGGAAAAAGGATGCACTTTACGCGAATCCAAGTCGAACAGTGTACATTCACATTACACATACGAGGTGTGACAATTACGTAATGAGACTGATTTTATTGCCGCGCTTGTGGTAAACCTGCGACCTTGAAATTCCCTTCCCCTTCCCCGGCATCCTTCCCCTTTCCATTGATATATTTACCATCGCTCTAGCTTGTTTAGTTCGCCTGCTGTGTCGTGTTGAGTAGACGTGTGTTGGTGGTGCTCGTCACGAAGATGGAGAAACGAAAACAAGAGCAACGCGTCGCGATAATATTTTGCGCCAGATTGGGCGAAACAGCATCGGAAACGTACGCTAAAATTGTAAAAGTGCATGGTGATAGTGCTCTTAGTCGTGCCCAGGTGTTTCGATGGCATAAAGAGTTTAAGGAGGGGCGTGAAATAGTAGAAGACGAGGCGCGGAGCGGGAGACCAGTCGAGATGCGGACTGACCCGAATGCGCAGCGTGTGCGCGCCCTAATCCGTGAATAACAGCGTTTAACAGTTCGAATGTTGGCCTCGGAACTGGATATGAACCGTGAAACAGTCAGACAAATTTTAACCGACGATTTTGGGATGAAAAAGTTGTGCGCGAAGATGGTTCCAAAGAACCTTTCTGAGGAGCAAAAGCAGCATTGAATGACCGTCGCAGAAGATTGTTTGAAACAAGTGGAAAACGATCCCAGGCTGCTTGATCGAGTTATTACAGGCGATGAGAGCTGGTTTTTCCAATACCACCCGGAAACCAAACGCCAAAGCTCACAATGGTTGTCTCCGCACGCCCCCCGCCCGAAAAAAGCTCGCATGAGCAAGTCGAAGGTGAAATCGATGATTATTGCCTTTTTTGATAGCCGTGGAATCGTCCACAAAGAATTTGTTCCATCGGGGCAAACCGTAAATCAAGTCTACTATCGCCAAGTACTCGAAAGACTGCGTAAACGAGTCAACAGGGTGCGCCCAGACATCGCTCGTAACTGGATCCTTCATCACGACAACGCGCCGTGCCACACCGCCCTCAGCGTGTCCCAGTATTTGGCCTCGTAAAGGGATCGCCGTGTTGCAACAGTCGCCTTATTCGCCCGATATGTCACCCTGTGACTTTTTTTTGTTCCCTAGAACAAAATCGGTGGTCAAAGGAACCCATTTTGAGTCGATTACGGACATCCAGGCGGCGTGACGAGGGTACTCGCGGACATCCCAGTCGAAGCGTTCCAGAAATGTTACGAAGCATGGAAGACGTGCTGGAATATTGTATAGCTATCCAAGGGGACTACTTTGAAGGGGATGGCAGAGTTGTAGAATAATTTTTAAACATACGGTTTTTATGGAATCAGTCTCATTACTTAATTGTCACACCTCGTACATCACTTTGCAAATGCCTGAATACGACTGTATAAAGACCAGGCTATTTACTGCGCACATTGTGGGCGGTCCGTTATCGCAGTTTTCAGACTTGTTCCTATGCTTGACGAGCTGTATGTATATTATTCAACATATGTAGGAAATTATTTGTTTTATCATAGTTTGCCTTATGTTAAAATGAAATTAAAATTTTTGTATATCTAGGGCATTGTTTAGAAAGAATTTGTATATCTTAATTCCTAACCTGTACCCTGTAGCCTCATAAATAATTCATTTAAAGCCATCCGTTTACCAGCGACGCTGATGTAGATAGTCTTCCGCATTATAGTAGGCTGTATGTTATCTCAACATCGTGAAACATGATCACCCTGCCGTCGCATAGAAGATGTAATTGAACAGAAATATGATGCGACCTCCTAGAATATGTGTTTATCAAGAAACCATTTAGAATAGTTACGGTAGGCAAATATTGACAATGAATAAAAATTGGGTATTTTTGTACCGGCCTCCTGAAAGAGATGAAATTCGATTTTGGTTAGCAGGCTGAGAACACCAGCCACAAATTCCTTATCGACAGAAACCGCATGTTAATAGTCATGATGAATTTTAATGACTGGAACATGAATGAATGGTACGATAAATCATAAAATGTTAAAGGACTTATTTTGTGGCAGACGTGGTGCCATAAAAAAGTTGCATAACACAAAAGAACCCCACCAACGTCCTTCTCTTCCATGATATTGCCAGCTCTCGTAAAGCCCGCATTGTCAGTTTTGGCTGCAGAACCAGTATTTTGTCTTTATTTTAAATACTACCAAAATAATTTGTTTGAAAATTAAATATAGTCCTAATTGCAGTTTTAATAACCAATTTATTCTCCAATTTATGTGGTTTTCTGAGTTTATTGTATGAAAATAAAGTCAATTTCTTTATCTTTAAGACATATTTCGAGGTATTCATGTAGTATTTAAAAGAACTGATCTATGTAGGATTAAAATACCGTATCTAATCCCGAATAGATTAGTTCTCTTATCAGATTATGTTATTGGACATAATGTTTGTGTTTATAAACATATTATACAACGTTTTACATGTAGCAAAATAAAAAAAATGTCCGCGTTATAAATATGTATATTAATTTCAATTATAAACAGTATAACAGTTAACGCTTCATCTAAATTGCACGCTAGTGGGTAATAATGAATATATTAGGGTTAAATCAGGAGCGTGCAGAAGTCTGCAAGCATTTCTCCATTGGTCAGATTCGTGAGGGTCTGTAACGCTACTGTCGACGAATTCGCTTGACAAATGATTTAGTTATGCTGCTGTGATATATAGAGAGCAAATTTAAAGTTGTGCGTTATTATTTAATACTCCTGACCTTCTTCAAATATAACGAACTAAGATTCTAACTAGTACTAATTGTAACTTCTAAGAAGTCTAGTACTTCTAAGGTTCTTTATATTATGAAGGAAACTTTTATAGGAAAGTAGAAAATATTATGAAGGAAACTTTTATGTACGAGGGGGTACCCAAAAGAAACCGAAGTGATGCTAACCTAAGTAAGCTCAGCGTCAGCGTCGTCGCTAAAGATGGTACCGTTCGGCTTGTGTGAATTTTTTAGTGAGAGTTGTTTTGTGTGCTCGTCGTTTTTTCAATGGCTGATTCTCGTGAACAGAACGCGGCTTTTTTTGCTTCTTATTCAGAAAAAATTGCCACAGAAACTCTTGGAATGTTAAAAACGGCTTACAAGGATGATGCTAACTTAGGAAAACTCGAGTGTTTGAGTGGTTTTCCAATTTCAAAAAAGGTGAAATGTCAGATGATAACAAACCTTGCTCTGATCGTCCTTCCACAGCTCGAACCGATGAAAATGTTGAACAAATTTGCGAAATCATCGTGGATGGTCGACGACGGACCATTGACGAAGTTGTGGAGCTACCTGGAGCGATTTAAGGCTCTTTCACACGGAGAGCCGCAAGTCTCGTCCTCGCGAGCGGTAGCATTTTTCGCTCCTACTTTCCACTCTTTCATATGGGGAACCTTTCAGCTAGGGTTCTAGCCATTGCATCAGTCGCAAAGTACGCGTCGCAATGGATCGTACATGTGCTGTGGCCATATATCTTCTTTATTGTCGACAGCGTCTTCGACGACAAAAATGCCAACGTTCCAGAACGTATTGGGTCCATCCTATCAACCAAAGGCGCGATGAAGCAGGTGTTTCTGCCACGCTTTATCAAGAACTTCGTCGGGATGGTAACAAGTTTTACAAGTACTTTAAAATATGATTGACCTCATTTGATGAGCTCGACATCAGAATCCATTTTGACTTAACGCTGGGGAGTGAGAGACTGGCGAGTGAGAGCCATTGTCGCTCTTCTCGTGTGAATGCCCAATTCCTCCCTTTGCATTTCGAGGAAGAGATGCGACCCCCTTCCAAGCGCCCGGCTCGAGATGCATGAACCATACCGCTCCTCACTCGCGTGCCCTAAAGGTCCGTGCTCCCCATGTGAAAGCCCCTTTCACATGGGGAGATTTCAAAGATTGTATTCTTTCTATTTCAGTCTTCCGCGCCTTCCTACCGCTCGCCAGGTCGAGCCTTGTGGCTCTCCGTGTGAAAGAAACCTTATAGTTCAGTTCAGCGAATTTTAACGTAAAATTTGGGGATGAAAGGGTGGCTGCCAAATTCGTGCTTCACACAGCCCTGCCCGTACGACAATTATTGGTATTTTTGCTATTGTCCATATTCACCCGACCTTGATCCCTGCGACTTTTATTTCCTCGAATGAAAAGGGACATGAAAGGAAAATTTTTTGCCAACGTTGCTGAAGTGAAGATGAAACAACAGGCGATCTGTGATGCCCGACGAGGCGCTGTCGGGTATCACAGAGGACGAATTTTGGTTTATTTTGGGTACCCCCTCGTGTGTGTGTGTGTGAATTACTTGGTAGCTTTACTTAGTATACAGAAAAATTTTGTCTAAGCTATACAGAATAAAGCTAACTATATAAAATAGAGCAACATTTCAGATGCATACAAGTCTGCTATGTTTTTTCGATACATCATGATACAACACGTATGTAAGTACTTTCAAAAACTGAAATTCAAATATTTCTCCACTTGGACATTCCTGCTGCAACGGACACCGCATTTTAATGAAACACCTCAATATATGGAAGTCTTTGAGTAGGGTACCCGTGCTTTCCCACGGGAGACCTAATCGACTATATAAAGGGAATGTGTCCCGGACTCCATGTTTTTTAAGAAACGTCCACGTATTAAATCAGACCGATTTGTGGACTAGCGATCAGAAAACAACCATCACAAATTCATTATAATTATCTATTAGGTGTGGACATTAAGTAGTGAAAATGTACAACTGAAATATTTAAATACTTACTATTTATTTCATCGCTATTTGCCAAATAAAAAACTCTCTTATCTTGCCGATAAACGGAATAGTCTACCTTAGCCTAGCCATAAAAACAAGCCACGGTATATTTTGAAATTTTTTATTTGGCAAATAGCGATAAACTATACTTTAATTATTTTTTTATGTTTAACTTTTTATTACTGTTACAAATTGGATTTCAATGTATTTCAGCATCTTACATAAGTATTTTTTAATCTATTCTTTTTCTTTTTGTATGACATTCTACTAAAATATTTACGCATTATCCTTTCCGATGTAGTACAACACGATTTACAGATTGAAGTTTTCTCAGTTCTTGCTAGACAAATTCGCCGATAATTAATAGCAGAGCGCGACGAACTCCATCGAAACATCTCCCAAGTTTCCAACAACTCGGCGATTCTCGCACGCAAAGTTTGCACCTAATTTCCAAGTATATAGCCTTATAAGCTGAGAAGAGTTAAAGCGGGTTGAACAATGAAGATAAATAGGCGTCGATAAGGTCCCTCACGCTAGGAGCATTCCTGTTTTACAAATTTCCCGGCTGGAGGGCAAAAACCTCGTCTAATGTTAGCGAGTTCGCGGGGGCGCGTTCGGTCCGCAGTGTGCATGTTGTTCAAATGGTACGTCGCTAGGAAAATAAGAGTTTCATTTTGTATCTTTTATTCACCTGCAACTCTCATCAGGGATTGCATCGCAAGCTCGACGGTTTCTCTACGGGAATATACTAAAAACCCTTGTTAAAGGGTTCTTTAACAACGGTTTAACTTTGCTTCTATTATTAAAAATCAGAAGTATGTTCAATGGAAAAATATGCCATTAAAATATTGTTGCATTTATCTATTCATTTTTAGGCTTTGTAAATGTTTGTTAGTATGAATATTTATTTCCAAATAAATACACATGCGGAAATGGAAATCCCAACACCAACAAGGAGGTATGCTGGATCAATGAAACGTACACAAAATATTTGTCTAAGTGGTATATTACACTGATACTATTTACAGTAGTATAGCTTAAAATATATGGGTACAGCGGTATCTTCCCAGTGTAACCACCATTTAGTCCAATGCAGGTTTCTACACGTAGGTGCATCCGGTCATAAAGGTGACGAATCTCATTTCGAGGTATACCGTCCCACGCTTGATACACTTGTACTGTTAGATGGGCTATTGTCATAGCCGGTTGAGGATGTGTTTGAAGCCTACGTCCAAGCATGTCCCACGCGTGCTCTATTAAAGAAAGATCGAGATCAGTCCAGGGTAAAACATTAATGTTACCTAGAGCGTTCCTGGTCGCAGCAGCGATATGGGGGCGCGAGGCGTTATCTTGCTTAAATATCCCCCTATCCCCCCATCCATATTGTTCATAAACGGCAAAACAACAGGCTCAATGACTCTGACGTAAACATTCGCTGTCATGTTATTCTGGATTACCACCAAGAGAGTCCTGGTGTCATAGGAAATTCCTCCCCACACAATAATCCCTCGTGTTGGTCTGGTATGGTGGCGACGAATACAGTTTTCTAAGAGGCGTTCATCAGACTTCCTTCTAACCCGTGCACGCCCATCACTAGCACCCAGACAAAAACGACTCTCATCTGTGAATACCACAGAGCGGCAGATTCTTCCCTCCACGCGGCTCTTTCACGACACCTGATCTAGCATAGCTCCTTCTTGGTATTGCGATTTCCATTTCCGCCAGTGTATAAATAAAAGACTTATTATGTGGCAATGAGTAATATGTTGAAATTGAGTTACTGATACAGTAATGTGCCTGATCTCGTAAAAAGTATTTTGTGACATTTCTTGCGTTATGGTAGTAATTTTGTAGTCTCTCATATAAATGGTGTTCATTTATAACTATAGGATGTGATTTGTGAATAAAACTAATAATATTTCACAAACTGAGGCTTTTTATTCTTCAACATAACATAGAAACGATACAGCTACAAATGGAAAAGAATATCCTTCATATGGCCGCCTCGATTCATTCGGCATGATGCTATTCGTTTGACAAAATTCTTGACCTGACTATTTGCCTTTCTGATTGAATCCGAATGTACCTCGAAGAAGGTCTCTGGATTAATCTGAGACATGGATGACAATCCCTTGGAGCTGGCCTCTGGCTTAGATTGCTGGCCGGGGAGTGTAACTCAGGAGTTGGTTCGATTACCACATAAGTCGGCTGGGTGTGTTGTATGTACCCGTGTGAAAGTCTGGAGGTTAGGTGGAAGAGTAGCATTAAACCAAACATCACCTCCGTAAAAATAAAAGCGAAAAAAAGGTTAATATGCTTTGACATTTGTATATCTCCTAATCGACCATTTTTCGCAAAATATGTTAATATAAGTGCAAAAATTAACATGCCAGATGAAGTATAAGATGAACAAGACAAAACAAACTATATTTCGTGAAGAAAATATCAAAAGGTTTGTATAATATGAAAAAATTCTAAATACGATCGACCATATACAGTACATCATGTATATTGAAGTTTTTTCAAGAATTCTGTACGAATATGCAAATGCGGTTGAACGTTCGAACAATTTGGCTTCAAATTCGAAGTAAATACATCCCGACTTATCTGGGACCGTAAGGAAAACATCGTTTTGTAAACGTTCAAATGCTGATGAATGATTTCGCTTTTCCATTCCATTATTGTCGCCTTCAGGTGTCGTTAAACACGCATTACAGATACATTCCCTTTATCGCATTTTTGAGCATTCTCACGTGAAGCATCATTAGGTTTCTGAAATTGCCGTTTCTTCCTACATTGTAGAATATTTTATGTGATAACAAGAGTTTGATAGCGAGATGCAGAAGTTTTAAAAGCATAGACCCCTTGGATCATTCAAATATATAGAGTAATGTAAAACACGCAAAATTTTCATTTTTACTATAACTATATTATTTGTTTGTGGATATTTTATTTTTTGAGCTCGTTTAATAGCGATAATAATACAGTGTGTGTCAGTTGGAACTATAGGATTTGAATTGCGCGCTATTCGTGTTCTGTCAAAAATAGGACGTCAATATTTAATGACTGTCATCTACAAATCATACGACGTCAACATGCCGCGATTAATAGTTCAACAACGAATATTTTGTGTACAACTGTTTTATGAAACTAAGCCATCATTTACCGTTACATTAAAAAAATCGCACAAAATTAGGACAGAATGAAGTGCTTACACAGTTAACAGTTTGTAACTTAATCAAGAATTTGAAGGAGAATTTGGTTTTGATTCATTCGTCCCACTGTGCATCGTCTACCACAGCCATGCTTTTTTCAGAACTGACGATGTCTCAATTTTCTTCTCAAACTTTTCACATCGAGCTCACACTTTTAACTCTTGTATATATAAATAAGACGTAAATAGATTAATTACTTAGTTTATTTGAAAAACCTGCTTGCCCAAGTTTATGTAGACGAATGTCATGGTCAAATCTGTCAAAGGTTTTACTAAAATTAATATAAGTGACGTCTATTTGTCCTCCTGCATCTTTAGTTTTGGAGATAAGTTGTGTTAAGCAAGAAATATTTGTAATAGTTGACCACTCGTTTATAAATCCATGGTGATATTCGCCAATTATTCCACGAATGTTCACTTGTATTTCTTTATGTAGTATAGGTTCAAAAGCATTAGAAAATTTATACAGAGTGTAAGAAGTATAACCAACATTATGTTAACAGTTGATAGTTTAAACCTAAATAAATAAAAAAATGTTATATATATATATATATATATATATATATATATATATATATATATATATATATATATATATATATATATATATATATATATGTGTGTGTGTTCAACTGTGTCATCTATGAGACAGAAATATGTGAAAATCACCTAATTATGGATATAATTATAATAATATATTAAATACATTATGGGACAAAAATAAAAGTAAAAGCTGCAATATTTGTTTTGAACATGAAACATTGCTTTATATAGCAATATTTTTATAATTTCTAAAACAAATTTTGGATTTAATCCAAATTATTTGGATTTGAATTTCCATTTAAATGGAAATGAATTTGTATTAAAAAGTGTATTATTCCTTTTGTCGTATTTTTGGGAATTATTGGAACTTATTATTCCTACAGAAAACTTTGGAAAAATTTGGAATTATTATTCCTACACAAAACTTTCAAGTTTGTGTTCCCTCTTTCATTTATATCATTTTATTTTACTTATCTTGTTGACAGTAGGTCAGAAGGCTTTAAATAAAGTTCTTTTATTGCCAATTCTTTTCTTGAATGTCAATGGCATTGTCATAAATATCATTTTTAAATTTACAAAGAGAAAATAAAGCTGCAAACTGAAAACATCGATTTTTTTTCTCACCTTGTGAATATACCCCGCCACAGGTAGGATTCGACATCTGTCCCGGATGGGAACCGAACGACAGACAGCTGTTTCGAACTTACTAGTCCTCATCAGTACCGTACACGATACACCGATCCAGCACAAATGCCAAATGAAATTTGTGGAATATACATCTATATCGATACATCTCGATCTATGTCAGTAACATATAGGTCATTCAGATCACAGATTTCATTCGGCATTTGTCCTGGATCGGCGTACCGTGTACGGTACTGATGAGAATAAGTTCGAGACAGCTGTCTGTCGTTCGTTTTCTATCCGGAACAGATGTCGAATCCTACCTGTGGCGGCTCTTATTTTTTGAAACCTTGTCTGATCGTGCAGAAACACGAGAAAGGGGTCGAGGATCACTTTTAGGTATAATTCAATGCCTGGCGGGGCTTTAGCCCGAGGAGTAGTTGTTTCCTATAGCGATTATGTAATAGCTTTGCTATTCGGGAACTACTTTGATAACCGCTTGGTGGTTTGGTAGTTCCTTTCTCGATTTCCGACTTATATGTTATTCTCACCCTGTAGTACAAAAGCGTGAAGGGTTATACTAATACGATTGTACCCCCTAATATGGAAATCTGACTATGTTCTGTGTTATACGAAACGTTGGAGAAAATCTGAAACGTAAATGACCCAAGTTGATATAGATTGAATCATGTTTATTGCACGATATAAAGATTCTGATATTTGGAAATATATTTTAGTACTGTAGAGAAGAGACATTCAGTAAAATTTATTCTAAATTTACCTCGCAGTTAAGCTACATTCCATCCACTTTTATAGTCCTCGTAAAAACCGTTTTATTTCATTTTTTAAAAATTTACATACAGCAACACGTCCCATTATTATATGAAACTAAATACGGATCTTTAAAAAGGTTCATAAAAAACCTAATATACAACACAGATGGATATTTTTCGTGTCGTTTTCGTTAAGACCGTGGACGATTTTGAGAATTCATTACAGAATCCCGCAGGTATATAAACGAGATAATTCTCTTTTGTTTACCCTCGCAGTTTATAGCCTCAGCTTAATGAACTGTTCGACCTACTAAGGAATACAATGCGAAGTTGACAAAGTTACGACTTTCATAAAGCGTAAGGGAACGATTTTAAGTAGTTTGAAAACCATAAAATTCCAAATCGTTTTCAGTAAGTACATCAGTCCTCATTGACTGAACGTAATATAAATGAACATTTCTGATTTCAAAATGAGTCATTTAAGAATGACTGAACATTTTTTACTGTATTGTAATTTAAATGTTTATAAAAACAGTTTAATTTAACTCTTTACCTGAATGTATACTCATAATCATCATCAAAAACTGGGTAAAAATAATATTCTATAACACAGGATGAACTAGCAAAGATTTCCTTACTGAAGGAAGCGAAATATGGTATTTAGAAGTCATATATATGGTGACATAAAAGTACCAATTCGAGGAGAAAATATCGAGACAGTATTATTACGAGGGTGGATCAAATATAAATGAGACTTTTGGTCCTGGGCATGCAATAGTAACGCGTGAGGATTCTCGCTTCGTGGGGTATTGGGTAGGGATGTCAGGAGGGGGGAGAGCAGGTGGGCCACCTCGCTCGTTGCTTTTAGTACCCGTCGTGACGATGTTTGAACAGGAGGTGCCTTCGTCAATTGCGCAGCGTGTTTACATCAAGTTTATCGCGACGGAAGGTGTGAATCGAGCTAAAATCCTGACGAGATCGCCTGCGTAGTTGAAGAAAGAGACACTGTTCCGAGCTAGAGTGTATGCATGCCGTAAACAGTTTGTGGAGGGTCGTGAGAAAGTTGAAAATGAAAGCCATGAACGGCGACCTCGCACCAGCGACAACATCGTGCGCGTTCAAAAACTTCTCGAGGGTGACAAGCGTCTGACCACCAATGAGATTGCAGCTAAGGTTGGAATAAGTTATGGAAGCACTTTTTCGATCATCACAGAGGAGCTAGGGTTTCGTAAGGTATGCGCAAGGTGGGCCCCTCGCCTTCTGACAACTGAGCAGAAATTGCATCGTTTTCAGGGGTGTGAGCGTTTCCTAGCGAAATTTTGGGAAGAGGGAGACTCGTTTCTCACTCACGTTATCACCTGCGATGAAACGTGGGTGCACCATTATACCCCTGAGTCGAAACAAGCGAGCAAGGAGTGGAGACGTCAAGGGGAGGCTGGGCCAGTGAAAGCCAAGTCAAGGCTGTCAGCAGGTAAGGTTTTGGCTACAGTTTCTTTTGACCAGCGTGGCTTGTTGCACCTCGATTTTTGCATGGGCGCAGGAACATTAATGCGGCGTACTACTGCGACATTTTAAGCGAGGTTAGACTTGCATATCGCCGCAAACAACGTGACCTACCCATGAGAGAATTGGCTTCTCCATGACAATGCTCGTCCCCATATAGCAGCCCTGACCAGGGAAAATTTTGAGGCATTGGGCTGGGAGAAAGACCACTCTAAGTCCACTCTGGCAAAAGTCGGCCCAATGCTGGGGCGCAACACGAACCTCAACCTAAGGAACAAACTGCTGCTCATCAAACAGGTAATACAGCTCCAATTAATGTACGCTTCTACTACATGTGGGTATGCTGCCAAAACGCACATGAAGAAAATCCAAGCCGTAAAGAACATCGCGTTGAGACGTACTCTAGGCGCTCCCTGATTCGTCAAAAATGACGACATCAGAAGAGATCTAGAGTACCAGACCGTCACGGAGAAAATTCAAGATAGAGTGAAGAAGCTCTACGATTGGACGATGAACCACGATAATCCCTTGATAAGAGCAGCTCTGACTACGACCCGGGAGGAGCGCACCGCCACAAGAGACCAAAACTCCAGGTCTTCGCGTAAGGAAACAGATACGCACCCCAACTTATTTATTTATTTATTATACCAGGCCAGATACACCTGATAACAATACCTTACCTTACAGGTGGACCGACATAGACATTCCCACACCTACCTACAGGAAGTGGGGCCTTATTGCCACACTTTCTGCCTTCCGACCCTGGGAGGTTGAGCTGGGGGTTTCCGTAAACCCCCAGATAACCTTCCGTCCTGAGTTACAAGACTCACCCTAATGTACTCCCATCCGAATTCTGCGATGCGCGTGGGACTCACGACAGATTACGCCCCCGGAGGCAGACAGCCGGTGAAGAATGAAAATTAAAAGACAAGAAGAGACCCCACCTGACGGGGTAAATGAGCTAGGGCAAAGGGAAGTCTGTCCAGACCCACCGCTGCCAGGCACCTCACTTCTGTTTACGAGTAGCGCTTCTTGCGCTGCTCGTGCTGGGGGTGGGTGAGGCGAGGGGAAAGGCAGACTCGACCCTCACGAGGTTATCTGGATCTACAGCGATGAGTCGGTAAAGGGCAATAATCCTGCTTGTCCCGCAATAAACCCCTCATCTAGGCCACTGTGCCGCCAAATGAATATTGGCAAACCGAGGAGTAGGAAGATTGAGACCTCGGCAAGAACTAATAACCTTTCCTAATATTTCTTCAATCCTCAATTCCTTATATCTTGATGATGGCTCCAAACTGGGAGCCGAAACGTCGAAATAACAATAATTACAGACGCAGCTGAACCCGGACTTTAGACTCTTCTATTCATTCCTCCGATAGCGGAAATCTTTCCGAACATTTCGACAGTAACTATTGTACTAACTAACTATTCACTTGCAGATTGCACTTCAATTCGACTTCTAATTTTGACTACAAAGTTATTAAACAAATTTAGTTGTTAATATATTAAATCGTAAAATACTGCTATTACTTTGTAACAAGTTTTAAATGCACATTTCCATGAAAACCATCTTGCTGTCTAGAGTCGAGACGTCTAGAGGCGTTAAATTTAGATATTTGCTCTGTAAAAATAACTCAGTTTCAGGCAAAACAACGCATCGAAATTACTTCTGGTCGCTGATAAATTTATACCCGCGAAGCCGAAAGACGAAATTAATGCGTCTAAAACTAAGCCGTTTAACTTGGTTAAACTTAATCTCTATTATAAGATAATTTATTTGTATAAAAGGCAGTTGCGATGTTGCGCCAGGTGAAAGCTGACGGGAACTTTGAATAATGAACTGCTGTTTGAGGGCAGGGCCATATTGTGAATAGTTTAGTTACAATCTGTCAGTATAACGCCTGGTGTTCATCACTCTCACATGTTTTTTAGAGTATGATTATTTAATTACTGAGCCCGGCTTCGTTCGTCGGGCAAACAGTGGCGTATAACCTTCGCACAAAGCCAAATAAGGCGCAAGTAACGATAAAACGTGTAAAAGTTTTCGGCAGAGCATGAATCATTAAAAAAGTTAAGGCCCTAAACTAAATAACTGTATTTGAATTACTAATTTTTTGGTAATATATATTTACATAAACAAGAATATGCATACAACAAAGTGAATAATGGCTTGACAATACGTGATATCTTACGGGCAGAGAGCTCGTAGCTGCCATATAATTAGCTGCTCTACAGTTGGAACAATTACCTTTGGATAAAAATATAGTAACTAACGAAGAGAATAACGATGTAAAAGATATACAAAATGCGCCTACATCCAAGTTGATACTGGTACATTATAAGAAAAATTTTCACAATAGTATGTCTGCCTGTAACAGTCCATGAAGCAAAGAATCATGAAGTGAGTCCTCAAAATGAATATATCTGTGGTGCCCACAGATATATTCATTTGCTACGCACTATTCACAGCTGTGATGATATTTGTATATATTAGTTTTAAATTTTATAAATATTAGAAAGTAGAAACCCTTGCATATTATGCTGGTACTCGGAACCAGGACACATCTGTTTCTTAGGGGTAAAAATGAGATCATCCCAGGCAATAAGTTACATGATTTTCTGTCCCAGCCATCTATTTGTTAAAACCAAGAAGACTAGAGAGGAAGGAGACATAGCTCCTCAAAAAATCAGTGGTGGGGGTAGCATGAAAAACGTCGGCAATATGGCAAGCTCGCGTAGAAGCGCGCAAGATCTGCGCATGCCGTTTGTCCTTGTCTATCGAGGTTCCTCTCTCACACTATCAAAATGTCGGGTTCCATTGAGCCACGATCAGAGCTTTTGCAGGAACAATTCGCAACGCAACAGTATCTCGACGCTGTTGACATATTCAACAGAAAAACTGGAAACTCTCAAAACAGAAAACAAAAATAATCTCGCTCGATTCTACGCAATGACCGCCATGATGAAGCACACCACGTGATCACAGTGCGGACGCTTTTCGTGCTACCCCCACTACTCGAGTTATGTCTCCTGTTCTCTAGTCTTCTTGGTTAAAACCCTGGCAGATTAGGTCAATGGTTTATGGCAAGTGTGGCGTCTGCTAATAACCGCACCAGGCTCTCGGCTTTTGGGATAAGTTTATCAAGTTAGTCAATTCCCACAACTCGCCCCGTAACATTCTCCTCGTTTGGTACTAGATTTTTCGCTATTTATTTATCTTCAAATAAACGTAGCTAGAGCGACAACATAACTACTAGTACAATTTCATCACACGCACTCCGAAAACCGCCATATATCCTTTCATGCAAAAAGAAGAAAATATAATTATAATGTGCCTAATTATGTTTGATTATGAAACAGAGAAACGTATTGGCTAGTGTTCGAACAAATCGCGTTGTATGTAGACGTTTCTTGAGACCGTTGAAGAATTGTTTTGTTAAATATTGTGACATAATAGGGTTAATATTATGGTAATAAAGCCTAGATACTGTTACATGTTTATAAATAAATTGTTATCAATATATATGGAAACCTTTAGTTCCAACGGGATTAAGATTTAACACACCATTAATTAAAAAATAAAAAGAAAATTGAAATTATAGACACAAAACAATTTTGAAAAAGAAATATAGAACTGAAGTTGTTTCATTATGGGACACAAAGGGTTAAATCGCCTATTTAATCCATAAACAAATATCGACTTCAGTGTCACGGCCTTCTAAAGCTAAGTGCATTCTAAATTAATGAACGAGTCGACCTCAGCTAAAGAGTGCACTTACTTCAATGACAGTAAAATGCATATTTTACGCGGCATATTTCTACTAAATAGTTTTAGTCTGACGTTACAGCTCTGTTGAATAATGAAAGTGTGGTCGTTAATGCACTCGGACGTGGGTGGAAATACTACACTAAATGCACCGTTTTAAGTGTGAATAAACGTATTTGATAAAGTTAACGAATGAGTAATAATAGAATTTTATACATTGAAATGTTACTTGACCGTATTTTGATCCGGCAAAGGCTTTAGATAAAGTTATATATATATCGGGTTGTTCAAAGAGTTCGTTCGGTTTTTTTCATAAGTATTTATTACTAACATTATAGTTATTACAAATTATTTTAATCAATAATGTATGTTCCTCCATTTTCAATAACCTTCTCCCATCTCCCAGTAAGCTTCATAATACTATTTTCATAAAAGCTTTGCAGTTTGCTCGCAAAAACGGCTTTAAATGATTTCTGACTTCTTCGTCATTGGCAAATGTTAAGTTTCGTAAAATGTTATCCATGGAGCAGAATAGGTGAAAATCCGAGGACCACGGTGGATGGAGTAAAACATCCCATTCTAACTCCAACAGTTTCCTGCGGGTCTGCAGAGAAGTGTGAGGTCGAGCGTTATCGTGATGGAAGACCTTCTTACGATTTACAAGTCCTTGGTGCTTTTCCTGCGTGGTTTGGCTCAATTTCTGTAGTTGTTAGCAGTAAACGTCCGAATTTATTGTTTCCTTCTCGGGAGTAGCTCAAAATAAATGATTCCTTAGAAATCCCACCAGATGGACAACAAAACTTTCCTGAGGTGAAGCCCTGCCTTTGGTGTACATTGAGAAGGTTCACTGGACTTTCCCCACGATCATTTTCGACAGACGCTGTCGTAAATAATCCACCTTTCATTTCCAGTAACCATATTTCTCAAAAAGGGATCGCTTCATTGACGAATCCTTAACATATCGCAGATGTTGATGCGATCCATTAAATTGGATTGGCTGAGTTCATGAAGGACCCAAACATTGAGTCTACTGACAAACCCAAGTTGTTTAAGGAGATTCTGTACACTAGATTTTGATGTCTGATTCTGTACACTAGGTTTGGTGAGGATTTGCTTCGACTAAGATGAAGCACTCCCGTAAACGACTAGAAAACTTGTCGATGCCCCGCTGTATCACGTCGGCGTCGGCTTGAATAACTCCAATTTCTCTTATTATTGCAGCAGAAGTTTTAGCAAGGGAACGCGGTTTTTCAATGAAAACTCTTGCTTGGAGGTATGCCCACAAGAAATAATTGCAGGGCGGTGGGTCCTGCGATCGTGGAGGCCACTTCATACCGCCCCGCAGGGAAATGAAGCGTCCAGAAGGTTGGTGCTGCTTCAAGAAGACCATAGTCTTCCTGCAAATGTTGCAAGTAGCCCTTGATGAGTCTTGCTGAAAATAAACGGCATCCATATTTATGTTACGCCTTCTCAGTTCAGGAATAAGCGCAGCATTGTAACAAAACGGTGTTTATTGACAGTCACCGTGCGTCCGTCTTGGCAAAAAAGAAAGGACCGATGATGTCGAATCAAGTTACTGCACACCACACAGTAACTTGGTCCGAACGAAGTGGTCGTTAGTGAAGTTCACATGGATTTTTCTTCGACCAATATCGGAAATTCTGTTTACTCAGTGTCCGACAAATGGAAATGCGCCTCGTCACTCGTTATCAGTACAGCGTCATATGCGACCAATTCTAACATAGCTTCTGCGAATGTAAACCTCCGTATAAAATCATTTTGACGAAAATCCTAAACCACCATGATTTTGTACGCGTGGAAGTGGAGATCTCGGCTCCATCGGCGACTGAAACGGCATCTTCTGACCTTCACATACCAACCATTCCGAAAGCATTAGACTCCCCCTGCGTGAACTATTATACTCTTTTCAAAAACGTATTTATACATCTGCCAGACCCTGTATTATTACGCAAGATTGATTATTTCTATCTTCGTATAGTAAAAAAGATTTTTATTTTAATGTATTTACTACAACTTGAATTGACCTGCTTGAATCTAATAGTTCTACATAGCGATACCGATAAAGTAGTTAACTAGGTCATTAAATACATACATGTATTACATTATTTTATTACTAATGTTTAGTTTCTTTTCTGTATTTGTTTAGTAAATACGACTATTGTAATTTAATTGTGGTAACATACCTTGCCTGACTTAACTGGCTTAGATCTGATTGTTCTACGTTAAAGATACCGATAAAGTAGTTAATTAAGATAATAAAGATAGATGTTACATTATCTTATTACCGATATTTCACTTCTATATTTATTGAGTAAGTGTAAATTCCAGTAAACACTATGAAAATATTTTGTAAATTTGACGCTTTTTTAGCAATAATTTAGTGAATATTTTGCCTATAAGCTACCAAAACATAGTATTTAAAATATTATTGACTGCAAAACGCGTCAACTCACTTTCATAATGGAATGAAAGAGTAAAATAGAGTTACTTGAAATGAACAAAATGTAAAAAGAAAGAAAATAAACCAGTTCGATGATGTCCTCGTCCGATGCAAATTTCCAAATACAATACTCACTAGCAGTAAAATGGAATTATACAATTTTCCAGTAAAGTGTTGTTCAGCATTAAATATGCGGTGGAAATAATTTTTCATTGTTTGATCGCATAGACGGTGGACAAGTTAGAATGCGTGACTAGAATTGGAATGGGCGCAAACTAGGCGATCTAAAAGTGCAGTGGAAATGTAATAATAACGCTGCCTCTCCAACAAGAAATGAGTAAATAAAAAATTAAATTTTACTTGGTATTATTTGAATTAATTAATATAGTTGTAATCATTCACATTAATTTTAATATTTAATTACCAATAGATCAAAAAGTATACTCCTACTATTCATTTCATCGCTATTTGCCAAATAAAAAACTCCACGTCATAAAAATAAGCCACGGTATGTTTTGAGATTTTTTATTTGACAAATAGCGATGAAATAAACTATACATAATCTTATATGAAGAGAATAGTGAAAGATCCACTAGTACTATTCATTTCATCGCTATTTGTCAAATAAAAAACTCTCTATCTTGCCGATAAACGGAAGAGTCTACCTGAGCCTAGCCGTAAAAACAAGCCACGGTATGTTTTGAGATTTTTTATTTGGCAAATAGCGATGAAATAAACTATATGCACTTCAATACGTTTTAAATTTATATGGTATTCGCGCTTTTCAAGTAACGGCAAGGATCAGAAACGAGCGTTTCCGAATTATATCGAGAAGCACGAATTTTTCCTTATATTGGTTTAACAGAACCTTGGGTTTTATTTTTAACATTTTCGAGGGTAAAAAACAGGATTTATAGTATCTGGAGGCCGCTTTGTATTTGCTTCAAATCAATCAGATACGATATAGTAAATTGCGTGTGTCGTCAGTTTGCATAACATACAATTTGTTTGTGTGGTCATCTTCTACCACGCCTCAGTTATTAAATTTCATATAAAATATAATAAAAATAAAATTTATATGTTTTCTTTTAAAAATGTTGGAGACGGTCATGAACAGATTTTTAGTTGTTTTCAATTAAATTATATATTTCTAGAATTTATATTTATTTTATCCTACACATATTTACTTACACATTTTTTATTTTTACTGAGTTTTGTTTATTTGTATCATTTCTTATTTTATTATTTTTCCTTAGTGAAACCGTAAGTATTCTAACAGTAAAATATTTAATTCAAATTAGTAAACATTCCTTAAAGAAGTAACAAGCGTAACCTTTACATCGTCCCGTTGGTTTCTATCGAACTTTATAATATTTTGTGGCATTTGCGTGTCGAAATATTTTATTGACTAAATATAAACTTATATTTGAAAAATCCTTTTTTAAATTAACAATTTTAATCATCTCCTGATGATGCCATCTTAATTGGCGAAATACGCGTCGAGTAACGTGTAATATTTCGGTCTTCATCGAAAACTAATCTTGTGCTTGGTATATTAGTTTACTTTCTTTAAATATGAGTTTTTATTAGTGAGCTTATAAATGTTCTTTACTATAGGATTTGAATTGCGCGCCATTTATGTTCTGGCAAAGATAGGGCGTCAATATTTAGTGACTGTCATCTACAAACCAAATGTCGTAATTAAAAGTTCAACAACTAATATTTTGCGTACAACTGTTTTATGCAAGTGAGAGATCATTTACAGTTGCATTAAGAAAAATTCTCATATAATTAGGACAAAATGAAGCGCCTACAGAGTTAATAGTTCGTAACTTAATCAATAAATCGGAAGAGACAAGTTCTGTTATTGATAAGGCAACACCAATATGTCCTCGTTATGGTCGGTCAGATGAAAATCTTGCTACAGTGAGAGAAAGTGTACTAGAATATTCAAATACATCATTTGACATCGTGCACAACAATTGAACCTGTCAAGAGTTACCGCGCATTAAATTTTAAAGAAAGATCTGCGTCTGCCAGCATACAAAATTTAGCTGATGCAACAGTTAAAAGTTACAGAACATTTACAACGTCGTACATTTGTAAATTAGGTGTTAGAAGAGAAAGCACATCGGTACATCGGCCATCCCATGTCGAACATCGAACTTCGATTGGATGGGTTACCGCTTGAAAACACCGCGTGCCGTTGCCGTTTCAGCCTGCAGTGCCGCTGGGTGTATTGAGTAGCCTAGTAGTACTGTTGCCGCTTTCAAGCTCGGAAGAAAGAGGAGGGTTAGAGGGCTTCTGTAAAAGCAGATCCAGCTCATAGTACCGATGATATTCATTGAAGAGAAACAGGTCATAGGTCTACTTTAGAAGGAAGAAGAAGAAGAAGAATAGAAAGCACCTTCTTTCTTTTCTAACACCTAATTTACAAATGCAACAAAACTTTGTTCAGGGATGAAGCACATTTGACTACGTCAGCAATATGGATACGTCAGCAAACAAAATTGGCGAATTTGGGGTACTGAAACTCCACATGCTGTTCATGAAAAAGTAATGCAACCACAGAGATGCACGGCTTCGTGTGCATTTTGGAATGATGGAGTAATGGACCATATATCTTTGAAAATGATTCTGGTAGTGCTGTCACAGTTAATGGAGAACACTATCATGACGTCATATGATTTATAGATAGCAGTCGTTAAATCTTGACGTCCTATCTTTGTCAAAACATAAATGGCGCGCAATTCAAATCCTATACTTCCAACTGAGACACCCTATATATGCCTCAAGTTCCTGAGATTCTGTCATACAAATATGGAAACAACCCCCCGTGTTGCTTATGTATTTCTATCTTCAGATTTATATCCAAAACAGTTTTAATCATCTTTTGATGACGCCATCTTAATTGGCGAAATGGACGTCGAGTAACGTGTAATCTCTTAGGTGTCTGTGGAAAACTAGTCTCTTATTTTTGAAAATATTAATAATGATTTAAGAGTAGTACTTAAATGTAAAAGACATTTTGAGACATCCGATAGATTAATTTATTTTCTGAAAACACTATTTTTTAGTAGCCAGTTTATAAATGCTCTTTCTATAATTCTCCCGGTTCCTGAGTTTCCGTCATAGGAATGCCTTGCGAGCTTTAAAACATGATAAACCACGGAAAAATTATAATTTATGTCGACAGGTCGAGGGCGACCTACGCATGTGAAAAATGTGCACACCCAGGGACGTGATTTTAAATTTCCAGAGTGCCGTTCGCCGTTTATTATTTCGCGAGCAAAAAAGTAATGGATGTACGGTCGAGGATAATTGTTATTTGGGTTGGAATAGCATGGAATTGGACCAGAGCAATAAAGCACATGTCGTTATTTCAGCGATAGAGAAGAGAACGGCGGTGAAATGAAATCGTGGAACGCAACGCACGCCTGAAAGTATGTACCGGTAATAATCTGAAGGTCCTCACTCCCACAAGTGGCAATATACCTAAATTCGATAAAATTCGTGAGGAAACCGATGCCGCAGTACGGGGGATTGTTTACGTATTTGTATATCCAGATTTATATCCATCTATTTTTGATGTGCGGGTGGCCTTGTCGAGAAAACGATGGGAGAAAATTCATTTCTGAGAAATAACTTTCTTACTTTAAAAAAAAATAATAATTTTGTGGCAATAAAGGGTCTTTCAATACGAACGTTCGATTTTTAAACGTAAATAAAACAAGTTGTGGGTGAGATATCCATTCAATTTTTCTTTATTTGAAAGAATATTTCTTGGCATTAAGTACAGAATATAACGTCGTTCAAATGTTCGCCGTAGCTTTGCTTGGTGGAACGTATTCGGGAGGTCCAATTTTCGATGACTTTGTCGCATAAACCTGGTTGAATTTGCTGGATGACGTTCGCTATGTCGAGTTTGAGAGCATCAATTGATTGTGGTTCATTCGCATAGACCTGCGATTTAAGATTAAGCCCCAAAGGAAGAAGTTTAAAGGCGTTAAGTCGCACGATCTCAGTGGCCAGTTCAAGTCGCCGCTGCGCGAGATCACCATGGCCTCAAATCGTTCGTGCAGAATGTCCATCATAGCATGCGCTATATGGCACGTAGTCCTATTGGAAGCATATGTCGTCGGTATCCACATCATCCAGTTTAGGCCACAAGAAGTTGGTTATCATCGATCTATTGATGGTTGTGGCAATGCCAGTTTCGCTTTGGAAGAAGTACGAACCGATGATTCCGCCAGACCAAAATCCGCAACAAACAGTGACTTTCTGGGGATGCATTTGGTGTTTGTGTATCTCGTGTGGATTGGTATCATCCCAAATCCGACAATTTTGCTTATTCACATATCCATAAAAATGGGCTTCGTCGCTAAAGATGATTTTTTTGGTAAAATCTGGGTCAACTACCAACTGCTCCAAGAGCTCAATCAGCGAACATACGGCGTTATCTATGGTAGTTTTCCTTAAATTCCTGGGTCAGTTAGATTTGCTACGGGTGCAGACCCAAGTCCCGACGCAAAATTCGCCAAGTTGAAGTCGCGGAAACGTCAAGTTCTTGTGAACGACGAGAAATTGACTGTCTCGGTTTTTTCCGTACACTCTCACGTACAACAGCGATGTTTTCAGCAGACCTTTGCGTTTCGGTGACGTACAGGTTGGCTGATTATTAATCCTATTGACTCGAATTTGGCTACCAAATGTCGAATAGTCGACTCGGCGGGACAGTTGTGGCGAGGATAAAAATCATTCTCGAAAACAAATTTCGAGCGTCCCTATTGAAAGACCCTGTATAAGATTATAATAATTATTTGAACAAGTTTTCAAAGTGTTGTGTAAATTGCTGTTGTAAAACGTCCTCTTACAACAATTGTAATTTGTACAATAAAAGTTTACATGGTAAAATAAGTATATTTATCAACATAAGTGCGAAAAAGATTTGATGCAGCATAGGAAAAATTAGGAAGTAGTAGAAGAATACGCGGTAGACGCAGAAGACAATTTCTAGGATACACAAAAAAGCTCAGTCAGAATCTTGAAGATCTAGTAACATATCAATAATATTTTCCGAACTGAAACATGGTTGGCAATAGAGAATATTATCAAATTAGAAACTCTGATACTCTTTATTTCTATATTTATATAGACTCTAAAAGGGGCTGGAAATTTATATGCAGAAACAAAATCAGAAGATCAGTTTTTTGAAGGTGTAGACACAGCTCTCGATGTATTTTAACAAATCTTGTAGAGAGGAAGGTCACATTTATAATTACCGATAAGGATAAATATAAAATGAGACCTCTGAGATGAGGATAGATACACAATGACACCCCCAATAGTAGGGCCACTACGCTTCTCCACAATATGAATAGTATTATTGCAGAGAGAATAGGCTAGGTCAATCTCAATGCGAGAGGAGGCGCTTGACTTCTATTAGCTCTTCATCAGGCACTGAATTGGATATGCAGCGTATTCTCGATAAATTTTTTGGCCTTATTAAAGCATACGAGTTTGAAGAAATAACTGTAAACTTTTGTCATTAATTACATTATATAAATAGCGCTTAGGTTATGAAAAACTTAAGGAACTTCTAAATCCAGATGATATCTAATGCAGATTGATGAATTTGCAGAGTCACCTATACACATTAACCACGAAGAATCACCTATACACACTCGTTCCAATTTCTGGATTTCCTTCCCCTTATATTTCCATCGTTCATCAACGTTAGGCAGATGATAGATAGTTTATTACCAATCAACGTGGACGCGGCTCAATTACAATGAATCGGCATTTCATCCCTTAATGTTGACGAAACGATATCCCGCGCCAACGCATCAATATACTGCCATTAAGACCCCATTCTCAACTCGCATCCAGGCTGTTTACGTTACGCCACCCCCACGCACGAAGATATTTCCGAACCACAAAACAAACGAATGGAACAACTGATGACAGCTTTATGACTGCTTTGTCATAGAGCATTGGAAATAGATTGGGCGTAAAAGGGATGGTTGTGGAGGAATTGTGTGCATGCTCGAGATGAATTCGTCCTCTTTAATAGGATATAACGTGTATTTTCGAGGCTTTTGTCCTATTTCTGAATGTAAGCTTTCGTGATGCGCTGACAAATTAATATAGAAGTTGTGGAATAGTTGGGGGTAGCAGCGCATAGTTTTCAGTTACCCACGTGAGGATTAATAGAAGTACAACAAAATTAGAAAGCTTTAAGTAGCTAGTAAGTATTTTGTGCTTTAAAACAGCGGTCGGCAACCGGTGAACCGTGACATAATTTTAGTGGTCCGCAAAGAAACTCAGATATCATTTAAATTCGCTGAGCTCTCTTAATAAAATTTTTAAATAAAAAATAAATTTTGTTTAAGCTGTATTATCGTATGTAAAATATAACAAGAACATTACATTGTCAATTGATTTGTTACAAAATATTACTGTCACTTGTAAAAGATCTACATCAAAGGCGCTTAATTAACCCCCTACTCTATCAGCAGCAGAGAAAAAGTAATAAAATAATAATACCGAATTATGTACACTTGACTAGACATCAGATTTGACAGCGGTGCACCTCTAGTTTTAATTCCAATTTATGTTAAACTTTAAATTCAATATTAAAATAATTTAAAGATGTAGTGTCTAATAAATCCCACTTAACTGATAGTGAGTTCTAATGTTAAATTCAAGTAAACCATTTAAAGCTTCTAAAGGGAAGTACCTTTACTTATAGTAATATTTTTATGTCAAATGCAATATTTATTACGTATATTTAAATAGATAACACATTTATATGTAAAAGAATTTAACAATATAGCAAAGTAATATTTAATCATTAAATATATTATCTGGGAATTGTAAAATAGAAAAATATATATATAAAACATTTTCATTAGATGACTTGTTAAAAGGATTATAATTCATATCATATTATATCATATTGTTATATGGATATAAAAACTTTGTATTTCATAGACATTGTAAACAAAAAATATCAGCAGATAAATATAACATAAATATGTATCTCAAATTATATAATTATCTTTTTGAAACGGAAGGTCAATGTTAAAAGGAAAAAGGATGAGCTGGATATAAGATTCAAGAAAATGCACTGGTTACTTGGTTGGTCCAGCTTATCAACATACAACAAAATGCTTCTGTATAAACAAGTCCTCAAACCAGTATGGCATTATGGCATACAACTATGGGGTTGTGTCAGCAAGAGTAACATCTTAATAATCCAGAGGTTACAGAACAAAGTACCGAGGAACCGTCAATGTGCTTTATGTCAGAAACGTGACCTCCATCATGATCTTCAGATGGATACTGTAGGCCAAACAATTGCCTTTGCAAGGAATCATGAACAGCGACTCTACCAACACAGGAACGTCGAGGCTATCCAGCTCCTTGATAACTATAATATCACAAAAAAAAACTCAAGAGAGTAAAGCCTTTTGAGTTGGCCAATTGATTAGTAGTTAGTGAAAAGAGTATCTAAAATGTTAATCTAAATGTCAATGCAATGTTGCACTATCTAAAATGTTGCCGACTGCTGCTTTGGAGAGTCGAATGAGAAACATCAAAGTAATGAACAAGTACTATTCTTTATATACTATTATACTACTATTCTTTATTTTCAATTCTACTGTCAAATAATTCAATACTATTCAATATACTGAAGATAAGACAGATCAAATAATGTCTTGAAATTTCAAATCAATCATCTTTCAAGATAAATACCAAGTATCGAATGATACAGACAATGCAACACCCAGTAAATGTCGAGGTAAATATGGTTTAATTGGGTCGTGTAATTTTATGAATATACTCATAAAATTAAGTACTTAAACAACCCCATAAGTATTACAAACAAAATCCTAGCAGCCATTTTAATATGCCTTAAAGTTTTAAAGCAATAAAAATGTAACCTTAATTCTATAGAATAAGGCAGGCGAATATTAAAGCTGTAATCTCTCGCTTCTATTCTTACGGTCCCTTTAGTTCACAATTTCGAACGTTTAATATTCATAGAATGAAATTGTAATATTTTCTTGGTAATAAGTTTCATCTGTTGAGAAAAATACAGAAAGGAAGTAATAGCTTTCGCAAGAATTGGAGCTGGGGAATTTCTAGAAGTCTTAGAATATTAATAAAAATAGAATCGCGTTGGATCGTCGTTATAGGGCAAAATGGAACACAAAACGGGATGAAAATACCTAAAATATTGGATAATTAACTTGTTATATGCTATATAGATTATTTGTCCTAAAGACATTGAGATAATTAAGTTGATTGAAGATTTCCGCTTTGCATGTTATAGATATGTTTCTACAGTTGTTACTGCGAGCGATGTTCCCGGTGGTAAAAAATGTTCTTATATGAAGAGGACGACCGTTCGACATATATGATGTAATATTGACATAATTAAAATAATCATTGCAATTATATAACGGATCTGTAGACCTAGAAACACGATATAATTGTTTTAATCTAACATAATCTGAATTTTTGTAAATACAGTGTCAATTTTTGCATCCCCTAAACCATGTATCGATATTTGTGCAGCACCCACTATTTGCAGTGATTTTACTAACGATAAGGAAGGGTATTGTAATTTTTCTATTGCCTCCACCAATTTGTTATGAATAGTTTGTAAATCTGCTTCAACTTGAGGATCTTGAAATAACGCTTCACTTTCCTTGATAGGAGCCGTCTCTTTAGGGTTGAGTTGTAACACTACAGAATTTATTTTGTGGAAATGCTCAAAATATAAAAATTATATGTGTAACTATGTGCCTCAGTGAGTAAGAATTGACTGTGGTGGCTCGGGGATGTCCTGACACTACCACACTCTCTGTGAAATTCTCTAATACATTTAGGAGATTTGAGACACCGCTTTTGTAGGTAATATTAATTAATTTACGCTTAGGTTGTTGGGAGATTAATTAATGAAAATGAGAGTGCAGCAAATGTCCTCCTTCTTCCATAGTGCACCGTTCTAAGCGTCTATCAAAATTCTTCATTGTATTTGCATTACTTACTCTAGCATTCTCCGAATTTAATCCTGTATATCCCTCTTAAGGTCATTAATAGTTAGAGGTTTACTCATAAACGTGATGTGCTTAAGATAGCCTTAAAGGATAAATCTGGTTTGGTAAAATCGGGTGATCTTGTCAGCCATGAAATGCCACTACCACGTGAAAGTAACTGTTGAGGTAAAAGTTCTCGAAATACTTCGATGGAAGTTCTTGCGGTATGACTGGTATGGCGCTACTAGTCATACTAAAATCAGATTCCAAATAACTGTTCCAGTTGAGGCCTAAGACAAGTCTGTGATATTTCTTTAGATCTTTGCGAAGTTACAGTGACAAAATGGCCATTTTCTTTGAAGAAATAAGACCCAATAATGGCGCTTGGGATATTGGCCACCATAACTTTAAAATGACAAATTTTAAGCAGTGCAGTGGTCTTTGATGAATTCTTTTTGGCCAATAACGAAAGTTGTCTATTTACATGACCATTCAGACAAAAATGTGCCTCATTACTCAGTCTTCAATCTGCTAAATTACTTCGGCAGTAATGTTTGGTTGACATTAAACAAATCTCCAAAGTCTAGTCGTTACTTAAGGAAAACGCGATCGATCCATTTTTCGATTTAACATTCTTATTATAGATTAAAAATTATAAAAGATATTTCCATATAACCAAATAATTATTAGTTTGTTTCATACCTTTACATAAGGAATAATTTATCTGTACATATAACGAGGATCCCATCACAATGTTGTTACCGATGATAAATTTATATTATTTCACTAATTCTGAATATCAACGTAACTGTTATGTATGTTATCTACCCTCTTCATTCTACAAGGGCTGAAATGTGGAACACGAACGAAATAATAAACAGTGACCCTCTTCTGTACGTGTTTACTTTATTGGTTACGTCGAAATGAGGGAGTAGATACTAGAGATAATATATCATCCATGTAACGCCAGCTGTATATATGTAGGAGTATGTAAAAATAAAATAAAATTAGTATATAAGTACGACATTAATTATATTATTTTTTTATGAAACTCTATCCCAACGTTTAATCTGATAACACTGTCACACTGAGCGATCATTAAAGTTGCCTACCGTGAGTACATCATGGTATTATACTCGGGTAACTCCCTGGCAGTCGAGATGCCGGTGCGTAGACTTGAAGTATTTGAATAGATTAGGTACAAGCAATTCAGTTTAAATTTGCTGTCGTGTTTGACGATTTGTCTTTTTTGTTTGTCGTGACAGTGCAATTTACAGTGTGATATTTATCCTTCTTGCATCTGATTTTCGTAGGACGTAAATATGTCGAAAGTTTGCAGTAACGTGCGACTATTTGTGTATCGAGTGAGAAGGTTTGTATGGGAATTAAACTATGATGAATCTTAAATAATACGTTTAGTTTATAATCGGAACTTGGTTTAGTTTTTAAGAAATCTTTATGTATCAAGCATGCAAACAGTGACACATAAATAAAACATACCTCGTATTCAATGGATTTCAGGTTTAATTTTTCTTGTGCCGTTACCTTAAATGAAGGATCATTTATATGTGCACGAGACACTTGAAATTACTGCTAACTGTGGCTAGCCGTACACGAGACAACCGATTACAAAAACATTATGTGGTTAACGGTATATTACGTATGTATATTTGATCCACTTCGACTGTCATCTGCGTCTATTTGAGTCAATAGACGACTAGAAATATATACTAGCGAAGCAATTCAGAAAAGTGTGTCCTAATTTCATACAAATTATGTATATACTTCATGCATTACATATTACAGCTGAAATAGTTCGAAGATGTTATCCGTTTCGGTTTTTCTCAAATCTCTCAAACACCCACGGAAATGTGACAAACGATGTCCTAATATTCCAGATTGTTTCAAAATTTCATTATATGCAAAATTTTAAAAAAATGAAATCATTAGTTTTATAGTTTAAGCTAAAGAATTAACTGCCATTAAAGAAAGTTTGATAAGAAAAATATTCAAGATGCTCAAGTAAAACCAGATTTAAAAACTAGCCTTAGTAATTGCACATAACTAGCAGATGCCATTAACAAATTACAAAATACCTCACTATCGTTAAGTGAATCATTACAAATAATAGATGATGTGCAAAAGGTGCTACAGACTTTATATGATGAGAAAGGTGTTATAGAAAGATTGTACAGCGTAATAAAGAAAAAGAAAAATGCACATATCGCTAGATTAAAACATATTTATAGTAACAGTGTCGAACTAGATTCATTTAATTATGTTTACCTATGCAAACATTACATCCTTAGATGTCGAATGGTCGTTTTCTTTATTCAAGAACATTTTTTCACCTCACCAGACATCGAAATGATGCAGATGCTTAGTCGAAACAATTCGGATTTTTAATTTAAGTCGGTAAGTATTGCATATTACACAAATTATTATAAGTTATACATAGTTGCTTATACAAGGTGAGTCTTTGGATGTACATATTTTAACAGCAGTATGTTTTGCCTTATAGAACACTATCATGACATTTTTTTCTTTAAAAATTATTTTTTTTCAATTTGGTTTTGAAATACCGTCAAATGTTGGTTACTGCTCATCAAGTGCGCCGACTATGGTCATTATTCTACAAGAGAAATGCGCTGTTGTCAGTTTATTTCTCACAGTTAGGCATAAAATATCAAGTCAAATTTGTTTTTGACATACCTATCAAAAATATTTTAATTTTAATTTGAACTAGTTAACAATAATTACTGATTGTTATTTGTTGTAATAATCATACAAGCTTAATAGGATTTTTGTCAAATAATACAAGCAATGGCGAGTTGTATATGAGGTTGTAACTAGCTGCAGAACACAGAATTTTATGTTTGCAAATGGCGTCTTTTGGTGTGCTTATACAAGTTTGGGGGGGGGGGGGGTAAGAAATTCAAAATATTGCTGCTTTGGTATTTGAGAGTTTTTAATATAAATTAAATACCAAGGAACTTTTAATTTGGAGGTTGGTATTTTACCTGTTAGGATTTCAGCTTCACATTCCAGCTCTTTTTATTCTAAAGTTATTTGCAATAAAATCAATCCTTGGCTATTTATCTTTCCACAAAAATACGAAACTGTAACGTGGAGATTTGGTAATAGTGGACGCTATACGTCTGATATATAACATTTATAGATAAACTAGACCTAACAAATCAGCGGTTCTCAAAATGTTGAGCAAATATTTCTGAATTAAAAATTTAATAATTCGTTAATGATGACGATACCAAAAAATATTCTTTACTATAATCATTTACTAGATGTAGACACTAAGTGGTCAAAATATATGTGCAACTCAGGACTCACCTGGTATACGACGCTGCTAATGATCAGACATCCAAGTGGGCAGCGTCTAGTAGTTGTAACTACCCTATTTATTCGCAAATAACATTTTGTTTGTCTTTTGTTATAATAGAATTCCGCTATGGGTTGGATTCCGCATAATACACATATCAAAACTGAAATACCTCAGAAACTTGTATCTCAGAAACCGTACACTTTTTTACTTCATACTACCTATTTTCCGTATATCACGAATATGTAATTAATTCGCACAATAGGCTCACATAATTCTTGCGTCTCCGTCGTCTGCACAATGCTGAAAATGTTCTCGCACGAAACATCCCACGCCCGCCACCGTTACATTAGAAGTCTCGGCAAATTATTAGCCCTATTCGCGATTGGAATGTTACGGCTTGCGCTACATATACTAATAATAGCTCCCATCGCCTCCTTCTCGTGGAAAACAATTATTAGATGTAATATATTAGTAATTGAAATGTATGTTGCGGATTTGTATGGGGTACAGTAATTCAAAACGTGTATATGTACTCGAATACTGTTAGCAAGGGAAATTACGGTACTGTTTTATTATTGTGTATGTTTTCCACATTTAAGGCATATTTTGAATAGAAAATAGTCTATGGAAATGATGAACTTTGTTAATTTAGATATATCTCGGTATTTTATTTAACAAAATCGAAAAATAGAGTAGATTAACAGATCAACAACGAATAGTTTGTATACAACTGTTTTATGAAAGTGAGCGATCATTTACAGTAGCATTAAGAAAAATTCGCACAAAATTAGGACAAAATGAAGCACATACTTGATCAAGAAATTTAAAGAGACGGGTTCTGTTATTGATAAGGCAAAACTAATACGTCCTCGTCGTAGTCGGACAGATGAAACATGTCACGATAACTTTCCCCATTTACTGTGATAGCATTAGCAGCTTCATTTTCAAAGAAGTATGGTCCAATTACTCCACCACTCAAAAATACGCACTAAATCGTGCATCTCTCTGGATGCATTTCTTTTTCGTGAACTGCATATGGATTTTCAGCACTCCAAATTCGACAATTTTGTTGGCTGGCACTATTGCAATCGAAAATGAGGAAAGTCATCCAGAATCATGTATTGTAAACCCACGACAAGAACGTTTGTTTACGTGTTCTCGCTCTGTATCTCCGAAAGCTCCTGGGCCCGAGACCACGGAAAAAAGATTCAGAAGACTAGAGAATACGATTGCAAATCTAATTGTAAACCACCAAACTTAGCTTTATTGTTAATGAGCTCCTTAAACCTAGTTACAATTGCTCTCTTCTTCTGCCCAACATACTTTTGACTGCAATATTGATTTATAAATGATATTGATTGATAAGTGATTTATCAATATTAGATTGTTGCCAAATTGAGTTGTAATTTGTTGCCAGACATGCCACGCCTAAATTCTTTAAAATTCCTTTGGATGTGGAGTAAATTGGATGGACTCAAGTCCGCGATTGTTAGTCTACTCAAAAGTCGTGGCCTATGAAGGGTTGTCCTAAATCTACGTTTTCTAATTGATTTGTCTACTACGTTAGTAGAATATCCGTTATTTGTAGCTATGTCCTTAAACATCATCTCTACTCATACGAGTTTATCACTACTAAACGCAAAAACTTGCAAAAAATAGATCAAGAAGTTTCGACTTGCCATTTTGTGTTGATGCTAATGATGAATGATTAGAAACGTATCTAAGAGTATTAGTTTCTTTTCTATATATGTATATCAAATTCCTATTCTAGTGACTAGTACATCAGAAAATGGTAGAAAAAACAAAAAAAAAACAAGCATTGAGTGACAATCATTGAGATTTATGAAGAGTAACGTAGATATACCTGATAATTTAGGTCAACCTGACGTTATAAATAACCATTTTATTTCTTTCCGTTTTCAATAACAATATTTAAAAAAAAATTACATATTTTAAATCCCATATATTTAAAAAAGGGAAATTTTTCGGTTTAAATAATTGAGGAAATAACTGTTCTGAATATTATAAATAGATTTACGTCAAATTCAATAAGACAAACTTAAATGTGCTAGAACTTTGCACTCATATTCAGTGGCGAAGCGTCGATTTGAGCTGAGGGTAGGTTGTCTTGAATTAGACAAGGGAGGGGGGCTGCTCATTTTAATGCAATGTATATATATATATATATATATATATATATATATATATATATATATATATATATATATATATATATATATATATATATATATATATATATATATATATATATATATATAGAATAGTTGAACCGCAAAAACATCTTACCTATATTTTTTTGCCGCGTCTTCTTTTCTGCAAAAACATCTATAGTTCTTGAAATAAATTGGTAGGTTTTGCTGCTTTAATTTTTCAGTTTATCTTCTACAGATAAATTATTAAAATAACCACTCTTATTAATTAAAAAGTCTACTAAAACGGCAGTGTCTAGGGCCGCCATTATCCTTAAAAATAACACTAATCACTACGACTAACGACAGGTCTGTTGAATTGTTACTTTTATTTGCGCTTTATTTTTACTTGTCTCTTAAATGAAACTCTTGAATGCAGACTAAACAAAATATATTTATTTATACAACTACTACTATCGAATGCAATCACAGAACGTACACACTGATACATGACCCCCCCCCCATATATTATAGACTTAAAGAACTGAACTCAACTGAACTGAGCCAACCAGAGATTACTTCTTCTAACAAGGTCAATATTATAGCCACTGTATTACGCAAACTCATCGATGAGGCTGCCTAATTGTATATAATTTTTCGCGTAATATCCTCTCTCCCCCCCCCCCCCCCCCCCGTGCACCGCGGATCTCTATAAAATCCAAGGCGGTAGAGAGTCAGCCCAGATTCTCAGTGCGCAGGCCTGCCAAGGCTTGCGCACTGCTGGTTGCCAGCATGCTCGCGCTTCAATTTAAATTGAAATAGGTATGATAATATGAATAGAAAATGTTTATCATTCTGGCAAAGGCAAGTGGCAATATAAAAATGGAGTCTACCATCTAAAATATATAGGGTAGGCTGCGCCTTACGGCCTTAATGAACGCTTCGCCACTGCTCATATTAAAACCTATTTGACTTTACTATGTACTAATAATTGTTGTCAAGATATGTTTGGTTATTTGCCAAACATTTGGAAAACGCCATTAATACGATATCGTTCCAAACAACACATCCTGAAAGCGTTGATGATTTACGACCAATAAATGTTCTCATAAATTTATCAAAAATCTTGGAAAATACGGTTTATATACAACTGTTTGTGTATTTTTTATATAAATAATAACTTCATAATCACTCCCAAAATTAGTTTCAGATTTGAGTTTTACCCATGATGTGGTCCAAATTATGGGGAGTCAATTTTTGTTCACAGCACGTATACGTATGTATGTAGATATTCCACATACTCGTATATAGAAAATAGTTTTTTATATTTTGTTTGATATTTTACAAGATAAAAGTATACGTCGAAATAATACATTCTGTAATTACTGAAGTGTTAAACGATAGTATGCTAACAAGAAAAAATATCAAATATAAATCTGTGTCAGCACGTTACGTAAGAAAAAAATACAATACAGCCTGATTTTGGAAAGCAAATTACATAATAATTATTGGTTACTACTTTTACTCGGTTGTACTGTATTAGAAATGTAATTTGATTTTAATCATATTACTTGTAGAATATAATTATATATTTACAAAAATTAATCACACAATAATGTCGGATATAAATGTATATTTACGTAATTTCCTAATTTCTATGTGGTTGTGGTTGACAACATTGTTGTGGAGAGCAAAATTTTGAAACATTATTCAAACACGCAAGATAGATTTAAATAGTTTATGATGATTATTGGGTAGTCTGTTGTTTAGAATATAATAATTTCCACACTACATCGATATGCTCGTCGATATAAATAATTTATGTACAATCTGAAACTTTGGGGTCAAGTCTGCGGTTTTGCCAGTAATGATAAAATAACTATTTTAGTATAATATGTAAAATAGGTGCTCTGAATATGAATGTTGAAATTGCACTTTATTTAGTTTTAGTTCTTGACACATGAAAATATTTTATTACTTGTAGGAAATAACTGAACGGAATTTTATGCTGATCACGAAAGGGTTTTACACCACCGCCACGTTGTTATTTAGTTCGAGGAACGTGTCCTGTACCCTCTTGAAAGAACATAACTCGTGATATATTGATGAAAAGATAAATTTAAGGGTTATGCGGATGTTTAAAATGAATGTCAAATATTTAAAATGTATAGAGGGTTTAAGATTGTTATTACAGTTCTCTAGAAATGCCTTTGGTAGTTTTTGAGATATTTGCATTTGTTGACGTATGAATTTACCCCCTCAAGTGGGTGAAAGCCTTTTACGAGGCGGTTATTTTATATATTTTTGTCAGTCGCTTTAAATAATGTGATAATAATCCACCCTTACTCTTTCCTTTAGCAAGTAAAACCTCTAGACAAAAAACACTTAAATTTAGATAAAGAAAGGGGAATTTAACTAACGTATTAAAAATTATGATTCAACTCCGTTTATAGAACTGAAAGCAGTTGATCCGTTATCGTAAAAGAAGAGGATGAGGCAGCGTACTCCGTTCATTGTCGGACCTGCGCTGTTCGAAGTCAAGCAACGGATTGCAGGCTGCGACTTGGATGGGTGACGCATGGTCTTATTCTCATGGTGCCAGAGTGGTGTTGACTTGGTATTTGGTAACAGGGTGGCAACTGGGCCAAATACTGAGCACATTGTCTGCGTGAGTTCGATTCTCACCAGAGGGAACTTGGCACTTCCCTCAGGGCTGGGTGTTTGTTCGCGTTTATATGTGTAACCTTCCCCTACACAAAACCTGTCTGTAGGCTTTCTGGGGAAGGATGTTCTAATTTCTGTGTGTCCAAACTTTTTTTAAGTAAAAATCAAACAACTTAAATAAAAGAAAATAAATTAGTGGAATAAATTTACTTTTTACAACACGATTTGAAATCTTGCTTGATTAAATGTTTAAAATGTTCACCATTGTTGGTTAAATTAAAGTACAATCTTTTCTCGAATCATTGTCGGACATTTTGATATGTGCCTTCTGTGTAATAATTATCCTGCATTTCTGTGTAACCCTTTTCTTAAATCTTGAATATGCTAGGGCAGAATTTTGTATACAATTGTCTTCAAATAACCCAGAGAAAAAATCCAATGAAGTCATATCTGTAGATCTCGCCGGCTATTCCACAACACCTCTTCAGCCAGTCCATTTATCGGGAAACCTTTGATCCATTGTCGAAAAAGTAATGCGTTGCGTGGGGGTAAGCAAACCTGTTAAAAGTGTAAATTTTGTTCGTCCAAAGTAGTATAGCTATGTCACTCCTGGCTCACTCTCGGATTTGTCCGCGGACATTTGATGCGGATGGCATGTGGTCATTGTTGATCTGAATAACTCTTGGCGCAGGTATAAAACAGGTCTGTACAGGTATAAAACAGGTGTGTATCGGTTTATTTTGCAACACATTTTTGTTATAATGCCTTTCATTAAAAACCCAGGCCGTTGTATGAGTAAACCTATCACTGTCACTGCAACTAATATCACTTGATAAACAGTTTAGAATCACTAATACTTTGACAAGTGTTTTAAAAATTTAATTCTAGCTATATTTCTGCTTTCCTGACATCACAGAAAATTGAAATTTTTTATAAGATATCAATGATCTTGCATTAAATAACACACAGATGTGTCGAAATAATTTTTTTTTGTCAAATTTGCTATTTTAATTAATTTTGTAATTTAATAATGAACTTTAAAATATTATGTTTGCCAAAATTATAAAAACAACCTATTTTTGGATTTAGTTCAACTGGATGACGGTTTAAAAGTAACGTAAGTAAGTGTAATAAGTTAATAATTTACAATTATGATGTTTACATTGTCTACAATGTCATTAAGTTTCTTGTACTGTTTTTAGAAAATGTAAAAACCTCAAAAAAACTTAACTAGAAGAACTATAATAACAAATTATAAAAAGAAAAAAATACATACAAAAAACAATTTAAAGTTTATAAATTCAATAACAATAATGTACACTATTTAAACAACAATAGTTTAAAATTATTTTTAAATTAAGTATTAATATAAAATCAATTTTATAATATTAAATATTTTAATTTTAAATTGAAGAAATAGTAATAAAAAATCCACTGGTTTTGCAGAGCATTTTCCTAAAAACAATCATTTTCCTATAAAAAATAAAACTTTTACACAATGAACGTAAAGGCAGAGGATTAGATTTATTAGAAGTATTAGAAATAAAAAAAGCAATGTTTAAGAAAAAAATAATAAACTATGATCAAACAAATTTTGGAATTTCCCCAATAATAAAAGTAGCCATAGTATAAAATCACCAAATGTTGTTACCTGTCTATATAGACTCAATTTTACATTTATTAGGTTTACTAAAAGTTTGTCTCCTATGTACGCCATATTCTTTGAGAATGGCGTAAAAGCCATTATTAGAAATAGAAAACAATTATTAGAAATATAGTTTGAAATTTTTGTGAAGCCTACCAAGCGTTTTCTTCCATTTACTATTTTAACTTTGGTTTAGTGACAAAATGTGCAAATTCAGGTACTATAAAGTTTTTTTCTAATATAAAAAAACACGTCCAAAGAAACATATTACTGCAATTAAGTACCCAATTAATGTTATTAACCTTTTAAAATATTCCTGGAATATTCTAAAACAAATAAAAGGTTAACCTTGATTTATCGACATCATTAAAGTACAATCTAAATAGTCGGGGAATTCCCAAATCTCTGTAATGGACGTAAACGAAAAAAACGTAAAAACAAAATAAATGTTTATAATAGCATACGAACGATATAACAATCGTACAATGTGCGATATAAAAATCTCTTATCTGTGGACAGGAGCACGTAAAATATCAATTGAATATCAACATTTACTTTTATGAAAAAAGTTTGTTGCTTAAAATCAGGAATGGAATCGATTGTTCTCAGAATTTGACGAGTATTTGGCCATGTTTTTGTCCTTTAAATACAAATTATACAATATTACTCAAGATTAATGTATAACATTTTAAAGCCTTAATTTAATTTTCAGAAAAAATATTACAATGGAGATAGTTGATAAATTTCAATGATTTTTTTTGTTTAACAAATAATATGCAATCTGTCTTTATACAAACAGTAAGCATATATGATTTAAGATATAAATGGTCTGAGAGGGCCTATTCCACTCCATTCTTAATACAAGTCTATATGACAGAATTCAATGTTCTGTGAGTTTATAGCATAATGTCTGTAATGCATACTTTTATTTAAAAATGGGAAGTCCAATAGTTTTATAAGTTTCAGTCTTCTGACATCCTCGCTGTTCTCTAGGAGATCAAAAGCTAGTGGATTAGGATGCCTTTGGGGTCGTTGCAGATAACACTTACTGTATTCCCTGATTATCTCGTCTATTATGGGAACATCCAGGATATGTCGTATATCTTTATTTGTGACAACGTAGATAGAGAGCATCAATTGTTGAACGCAGTGTTTCTGATTGAAATGTGTCTATGATCGCAGTGTTGGATTTGGCTGCCGTACTTCATAGCTGAATTCAGTATGTCCAAACAAGTTTAAGTATGACATTAAATGCCAAAAGATTATTTCTAATTGAATGTAGTTGAGCCAATAGTGTCTACGAAATTTTATTCCATGTTGTTTAGGTTTCTTCCATATGTGCACTTTCCAGGTTAACTTCCGATCTAAGTGTAGGCCTAAATATTTACCATAACTCATTCTGTTCTAGGTATATCTTTATTGTTAAGTTTTATTGAAGGTGAATTTCCGTGGCATTTTGCGAATACTTATTTCCAGTCGAAGAGATCCATTTCTTTTCGTTAATTTGAATATGCCAGGTTTTGGCCCATTCTTCTATTTGGTCTACAGTTTCTTGCAAAATGGTTGCTGCTCCCCTTCATTGGTTGGAAGCTGAAGAGGTTAGGTATAATATTGATACAAGCACACTACCCTTAGGAACCCCGGATCTTATGACACGTAATTCTGTTATTACAAAGAATTCCAATCATCAAATAGACAACAATTATTGCCTGTCTGATGTTTAATGATGAACTTGTCTTTGTCTTTAAACTCTCGTTGACAGTAATGACATTTCTTGACTGGCAATAACTTATCAAGTCGATGTTGAACACTGTAGTTTAGTATTAACGTATTCTACTCAGTGGTCAATTATTTGATCCGCTCGTACTGGGCAAGTATTGAACTAGATAAAGATATTTGGCTATGCGATCGCCGAATCTCAGTCTACTTGATTATTTACTTTGGGGATGGATGAAATCATTGGTTTACGCCACATGGGATGCCTAACTGAATCGCACTTATGAACACTTCAGCTGTAATATACGAAATGATCACCGTTCACAAAATATACGTACATATATATATATATATATATATATATATATATATATATATATATATATATATATATATATATATCAAAGTCTGCTGTAGTATTTTCGAAAATTGTTGTATGTTTTGTAAGAACTATTGTTTTGTAACAACTTTAATATAATTTTGTTCATCGCTTAAACTCAGATTATTTCTGTAACGAATAGAATTGGACTTGACTTAAATACAACTTATTTTACGTATTTTGGATCCCTTAACACTTTCGTTAAATATTGCTTTTTCCTCCGCAACGACCCTGTATATATCCTGTATAAGTTAAACTATTTATTCCTCTAAAATATGAGACAGGGAACATCTGTGTTTGGGTGAAAATCACGCAACCCTTCCTATTAGTATTAACCATTTGTTAAAAATACGTTTTCAATTTATCAATACTCTTCCTAAAGAAAACAGGTATGTTCTTTTAGAAACTTGTCAATCGTGCATAATTTAAACATTTTTTTAGTTGATTTTTTAAATGCTCATTGTATAGCGTATGTAAAAATGTGCTCTTTCACATTCTGTAATAATAAAGGGAGTTACCATTAAAAAAAATTGATGAAGTTATACTTCCTTCACGAATCAATTTGTATGTATTAATTACATTTTAAAAAATGCGCAACAAAAAATAAAATTTGACGTATCCGGGAGTTTTCCCCAAAAGTTATTCCGTGAATTTTTATCGAATTTATTCACTACTTTACGAAAACACTTTATAAAATTGTATAATTAAAACTCCGATAAATCATTTCTAAATATTTTTGCGGTCCCTGAATACAAATTAATAAGTTTTAACGCAGATACTTTGTTGCGGTTTATTTCGATGGAACTTTCAATACAGTTTCATTTTCACTTTGGCCCTAGACCTCACATGGGCCTTGAGCTATTTCCGCGTTAATTCTATAGCTATTTCAGAATTTCGTTCATTATTACAGTTCGTAACAATTTTATTTTTCATGCTTTCTCTAATTATTTATTTATTCTCAATAATAATTAAATTCAAATTAAGATGGCTAAGGGAAGACGGGCAATTAATTGTTCCAACAAAGTATTTCCAAGGGTGCAATTTTTGCCATTTTATAGTTTATGTTTACATATTATGTTTTATAAGTTACAGCGATTGCATATCATCTTGTCAGCTTTTTGACACATGTCCACTATGAGTGATAAATAGTATCAGCTTGCATTGTGCGGTGTTTTTTTTACAATACATTTCCTTGCCAGATAAACGTGTTGATACCTATTATAGTACGGCGAAGTAATGTTATATGTATAGACAGGTTAAGCAATCCTATTAGTGTATTTATTATTTATTATTTTCTGTCATGTACCATTCACTGTTCATTAAAATTCAAGTCATATAAAATGACGACTAATGTTATGGTGACGAAGCATTATGTATTAACGAAAACATTTAGGTGGTGTGGTACCAATTAGCGTACTGATATTAATAAAATAATGACATTGAAGTCTCAAATATTGTAGATATGCTTGATATACTACTCGTATAAACGAAAATGTCATGTATGGTCTGATATGGGCCGATAGTTGGCCGATAGCAGTTTAATAAGAGCCACTGTGCATCTATTTTATTTAAATATTGTGTTACTATCACCAAAATATGAAATTGTCTTTAGTATACGAAGATCAAGTGACAAATGTAGAGGTTCCCTTTATATTTGTTACTTATTTTGTATTTTAAATGAGATATGTTAATGGTACAAATGAAAAATCATTTTCAAACTGAATTTATATAAAAATCTATTATCTTTAATATTGTTTTTTACAAAATTATAAAACGGTGATCTTGGAAATAATGCGTTTTCTTCCTTTAGTTTTTGAAATACCGGGAAAACAGGGTAAACAATAAGAACAAATTGCAAGGTTGTAATAATGCACAAGAATGTATGATATATTTTGATTTTATGAAAAAATCTCACCTATTTGATATGGCCCATTTGATTACTCATTTGTATATTCAATGGTTCTATATATGTATATCTTTGTATTTTTAATGTGTCAATATTTTAATGGTACAGTCTTAATGGGCTAACTGAAAAAAATCTGTTTAAATTTACCTGTGAATGACTTCAAGAAAAATTTATATCAGTATAAAAAATTCATGTTGATCGGCATTTATATTTTTAAGGAATATGTAAAAGTAAATCTATATATCGAAACACAGAAAATAGGAAGTGAAAAGCGCAGGATATCAAGTTAGATCATCTTTTAAGATTGGAACGACAAAAATGTATACTTAAAATCATTATTTTCAATAAATAATTTTACAATACACATAATAATTAGAAATATATTTTTATATAAAAAAATATATTTTCATCAAACAAATTATATATTTAAAATTGATATTTTATATGAGGCCTGAGTAATTTAAAAGCGTTTCAATTTTAAAGAGTATGTCCCATATTCTAGCCTCGCACTGTATATGTTTATTTAAGTTTAACATTGGAATAGTGCCAACGGAAAATACAAATATAAAAGTTACGTTTTTTAACGAAACTATAACGAAAACTTGTCATTCATATCGTCGAATGCACAATGCCATTGAACATGCAAAATTGCGATTGTGATTAAGCGAAAAAATCCATAGATAATTGTATATAATTGTTGAGTTAACAGCAGTTTTTATTACCTTGGTATTTGTTTATATCCACATAAGGTGAAGGCAACGGGTCCACCTCGGCCTCCATTTTTAGAAATTGTACAGATTTTTTAAAACGAACACTAAACTAACAATTAGTCAAAATCTATCTATCTCTATTAAACATCAATCATTAATTTACAATTAACACAATTATATTCACACGTGTTTTTTTTCTATTTCAGCGAAACCAAGAGCGCGACACGGACTTCGGTCAGCTGTTTCGAACGTCAAACCGAGCCGCGATCGCAGCAGGCCGACACGCACCGGCATCGACAAGTGACTGATTCACGTGAGCGGCGAGGCGCTCGGCGTCAAGCGTCGCGAGTGGGTGCGAGAGCGCCGCGACGCCGAAATAGTTGAGGATCGGAGGTTGCGTCACGATTGCCAACCCCCGTTCCACATAACGTTGGGGGTTACACCACCGGAGAACCTGGTGGCAATAAATTATTTGGGGACGAGGGGGGGGGGTTCCTCCACTACTAATAAATGGGCTCTTGCTCAGGTGGGCGCCGTTAATTACTTGAAGGTGAGACAAAGTTTTAATTGAGTGTAACGATGTTTAGTTATGAACGCGGCTACAATATTTATCAGATGGTGGAAGTTAGTTGGCCGAAAACGGAGAGATGGCGGGGATGGGGACTGTCACGGTTGCAGGAATTGTTGCAGTGAACGATCACTGAATTGTACATATATTTTTGTCAGTAGTTTGTTATTTGGATCCCTGGAACGCTATCATGACGCCTCGTATCTTCTTCAGTAAATTATCATAACATAAAAACATTTCCTTAAATGTACATTGACTCTTCAAACATTGGTCACTTGACTAGCGGTTGAATAACATCAACAAAGCAAGCACAGCGGTCAGGGATCGATGTTCGTTCTCATAGGGAACCATGATTTTACTTAAATATGACCTGGCGCAAGGTAATAGGGCAGTTGAAAGAAGGGTAGAAGACTAGAATACTAATTGTAAGAGGTCAAAAGAGCAGAAAATAAAAAAACCAGAAGAACACAAGATCGGAAGACTTGAAGACCAGAAGACCGGAAGATCAACCGATCAAGGAAAATCAATTAATCTGGGAAAGGACAGTTGAAAGAAGACCAAAAAATCAGCGAACCAAAAGACCAGAAGACTGGAAGACCGGAAGATCGGAAGACGGGAATATCAGACGATTAGAAGAACAGTGTTCTTCAAGACCAGACAAGTATCAATTCCTATCCACTCCCTTGCCCACTCCTTTGCCCGAAAGGAGAACGATTTGGTATTCTAGACATTCTATTGGGGTGTAACGAGATCTGACTGCGGTATACTTTCTTATAACTATTCCTAACTATCCCATAGAATAGGTCGGTATCGTATCTATTGCCTTGGACATCACTGAAGTATGCAATGTTTAGGCTAGCAGCCATCCTAGTCAATCTTTCATCTAGTCGCCATTCTTTCTTTTCATCTTTTCTAATTAATTTTCTTCTTTTATTTCGTTCTTCTCTGCTTGTTATTTTCTCCTCATTTTAATCTCCTTGTTTTCTATCCATATTTTTATTCCTTCATATGTCTTCTATGCCAAAATATGCCCTTAAACTGTGTTCACCATTTCGTTACGTCCTGTATGGTACCATTAAAAAATATATCTAATATTGTTACCTGTTATTCTGTCTAATAAAATTGTCTCGCTGACCATGGGCGTACGCAGGAATATTTCCGAGGGTGCAAAATTTGTTGAATGATTTGCATAATTAAAAGTAAAAAATTTGAAAAAAAAAACCAGCAAAATATGTTTATTCTAAAATATATCAACTAAAACATATCATCACAAAATAATAATATAAAACAGAACATTAAAAGTATATATAAATATAGAATGTAAAAAATATTCAACAAAATAAAAATATCAGTATCAGATTAAGATGTGTATTATATGATGACTGATGAAGAAAGTAATGAGATGATACTTTCAATACATTTCCCTAAAATTTGTCGAAAATGATGAATTAAATTATGAAAATAATGAATTAAATTTTTGAGATAAATAACACTTTTGGTCAATAGAAGGTGTGATCATTTTGAAACAAAAGAAACGAAATTAACTCCAGAAATTGATATATTATTCTGTGTTTCTATGTATCTTGATTTTAGCTAACTCCCCTGTTCTAAATTATAACAAAACTTAAACATAGAACGACGCAGCCCTTCTAGTGCTTCAGGCATGTGAAATCATGCGTAGATGAGAATGAATGAACTACTGATTGAGGCGTAAACCACCTACGCTTCCATCAATCGATGAGTTTTATATTTAGATATTATAACAATAAAGTGCACATAACGTTGAGGGCATTCAGAACTTCGAGGAGTTTTATTCACGGCAAGGGTGAAATGGGGCGTAAAGATAAATGTTACCAAGGATAACCAACGCAATATCGTCACTAAATGAAAACTAAGAAGGAGTAGGTAGATTTACTTGGTTGATAGGTAGGTAAAACAGATTAATGATAATGTACGAGGATGTTCGAAGGAACGCAATGAAGTGTTCAACAACACTTTGAAACATACAGGGTGGAATGTCGTGTATATTTAATCGAGAAGATTCGTCTTCCAAACCAGCGGTCGGCATCACTTTAGATATTACGGACCACTAAATTCGCAATTTAAAATTTTGCTGACAATTAACATAATTTTTAAAGGTAACAATTAATATGAGCAATTGAGTATGATATACATGTATATTTATTTATATATTAATAATTTTAACTACCGTTATTTGACGGGATGGAAGAAGCGATAAAGACACAAAACGAAGAATAGCGCAGGGTCGGGTAGCTTTTAACAAAAAGAAAGCACTTTTATGCTCGGGGGTAATAAACTTAGAAACAAGGAAGAGATTTTTGAAAACATATGTATGGAGCACGGCACTATACGGTTGCGAAACCTGGACGGTAGGGGAAGCAAGTAGGAAGAAATTAGAAGCTTTTGAGATGTGGTGTTACCGAAGAATGATGAAAACACCATGGATTGATAGGGTTAGAAACGAAGAAGTATTGGAGAAAGTCGGCGAGAAAAGAAGTATGTGGGAAAACATAAAGAAGAGAAGAGATAGAATGGTAGGCCACTTGCTGAGACATGGGGGAATAGTCCGCGATATTTTGGAGGCAGAAATAGGAGTGAAGAAAAGCAGAGGTAGGCCTAGATTAGATTACTGCTCGCAAATAGTAAGGGATCTAGGTTGTAGCACAATTAGCGAAATGCGTAGGTTAGCACAAGATAGGAGAAGCTGGAGGTTAGCGTCCAACCAGTCTTAGGACTGATGACCTCATGATGATATTTGACGGTAACACAAAAAGAGGAATTAATAATAGTAAATAATATGCATTAAAAATAAACAGTTTAAAAACATTAAAACGAACTTTTCCGCGCGTAGAACATCTATATCTCGAAATTGAGTGACCGAGAAAAAATAAACCAACACAAATGCAGAATATGTGTTTTATGCGACAGTTTTACTTTGTTCAGATAGTCCACTATCGTGCTTTCTCATGACCCATGGACAGGATGGGGTGTGTCTTATCCACCTTAAAATCAATAGATGTCGTCTGGGAGACGTTCTCGATCAGAATCAGTCAAAACCTGATCGATCCGACATGGTTTAGTTGAGTTATCGTGTTAACATAAAAAAATTCTCAAATAGTCCACCGTCGTGCTTTCTCATTACCCATGGACAGGGTGGGGTGTGTTTTATCCACCTTAAAATCAATAGATGTCGTCTGGGAGACGTTCCTGATCAGAATCAGTCAAAGCCCGATCGATCCGACACGATTTAGTTGAGTTATCGTGCTAACAAAAAGTATTCTCAAATAATCCACCATCGTGCTTTCTCATGACCCATGGACAGGGCGAGGTGTGTCCTATCCACCTCAAAATCAATAGGTGTCATCTGGGAAACGTCTCCGATCAGAATCAGTCAAAACCCGATCGATTCGACACGATTTAGTCGACAAAGACAACAACAACGACAGCGACAGTGACAACAACAACGACACACAGACAACATTTTTTTAAAACCATTTTTTTGTAGTTTTTAGGCCGAAAGACGAAAAATAAACGAAAAAAACAAAAATTTTTTTTCCATTTTTCTTTACACGATTACATTACTTTTCCGCTAGTATAGTTGAGTGCGGAAAAATAAAATTAGTGCGACATTGCTGATCTTGGTTTAAAATTATTTTACTTTAAAATTTACTTTCTTAAGAGTATAACGCTTCTACGCAAATCAGTCTCGCAAAAAGATAATTACTCGTATATAATTTCAGATACATATTTATGTTAAATACACATTTGTCTGCTGATATTTTACAGTGTCTTTGAAATACAAAGATTTTATACCCATATAACCAGCAAATAAATTCAATATTCATTTTACCCAAGAAGTAATCGTAAAGAAACTTCGTAAAATTCGTCTGTGTAATTACATACATATAAATATGTTATATATTTGAAAGTATGTAATAAATACAGAAATTAACATAAAAATATTACTTCTAAAAGTACTTCCCTTTAGAAGTTTTAAATGATTTATTGTATTCAACATTAAAACTCAGATGTATTAGATATATAATGACATAGTGTAGTGTTAGTATGGTTTGTATAATGATTCGTGTGTGCGTCATAGGTAACAATCGTATGAATCAATCAACTGACATTGTTTAACAGTGTCGTGCCGAAAACACATTTTAGGATAACAATTAGTACAATACAAATCCGTTAACCTATGACAGAGTAATTAAAAGGTTCTCCAGAAAACATTCAATGGAAATGGTATTTCCATCAAAATAAATGAAATAAATTCAACACAAATCAAAATAAATGAAACAAAAATGAAATAAATTTTACAGAAATATCGAGACGCCAATGAATCAAATTATACAATAAAGCTAAGACATTACTTCATAATTGCATTTTGTTCGGAAAATTATTAACTGTCTATGCCATACGCAGTTGATTGAAACATATGTCGCTAGACAAACGTGCTGGTAATTGTGACATATTAGTAAAAATTGCGAGTGGTGCAGCACGTGATCCGTGTGTCGTCACTAAATTGATACAAGCGAAAAGATCCATTATACAAATTGTATACAGTGTCGATATGATTTCCCGAAATGTAGGATTTCATGAGTTAATGATGTCGCGATCATTTTGATGCCAAGAGCAGGATTGATTAATACTGAAAATAATTCATTATTGCCCATATTTCAGAGAAACATATCAAAAATGTCGCATTACATTATTTCCCGATTGCACGTTGTTTCTCTATTGTGAGTAGGTTGATTTAGAATATACAAACGCTTGTCATAAAATGCGGCGTAAAAGATATGCGTTTCATACACCCTTTACGGTTTTGACGACTGCGAAATTCTTGCTACCTCCCACGCGATATACGTATATCCCGCGGCCTTTCTCTATCATAATAATATTACTAAATCACGTGTTATTAAAATTTTCATTAAATCCGGCAACATAAAAGAGACCGTCAGGCGGTGGTACGGTTTTTAAAATTCAGTATGCATCGTCGACCGCCGTGATCAATGGTGTTTGCAGAGCACACCGAGATTTCCATCAGGAACTTGTTAACTTGGTAAACAGTGGGCTAGGTTTCCCCGTTCCCTTTGTCCTCCAATCGCGCCTCCAGTAGGGAAAATTAAAAGTCGGTCCTTCGCTGCCATCAGAACTTTCGTCGTTAGATGAATTATTTAAATGCAGGTAAATGTGGGACAGTGTATCAACGAGCGTTATAAATTCATTGGAAAAGTTTTACGCCAGTTTTTCATGTGATCGCTTTTTCATGTTCTTTTTATAATGACGAGGAATTAGAGTGAGGCATTTTTCGTCTGTGTCGGGACCAGTGTTGCCATCGCTACCGATTTTCCGTAGATACATAAATTACAGATTCAATCTTTATTATTTCTTTATCGTTTTACCTAAATTTTATTCATCGAATTTTTAAATTAAGAATTGGTGAAAATAAAATGTCGCCTGCACGCAAAACAAACCTGTCTTGAAAGTTGTCGACAAATGAATATCTGCAATTAACTGAACTTCTACTCTGAGTCTGCCATTTATTCATAAGTTGAAGAAACGTTAACTCTAGTAACACATTTTCACAGCTGGAAAATTTCGATCTCCAAATAATTTTACCTGCATATCATATCATAATAGATACATTATAATGGTATATTTTAAAGCCATAAGGCTGTTTATTATAATACTAGGACCATAATGAAATTCATTATAGTACTGTTCAATTCAATATATTCATCGATATTCACTGTGCAAAGGTCTCAATTCGACTCAATAAAGACCAGGCTATTTACTACGCACCTCGTGGGCAGTCAGATATCCCAGTTTTGAGACTTGTTCCTGTTCTTTACGAGCGGTACTTACTAGCTTTATGAGAAGTTACTTCAACCTATTCTCAAATTTTAAATGGATGAGATCTCCGGCTTGTTCAAACACACTTTTCGACGAGCCTTAGAAATATGTCGCCTAAAATAAAATCGCTGATCTTAAACTAGTTCATTTATTTTCTTGTTATATTTGAATATGTTACCAGCGTCTCCAAGAATTGCTGATGAGATTTATTTCTTCTGCCTGATGGAATTTTTTATATAGGTTTCAACTACGATACTATATCTCCAACTTGTGTACAGTTTGACTGTGATTAAGTCAATATCAGAATCTGCCAAAAATGAAGCAGATAAACACCGGAAGCCGGAAGCAATGCCTGCTTCATTCTTCGGAAAACGGACCCTTCGTCTATTACTTTTCTATTAATAAATCTGTCAATTCCTGTCTTTTACAGGCTTCACACAATCCGATTATCGCAGCTACTTTTTTAACTAAACTTTATCTTCGGCTTCTGTCAAAAACTTTGTGTTTTTTTTATTAACAAAATGCTTCGTAACTTTGGATACATATTCAAAGTACGCCAGTAAAACTCTCTCATGTGTTATATCCTTTCCTAAATGAAATTACCGAAATCTACCGAGTTTCTACAAAAACTCTAACGAATTCGTTAGATCCGAACTTAGCAACACCGTTAAGAAGTGTACTTAGGCACCTAACAGAAATTACAACTAGAAGGTCCACTCTAAGCTCCGCTAACTAAGTTTCCCTGTTTACCCCGTCTCGTCGTCCAGCGATAATTAGCTAACTAGCACGTGGCTCATGAAGTATCGTATGAAGTATTGACCATATACTCAAGAAGGCCGCCTTTCGGCGACTGCATGGTGGCATGTCCTTTGTAAGCGCAAGATAAATGTACCGCTGGAGAGTGAACCTTCTTGTTGTAATTTCTGTTCAGTGACATACATAGATCACTTAGGTTCAATTGATAAGTTCATTCTAAAAATGACAGTGACAGTAGAGTAACAATTGCAAACAGAAGATGAATGTTATACATCCTAGAATCTATAGATGAACCTTTAACACATCTGAGGTTCTAACTGACTGATGAAGAAATACCAGATATTGACAGCTTCACGAACTGGCCCTTATCAAGACTCTGAATTCTGATATAAAATGAGAAGTTGGTCAAGGTGTCCTCCTAGCAAGAGACAGCAAGAGTAGCCATAATAAGTCCTAAGAGAGTCGCGGTGGATAGACTTGAGGACCAACTCCACGTAACTGGAAAGGCTACAATCTGTAAGAGTATGCATCAATAATTAGAGGACTTCGAAAACAATATTTTTCTCTCTAAACATCACTATGTGAAAGACTAATATTACTGGTGCTAGTTAATTCATTATAAATTTATAAACTTAGATTAATTTTGAAAGAGTTTGATTTGTGTATGAAGTATATTTCACGTGTTTATTTAGATATATGTTGGATAATATAGAAAAAAAACCCTCTCTGAATAGGAACGATTTGTCATAGGCTGTACAGTATTCAGCGTTGTTAACTCAATCACTTACAATTTGGACATAACACCACCTTTGAATTGTTGTTTTTGGAGGATATTGTGAAGCATATTCATAAATAATAACACAAAAGATCAAATAATATTGACAATATCAAAAATTATGTTAATCAGAGGTATCCCCGAACTGGAAAAGGTCTCTGTTAAGCTTACATCATCCTTTTGAAACAATTCTGTCAAAGTTTGCACCACATTGATATCGCTATTCAAACATAAACCCTACGTATATTCCCAAATTCGAGGAACTACCACGCCATTTCGAAAATACCCTTCAGTTATGCAAGTTTTGTATACTGTTCTGAAAGCCATGATTCAAAGACTGCTTAAGATTATAATAGCAAGAAAACTGCACTAGAACTGCTTGACTAATGTTGACAATCAATGACTGACATAAATATACGACACTAGCTCCGACAATTTTTTATAACATTTGGCAAATAACCATTCACTGATATCTCAGTATGTCTTCGGAACTACTATTAGGACCACCTACATCTGTCTATCTCCAACTTTCGTCTACTCCCGATTCATTTTCATATTCAGAAACGCCATTCAGAAACGCCTCTGGGGGGTTACGGATTCATCGCCGAAAGTAATCTCGGTGGTGCGGGGGCGAGTGATTCATTTTAACTCGTAGACATTAAACTTCCCGGGAACCGGGAACTTTCGAACTTGTTCTACAACTTCATCTATACGTTGCAATTTAGACTATCGGCGTTTGGAATCTATTCACGTTTGAGGTCATCTTTCTTGTCAACAACCTGCAGTTTGATTTGAAAGATGACTACGTAGGTCATGAGAGATCTTAAGCATTCAATCTTTAACTTAACAATAGGGGACGATGTTTAGTTTTCAGAAGAATGTGAACTGGAAGACGCTATTCTTAAGAATGGAGTTAAGAATATCCTAAATGCGGCCTTATTTTTGAGGACAATTTTAATCATTAAAATGATTATTGTATTAATAGTAATTAATAGCAATGTAGTAATATTAATTCATGTGGATAGATAATCACTAAGGCTCAAAATAAGCTATACTAAATATTGATTTTAAATCTTAATCTAGTTACGCAAATTAGTACTATACTTCTAAATATAGGGTGTCTTATTTAGAACTCTAGGATTTGAATTGCGCGCCATTTGTGTTCTCCCCGGAGATAGAACGTCAATATTTAACGACCGTCATCTGCAAACCATACGACGCAAACGTACCGCCATTAACAGTTCAACAGCGAATAGTTTGTGTACAACCGTTTTATAAAAGTGAGTGATAATTTACAGATGCATTAAAAAAATCGCACAAAATTAGGACAAAATGAAGCGACTACATAGTTAACAGTTTGTAAATTGATCAAAAAATTTTAAAATAGGCGTTCTGTTATTGATATGGCAACACCAATACATCTTCATCGAGGTCGGTCAGATGAGGATGTTGCTGCAGTGAGAGAAAGTATACGGGAGTATCCAACCACATAAATTCGACGTAGTGCACAACAATCGAGTCTGTCAAGAGCCACCACGCATCGGATTTTAAAGAGAGATTTGCATCTGTTAGTATACCAAATTAAGTTGACATAACAATTAAAAGTTACAGGCCATTTACAATGTCGTACATTTGTTAATTAGGTGTTAGGAAAGAAAGGTGATGCTGATTGTTGCAAGAAAATTTTGTTCAGCGATTAATCACATTTTTATCTTGACGGATACGTCAGCAAACACGATTGTCGAATTTGGGGTTCTGAAAATTCACATACTGGTGACGAAAAAGAAATGCATCCACAGAGATGCACGGTTTGGTGCGCATTTTAGAGTGGTGGAGTAATTGGACCATATTTCTTTGAAAATGACGCTAGTAATGTTATCACAGGCATGTTGACGTCACGTCGTTAGGTTTATAGATGACAGTCGTTAAATATTGACGTCCTATCTTTGACATAACACAAATAATGCGCGATTAAAATCCTATAGTTCCAACTGAGCATACAAACATTTTTAATTACGCTATAACTTGAAAATAAATAAAAATCGGATAACTACATTTGAGTTTTTTTACATTATTTTCACGCGTACAATACACTCCTGGAGTTTGGTCCGTTCCTCCCGACTCACCCTGTATATTTTAACTTATATATCAATACAAAAATTTACGATTGCCTCAAAATGACTCTTTATTTTGTTTATGTCAGATCTTTATATAGGATTTGTAGATTTAGAAAAAGCTTTTGATAACGTAAGATGGGAAAAAATGTTGCGAGATACTAAAGAGCGCGGGAATGAAGTATAGAGATAGGAGAGTAGTACACAATCTATACAAAGAGCAAACTGCTGTTATAGAAGTAGAAGGGGAAAAAAGGGAAGTAGGTATTAGGAAAGGAGTAAGACAAGGATGTACGCTATCACCACTAATTTTTAATCTGTACATCGAAGCGATTAATGTGGTAAAAGATAGAGTGGATTTCGGGATTAAAATACAGGGACAGAAACTAAAAATGCTGAGATTCGCGGATGATATAGCAGTATTAGCATCTAGTAAGGAGGAATTAGAATCAGCGTTGAACGAAATGGAGGCAGTGTTGACAGAGGAGTACGGAATGAGGGTGAATAAAAACAAAACTAAAGTGTTAGTGTGCAGAGGGCGCGAGAGCAGAGCAAAAACGAAAGTACAAATTAATAATGAAAGATTGGAGGAAGTTAAAGACTTCACTTATTTAGGAAGTAAAATAAATTGGGATGGAAGAAGCGATAAAGACATAAAACAAAGAATAGCGCAGGGTCGAGTAGCGTTTAACAAAAAGAAAGCACTTTTATGCTCGGGGGTAATAAACTTAGAAACAAGGAAGAGATTTTTGAAAACATATGTATGGAGCACGGCACTATACGGCTGCGAAACCTGGACGGTAGGGGAAGTAAGTAGGAAGAAATTAGAAGCTTTTGAGATGTGGTGTTACCGAAGAATGATGAAAATACCATGGACTGATAGGGTTAAAAACGAAGAAGTATTGGAGAAAGTCGGCGAGGAAAGAAGTATGTGGAAAAACTTAAAGAAGAGAAGAGATAGAATGGTAGGCCACTTGCTGAGACATGGGGGAATAGTCCGCGATATATTGGAGGCAGAAATAGGAGTGAAGAAAGGCAGAGGTAGGCCTAGATTAGACTACTGCTCGCAAATAGTAAGGGATGTAGGTTGTAGCACAATTAGCGAAATACGTAGGTTAGCACAAGATAGGAGAAGCTGTTAGCATTCAAGCAGTCTTAGGACTGATGACTTAATGATGATGATGATGATGATGTCAGATCTTTAGAATACTTTAGGATGAAGGAAAAAGAAGTACATATTACATAACCTATTAAATTAATCTGTTCACTATGAGAGAGAGATGGCATTAATGCAAAAAATATTACAAATGCAATTCCAGCCTTTACTTTGAAATCTCAAGATGGTAGCACTAAGAAGAAGGCATTTATAATTTATCAGTTGAATATACATATGATGGATATGCAGGATAGGCATCTGACATGTTGAAAAAAAAGCACGTTTATCTTATTTTTTATCACAGAAGGTGGTAAAATACTGCTCTTGATATAGTAGATAAATTTGTACAAAGAAATAAAATAGCTTGGTTGGGCTCCATATATTATTAAAATAAGATCGACTTATATAGGAAAGTATATATCCCTGGGTTTTCAGTAAATAACATGTGTCATGTGTCGGTCAAAGGTACGGTTTAAATTTTCAGATATCTAGTTCATTTTGGTTAAAGACGAAAATATATTTACGCGAATACTTACTCGCAATCATAACCATTAAGTCCTAATTGAACGTTTCATCCATCATTGGACTGGCATAAGAATTAGAATGGAGTGACCTGCAAAGTTACCTAATATTTGTCCCCGTAGGTATTTCGTCTTATTTTAAATGAAAACACGAGTAAAGTAGTGTCTGTCGTTAATCTAAATTATTTACAAGATTTGTGTGAAGCGATATCATCAGATTAGAACATTCTTTCACCATACCAATCATCACAGAGCATGTTCCAATTCTGTTTTATATACGGTTGGTTACCGGATTTGACACTGCAAGTAGGACCAAACATGCATCTGTTTAGTTTATCTAGTAGTCTACTGCAAACCCATACATATTTTATGGCTTCGAGTTCAGTTGTTTCGGATCGGCTTGCCAGGAATGTTGCAATCCTTACGTGGGTGTGACTTTCATTTACTGTTTAATTTTCGGTTAGTGCATAGAAAAACTGCATAGTTTTGAGACCGAGTGTACAATGGTCGTTAAATAAGCTTAATAAAGCACATCAAAAGCAGCCATCGTATACTGTACGTTATCACGAATAAGCGTATAAACTCTGCTAATGCCCTTTAATAAACATCACCGAATTAGGTACTTAATTTAAAATTTCATTTTAATGAACACAAATCACGACGAGAATGAAGTGGAATAAAAACCTAATACTTTATATGACTGTAACGCGGACTTTTTTATTAGTAGCCCCGTTAATTGTTCCTGTATTTTTTATTTGTACATCTACGATTTTGTATTCGTTGATAAAGAATACACAGAGAAAAGATATTATTTGATTCAAGAAATGCTTCTTCGCTTCAAAGAAATCCAATCTTTCAGTCCATAGATGGTTGCAAAATATCTATTTTTTATTTTCTTTTACAAATTGGGACCACCATTTTTAGCACATATATCACCAGTCTTCATTTTAATGAAATCTCCAACAAGAAAATGGCATATAAGTACTAATATAAATTTCATCATAGCGAGACAAAAAATTAAAATTTTATTAAAATTAGTTATCAGACAATCATTTTTATATACGAGTAGCAATGTGAGTCCTAAGTTAACTACCTACACCATTTTATAGGCAATATGATTACAGAAGTGCCAACCCGAACACTTCCTACTTATTCCCAATCTGTATAGGACTTTATGGTCATCATAACTATAAAGTATTTAATTACTTGGATTGTCTATAAAACATCTTTGTGTCAATAAAACATTGGCACAAAGCCAATGTTTTATTGGCCATGTTCATGTTGATTTTTAAGTGGCCTTCAGACGATCAATATATGTATATATATATATATATATATATATATATATATATATATATATATATATATATATATATATATATATATATATATTGTCAATAAAGGTTTGTCAATATGGTCAATGAATATTGACAAACTGTAATTGCCTCACACTATCATTATTTATTGACAATCTATTCATTTAGTTTTGCGCGGGCAGTCAATAATGTTAGACCGCCAAAAAGGTTGTTTAGCTATTATTTTAGCTGTGTCGATAAAACGGCGGAAGAAAAAGAGAATATGGGCTAGAGAGTGGCTCATTAAGAGAGGCACGTTTTTTCACAGGAGCTTGTTGGAAGTCATCGTGAAGTAAGATGCATTTATGAGAAATGCAGTTTCAGTTGAAGAGAGATTGGCATTAACTCTTCGATTCTTAGCAACTGGTAGATCATTTGATTGTTTGAAGTTTTCTGCTATTGTAGCTCCTAACACTATTAGTAGAATTGTGGTAGAAAATAGAAATGTGGAGCACTATGTTTTTATCTTACATTCTGACTTTCTGAAGATATAGATGGGACATAATTTGATGAGCTCTCTCTGAGAAAGTTTAATTCTTTAAATATCCAGAATTTGGGTATATATACTTCATCGGTGCCACTGGTGCCAGTACCAGTTGCTTTAGAAGTTTTTACTTTTCTTAATTCTTTCCTGTAATTATTTCTTAGAAAATTAAATTTCTTCTTAACATCACTTCTAGTTGCATTTATTTTAATTTATTCATAAATACTCAGTTGTTGGTCGTACGCCTTATTTTTTTATCCTTATTTAAGTATTCTTTTGAAGTTACATCCCATAACACAGGCAGCTCTCTATAGTTTTCAATGAAACTTAACAATAACAAATCCCTTCGCGTGTACACTAGCACAGTTTACTACCAACTGAAGTAAGTTTGTCAATCTCTCCCTCAGACGGTCAATATTTATTGTCAATCTTACAAATATTTTGGTTTTTATCAATCCGGCTCATCAACATTTTACATATTGACAAACAGTCAATCTTTCTACTCACACTATCAATAATATTGTCAATACTCCAATATTGACAATATATATTGATCGTGTGAGGGCCGCTTTAGTATTTTAGTTTCTTGGTTGACAATTAGTTTTTTATGTAATTGTGGCATAACTGAATTCAAGGTTTTATATAGACATTATAGACAGGTTTGCCAATATAGATAGGAGGACAAAATTACATTACTAGTCTATTTATACTCGTAGTTGTAGGTAAATGAATTTCTTCTGTCAAGGTTAGCTGTCATTTTTGCTGGTTGTATATATTGCGTAGAGTCTATTAAAGACGAATCAGGGGAAGTTGTTGCTGTCGCAGTCCGTCTAAAAGAGCCGCATCAGATTGACAGCCTGATTTCATAGGCGATTTATAGTATTCCTACATCCATCGTTTGGTTATACGATATACCAATACATATATCTAAGGCGTTGCGTTATTAAATTTTTATAATAATGAACGCCAACATCCTGTAAGTTACCATAAAATTTTCTTTCTTCTTTTTCAGCTCTGCCAAAGGACACCCAACACTGATTCTACCTTGGATTAGCTTCCAATCATCATATATTTTGTTTCTATCTTTGTGGTCAGCATTTTTCAGATTCCAGATAGAAAGTTCTCCCTCGTAGAAGTCCGAAAACTCCATAATAACTTCATTTGACCACTCCCTAATTATCCCAAATCAGCCACTGAAAACGTTCAGAAAACTTTCAGAATAAACCTGTACAACTTTAACAAACCATAACAGATCGTGCGAACGGGTGCTCGAGCGGTCGTGAGGCTTGCCATTCATCGAGCCCCAAACCTTTGATCTCCTAGTATTTACCGACAATACACGGGAATACAAGGATGGCAGACATGGCATTATCTCTTGTTGATCTCTTTCACATAGCTCCAGTTATGTTTATACAAACAGCTCTTTGAATTTGATTAAGCTATCGTCTCGTCCTTGCATATTGGTTTCTCAACCATCAGACAATGGTCCCATGGACTATCATCAGCCTTATGGTAGCAGTATAAAACAACACAATTACGAGTACTTTGGATTTTATTCCCCAGGTCATCTCAATGGTTCTACGGCACTGTTCATAGGATATATAAGTCCATTTTAGTCTTCTTTCGAGGTGGCGATTCAAATTTAGTTGATTGATGTTTCACTTCTGATCCAAATGTTAGTGTCGTAGTTAGGAGTCCAGTGACCGTTACGATTTTCTGCTCCCTTTCCATCCCTCATCATCGTCATTTCATCTCTGTTTCTCAGTTATTGTCAGAAAGAGCATGCTCCTTATATCATTCTTCTATTGTCTTGAGGACTATTTAATTTCTATCACAATATCCCTTGGAATTTTCCTCTAAGCAGAAATTCTCTTAGGTGTAGCTCTGGGAATTGAGATGGCGTAAGATAAATTCCCTTATGTTGGTAACTTATAAGTCGGAAATCGAGAAAGGAACCACCAAGCCGCCAAGCGGTTATCAAAGTAGTTCCCGAATAGCAAAGCTATTACATAATCGCTCTAGGAAACAACTACTCCTCGGGCTAAAGCCCCGCCAGGCATTGAATTATACCCAAAAGCGATCCTCGACCCCTTTCTCGTGTTTCTGCACGATCAGATAAGGTTTCAAAAAATAAAACCGGCCACAGGTTTTGATCCCTTATGTTGGTCACGTTTGGCCAATAATCTCCAAAAATGGTTTATATATAATGGCCAAAAGGGCAGAACAGTCATGTAGTACGTGCACAGCTTTATCCTTTTATCCACATCTTCATTTAGAAGGGCATATGGCTCAACTCAACTAAATTATAAAGATGTTTCCTCGTCCGATAGTATCCAGTTAAAATTTCTGTCACAAGACCGAAATCCTTTCTAACATTACCAAGAAAGTTACTATTGTACCTCGGGTAGGGTACCTATTTCAAGAATTCCGTGACAAACTGACAGCTTTCTCTTTCATTTCAAAATTTCTTAAATTCGTCGCCCGTGTTATATTTAATTACTTACATTACTTGTTTTATTGCTGTAGTCGATAGTATGCTTAATTACTGAGTCCTCATATTTACAAAGAGGATACAGGGTACAGGGATGTCTCAACTAAGCTCTTATTTGACCCTGTCGTGCCAAATATGCATTGGTTTGTCTGGGTATTGCCACACAAAATTGTAATCGCATGATGCCACTAAAAATGCTCCAAAACTCGTAGGACTGCTATCTACATACTGAAATAGAGTATTAAGACTAGGTAATTGAGTAGGTTGCATATCTGGTCTATTCTAATGAATTTAATACTCGAGAGCCATTTCTATCGAAATTTAATCATAATAAATGTCTTGTTTGCAACCTCTTCAATGGGATATGAAAATTATTCCCCCAACTGAGTATAATTTTAAATTTTATTGTATGTTTTTAAAACGTATTATTTCCGTTTTTACCTATTAATTTATAAAGTTTTTACTCGTGGTAGGAAAAATCTGACCGAAAATAAATTGCCAGCATTTATCACATTTTTTTTAGGGTCGAGTAAAATTTACATTTTTAAATAGATCCGCTATAAATTACTTATTTTTTGTGTAACCTTTTCCGATCCTTACCCTTCTTTTATTTTTCCGGTCTCCCGCATGGATTTATTACACATCTAAATAATAAAGAATAATGACCTGTAACTATATTGTTACGTAACACACGTTTCGTCCGCAGAAGGCCATAATTCTTTCACATTTAATGCGAACATCACAAAAGATATACTACAAAAAACATCTAAATAAAACAGGGCGTATACATTTAATTTATTTCTCGTTTCATCGCTTTAAGACTCGACCAATGATAAATCTTTTACAGTTCAATATTTTTTTAATTTTATTCTTAATCAGAACGATAGAATCTCTATGCATTTCCAACTTAAAGTATGTTGTTTATAGAGATTCTCATCTCATAGTTGAAGATAATAGTTCCACCCCTCCCTATTAGTAAATATTGAGGTTAATACATCTGAACCCTGTAACTTTCCCGCCAGTTCTAACAATAAAATATACAATTTTTATATAGCCAATTTTCCTGGGCTATATGATGCTTTACTACATAGTAATTGGGAGTTCTTAGAAAATCATAGTGATATCAACTCTGCATGTGAAGCATCTTATGTAAAAATGTATAGTTTGTTTGATCAGATTGTTTCTCTATATGTAAGTGTAAATATCCAGCGTGGTACATTGCTAAAATACTTAATAATATTAAACTGAAAGCTTACAAAAAATTTAAGAAAAGGCATCACCTAACTGATAAAGGGTGGCCCAACCATAATGCACGATGTTAATTGTGAGTCACACCTTAACGTCAAGTTTTTTGCCCAACTTAATTTGACATTTCTTTGTTTCAGTGTTTGACAAATTCAACCATGGAGAGGTACACAATTGAGCAGTGCATTGAGATTGTTGAAGCCTTTTACGAAAATGGGCGTTCAAATCAAAATGCATTTCGTGCACTTCGTGACTTTTTTGGTCAGCATAATCGACCAAATGTGTCCACAATCGGGAGAATTGTGCGCAAATTTCAGCAAATCGGGTCTGTAGGAAATGTGAAAACACCTGTGCATGCTCGCCCAGTTCGTTCTGCGGAAAACATTGCTGTTGTTCGCGATAGTGTAACAGAAGAGCCGTCAATCTCGACTTGTCGTTGGGCCCAACAATTGAACATCTCACGAACATTACTGATGCGAATTTTGAATAAAGATTTGAATTTACACGCTTACAAGGTTCAATTGACTCAAGAACTGAAGCCTACTGACCATTTCAAGCGTCGTCAATACGCCGAATGGTTGGTTGAACAGACAGAAGTGAATGGTGACTTTACAAAGAAAATCATCTTCACCGACGAGGCACACTTTCACCTCAGTGGATTCGTTAACAAGCAGAATTGCCGCATTTGGGCAAATGAGAATCCACGAGTGATTGTTGAAAAGCCGATGCATCCACAAAGAGTGACTGTTTGGTGCGGTTTATGGGCTGGCGGCATCATCGGGCCGTACTTCTTCGAAAATTAGGTCGGCCAAGCAGTTACCGTGAATGGTGTTTGCTATCGCGAGATGGTAACGGACTTCTTGTGGCCAGAAATTGAGGATATGGACCTGGACGATATGTGGTTCCAACAGGATGGTGCTACTTGCCACACAGCCAACGAAACAATGGCACTTTTGCGCGAGAAATTCAATGGCCGTGTTTTCTCACGTCGTGGCGATGTTAATTGGCCGCCACGATCATGTGATTTAACACCGTTGGACTTCTTTCTTTGGGGATGTTTAAAAGAAAAAGTGTACGCCAATAACAATTCAAGAGCTAAAAGATGATATAATTCGGCACATTAACGACATTGAACCTCAATTATGTCTCAGAGTCATTGAAAATATGGACCATCGGATAGAGGTATGCCACCGAAGTCGTGGCGAGCATTTGGCCGATATTTTGTTTCACACATAATTGTCATAGATCCTTCTATCATAAAAAAAATATTAAGATAATTCTCTGAAAACTTTTTGTTTTATTTACAATTAACATCGTGCGTTTTGGTTGGAGCACCCTTTATTATTGAACTCACACTACTCACACTAACTACTTAACATGCATTCAAGAAAACTTTAAAAATAATATCAAAGCTTTTTGGTTTTATGTTCAGAATAATAAAAGTTCCACGTGTATTCCATCAACCTTTTTTTTTTCGATGAGGAATTTTGATGCTCCAAATAAAATTGTAAATGTATACGCTAGATATTTTTCTAGTATCTTTTCTATTCACAACGACGTGCAGGCTATAAACACGTTTGGGTACAATCACTCGTCTTATATCAACGTTTACATGAGTATTTACATGTGTTGCATGAGTAATAAGTAAAATTTGCAGGAACGGCCATTCGTCAATCATTATCAAAACTTAAAAACAAAATGACCCAATGGGAATAATTAGATTCCAAGCTTTCTTGTTAAACATTGCTCAGGGGCCTTATTAAAGCCACTTATCATTTTGTTTAATCTCATACTCTATACCTACATGTTTCCTGAGGTTTTGAAAATAGCAAGGGTCTGTCCTATATCAAAAAATAGCAATCCATCTGATATAAAAAGTATCGCCCAATCATTATTCTGTCGTATCTTGCAAAAGTTTTCGAAATTTTATCTTCTAATTAACATGTGTTTGTAGAAAAACGCCCCATAGTTACAAATTTAGCAGAATTTGTCCAGATAATCACAAATCACATAGATAATATAGGTCATGTGGTTTATACTGACTTTTCGAAGACCTTTAACAAGGTGAATCATAATAAATTAATTCCAAAATTAGCATTACGGATTCAGTAATAATCTTCTTTAATTAGTCAAATCGTATTTATCCAGATGTGCATTATTTGCTTCATATAATGGCTTTAAGTTCGAGACCTTAGTGACCTCTGGAGTACCTCATGGCTCAAACCTATGACCATCATTCGTTATCTTATTTATTAATGATTTCTCTCTAATTCTTATGTTGTATCATTTTCTTTTTCTTGATGACTTAAATTGATTTTTAAATGTAACTGCTTAGACGATCGCTTGAGGTTGCAAAAACTCAGCGACCTTGTTGTGTCGTTCTAGGTAACAATTTGTTTGTTCCGAATTCCGAGGTTCCAAGGATTTGTTCCAAAGGAACAATAATTTCCCTTGGCTCGTACATCAGACGATTGGAAACAGCGGTTACTGCTGTAGAAACAACCCTAATATAACAGCATATTGCCCTCTTAAATCACACACCGACTATAAAAAAGTAGGTATTCAATTTATGTGACACAAATCTTGCTAAAGTACGAGGAATACGTACATTAATGTCAACTTAATAAATAAATAAAACATTTAAATAAATAAAATGCTTTTAGCCCTTATATTTTCTTCAACCCACTAAGGTCAAATGTGAGGTTCAAAATAGCCTTTGGGAATTAACTACGTTTTCGATTTCATTTACGTTACTTTCCAGTTTCCATTTATTCCGCGGTAATTTCATTTTAAGCTAGCTGTACACCGCTTGGAAAATTATCTGAGATGTTAGTAAAAAAGCGTATAAACCAGAAAAAAGAGGGAAATGACGTAGAAGCCGGGTTAAGCAAATTTTCAGGTTATCATATTATGTTTTCATGTTAACGTCAATGTAATCTAAAAGAAGTATTTTTAACTTCATATATTCATATATTATAATTACCAATTTGGTCTAAATAATTATCAGGACAAAACATTGATAACATTGATACTTGTATAAAAGTCTACTTTTTACATTTTAATTACAATATTCAATCAATACTAATTATAACATTAATTTTTTGATTTAGTAAGTTAGAAATCTAATATCAAATACATTAATAATATTCATATTATCCTTTTCGACAAAGTTTGGCATCCAGGACTAAAGTATAAAATCAGTAAAGTGTTTCCTGTTAATCTATATATCAACTAAAATCATAGTTGGAGAATAGGTAATTCCTAGTAAAAATTCAAGTTAAACAAACCACGCCCTCACCTATAAAATCTGGTGTCCCACAAGGTAGTGTACTGAGACCTGTACTGCTAAGCGCTAAGAATAACCACAATTATATTAGAAAACCATCTAAATAAAATCCCAACGTGGTTAAAACAAGTGATGAACAAAAGCTAATAAGACCAAATCAGTATATGTGACTTTCACCTTTAATAAAGACAACTGTCCTCCAGTCAAGGTGAACAATCAACTGCAAACACAAGAGGAAGAAGCCAAATATTTACATACTATATAATATTTAAATACTATCTTAGATCATTCTAGGTTAGAGCATTTTTTAAAGTTTTACACAAACAGAAATTAAACTCTTTCCCCTGACGTAGAAGGGGAAGATTGCACGTAGAGACGAAGACAAGCACAGATTCTTAGGGTACTAAACTCTCTCTGTTGGGATTCGAACCCAAGCATACAATGACATAGATACTGGACCCAGTTCGCCATATTGGATACCAGCTACCTCTATAGGAGAATGCGATAGGTAACTAAAATGTGCTGCACTTGTATTAGCTCCACGTCACGCAACTAACCTGGTTGCGCATCGTATCTATTTTGACGTGACGTTGTCGCTAGATGACGTGCTACCGGCTTAGCGTTCTTGGTAGGTTACGTAATGTTGCCGGTAGGTGACGTGCCATTGACATGACGTATAATGTGAATCGACTTTTATAATACATAATTACAAATACTCCACAAAATTAATATTGCTAAAATATACTAAAGTATCCTGCTGAACAACATATAGCTTTATTTTGTTCCCACATATTTTAAATGCAAATATTGTATAATAGTATATAATTGTGCAATGATAGCTATGATTAAAATTTTACTTGTCTGGTATTTCCTAGGATTTCGGCCAATTAAATTAAAATAAAAATATTTTATGAAGAAAAAACCATAAAATAATTTTCTGAATTATTTTGTGAATAATTATTTTTATTTATTTTGTACCCTATATGGAGCTTAATTTAATTTTTTTATACATTATTAAAGCAAATAAGTTCCATGTAGTAAATAAACAAATTGTAAGTAGCCATAACTTCAGAAATAATTCAGAAAATTATCTTATATTTTATTAACCATCCTAGTTTTTCTGATGATGGTTATAAACACCAAAACGTTAACTGAAACTAGCCAAAATTCCAGGAAACTCAAGGTAAATAAAAAGATAAGTCATACCTACGGTAAAAAAAAGACAAGATTTTTTCTTATATTTACGATAAAACTTGAGTACTCGTATTCTCTAGAAAATTTTATTCAAGTAATTAGCGATAATGAGAAGGTTTTGAAAACATCTATTACTACACAAAATCCCCTTGCATGTTCTCTCTGAGTTGTCTACATAACCAGAATTAAGAAATAATTTTTCCTGAGCTGTAGATGGGGGAAACTAGCAGTCAACCAGTAGTTAAAATTGGCGTAATGCAATTTTCGCCATGCTTAAATCGCAGATTCTTGGGCTTATTTTCTCCAAACACGGAAATGAGTGTAGCTGGAAGCCCTTTTCGTTGGGGGGAGGTAGCGGGGGGGTTGTGCATTATAAATTACACTATCGACCCCGGCGTGAATAGTATTCTCCCTTCTCTACTCCCAACCGACCAGACATGCATTTTCAATCGGCAGTCGCGGCCATCCCTTGCCCTATCTTTCCCATTGACGGCGACGGATTTTCAAAGGAAACACTGTTTTCTATCACCGCTTCAAAGTTGAGGTAGCTTTGTAGATATGCCAGTGTTCTACATAAAAAATGAATTACTTTTTTGGCACGAAAATAATTAAAATACTTCTGTCTGAAATAATTAAAATACTTCCGAAAATCCAAAAACCTCATTTCTAACACCAGCTTCCTGAAGTCCCCTGCTCCTTTCCCTTTTTGAAAACTGTTTAACGCGTTTATATTACTTTATTCATTAAGATTAATTATTAGTTAATTGCGTGATGTAAGAGTACTAACTCTCCATTTATCACAAACCGAAGATAGTTGGAAAAAATTAAAAATACAAGGTGTTCTAAAATGATTTTCCTTCGAACATCTCGGAAAGAGGTAATGGCAAATGTGCGCGTGTATGCGATTGTTAGACACCACGACTTGGAAATCAATTGCAATGGATCATTGCACCAATGAGCAACGTGCCATATGATCAGAAGTTTTTACGAAAACCATCATTCTCTCAGAATAGTTCGTCCCTGTATCGAGCGCACAACTCCCTTCATAACATCGACAAATTGTCGGACTCTAAGTTTGAAAAAAGAAGGCACTGCCATTGATAACAAATTAATATGTTGACCCAGAAGAGCAAGAATTACTAAAAACGTTGAGCGTGTTTGTGCAACAGTGACACATACTTCGCCGTTCTGTACGAAAACGTGCAGCCTCTTTAAATCTATCGAAACCCACTTTCCACAACATTCTAGTAAAAGATTTGAACTTTCATCTTTACGAAATTCAACTGGTGCAAGCTTTGAATGTTGAAGATTATCCAAATCGATCCATTTTTTGGCATTTTATTCACGGACCAATTGCCATTACTAATACACAGAAAACCTTCTAGAGAAGCTCCAGAATCCCTTAAATTCTCCCAAATTAATGGTATGAGCGGCAATGACTGCATCTGGCATAATTGACCCTTCCCTTTTTGAAAATATAAACAGTGTTGAACACACCGTTACTTCCCTTCGATACAGTGAAATTCTAGAGATTTTTTGACACCAGAACTTACACAAATTGTTGGATTTAATAGACACATGGTTTCAGTAAGGAGAGGCTACAGCACATAGTGCAAATTTATCAGTGGAAGCCGTTGCAGTCATCTTCCTGGGAAAAGTGGTCTCTAAGTGGAGGGACATTAATTGGCCGCCCAGAAGTCCCGATTTAATGCCGAGGAATTCCTTCTTATGGGGTTATTTAAAATTTAATATACACTGATGCTTCTAGGATCTTGCTTCAGTTTAAAGCCAGAATACGTGAGGAATTTCAGAGATTTGAAGCAGCATTATATCGGAGAGTTATCACAAATTTTAGGTTGCTTGTTGAGGAGATATAGTGACGTGAAGAAAAGCACCTTGACGATATTATTTTTCATATATAACTTTCCCTACAGTGTAAATTTAAATACAAAATAGTAAATGTAAGTATATTTTTTAATAACCGAGATTTAAAAAAGAAAAACATTCCAGGTCACCTGTTACTTAAACTTTTTTCGATTTTCGTGTTCACCATTTGTTGTCGTATAAAATCTGCGAATTTCAGTTTAATATGCATTCACACTAATAAAAGTAAGTAAGTTAGTAAGCACTTACAAGTATAAAAAAATTAAATAATTCCCCATTATCTTTTTATCAAACCGTGCTAGAGAAAAGTATGTATATATGTACAATTTGTCAAGAATAGGAAAAGATGTGAAATTCTCTGTGTATGCATAGAAGAAAGAGCGATGCAGCATTCGGAGGGAAAAGGATGCACTTTACGTTCAGTCAGATCGAAATCTGTGCATATATATTCATCGATATTCACTTTGTAAAGGTCTCAATGCGACTGGGTAAATACCAGGCTATTTACTGCGCACCTCGTAGGCGGATTGATATCGCAATTTTGAGACTTAACCCTATTCTTGACAAGCTGTATGTGTTTATTTGAAAATAAACAATAGGACCATTAGACAACGAAACTCATACTCATGTGTAATTCTGATATTTAATTTTATATTCAATTTTCTTTATTTTTATTTCCCCCAATCTGTACTTTGACGTGCGACGCCCTTATTTTAAATCCGTTGCAATCGTTCTGTTCCAACACCACGCCGCCATGTCGCTGATTAAAAGTTGTGCCAAAACGTGGGTCGTTTTAATCTCTCCGGAGCCTCATAACCATTCAACATCTCAAGTATGATTCCAAGAAAAACAAAAGTCTTCTTTTGATTTAGTAAATAAGTAGAGGTGTCAATTGCGCCGTTGAAAACATTTCGTCCGATAAAGACGCTGGATTTTCGCAGGGAGACGAGCAGCGCCTACAGCGCATGACAAGGATTTTCTTAGTTTGAGGCATTTGATATAATTATTGTACTGTAAATAAGTTTGGTTACAGCCTCCTTTGTAAACGTATTATGTTATTCATTGATGCATATTTTAATACGTGCAGAAATAATTATTCTACTATTTAGATTTTAAACATAATAAAGAAACAAGAAAAAATGTATTCACCAAGAAACAATATTTATATATTCTTGTAGTTTGACATATCACTAGAAGCTGTTTAGTTAGTCCCATTAGTCCAAGAAAATAATGACAGAAAACTTAACAGGAAGTGGCTGATGGACTTTAAATAAGGAGTAGGAGGCCTTCCCTCTGTAGAAATTTAATCAGGATATATGTATATGAGGAAGAGATTTTTGAAAACATATGTATGGAGCACGGCACTATACGGCTGCGAAACCTGGACGGTAGGGGAAGCAAGTAGGAAGAAATTAGAAGCTTTTGAGATGTGGTGTTACCGAAGAATGATGAAAATACCATGGACTGATAGGGTTAGAAACGAAGAAGTATTGGAGAAAGTCGGCGAGAAAAGAAGTATGTGGAAAAACTTAAAGAAGAGAAGAGATATAATGGTAGGCCACTTGCTGAGACATGGGGGAATAGTCCGCGATATTTTGGAGGCAGAAATAGGAGTGAAGAAAGGCAGAGGTAGGCCTAGATTAGACTACTGCTCGCAAATAGTAAGGGATGTAGGTTGTAGCACAATTAGCGAAATGCGTAGGTTAGCACAAGATAGGAGAAGCTGGAGGTTAGCGTCCAACCAGTCTTAGGACTGATGACCTAATGATGATGATGTATATGAGGCTACATTCCAAGTAGAGTTGGATAATCGGTGCCGCGTACATGTGACTTGCGTATGGGAAGGTATAGCGGGGGCCTCGAGCACGTGACGCGGAGTTCAATTCATGCTGTAAACAAACTAGGTATCACAAAGCACTCGATTTGTGCTAGGTATCCAGTTACTGTTTAACATTGAGACTGTGTTCATCTGATTCGCGAAAGAACTAAATCACTTTGCAATCTTAATTACATACATAATTTGTACAGCGTTTTTTGCGTGCGTTACAAAAAATGTCCACAGTGCCAGAGGGGAAAAAACGGCCTCTTGCCGACAATGTGAATAAGTTTATTCGGAACTTTCCAGATTTGATGTATGATGGGGCGAAAATAGTGTGTAAAGTTTGTGAAAAAGATTTATTGTGCTGGAACAAGAGAGACTGCAAAATACATACAAATAGTACGGATAATATTGATATAAAAAAAGGGCGTGCCACGGAAAAAGGAGTTTATTTTTTATCTACTTCTCATGTTAATTACCTGTCATTTACCACTTACATTACTTGACACACCAGCATTTAAGGACTTTTGTTATTATGTTATTCATAACACATATGAAGGACTACGTGACGCAATACAAAGATTAGAAAATATTGAGTTGCCGATAAAGTAGTCACTATAAATAGTGGACGATGTGAATTATCTGCTACAGGCTGAAATAATGACGCAAAAACCTCTCGCGTTTTAGAAAAATTTACTAGTGTGTTAACGAAATATTCTGATTTTGCCACATTAACACAAATTTGTAATGGTGTACCAACACATCCTTTAATCCTTTAACTCTGTTCAGAGAGCATTTTAATTATGCTTGTATTACGTCAGTAGATGTTAAACGACCTTTTTCAAAATATAAAGACATTTTTTCACCAAAGCGAACCTCTTTCCACGAGAACACTGTGGAAACATATTTGATGTTGTCAGTGTTTCACAAAAGTCATTCTGTGCCTGAGAATCATAATAGTGATAAAAGTGGTGGTTCTACTTCATATACTCCATAATTCCAACGAAGCGACGACTCCCTCAAGTTAGTGATGTTTAAGAGGGTAAGTGTTTTAAATATTCGTTTAAGTATAACATTTATAACCAATAAAAACTATCGCAAAGGACGCATACGCCACTGGCGCGCAGCAATATTATCCTGCTCTAATTCCAAGTCTCCCATTTAACAAAATTGCTCATAGAATTGTAAATTCTGATTGCTGTTCAATAAGTTATTATAAAAAAAAGTAAAAAATGCTGCTCTAAAATATTATGTAGTTCACCACCAATACATGTACCCCTTCAGAGTTCTATTTAAAAATTTATCTATAACAGTATCGTTATAATAAAAGCCTACACAAAACATGAAAACACCCGTATGCATGGTCGTCGTCTTGAGTTAGAATCCGGAATAATCTGCGGTTATAACACCCACCCGAAACGTATAAATTCGGATATATATAGATATTGGAACCACTGAGGCGAAAGCTTATGTAGGGTTTCTCATATTAACCTAGATCCTTCCTCGGTATTTGTGCCGTATATTTATATATTCCCCATATTCAAGCAAATATATAAAGCGGAACGAGGAGAACACACTAAGGAATACTTCATTTAAGTAAATAATTAGCATTCCTTTCTTATTCCATTCTTTTTCATCCGAGTTGAAGTACCCCAGGGCTAATTAAAAAGCAATTAGTCTTAATGGAATCCATAAGAGACCAGGACAGTTTTAGAGATACCAGAAATGCGGAACCGGATTTGAAGAACTTTTATTAGTGGAACGTAATGAGTTGCTGAATTATTAAAAATATTTCGATTCGATCACTTTTGTAAGTGTTTGCGCATATATTATCGCGTTCTTTGAATATATATTAAAAATAAAAAGTTTTAAAACCTTAAAACGGACATTTCCGCACGTAGAACATCTCTATCTCGAAATTGAGTGGCAAAAAATTTCTCAAATAGTCCACCATCGTGCTTTCTCATGACCCATGGATAGGGTGGGATGTGTCCTATCCACCTCAAAATCAATAGGTGTCGTCTGTGAGACGTCTCCGATCAGAATTAGTCAAAACCCGATCAATCCGACACGATTTAGTTGAGTTATCGTGTTAATAAAAAAAATTCTCAAATAGTCCACCATCGTGCTTCCTCATGACCCATGGATAGGGTGGGGTGTGCCCTATCCACCTCAAAATCAATAGGTGTCGTCCGAGAGACGTCCCCGATCAGAATTAGTCAAAACCCGATCGATCCGACCCGATTTAGTTGAGTTATCGTATTAACAAAACAAATTTCTCAAATAGTCCACCATCGTATTTGCTCATGACCTATGGACAGGATGGGGTATGTCCTATCCGCCTCAAAATCAATAGGTGTCGTCCGAGAGACGTCCCCGATCAGAATTAATCAAAACCCGATCGTTCCGACACGATTTAGTTGAGTTATCGTGCTAACAAGAATAAATGTCGACGACAACGATGACACACACACACAGCAAATAATTTTTAAAAAGCATTTTTTTTAGTTTTTAGGCCGATAAACGAAAAATAAACCCAAAAAAAAATTGTTTATTCACTTTTTCTTCACGATTTATTATTCACGATTACATTACTTTTCCGCTTATAGTGGAGTGCGGAAAAGTAATATAGAAATATAGGGGTAAAATGTCAGATATATTTATTCTAAATTAATTAAAGTATAGTCGTAGAAATGCTACTAAATAGATTGATTATTAATACTGGCAGGCCTCTAAAACTTTAAATGTTGATAATATATTACAAAAGCTATATAATACCTTTCAGTTTAATCGGTAGTGAGATACATTTTTTTATTTGAAATCGTCTCATGTTATCTCAGATATATCCCAATCTAGGTCTAGTTTTGATAATAACTCGTTAGTTACTTACATTTACTGAGCAGCCTGTGGCATGAACATGGAGATGAGCAATTGAAAAGTAAAACAGTGGTTGGGCTAGACATAAATAATTGCTAGTAACACGCATTATTTCCAGATAGTGGTACTGGAATGAGATTCAAACCAAAATGTTAATTCAAAACTAAATGAAAAATACGAAATAAAGAATACTTTGTAGCTTTAAAGAGAATTTTAAAAACTATTTTCATTTACTCTCACACATATGTACTTAGTAAAATTGACCTACCGAACTAATGCAGAAAGTATTAGTAATACCAATGGACGCAGCTACATACATACGAAAAGCAGGAGATTTGTTAACTGAGACTATTCCAAATTTTGACATGTGCATGTGCAGCTCATGAATTTGTAAATCGAATAGCAGAAACCAAATAGCAGAAACAATAAGAAGTTTTCCTTTGGTTAATTAAGTAATACTGAACGTAACAAAAATGTTTGTAAAAGCGACTATTCGGATAGACACGTTTATAGAAGCTCTGCGAGACATACCTTTCTGAGTTTCTGACAACCTCTTCTGAACGACTTGTCACAAGATGGAGTACTTGGTTAGAAGCTGTAACTTATTATGAGCTAAGCATTTTGAGGAATTAAAACGTGTTAAAAATACAATACACACAGTGCAGACTACAGACATTCCTTAAGACTTTCATTAAGTCTGCGTAGAATCAAAAAGGCCCGAATAATTATTTTATCCACAATCACTATATTAGAAAGGTTTACGTCTACGTCTGTTCTCCGTGGATTAGAGGCCTTCTAATACACTAGTGGATTAAAATTCATAATACCACGCTTCTTGATTCATAATACAAATATTCTTAATCACAATAAATCTGCCAAATCTGACGTTTTTCAAAACCAGAATTTTTCACCCCCTAATTGACCGATTTTGCCCGTGGTCCTGAATAAAACGTTGAATTACATTCGGAAATTAACAGCCTTTAATCCGCTTGAAAAAATGGACGCTCTAGCTGCGCCTCGAGTGCCCATTTTTTCTCGTGGATTAAAATCTTGTTAATTCCCTTATATAATTAACAACTATTATTGACGCTACGACCTTTTCAATGAAATAGGTATAGAATTTTTAGTCAACATAATTAAGGAAAGTTCGCCACTTAAATTTTTTTATATATACATATCGTTTCCCGTTTTCTGTTTATCCGAATATTCGTGAATATTATGGCGTATTTCCTGTGAACAATCATTGTGTATAGTTTATTTCACGCTATTTGCCAAAAAAAAAAAAAATCTCAAAACATACTGTGACTTGTTTTTATGGCTAAGCTCAGGTAGACTGTTCCGTTTATCGGCAAGATAAGAGAGCTTTTATTTGGAAAATATCGATGAAATGAATAGTAATAATAGTGGTATAACTGTTACGGTTCGCAAGAATAGACGCTTTATTTATCTGTTATAAATCTAATTCATCAACAATAAATACATTATTCTATCAGTATAGATATAATAAATATTTTTAGAACTATATATGTGTTAAAGAAACAGATTACGTAAATATGTAGTTAACTATAATTGAATCGGTCATTTCAGAAAGAGCACATGTCGATTCAACAAAGATTTACAGAAAGTGAAAAAAACTGTATAGAGTAGAAGATAGATAAAAAAAAAAGATTTCAAATGTCATCGATGCATCAATCGGTGATATCAAGTTATGTTGGTCGTATAATTTTGATACAAAGAACCAAAATAAAAAAGACATAGCCATTGAAAATATGTCGACATGTGCTATTTCTGAAATGAACAATGAAAACAATACAGACAGGTATCATGTTACAAGAACCTTTATTACAAATAGCAAGAAATATGCACAAAACATATTTTAAAGGCAATTTACTCATTATTTTCTTCATTGTCCGTTATTGGCCAACGCAGAATTTCACTATAAAAGTCCTGATGCTCTTCAGGGACATAAGAAACCAATTTTTTTATGTTATCAAGTTTTCTTTAATGTATGGGAACCGAACCCTATGAATAAACCCAGTCTCGTACAGGATGAGGCAGCGTGACCAAATTGGATGTAGAAAGTCTAAATTTGTGACTTGTAAATCCTTCTACAAAGTCAAAGGCTTGTATTACCCCTGGTTCATCTAAAGAATAGTAAAAATGGGTAAAATTTGTTATCTGGAAACTTTGTTTTTGTTCTCTTGGCCCACCTCTCCCAAAGGAAGATAGGCTATTTCGTTTGTAAAAGCGCGGCTACCATGCTTTTTAATCAACAATATCATCAGTTCTAACCATTTTAAAAAAAAATTGTGATTTTCTTGTTGCATTTACAATAATTTTGGTATACTCCATTATTAAGTATATTCAGAGTTCATTGACTTGTGCTGTTTCTGAATGCAATCCGATACATAGGCATTCAGAATTTATCGAAATATTGCTTGGCAAGTGCTGTTAGTGTCTGGACTGATGTATTTACCTGTAAATATTACGTTTCTCAGACAAACCTAAAATGGCTGAGAAATTGATATGTGCTGTTTCTGAAATGACCGATTCAATTCATGTCCAAAGAATGACAATGTCCAGTCCAACAAGTCCAACAATGTGCAACTTGACTGAAATGACACCGAAATGATACTTTTTTTATTAAATAAAAAAACTAATTCATTTAAATTAGAATTACATTAGTTAATACTTATTTATCTACGCAATCTCCTAGTTACTTAAAATTGTATTACCTAATTTGAGATACAGATGCAAACAGCTATTTCCTGGATTTAAATAATCTCATTTCACTACGTATCCGTTAATCTAAGCTAAGATCTAATGATTTCACATCCCAGCGAGTCAACTACACAAGTTACTGCAGCGGCATCAGACATTTGTTACCGCCCCAATAATTTCGAGGCTGTGTGTTGAACGAACTTGGATGTTAATTACATCTTTTTGAATTAGGACACTTTATCTACCTTGTAATTAAACAGTGTGTCAAGAGAGACGCAGTCCCACGCCCGGAGTCCCGTAGGGAAAATTAGGGCGACCGACGTGGACGGATGGAGTCCGTGCGAAGAAGTCGTTACTTCGGAGAACATTCTTTACGTTGTAACAGTCTGTCTCTTTAGAGAAAACAGGCTGTTCAGAATTTTTGACGTGACTATAGTAAGAAAAAAAAACAGGAGACCAGTTTTCTACGAACATTGAAAGACTTCATGTTTCTCGAAATGCGTCCAATGCTGATGTATCCATCAAGATGAAAATGTGATTCATCGCTGAACAAAATTTAGCTGCAAAAATCAGCATCACCTTATTTCTTTCCTAACACCTAATTATCAAATGTACGACGTTTTAAATGGTCTGTAACTGTTAATTGTTGTGTCAACTGAATTTGGTACGCTAACAGATGCAAATCTTTCTTTAAAATCCGATGCGTGGTGGCTCTTGACAGAATCAATTGTTGTTCACGACATCGAGTTGATGTGTGGATATTTCCGTAACACTTTTTCTCACTGCAGCAATATTTTCATCTGATCGACCACGACGAGGAAGTACTGTTGTTGCCTTATCAATAACAGAACCCATCGCTTCAAGTTTCTTGATTAAATTATAAACTGTTAACCCTATAGGCGCTTCATTTTGTCCTAATTCTCTGCGAATTTTTCTTAATGCAACTGTAAATAATCGCTCACTTTCATAAAACAGTTGTACACAAACTATTCGTTATTGAACTATTAATTATGACACGTTGACAGCATGTAGTTTGTAGATGACAATCGTTAAATATTGACGCCCTATCCTTGTCAGGACATAAATGGCGTGCAATTCAAATCCTATAGTACTACATAGCTTAGACACCCTATATAAAAGTGTAGCGCGCTGCTCTGCGGTCAATACGTGGATTTTCGATCTATCGAGTATTCTCTTTCGATCTATCGGGTATTTTCCTAAAGAGATGGCGGCGACAATGTCATTGTTACTGTGGTCTGGGATGGCGGACTGGACTAGTATTCATTGAAGGTGTCATTTTATGCTTGAGTTCGAGTCCAAACGGAGGGAGTTTATGACATCTTTCCCTTAGAATGGGTATGTTTGGCCTTGTCTTTATGTGTAATATTCCCCTTTACAGTATGCGGTTTTAGAAGAAAGTCGATTTCTATGTGTAAATATTTTTTAATTAAATGTTTACCCCAACATCTCTATTATTCCGAGTTGTTCTGCTATGATAAATCCGTAGCATGGCGATCAAGAGTGTCAGTATGATACCTAATTCCAGCTTGGAATATTTTTTGTTGCAAGAAATCCGTACCAGAAATAACTCAGAGATCACTGGACCAGCTTCAATGAAAGTTGCTATGAATATTGTCAATACTACAATCTATACTCTTCGGATTTTCTAATTCTTATTTCAAATGCAGTGGCAATAATTACTTCAAAGTTTTTTTCCGATACAAGATTTACTAAAGCGGTACCAGAAATAAGCATGATCAGATCTTCTGAGGAATTTTTAGTCAATAATATAAACAAAAGTTCACCAGTTTCTCAATAAATCTTATATAACATCGATATTGATTATAGGCATCAGTAGGGCATCTACTAAGTCACTGCGATAATTCTCAAATAATTCTTTCATAGGCGCTACTATTCTTTCAATAAAATAATTAGAGAATTTTTAGTAGACAAAATTAACGAAACTTCACCACTTTCTCTGTAAATCTTACAGAATCTCGATATTAACTATAAACATCCCCTAGGACTTCTACTAAGTTACTCTGGAATCTAAAAGTGTCAAATAATTCTTTTATAGATGCCACAATTTTTTAATGAAAAAAGTAAAGGATCTTTAGTTAACAAAATAAAAAAAAGTTCAGCACTCTCTCGGTTGACATTACACAACCCCAATATTCAATACAGACATCCCTCAGGACCTCCATTAAGTCTGTGTAGAATCAAAAAGCGCCAAATAATTATTTTATTGCTGTTACAATTTTTTCAATGAAAGAAGTATAGAATTTTTAGTCAACAAAATTAACAAGAGTTCACTACTTTCTCAGTAGATCTTACACAAGCTCGATGTTACCTATAAGCATTCCTTTGGGCTTCTACTAAGGTAGTCTGGAATACAAAAGCATCAAATAACTCTTTTATAGACGCTATGATTTTTTAATGCAAAAAGTACATAATTTTTAATAAACAAAATAAGGGAAAGTTCACCACTCTCTCAGTAGACTTTAGGCAACCTCTATATTCACTACAGACATCCCTTAGAACCTTCGTTAAGTCTGCGTTGAATCAAGAAACCCCAAATAATTATTTTATTGACGCTACGATTTTTTTCAAGGAAATAAGTACAGAATGTTTAGTCAACAAAATTAACGAAGGTTCACCACTTTCTCAATAAATCTTATACAATCTTGATATTAACTATAAGCATCCCTTAGGAATTCTACTAAGTTACTATGAAATCCAAAAGTCTCAATTAATTCTTTTATAGATGCTACGATTTTTTAATAAAAAAAGTAAAGGATCTTTAGTTAACAAAATAATAAAAAGTTCAGCACTCTCTCAGTTGACCTTACACAATCTCGATATTCAATATAGACATCCCTTAGGACCTCCATTAAGTCTGCGTAGAATCAAAAAGCCCCAAATAATAATTTTATTGATGTTGCCATTTTTTTAATGAAAGAAGTATAGTATTTTTAGTCAACAAAATTAACTAAAGTTCACCACTTCCTTAGTAGATCTTACGCAATCTTGATATTAACTATAAGCATCCTTTAGGGCTTCTACTAAGTCACTATAGAATTCAAAAGCCTTAAATAATTCTTTTATAGACGCTACGATTTTTTATCTACGGATAATGGGTAGTGAGTCACAAATTAACATGATCAACTTGCGAAGTTGATTTCAGTCACCATACCTTCTTCTAGGCTTATCAAACGAACCATATTCGCCTGTCTCGTCCCTCTCTGGACACCACCGCAGGTATATTTCCGAAGTAACTTACAGATTTCGAGGCGAAGCGTAATAAATTTCTAGTACTCGTATATCCCGCTTTCCTGCAAAAACCTGGGTGGCAGACTAGATTCAATTTATTGCCGATATGTACATAAATAAGACAGAACGATCACTGTAGAAAATTCATCCTTATTTGAAGCATCTTCACTTCACCTACATATGTACTTTTGTGTTTTTACGTAAATTGAACCCCTTGTTCATTCATTTAAGTTGTGAGTGCTATCAGTTTTGAAAACAGTTGATCAAGAAGAATTTAATGATATACACGGCATCGCATTAAACATAACGTCTCTAATGTACTGCACATACACGAATCATCCTGTATATTAAAAATGTTAGTTTATAAAAAAAATTTAGTTTAAAAATTTTTTAAGTTATCAATCCATCTGGCTGGATGTTTCTTATAAATCTCCAAAACATTGCCAAAAGTAATATTATGCCATAAGTGATTATTATTTCACCTTGTATAAAATTATATTTTACCACTTATCCATTATGGTAGCTTACTGCTAATGTTCCCAGTTTGATGACTCATACTGCCATTTAGAGACATATAATTGTTATTATTATCGCATTCGAAATAGCTCTTTGTTGTCGTCTATTTGTATGTTTCTATGTCAGGACAGCCTTCGGGTTTGATAGTTATTGTCAGTACTAGAACGTGTTTAGAATAAAACTAAAACTAAATATTGTAAAGTAGTTTGGCGAAGAGAACCTAATAAACACTCTTATGAAAATGTTCTTTTAATCTTTTTGCATAAATTTAGCCAAGTCATCACTCAATAAGGGAGTGATGACTTGATGACTGAAAATGACATTATTAACCGCTGACCAATTGCCATCATCTGTAGTCTCTGTAATGTTCTGGAAAACAACTATTTACATGAATTTGAATTTTTGTAAGGCTTGCCTATGGACTGTTATTATCCAAACTTGAAACTGTCACTCTGTAAGATTAGTTTTGCTCTCATAAAGGTCATTTACTTATATTTATTCAGTCGTACTTAATTTATCCAACTTTATGGTTCAGGTCTACTAATTTTCATCGAACATCAGAGGTTACACAGAGCTCAATCCTTGGGCCATTAATAGGAGTATCAGTGTTTATCGTTATTCATCGTTATCAGTATGATCACATCATATGCAAATGATATGATCATATTGCCACATCAAAACTGATCGTGAGCTATATAGCCAGAAGAATTTGAACAGTTGAACACTATAATATGTAATATCGTTTACCCACGAAAGCATTTTTATAAAATATGAAGTACAAGCTTGACGCGTTTATCCTTCACAAACCCGATTCTATAACTAATCTATGAGTTATATCTGATTCTAGGTTTTCTTTCACAAGACATTATGGGGAATCTATAAATTTGTTAATAAATGTCTTGGTTTTGTTGCTAAAAACGGAAAGATTTTAACAATTCAGACAACCTATGCCTACCAACCTTAGTAAACTCGGCTCGGAAAGAAACTTGGCTGTTTTTGTTCTAGATGGTTCATACCCTATTGGGGGAAGACTACAAGAAATGTTCTACGAACTAGTCATTTGTGACAAGATCTTATCCAACTTATATTTTCCAACACTATGTTAACAAATGTACGACGTTGTAAATGATCTGAAACTTTTATCACTGAAACTGTCAACTGAATTTTGTATGCTGATAGATGCAGATCTTTCTTTAAAATTTTTTGAGGAAAAATATTGAGGAAAATTATTTCTCCTCGTTCCCATTTTTTTTTATATTTATTTAACATCGGACTATTTACGTTAACACATACATCAATCAATGTCAGAGGGAGTATCTAAGCGTCATCAATGTTTGTAATCTCACTGATCACATTAATAACTCGGCAACATTATCTATATTGTATACTTAAAACTACTGGTAATTTAAGATATAAAATCTCGTCCGCGTCACAGAATAATTTTTCGAGTTGCTTATACCTTTTATTAAAAAAAATCAGATCGTATTATCTTTATTGTTTAAATGGCGGATGCGCCGGGGAGAGACCCCAAAACAAACGGAACGTACTTTTCATTTCATAGCTATTTGCCAAATAAAAAACTCTCTTATTTTGCCGATAAATGGAAAAGTCTATCTGAGCCTAGCCATAAAAATAAGCCAAGGTTATGTTTTGAGATTTTTTATTTGGCAAATAGCGATGAAATAAACTATACATAAACCGGGAATACTATATACATTTAAAATTATTGACAAAATATTATTTAAAATCTGATCTATACCACAAAATAATCTTATAATTTGTTCATATTTCCTTACTAAAAATTAAGCGCGTATTCCCTTTGCGATTAAAATGGCGGAGGCGTCGGTAAGTCGCCAAAACAAGCGACACGAACAAAACGTTATCCTACCCCGTTAATAAGGACCCTCACATCACAATTGCTTGTAAACATGATACGATTGCAGAACTAATCGATAATATTACCAGTAAGAAGGTAGATGGGGGATCACCTCAACTTTATCCAGCAAAAAATCATAGATCAATACGGTCAGACGTTAGGGTAGGTCAGAAATTCAGGCACACCGTGCTACAATTCCATTCACGGATAGTTAATAGACGCTCTAAATGAATCGGAAAACCAGCACTTTTTGTCTCTCGAACTTTAAATTTTGCCCCATCATGCATCCGTTACACAACTCTTAATTTGTATGTATCAAAATAGTTTCTATGCTTACATAAATAGCATAATATTTACCCTTCCGTTTGATGCAATACGTGACGATACACGACGCACAATCGACGGTAAACAATTTTAAACAACGTTACACGTGAGAAACGTCAGATATTAAATCGGGCACAGTTTAAAATCGCTTTCGATACCGTGCAGTAGACAAATAAAAAAAAAATAAACACATCTAACCTAGAAACCTAAAAATAAGTGTACTCACATTGATATTCCTCATTGAACCTGGTCATAAACCGAATGGAAAACAACAATGAAAATGCGGGAACTTAACGGTTCACACTCACAGGTAATTTTAATGCGATTGTGATACTACTAAAAATTCATTTATAAATAGACCCCCTTCATTACATTGCGCCCGTAACTGGGCAACCATCCAAACGCTTGCGCACAAGCCCCATCGTGTTTTTTTATGTTTTATTCAAAGCAGGGTTTGTTAATTATAAGGAGGAACTGCATCAGTATCAGTACTTAGGGTAATAATAGATTGTCCAACCCCTATTCCTGAAGGGGTATTTCTTCATCACGCACATAGAAATGGGGCGCCACCGACCCTTATTTGTGCGTTTTATTGATTGTTTATTTGTAAGGGTCTTCTACGACGAGGAGGGCTGGAAGACGTTCAATTAATATTTACAAGTAATATTGATAGTTGCGAAAATAGAAGAGTCAAATACGTTCATGTCATATCTTTTACATATTTTTTTATTTCAATTTTTAAGAGAATTTTAGACTTTTAAATAACTATTTACATACTTATGTTATTTTGTAATTATTTCTAATTGTATATGTTTTTGACAAAAATATCTAGAAATGTATTATTACTCTGTTACACAAGAACTACTTTTTTTTCTTAATTGTTATACAAGATTGTAAAACATTTACTCCTATATTAATATACCACAAAAATGTTTTATATATTATAAAATTTAATCGTGCTCGATAGATAATTTCCGAAATATATGTACTACATTTCTCTTAATTGCATGATTAAAAAATAAGTAGTAGACAAGTCTATTCAAGTTTTAATGTTCTTAAAACTATTCTCATGAATATTAACACTACTGTGCTAACAAGTACAACATATTGTATTTCAGTAAATAAAGATCCATGGAATAAACATTTTTATCTCTTCTGTAGATTTAAATTACACTAGGCATAAGAATTAGGGGATGTAAAAATCCTAAATTTTTAGGTCATTTTCAAGGGACTGTATCTTGGAGAAAATAGGCCCAGAACAATTAAAAAAAAATTAAATTGCATCTCCAAGTTTCTATTTTTCAGATCTTCAGTTCAAAATTTTTTACCATCAGCAATTTTTGAGGAATCATAAAGAAAACATCGGAAAAATCTTTTACAAATTTTTGCTTGCCTTTCAAAAGGTCCGCGGACTTCAATACAGTTTTTTCAGTGATTTCATCATAAAGCTTTTTTAGATAATTTTATTCTCTTTAACTGAGTGGCGTAAGAGCCTTGTACGATGATTTTTCGCTTGGTTATCGTCGTTCAAAATAAAAAAATCCAGTTTTGACTTTGGTAATTAATTATTCGGGAAATAATTACGAGTTTCTTTTCTTACAATAATTATCTTTTTTTGATAATAAAATATGGATTATTACTAAAACACATTTTCAATCACAAAAAATAAATACAAAGTGAAAAATTAAATAATTTTTAGAAAAAACGACAAATTCAATCATTCCAAATACAATGAAAAAAAAATCGCAGCACTTTGAAATCCCTAGGGTTTCTTTAGGATACTTTGAGATTGAAATGAAACAGTCAACATTCTTAGTCTATCCATTATTTGCAAAGTTATGCCAAGTTAAGCGAATATCCCTAAATACGCAATTTTTTATCTCTGTTTAAATCCACATTCTCGCACCGATTTTTTTTTTATTACAAACTAATAACTACGAGCCTGTAAAACATTCTTTGTAGTTGTTAAAACTCGAATTAAATTTTCTATACGATCATTATTTCCCGAGTGTAATTAAATACCAAAGTCAAAACTGACTTTTCTGCTCTGAACGACGATAACTCAGCGAAACATCATCGCACAAGGCTTTTAGACCACTCAAATTAAAGAGGATAAAATTATCTAAAGAAGTTATATGATGAAATTACTGAAAACAATTTATTAAAGTCCGTACATCTTTTGAAAGGCAAGCAAAAACTTGTAAAAATGTTTTTCCGATGGTTTTACAACCCTTTAAAAATCACCTAAAAATTTGCGTTCCTTAATTTTTGTGCCTAGTGTATATATGCAGATCTTGTGTAATTTATAGTACTTATGTAACAGAACGTTCTAAAAAGACAGAAAAAATAGCATGTACTTTAAATACAAAAGTTATATTAACATATACATATTTTTTGTTACTTATTTTATGTTATGTAATTAATTACAATTAAATACATTTTTTTTATTAGTGTTATTATATACAAATATCTGATAATATAATTTTATCTTAATCCTGCCATATCTACTAGTATTATATTCACAGACTAACAATTAGTTTCTAAAACTTTAAAATCCGGTGACACCCATATACAATTTTCTCTCAATTGGTGTTTATAAAACTGCATTTCTTTAAATGTTTACTGGCTTTGCTAACTTTGATACTTATTTTATCCAAATTAATTTTCCTGTGCATCTTTTCGAAAATTGAATCGTAGGGAAATTTGTCGCCTTGTTGTTGGCGACATCCAAAGTGGTATATGCGCAACCGCATCAATCAATAAACAGACGATGAGTGGGACGATCTGTCAGTTCCAAGGTCGGTGCATCGATTTTAGGTTAAGAGATGTCAAAAGTAAACTTAACTAGGCCATTTTCGTGAAAATTAGTAAACAATGAATTCAAAAACAAAATGTAAAGTAAATTCAGACGGCAGTGTGTGTTTACGTGACATTTTGAGTTCGTTCAATTCGTCGGTGAAAGAAGAACATGCCTGGGCCCTGTGTTATCAGTGCGCGAAGTATTTCAATGAATGCATTCAGACGAGAAAACAAGATTGTCACATTATTACTGAAGTACAACATGTATATTTAAAGACAGATGGTAACATCCATGAGAATACAATTACGGCAAGGGACAAACCTAGGAGACTGCTGCGACAGGAGAAAGACATAGTAGCAGGGATCGGGGTTGTAATTTATACAGCCTTAGATCCGGAAATACAAAGTGGGGAGGAAAGAGTGATAAGTAGCGATTTAGAGCAATTGATAAGCGATATGATCACAGACGAATTGAATAATAGTTCTGACCATAGTCATCATGAAACTGATGACGAGGGCATTGAAAGGGACTCTGAGGAAAATGATGAACCAAGCACCTCTAAATGTAATACTCAAATAACCCTGGAAGAAGTCATAAGGCGCTGTGAAAACCATCTGGGGACACTCACAAAAACACAGGCGGAAGCCCATTATAAGGCTGTTGTCAGAGCGCTAGTAGCTGAGGCGTTAGAACTCTCGATGTTTTTAGAGAAGGTGGCACAAGGCAGCATAAATTTGCCCACAAACAGCTCAAACCCTAACTTGGAACAGTTGCAGTTCTCAGACTGGGCCAAGTTCTGGGTGCAGGTCATGGGAGAATTGAGAACAGGCGTCAAACTCAAAAAAGTTAATTTTAGTAAGGCCCCAATAGAATATGAACTCACCCCATACGAGATATTGATGAAAGATATTAGGAACTGTAAATATAACTTAAGAAAAATTATGATCAATGGAGATGTACCATCTAGAGTTACCAAAGATGCTCACGCTATAATTTTAGAATTCATACGGTCGAGGCCTCCACTGAGAAAAGTCAGTGATAGAAAATTAGCTCCTCAACCACGCACGCTGACTCCTAGGGAACAGCTACTTAATTCTATTAAGAAGGGTAGAAAGCTCAGGCCTGTACCTGTACCACGGTAAGAATATAGATCTCAGTTAAATTTACTTGAATATCCATATCATGTACATCCTCTAAATAAAAGTTTACTTTTAGTTGCTGTTTATTTTGCAATTTTGAATTAAATTTACATTACTTATTTCATTCAGTTTCATTTTAAAATGTATTACACATTCTCTGAATATTGTTTGTAATTTTACTTAGGAATCATTAAATTAATTTAACTATTAACTAACTCGTATGTATGTTAAGGTTCCGCAATGATAAACAAAAATTTATTGCAGTTTTTAAGTAAGAACATTTACAATACTAACTTGATTTTTAATTAGATTCAGCTAATTCTATTTATAATTAATGCATATTATGCCATATCAATAAATAGTGATATAAAGTGTTATCCATGTAGTATATAGCTGATATTTAATTTTAGTCATGAGCTAGATAAGTAGATGTAGATAACTGAATACGTTACAACAATAGAATCGAGAGCCTTACACATAAGTATGTTCTAAATATATTTTTAAAAACAAATTTATTCTAGTTTATTTCAACGATTCGGTGCTATAATTAACATATAATTGTTAACGTCATGACCCTTGTATGTATTACACCACTATTAGTTGTTTTGTTGCGTCACATTTATCAATCTTTTTTTATATAACTACACATTGTGGGCTATGATCATTAATCTTCTATATAGACGAATTATTTGGCACAAAAATAGCTTCCTAAAATAGATTTATTGACTTTGATATTTGCTTCTATACATCTACACAATGACTATAATCGTAGCTACCTAATATATTATTGATTATAATTTTTAGTATATTATGGGTTTTATTTAAAAAGTTATTATTGATTCCTTCTCTATGTATAATTCTTGTAGAACCTAATAAAATATATTTATGATTTACATAATATTGAGGAAAATATATTTCACTCATTTTGTTTATTTGAGCAATCAAGATATTTTGAGTAGTAAGTATTTTGGGAAGAAAAAATGTTTAACTATGACTTACTGTAGCTCAGCAATAATTTGGTCTTTTATTTATATTAAAATATAAATAGAATTGTTTTTATAAAATATATAATAAAAGGTAGTCCAACCAAAACGCACGATGTTAATTGTAAATAAAACAAAAAGTTTTCAGAGAATTATCTTAATATTTTTTATTATGATAGAAGGATCTATGACAATTATGTGTGAAACAAAATATCGGCCAAATGCTCGCCACGGCTTCGGTGGCATACCTCTATCCGATGGTCCATATTTTCAATGACTCTGAGACATAATTGAGGTTCAATGTCGTTAATGTGCCGAATTATCCCATCCTTTAGCTCTTGAATTGTTCTTGGCTTATTGACGTACACTTTTTCTTTTAAATATCCCCAAAGAAAGAAGTCCAACGGTGTCAAATCACATGATCGTGGCGGCCAATTAACATCGCCACGACGTGAGATAACACGGCCATTGAATTTCTCGCGCAAAAGTGCCATTGTTTCGTTGGCTGTGTGGCAAGTGGCACCATCCTGTTGGAACCACATATCGTCCAGGTCCATATCCTCAATTTCTGGCCACAAGAAGTCGGTTATCATCTCACGATAGCGAACACCATTCACGGTAACTGCTTGGCCGACCTCATTTTCGAAGAAGTACGTCCCGATGACGCCGCTGGTCCATAAACCGCACCAAACAGTCACTCTTTGTGGATGCATCGGCTTTTCAACAATCACTCGTGGATTCTCATTTGCCCAAATGTGGCAATTCTGCTTGTTAACGAATCCACTGAGGTGAAAGTGTGCCTCGTCGCTGAAGATGATTTTTTTTGTAAAGTCACCATTCACTTCTGTCTGTTCAACCAACCATTCGGCGTATTGACGACGCTTGAAATGGTCAGTAGGCTTCAGCTCTTGAGTCAATTGGACCTTGTAAGCGTGTAAATTCAAATCTATATTCAAAATTCGCATCAGTGATGTTCCTGAGATGTTCAATTGTTGGGCACGACGACGGGTCGAGGTTGACGGCTCTTCTGCTACACTATCGCGAACAACAGCAATGTTTTCCGCAGAACGAACTGGGCGAGCATGCACAGGTGTTTTCACATTTCCTACGGATCCGGTTTGCTCAAATTTGCGCACAATTCTCCCGATTGTGGACACATTTGGTCGATTATGCTGACCAAAAAAGTCACGAAGTGCACGAAATGCATTTTGATTTGAACGCCCATTTTCGTAAAAGGCTTCAACAATCTTAACGCGCTGCTCAATTGTGTACCTCTCCATGGTTGAATTTGTCAAACACTGAAACAAAGAAATGTTAAATAAGTTGGGCAAAAAACTTGACGTTAAGGTGTGACTCACAATTAACATCGTGCATTATGGTTGGACCACCCTTTATATATTTTATAATGTGTTATGTCACTTATGTCTCATGTTATTATTAAACATTCTATAAATCGACATTCATTCTAAATCAGTGTTGTAAATGGCACAGAAGAGATTTGCTAAAATTCCCTTTCAATAATATTTGCAGCTACCATTTCAAATGTTGAATTGGCGTTTTTTATCCATAATGTAACTACATTTCACAATTTTCTGGAGATGACATCAACTTAAATACAACGTCCTGTATATTTATATGGATATAAAGACATAATAAAAAAGTAATTCCGTAATAACGATTTCATTTACGTAATGTAAATATTGATTGTAAAAACTCCTTAAAGACATTTATTATATATAGGTCCTAGTCCTATATGTAGATTATAGTAGATAGAATATTTACAAAAAAAAAAGGATTATCAGAAAATAATGAATCAGAGAGGGTTTGTAGATCTTAATCGTATTTCTGCTAACTACTTTTTTAAAGCAAAAGTAATTAAACCAATCTCAGGTTAACCTCATTTTGAGGAAAATTTTGAAAATATTCCTGCTTCCTATCCTGCTAAAATAATTTAATTGGATAAACCTTAAATTTTTTGATAAATATTCTAAAGGATTGAATACGATGTAGGTGACCACTCAAAAGAGTTTTGTTTTTATGCATTTGTTCTATTATTTATAGTGTAACAAAACGTTTTATGTAATATATTTAAAAACATGTTTTTCAGTATTCATTTTTTTACGTGTTTAAACATGTGTTTACTAATTTTTTTTTGTTTAATCGTGTTGACATCATTTTTAATCATATTGACAGGGTGTTGTATTTACCAAGCACAACCAATACAATTGAAATTAACTTAGGAACTAATATAAAGCAATGCTTGTGAATTTAATCATAAATTATCGTTTTTTGATATTTTTACTTAGCAAATAAATGAAGCTATATGTATAACTAATGTATACTAAAGCCTTATTTAAACAAAAGGATTTTCTATACTCAATTTTCAATAACATTAAATTATAAAACACCATATGATTTGTTTGCAGTACATCTAGAAGAGGCGGCACCCCCAAATCGTCTCCTAAAGACTTACCTACCCCCGTAAAACCCACCAACCGAAGACTAATTAAAGTAGATTTTTCCCAGTTTGAAGATGAAGACGACGACGACGATCTAGACAGCACCCCAGAGTCCTCCGAACCTGGATTATGGTCACACGAGTACCCCCAAATATGTGATGGTACGTTGGAACCCTACGACCTTGCTATGCAAGACTACAGCAGGACAAACGTAAGGAGGAACACACTAGACGTAGTAGACACAACGCTCGGTAGTTATTCAGTGCCACAATCTCGCCCATGTTCAAGACAATCATGCAATAGTTCCGAAGCGGAATCGGTCCAGTTGGAGCCGGATGTGGCTCGGCAGATCCAAAACGAGCTCACCTGCACTCAAACTTGGCAGGATACCATATCTTTAGACGATAGGTTGTCTCTTACTTTATCGGAAATTGTACATATTCGCACCGTACTCACCAAGGCGGAGCTGGAGGCGCTGCCGGTAGAGGGAAAGGTGAGACACGACGTCGAAGCTCGGAAGGTGTGTTTTCTTTGCTTGAAAACGAGGTTCGGAATTTTTGGACCGTGGGGCACCAGGTGCACCCTATGCAAACGGACGGTCTGCTCCAAATGCTGTTCGAAAATGAACATACCGATGGAGCACTTCTCCAGCGTGCCGGTCGTCTTGCTAAGCCCTAGTATAATGTACACCCCCGAGGAGGAAACCAGGGAATCGATAGCTAAAGCTCTAGTCAATAAACTCACGGAACCGGACGCGTCCGGCTCCATTTCCAAAGACGCCAGCCCCGACTACAATCAGCCGGGTTCTAGCATGGATAGCAGCATCATAAGTGATCCGGGCTCCCTCGGTAAGTTCCGCACAAAAGCTGTGGTTGTTGGGAGGGCCACGCGGGCCATGGACAGGTTTAAGGGGTCACAGATGATGGTGTGCCTCGACTGCAAACTAATGGTACTCCAAATCATCAAATCGGCCAGGGCCAATAGGTCGGCCATCCGAAACAAGACTATCCAGAGCCTCACCCTCAACCTGTCACCTGTGTTTTAAACGTGATATTTAGACCCCTCTTTTAATGGGATAACGTAAAATTAAAGGAATTCAAATAGATTTATTATGTTAGTGTATGGGGGTAACGTTCAAGCCTGGCGCTAGCGACCATTTATTTATTAAGACAAATGTACTCTCGGAAGCTGTAATGCAAATAAACTGTTGCAAAGATGATTCCTCTCCTTTTATAGTTTTCTGTGATTCCTAAGTGAATTTTATTCAACAACTAGTCAATGTCGAAGAAACTTTCTAGTCAGTGTTGAAACATGGTTTACCTAAAATTTCTATTCCCATATTTCTATATTTCTATTAATTTTGTGTAATATGAAAATGTTAATTTAAGAATTTTACAGATTTTTAATGTTTCAAAATTATATACATGAGACAGATTTAAAACTGACTCTCCCAAAAGTAGAGATGGTCAGAAGAGCATCAACCCCTGTACACTAGTCACACCAAAGAGTAGATAGTATTACTACACCATGACAGTTTTATCTCTTCCAAGTAGTTGGTTTTATATATATATTTGTAATGCTGTGGAAAGGCAAATCATTATGTAATATATTTTTATATATAACATTTTTTTTTAAATAGTTTTACCAAAAGTGAGCCCTTTTTAAGTGAAATTGATTTACTTTTAAAACAATTTTAGCAAACAATGAAAAAAGATAAAGATTTTTTCCTTAAATAAAAGAGTTAGATCAAAGAGCTACAGATCATTTAAAAAGAAAACATTTGTTGAGAATTTCATAGAGAAATGTGTCATTTTTCACAAGTATATTGTGTATTAATGTATTATGTAAGTATTCATTTGCGGGTAATTGTTGGTGGTACATTTCATCTCATACTCTAGTTTTTAATGTTTCTAGTTTTTAGAAGATCGATTAATGCGTGATGTTTGCTAATTTGCTGAAAGCAGGACATTCGCCATGGATTAATGTTATTTGAATTTTTAATATTAATTTGGGCCTGTTTTAAAATATTGATTTTTTTAATTGTTAAAAAAAGAAATGTTATAGATAAAAATAAAAAAAAAACTTCACCAAGTTTAGTCGCTCACCATATTTTATAATTATAACCACTGTTTGGGCCTCTTCAGTTGTTTAGCGTAAAAAAAATTAATTTTTGCATGTCAAAATTTCATAAAAATGCAATCCTTATATGGCATAAAATATTTTAAACCAAATTTAATAAGGCAAACAGAGATTTGATATACACCCAAACCTCAAAAATGCCAGATTTTATTAAAGGTCTATTTTTTGTTATTAATTTTTTATATTTTTGTTACTTTTTAAGTTTTTTTTTATGTTAAATATTCAGAGTTTAAAATTATTTAATGATAAAATGATAAATCAAATTCAAGTGAAATAAATCTTGTTATATCCACTAGTAAAAAATAACAATATGATATTTACAAGTTCAACTTACCTTGTATATTTTTATATATAATCTTTACATGACGATTAGTTTATTATATACTGTTTTCCCATAATAAACATTGTTCTTTTGTTGTCAGTTTCTGAATTACTAAATAAATTTATTTGATTGTTTTTTAATTAAACTGTATGTACTGGACATCAGGAAACGTAATATATCTTCCATAACAGGGTATTAGGATGTTGTTTATAACATCCTCAGAGCAGTTCCTATGATTTGTTAATATCCCATGTACAATTTGAGCTTATAATTGCATTGTAATTTGAGAAGTTTGGCGTGATTGCTTACTCCTACGCTCCTTTCATATTTCTTGCACTCCTTTAAACGAAATGTCTTTAATCCCCTTTACTATCGCCTAACTCTTATATACTGAACTTTACAAATGATAAGTATGCACAAAAGTTAAAAATTCTCAAGTTGCGATGCAGCCATTGCATTAATTATGAATAGACGGTGGGTTTTAGATTGATTTGCCATTTCTACATCTTCTAGTGCTTTGCAAAAGCACATAAAAGTCTGTAATAGTATAAATTAAGGTATATAAAAATCAAAAACTAGGAAATTGAGATGTTTATGGGTAAATTCAAGGATTGTATCACTATAATTACAAATATTTTTATATATTTCCGGGTTTTCTTACAAACTCATATTACTTCAGCATTCATTTAATTTTAGACTATTTTACTATGACTACATCTATTGTGTATTTTTATTGTAAATAAACATAACCTTTTACATGCTCGTTACCCATAAAGATCTTTCATAATATAAGTTTTTCTGAGATGTTCATGTCCCCTTATTCAAACCCAACTCAATTTTGTATCGGCATTTCTCTTTACTTTTAAACGTTCCTTTAAGTGTTTATGAAAAGAAAATAACTCGGTACTCTCAGTAGTGATATTAGTTTTAATCGAAGGCGAATCTAGCAGTACTTAGAACTTTCATTCCCGTTATTTATGAATTCGTATAGGTATATTTGGATTATAATTTTAAAACTGTTAAATATAATAGATTATATTTGAATATTTAAAAAGATGTATAGGGATTTTATTTTGATAACTGTAACTTTATGTAAATTCCTCCTAACTTCGAAAATATATGAATATCAAAAATAAAGTCTATGTTAATTGTTCCAGTCGTTGAATTATTTACCAAATCTTAAGCATACAGGGTTATGTAAGGAAATGGTCAAATATCTGAGAAACTGTTAATTAGGTTTTGATGAAACAAAATTTCCAGTTTTCTAAGACTCAAAAATCATGAATGATTGTCAAGAAATCAACTTTATTCGACCTATTTTCAAAGGAACACCCTGTATGTGTTACATTTCATTTAAAATGAGAAAACAGGCTTGGTGATAAGTTTAAGTAAAGTATTTTACTTTCTTAATGAACAAAGCATGTAAGAATGTCCTCACTATTACTTTTAAATGTTTGACGCATCAATATTTTATTAGTGGTTTCCGAGAGGTTTGTGTGTTTTCATATATGTATATGACTAGCCTGTATAAAAAGAAAGGATAAAACAGTTATTTACCTTAGTTATTGGTAAATACAAAACTAAATAATAAATACACATATAGTGTTCTTCACTCGATTAGAAATTGGTTTTTACAATGCGAATTTGTTTTGCTGTTCTTGTCGCTCTTTTGATTGTAATTCTCGTATAACCACAAATAGCAATTATTCTGACAGTTCTCGTTATTTTAACCTAACTCTGAGGTTGTATTGCCGAAATTTACAGTTCTGGGATGTTTTGGAAGTGCAAAGAAGTCTCATATTTGGAAGCTCTACGAAAATTACACACAAACCAGTTTCATAATGATGCAACACAAATATTCGCAAAGAAAACAAGAGTCGCCGAAAACTAGTAGCATAAAATGGCCTAAGTACAACTAAAGTACCAGCTAGCATTTTTTTTTGTCTTTAAGGGGATCAGATTTAATGCATTGCTACTTTTCCACCTCGTCCCAATCAGTCACAGAGACACACCCAGTTGATTAGTCAGGAATCGAACCCACTCCCGGATCACCCCAAGCCGACAATCTGTCAGTTCCAAGTGATTGGCATCACTGTCCCAGACCAATCCAGACATTCTGTGAAGTAATTATTGAAGTAGGACTCAGATCTGATCATACTTGTAATATCCGTGTCAATCCAGATTTGAACCGGAAGCCAAGCAGCCTTTATGAAAATGAGTATGTTAGTAAACTATAACAGCGATTTTAGCTGATATACTGATGAATTTTTCCTGAACACTGGAATTTATATGTATTTATATTTGAATGAAACGTACATAGAAAGTTACCAATTTTATTAGTACAAAATTTAATACTACAAATTATTATTTCAATAGGTTATACCTAATTTTTATTCTGGTACTCCAACCTATACTGGAGGCCTCAAATTTTTGTGAATTAGGTAAAAACGCAAGTTTCAATTTTCTTTAAAGTACTGAATGATGTTTAAACCTTTTCTCGCTTTACCTCTCAGTTTTTACTGGGTGGGTGTTCTAATGGCATAGATCCCTTGACTCCATACACCCTCCATAGGGTCTAGTAAAGTGTTAAAAGGTTTGACATTTAAGTACGCGTGCCTCAAATTTTTGTGAATTAGGTAAAAACGCAAGTTTCAATTTTCCATGGTGCCGACCTGTCGCCAACTCGATGCACCTGTAATTAACACCTGTCTGGCGACATCCTTTGATCTCAATATGACGCGTGCCGGCGGCAAACATCAAAGGATCGAAAAGATCCCACGGTCTTCAAATAGTTCCACGCCCAACCGCCCCTATACCTACTATTCAAGAAAATCGGTAGTCGGCAATTTGTAGCGACATCTATTACAATTTTGTAGAATCTCAAGCCTTCCAACCCACCTTAAGGGAAAAATCCATATATTAACCACGCAGGCCTTACCACAATACTGTAGCTAACTGTTGCTCCAAGTGGAGGCTAGAAATAGAAACCACAATATTGCCGAATAAAACGATTTATTAAGAAAATTAGTTTTAATGTCACAGATATATAAACATTCTCTCACTCGACGATTAACCTGTATAGATGGACAATAAATTGAAACAATACATTTTCGTAAAAGTTTAAGCACTTGATTTGAATAATCTCAATTTAATAAAAATATAGGGAGTATATAAATTAAATAACAGGTAGCGAATAATTTAAAATTACACTAAAACTTCTCTTCTTCAAGACCGTGTTTGAAGAACATCATAACGGGCCCATAGTCACCGTTTATTTCCCTGTATTCCATCAGTCCAACCATACCGTCGATATCCATGGATTCTCCCGTAAAGAACTGTAATTCCCTAAACCTTCCAAGAATGTCTTTCATTACTTTATTCATATTCGTTTTGAAAATATCTACTTGGTCGGGAGATTTCTCCTCTAATTTGGCTACAAGTCTGAAAGAAAAAAAAACCTAGACTACAGAATAAAGTCAAGAGAAAACAGAATAAAACGATTTCCTTCTTTTATGAAAAAAAAAAAAAAATACAATTGCATATATCTTATACAAGTTACCTCTAAAACAAATTAAAAAATAAATAGCTTGAAATATTACAGCATATAGACAAAGATACAAAAACCAAAAGGGCAGCTAGTTATCAATTAAAAAAAAAAATAAATGTCAAAATCTAGGAAAATTACTGCATTGTACCATACAATAAAACTGAGTGATTTTTTTCTATCTAGCACGAATCGCTCTGAATAGCACATCAAAAAATTGGTGATATCCAGTATTAGATCATGCAAAATATGAACTCTTTCTTAAGGAAAAAAGAACAGGATATACAATGTGTTTCATTTTTCATGGCGATGATCTTGAATGTCAACTATTTGCAAGTGTTGCATTAGTGCAACTAATTATATTAAAAATTATTTTCTTTTAAATTCTCATGTTATTGTATAATTTTAATTTTTTTAAGTCTGGCAAGTGTTTAATCTTTAATCTTAATAGTTACAAATGAAACAAGAAGCAGGTAATTATTTTGGTAATGGTTAAGTTTTAGAACTTTATAAAGCTTAAATGCATCATAAAATGACCCTGATCCATCACACATTCGGCTTATCTTTCCTATAATAATTAGAGGTTCATGTTTTATTTACTTTTCAATACATTTTAATAAAATCTGGTAAAGGGTCGTTTAGTATGAAACAGTTTTCAAGGACATATTAGATCCCATTCAGACACATATACTGTCTCCACGATATGCATATCCCAGACACAACTTATACGTACATTTAAATGGATTTATTCACACAGTCTCGGCAGACACATATTGTATCGCGATACTAAATTTTGGTATGCCTCCCTTCCAACTGCAGTCAAAGAATCATGTATTCCCGATATTAATTTTCCTGGGCAGCTTATATATTTATTTGCACAATATCCAACGGTATAAGAAACCCCTGTTACACGATAAGGGAAAACATAGTATGTATAAATTGCAATAAATAACAATTGTTCAATAACAGAATACACTTATATAGAAGATGCGACACTATACAGAAACTGATAAAGGTTCTGTAAATGACTAGAAATTACAATATAGGTATCATTCAAACATATTCTTGATGGGGTTCATTAAAGAGCAAAACATATATGTTAGACTTCTATTAGTTTATGGTAGTGGATTTATTAGGGTCACAATAAATAATTTCTCCCTTAAATGTGTACTTATCATGGGAACGGTCGGCTGTATTTATTTCGCAATCCTTTCTTACTGTGCGGAACTATGTTAAACTTTAACTTCCCTTAATTTTGTATTTTTTAATAGTAGCCTGTTCCAGCATATTCTATGGTCAAAAAGTGACAAAAGCCACCACCATTACATCACAACAGATGTTAGGGACAGGCTATAAAACAGTAAACCGAAAGCCATGCATTGTTACAAAATCACTGCCTATGTAACTTAGGTATTAGTCAGTTTTTATAATTATGTTAGAAAGTATTGTTTAAAGTGATCACCTTTGTTGCCTATTTTTAATAAATCTATGTATTGAAGTAAATACCAATGTTAATTTCACAACCCTTAAGGCAATAACAAAGATGTGGTACAACAGTACACCCTAGTGATACGAAACAAGATCACGATCAAAAACATATACGTTTGGTAACTTTGCATCATTCTGTATATACAGTCCCTGCTCAATTTATTAGACTCACCCCTCATAGCGCGGTTTTTTAATTTCTGGCATATATTAAAATCAGTCTTTGCGCCTGATGGGTATGCGTATGTTACAACAAATAAATATTGATGGATGCATAACCAAAAGGTTTCGATTTGATAACATAATTCAGTCGGTATTGCAGAATTTTCATGCAACTGTCAGAAAGTGACTTTTTATGCTCTGTATGTCTGTTCCAGCACAAGCTGGAACTTGTGTTGATTTTGGATGAGAATAACTGTTTTGCTTTAAACTTTTCCTATTTTCATTATAGTAATTCAAAGGTGAGTAATGATTTTACTACATAATGCCATTATTTATGGTTTTTATACTTTTTGCTACAAAAACTTCAGTCGACTAGCCCCTAAATGGATTTTTTTTTTAGATGGGTAAACGTCAAGATCTTTCTTCGGACGAAAAATCGTCTGTAATTGCACTTTTACGAAATACTGAATACAGTCAACGGGAAATTGCAAACAAATGTGGGACATCCCAATCATCAGTTCGACGGTTGAGTCAAAAATTGCAAGCGGACCTACCTGTTGGTTCGGCTCGGACAGGTCGCTGTGGCAGAAAATCGCTGATAACTCCTAGAGGGCAGAGATTCTCAAGAAATATGGCTGTGGAATACAGAAGGGCAACCCACAGTGAAATAAGGAATAAGTTTCATGAGGCAGGCTACAAGGTATCGGTGGCTACTGTACGAAGAAATTTGTACAGTTTGGGTTTTAAATGTCGAAGGCCAGTTAAAAACCCAAAACTAACACCAGCCATGGTCAAGAGGCAGAATTGGACTATTTTGCATAAAAGGCTTTCTGTCGATAACTGATATTATTTTTGTTGCATGTTCAACTTTTCAAATTATGGATGATAAAACCCAGTTTGTTCGAAGACGTCCAGGTGAAAAGTGTAATACAGATTGTGTAGTAAAGAGAGTGAAGCATCCTACATCTGTGATGATATGGTCTGTCATAAGTGGGAAGGGATTGGGAAGGCTTTATGTCGTAGAAGGAACCATGTGGCAAGATCAATATAAAAAGGTTCTCCAAACAAAACTGATCCCACAGATGAGGGAATGGTTTGGAAATGGTCGTAAGATATTTATGCAAGAAGGGGCCCCTTGTCATACAGCCAAGAATATAAAAAAATTCTTAGCAGAACAAGGAATACCTTTATTACCATGGGCAGGGAACTCGCCAGACATGAACCCTATCGAGAATGTGTGGGAATGCTTAAAACGAGAATTAGCAAAGGAAAACATAAACCAATAAGGTTTAATTAATTGAGAGAATAAATTTATCATTGGAATCATAATGATCAATTAAAGGAAATTGCAAAAAACTGCATAAACAGCATGCCTCGAAGGGTGGACGCGCTAATAAAAGCCAAAGACGGCTTGACAAAATATTAGTAGTATAAAAATATGTTCAGTAATTAGTATCAATATATATCTTTTTTTGTATAATAAAGAATCAGAAATGTGAAACCATGCTTTATTCTCATGTACATATACTTAACAAAGCCAATATTATTTATAACACCTCAAAAAACGAAAATTTTGCAAGTGAGTCTAATAAAGTGAGCAGGGATTGTACTCGATGCTATAAGCATGTCTGTGCAAGTAATTGGCAAGTTTACGGCAGAATTAAATCTAGCATTATGTCTAGAAACACTATAAGTTATTTTTGATGTAATAGTTGGTAAGTTGATAGTATTGTTAATTATTTTATAAGTATAACTGAAAACATAATACGTCGACAGTATAAATTATTAATATTAAACTCAAACAATAGCTCATCCTGTGGTATACCATGTGGAGGGTATACTCCATACTTAATAAGCTGTAGTGTCTTAAGATATATTTGCCGCACTTCTTCTAACTGTATGGTATAAACAGCATAAATGAGGCTCCAGACAATTGCCGTGTATTCAAGTTTACTAGGTACAAAAGCTGTATAGAGTATACTAATAGTTTGTATGTTATAAAAAGCCTTTCACATTATGTAATACAAAGCGTAGACTTCTAAAAGCCGATTGAGTTATAGCATGTGGTCAAAGGTCTTTAGAAACAAATGTCTTTTATTATTAATGGACTCATATCCTTGTTCGTTTCGACTTTTTATTTGTTTTTATCGAGATACAAGATCTTCCATGTCTTTCCCGCAACTATGTATCTCACATACTGTATCACACAGACAGTAACTGCATCTGAAGGGGATCTTCACATCTTAAGCCTATCCTACATTCATGAAGTTCATACGTCTCGCAAGCAAAATTTATCATTTCACAAATACTTGGCACACATATTTTCTATATTATGAAATTAATGCTAACATATTTGTTTGCATTTTTGCATTTGTTTGCAGTTACATTTGTATCCATATTCTATACATAATACTATACAAAATCTCTAAACGCCTTATGAAATTGATGGAAAAAATGTATGAATTATTTTTCTTAAATAAATGTAACGCCTACAACATATCAACCTCAATTGATCTTTTTATAATACGAAAATGTGGTAACTTGGTCATTAAGTTAATGTTTCTAGATTAATTACTTAATAAACTATATATACACCAATACTGGCCATTAAATGCATAATAGTGACCATTGCAAATAAATCCATGATCAAAATTATGAAATTATTTCAATTGTTTCATTCGTGAACATTCAATTGTTATTCCAAATCTACATACTATTTAAAATATTAAAATACTACTGCTGAATTACATGTACTAGTATGAAATATGTATCTCTTCATGCCAGGATGTACAACAAACATACGTATCATTGTACATATTCTAAGGTCAAAAAAATAAAATGCTAATTATAGCTACGCATATATCAGAGATAAAACATCACTTTTCTGAAAATAATAAATAAAAACCTTGATTTAAATAACATCAAGTTTTTATTCTATGTTTAGTGAAGTTAAATTGCAATTCAAGCAACTCGTAAACAATAAATTGGAAAATTTCCAACTACTGCAATTGTCTGAAGTAAACAAATTCTAGAAACGTAAAAAGCAAAAATATTTCACTTTACTCACTTTTTCATATAGTCCTTAAGGTATAAGGTATACGATTTTTTGTCTCCAAAGGCATATGATTCACATAATCTGTGATTTAAAACTATATCAACTCCAGACTCTACGCCATCCTCAGTGCCCTCATCTGCTTCTTCCGCAGAAGGATTAGCACCATCTAATTGAATTTCCCCATGTTTACGTTGAACTAGCCTTCCATAGACTTCATATAAAACTTCATCTACCAGCTTTATTTTATAGGTATCAGAAAACATTTCATCACCTGAAAAATTAAGCACTCATGAAATACGAAAAATACAAACCAGTGGAATCAAATTATATTATAAAATTATTCTTTCGATGTAATGGTTTTATTCCAATAGTTATAACTACTATGAAAAAGATGAATTCTTGGAGTGTCATCTTTGATGACAGATGTATGGAAAAAGGTTAATTACGTTAAAAAATTATCAACAAAATAAAAAAATATCCCATTATAACATTAAATAAAGTTTTTCTGAAAATAACTTACCAGTGAAAATGTCCTTATAGATCTTCATCTTGAAGGATTAATTGGATTTCTCTAAATGGTAACCGAACGACCGTTCTCCTCAAGAGGGCACCGGAAAAAGGTCGACAAACGACAAATTACTTTGACAGCCAAGTTAATTTAAAAATGCGCGCGCACCAACTCGTACAACAATTGAAATATACTACATAAATATAATTTTTAAACATTGAAATAAAACTACAAATATAATTAAATTGCAAAACCTAATGTGTAATTATTTTTATAAATGCATTATTGCAGAGCACATTTTTATATACACTTTAAAATATAATATATAGTTAAACCTTGATTAGTTGTGTTCCATTTATCATTATTAGATTTAACTTGAACTCTTTTAGTGAGTAGTACAATGTACTTTATTTATAGACATATATTGAATAATGACGATATATATTAAATATTATTAAACTAAAAACGAAATACAAAAAGTATAATTTTTATGACTTTGAACATCAGGGAAGGGAATAATGAAAGAGATTCCGTTCGATGTGAGACAGCAAGCGGCAGTGTTTTTCTTTTTGGTAATTAATGTTGATTACAGAAAACACAAATCTTATCTTAATTCATAGTTTATGTAACCTGTCAAATATAAGTGTGACACATTACATTTGCTTGTGGATAGCTAATAGTGACATATTCTGAAAAAGTAACACTGAAGGATAATAAACTTACCATGTCAATTACCTCGTCCTATTGTCTCTACCGTCGCTAATACCTCGACATTTGCTATAAAATCTAGATGTCGTTAATTGTGCTAGATAACTTCGATAAGCTAACAACTGTAACGATGTTTAATATAATAATCTTTATTATCGCAAGTCTATCACACTTAGGATAATAAAGATTATTAAACTTTTTAAAAAGTGGCATATAGTATAGTCACTGCAATTCCTATTACTCGAGGTATAAAATTAAATAGATTATGCTTCTGTATTATTTTGAAAAGTAAATTCAGTAAATTCATTAGTTAGTAAACATAACTTTACATTTTATATACAGGCGTCACTGTGTGAAATACAAAGTGAATGGGACCTATTAAACGTTTTAATTCTCATTATGTATTTAATGCAACATTTTGTATAAAAAAATATAAATGTCCGTAACAGTTCGTACTTTGAATACTACTCAAATATTTGTATTGACTTGTACGTTGACTTGTTGATACGTTGACTTGTTGATACGTTGACTTGTTGAATATCTTGCGATAACTATAAGAGGAAGTACCCTCTTCGCCCAAAATCGAATGCGCCTTATTCAGTGCAGAGTCTGCTGAACAGTAGTCAAAACTGTCAAAAGTTCTTACTGTCAAAATACCTTTCGTTTCGTTTTGGTGCGGCATTGTGGTTTACACGTGCTACTGTTTTTGGGATACGTTAAATCCGTTAAACTAAATGGTTATAATGGCTAGTAATTTGGAACAGAAAATTATTCGACAAATCGAGTACTATTTTGGAGATATTAATTTACCTCGGGATAAGTTTTTACAAGAGAAAATAAAAGAAGACGACGGCTGGGTTTCCTTAGAAGTATTATTGACTTTTAAAAGACTAGCTGGTTTATCTACGGACCCCGAAGTTATTGCGAGTGCAATAGAAAAATCTGAAGATAACCTAGTGGAAGTTAGTGAGGATCGCAAAAAGTTGAGAAGGACTCCTGACAAGCCTCTTCCCGAATTAGATGATGATCGACGAAAAGAACTTATGACAAGAACTGGTGTGTATATCCGTTTACTCGTTTATTACTTTTACTATAATACATTTACTTTTAGCATACGCCAAAGGCTTCCCGCTTGATGCGGAATTCGATGACATTCTTAAATTCTTGGAAGAGTATGGCCCTATAGAATCTTGCACCCGCCGAAGCACAAAAGACCATAAATTTAAAGGGTCATGTTTTATTATTTTCAAAGATAAGGAGACGTGCCAGAAATTTATTGAATTAGAGGGCATCAAATATAAAGATACGGATTTATTAAGGAAATGGCAGAGCGATTACCTTGATGAGAAGAAAAAAGAAATAGGGGAACGGAAAAAGTCCAAGAAAGAAAAGAAAGATAAAGTAAAGGTGGAGGAAAAGCAGCTGGAATTTCCGAAAGGTGCTTCAATACATTTTACTGGCTTAGAAGAGGGCCAAACTTTGACTCGAGAGGAATTAAAAGAAAAAATAAAAGAAGTGGGTGGGTTAGAAGTTGCCTATGTAGAATTTAATAAAGGTGACTTGCAAGGGTTTTTAAGATTTCCTGAGGAAAATAATGCTGTGGACTTTGTCAAAAAATTGACAGATGGAGAGTTAGAAATAGATAAATACAAACTAAAGTTAAGGGTTCTTAAAGATGAGGAAGAAGAGGAATACCTAAAGAAAACATCAGACACTATTCTGGAGATGAGGAAGAAGCAGAAGCAGGGCGGAAGGAATAATAGGAAACGCAAAGGGAATTTTGGAAATCAAAGGCAGACGAAAGTAAAGAAAGATTAATTATAATAACATCAACCGTGGATTCTGATACGGTTACTGTTCCTTTTTTATTGTATGAACTCTAGCTTAACAATGATTGTTAATGTATTAAGTTTGAAACATTTTTAATGTTTTATTTTTTATATAATCATTTTAAAATGTGTATGTCTTAATAAATATGCGCAGTGTATGTTGTTTCTGAAATATAGTATAAAGTATATAAAAATGGTTTATATTTAAATTATAAAGATGAACAAAAGCTCTATAAAACATTTCAAGTTTCCAATTTAGTGGAAAATTTTTATTAATTTTTGTTCAATAATTGTATGTGTCCAAATACAAGTTTGTTTTTACTTAAATATTGTTTATTTAAAGGTGTATTTTAATGCATACTGAAAGTACCTTTTCCCATGTTATGGCAAAAAGAAATATCCAAATGTTCTGTTGACAACTGGACCTCAATTATAATATGAAATTATAATTCAATTCAGTATATTAACAAATTGCGTTTGCACCTACAATGAGATTTCTAAATTACTTGTCAGTGGGATGGTTACAATGTCTTGCTAAGGGCGGACATTCCCTTCAGATTAGTCTAAATGGCAGATGCTAACTTCATAGTTCAAATATAACAATTTTTGAGACAATGGGCATACAGAATATGCAAATATAGTGTTACAAAATTAAACATATAGGGAGGAGAACTCATTGAAGTATTTAATGTATAAAATTTACAATGAGTACGTAATAGGTGGAGCAAAATCTATTCTTTTTCAGGCAAATAAGAAAAAATCTAGAAGACTGATCTATTTAGTTGTTTCTAAGTGCACGTTTTTTTTAATACCTATATATTTTTTTTGGTGTCATATCTGCGTCGAAAAAAACACAAAAACACGATAAATACTCATCGATTAGAAAATTTAGGACTCAAAGGGTTTCAAATTCAAAGGGATTCAAAGTTATGTAAGTCTCGAAATGGTAGAAGTTGAGAAAACACTTCTCTTAATTATTAATGTAGTTAGCTGAAAACAGTACGGGTGTCCACTTCCTGCTTGACAAGAAATATAAAATCACCCTCACCAGTAAGATCGACTGGATGGAGGATGGAGCTGGATTACCGCTCAATGGAAACATATGGTACACGGATGGAGCCAAGAGTGCGAACAGAGCGGGTGCGGGGGTGTATAGGTGACGCGATGGGATAGGTAAAACCCTCCCCCTGGGTAAATACACTACCGCACTCCAGGCCGAGCTAGTTGCAATACATACGGTGTTTTGGGGGCCCACCAAAATTGGACCCAGGAGACGGTATGCATCTGCTCGGATAACAGGGCGGCATTAGCCGCCTTGAATTCAGCAACGACAGTCGAAGCTGGTCTATAATTGCTATGAAGCATTGAACCACTTGGCAGGGAAGGGACCGGTGGAACTCTTATGGATACCTAGATAATGGAATTAAGGGAAATCTGCAGATGACCTTGCCAGACTAGGGACCAGGGAAAACTTCTATGGACCAGAACCTGCAGTAGGAATAAGTCGGCATCTGATCAGAGATCGCATCAATGGCTGGGCAAGAGACCAGCACAATAAAAGATGGAGAGGAGTAACGGGTTGTCGAATAACCATCGAATACTCAGAGATTGAGAAATGGGTCCAAGAATCCATTAAATTGAACAGGCACAAACAGACCACCATGGTAGCCTGAATGCATATAAGCACAAGCTGAGGTTTAGAGAAGACGAGGAAACCTCAATTCATCTTCTTTACACCTGCTCCGCACTGGAGGAGAGGAGGTGCCTTTTATTAGGGACCCCTGTTATCCCAAAGGAGGCGAGGCTTAAGGCGGGGGACGTGCCTAAATTGCTCCTTTTATGGAATAGTATTTTTGGATAATGACCCAGATAAGAGGGGATCGCCAAGGAACTACCCATGCGATCAGTGGCTGATGAGGCCCAAACCCATATAACATAATAATAATAATATCTTATATTTTGTTGAAGATGTACATTGTTTGTATGAATGTTTATGTAGGTATATACCCGTACATACGTGTATGTAAGTATGCATATTCTTAAGTTTGTTTTCAGCACAATACTATCGTTTCTTCTTTTTTTTTTTGTGTTATTATATATTGTATATTAGTATTGTATACTAGTATAGTATTATTAGTATTATATATTAGTACTATTTATTTAAAATAAAGTTGTTTTTATTATTATTATTAAAAATATATAGCTTGAAATCCATCTTGTTTGTTTAACGTTCTGTTGTTTCCGGTTAACATATTCAAATTCGTCTGTAAAAAAAGGAATGCATGTATTGTTTAATACTCTCCTCGTATCTCTTCAAATGGGCAATACAATGATGTTAGTGTTACGCGACTCACTCGGTATAATTACTTTCAACAATAATCTTACCCTTTTCCCCCTAGCGAATCCCGACCGAGTACTGTGGGAATCCTAGTAGGTAATAAAATAATAATCATCTAATGTGACCGCAGAGAAAGTTGCACGGATTCATAATAGCCATAGCTAGCATTGAAAATAATATTCAAGCCGCTGAAAGTAAAAGGAAGTTTATAGTGTATACGTTATGTTGCATGCAATATGGTGTATCTCAAAAGTTTCCGCGATTACAGGTACACGAAAATATCGAGTGAACTAGAACCCGACGAAATATTTCATTCTTCATCGAGGGATCAACACTATCAACACGAAACGGGGTACCTTAATTCCGGGGTAAGAATAATTAGTAATAAGACAAATTTTAATCGTCCATCGGCCTGTAGTTGCGGTGCATGCTGCTTTTATGAAAATGATCAGCCGCATTCGGAAATTCTGCTGATAATGAGTACGATGGTGTTAGTCATATTTTTATAGAACCTGAAGAAACTAGGACAGTTACTTAAACGTTATGGTTCTTCTAACGACATGTTTTGTTCCTTAAGTTGAGTTGCGATTATAACAAAAAGATACAATAATTAATTATAGCGTAAACATTCGTTATAAAATAGAGAAGCGAAGTTATTGGGTAGTAATAGGTATTGTTAATAGAGAATAACTTTAATAGAAAAACTGGTTATGCAAGAACTTGTTAATAAACTATATCGATGGTATGGATTTTTTTTTTCGTTTCTCTAGTGGAATGTGATTTTGATTGTCATGTTTCTAATCATAGAAAAAAATGTTTTATTATATAGTATGTCGCAAAGAAAAACAACTATATTTTCGTGATTGTTTTGTCTTCAGAAGACCGTAAAACACGTTCACGGCATTTACTTAAATAGCATTTTACTTAAACGGAAATAACGATTTAGATACCTCTATAGGTGATTTGGGCTTTTCATGTGACATACTCACATGAAGAGTGCTAAAATAGTATTGTCTTTTAATAAGTATTTTTAAAAAACCTTCTCATTTATGTAGATTTGGCTTTCTCTATAAGTTCGGATCTATGAAAATAAGAAACGGAAAAAATATCACAATAAAATTCTTGAAATACTTGTAAACAACTTTATAATGAGAATCTTGAAAATGATGATCTTAACAAGATTCTGTTAGTCTGACCATACAATTTTTTAAAAATTAAAGATTTAAAATTTCAATGCATTGTTACATTAAAGTAAATCTTAAATGTAGAACAGCTTTATTTAGTAAAAACACTTTTTTTCTCCATAGCTTCCCCTTTTGTTTTTTTTTCATCGAATTGGGAGTTTTCAAGGAAAGGGAGAGAGTGTGATGAAATGGTTAATCGTGTCCAGAATATTGTAACTTTTTTTATTTTGCTTGGCGACCCGCTGAATTTAAAGGTAAACTCTTGAGAAACATTCTCTGTCTCTCCTTGATGCTACGTTTAGTACATTGGAACTGTCAAGATGATTCGTTGGTTTTGTACACAAGAAGTTATGGTAAAACGATTAGTCTTATTGACAAGTTTATAACTTTTTTGCTTCTCGCTTGGCGATACGCTGAACTTAAGTATAAAGGTATATTTTTGAGAGAACACTGCTTGTCCCCTCCTCGGCGCTACATTTAGCATATTGCAACTATCAAGACAACTTATCAGTGCCTTACACAAGAATGTGTGGTAAAATGATTAATCGTATCAAAATCGTTGTAGCTTTTTTGATTCTTGTTTGGCGATACGCTGAATTTAAAAGTAAATTTTTGACAGAACACTGCTTGTGTCTCTCCTCGGGGTTACATTTAGTACATTGCGACTATCAAGATGATCTGTTAGAGTCTTACACAAGAAAGTATAGTAAAACAAGTAATCATACCCATAAGATTATAACTTTTTTTATTCTCGTTTGGCGACACGCTGAATTTGAAAGTAAATTTTTGAGAAAATACCGCCTGTCTCTCCTCGGCCCTACATTTAATATATTGCAACTATCAAGACGGTTTGGTGGTATCTCACATAAGAAGGTGTGATAAAACGATTAATCACATGGAGAATATTGTAATTTTTTTTTATTTTCGTTTTATGATACACTGAATTTAAAGGTAATTTTTTAAGATAACATCGCCTGCCTCTCCTCAGCATTACATTTAGTACATTTCAAGCATCAAGACGATTTGTCGGTGTCTTATACAGGAAAGGGTGATAAAACTATTAATTAAATCGGGAAGATTATAATTTTTTTGATTTTCGTTTGGCGATACGCTGAATTTAAATGTATATTCTTGAGAGTACACCGTCTGTCTCTCCTCGGCGCTGCATTTAGCGCATTGCAACTATCAAGTCGGTTCGTTGGACACTTATACAAGAAAATATGATGAAACGACTAATCGTATCATGAAGATTGTACTTTTTTGATTTTCGTCTGGCGCTGCACTGAAACTAAAGGTAAATTTTTGATAAAACACCGCCTGTCTCTCCTGGGCGTTACATTTAGAACATTGCAACTATCAATACGATTTATTGTTGTTTTACATAAGAATGTATGATGAAACGACTAAGCATATCGAGAAGATTATAACTTTTTTTAATTTTTGTTTAGTGACACTCTAAATTTAAAGCTAAATTTTTTAGAGAACACCACCTGTGTCTCTGCGGCGTCACATTTTGCACACTGCAACTATCAATGCCATTTATTGACTTCTTACACAAGAAAGTGTGGTAAAGCGATTAATCATATGAAGAAGATTATAACTTTTTTATTTTCGTTTGACAACACGCCGAAATCAGTGGTAAATTTTTTAGAAAACACCTCCTGTCTCTCCCCGGCACTACATTTAGCACATTGCAACTATCAAGCCAATTTATTATTATCTTACACAACAAAGTATGATGCAACGATTAATTATATCGAGAAGATTATAAGTAGTATAGCAAGGGGGCTTCTGGGCCACCCTCGGATTTGTCCGCGGACATTTGATGCGGATAGCATGTGGTCATTGTTGATCTAAAGAACTCTTGGCGCAGGTATAAAACAGGTCTGTACAGGTATAAGACAGGTGTGTATCGGTTTAAAACAGGTATGGTAACCTGTTTAATGACGTCATGTTTTTTTTCTAATACCACCATACCTGTTTTAAACCGGTAGACACCTGTTTTATACCTGTACAGACCTGTTTTATACCTGCGCCAAGAGTTCTTCAGATCAACAATGACCACATGCCATCCGCATCAAATGTCCGCGGACAAATCCCAGGGTGGCCCAGAAGCCCCTTTGCTATACTACTATTATAACTTTTTATTTTCGGTAGGCGACATGCTGAATTTAATGGTAAACTTTTGAAAGAATATCGCCTGTGTCTTCTCAGCGTTACATTTAGCACATTGCAACTATCAAAACGATTTGTTGGTATCTTACACAAGAAAGGGTAGTGACAAAACCATCAAGTGTGATGAAACGACTGATCATATCGAGAAGATTATAACATTTTTGGCTTTCGTTTAGCGACACGTTGAATTAAAAGGTAAATATTTGAGAGAATACCGCCTGTCTCTTCTCTGCACTACATTTAACACATTGCAACTATCAAGAGGATTTATTGGTGTGTTATACGATAAAGTATGATGAAATGATTAGTCATATCAAGAAAATTATAACCTTCTTGATATTCGTTTGACGACACCTGAATTTAAAGGTCAATTTTTGAGAGAACACCGCCTGCCTCTCCTTGGCGTTAAATTTAGCACATTGCAAATATCAAGACAATTTCTTGGCATCTTAAACAGTAAAATGTGATGAAATGACTAAACACATCGATAATATTATAACTTTTTTGCCATTCGTTTAGCGACACTCTGAAATTAGAGACGAATTTTTGAGAGAACACCACCTGCATTTCCTCGGTGCTACATTTAGCACATGGCAAGTATCGAGATGATTCATTGGTGTCTTACACAAGAAAGTGCGATAAATCGATCAAGAAGATTATAACTTTTGTGATTTTTTCTTGGTGACTCTTGGTGCTATGTTTAATACATTGCAACTATCAAAGTCATTTGTTGGTTTTGTATATAATAAGGTATGGTAAGCGAGTAGATCATTACTTTTTTGCTTCTCGTTTGGCGATACGCTGAAATTAAAGGCAAATTTTTGAAAAAACACCGCCTGTCTATCCTCGATACTACATGTAGCACATTGCAACTATTAAGAAGATTTGTTGTTGTCTTACACAATAAAATGTGGTGAAACGATTAATCATATCGAAAAGATTATATCTTTTTTAATTTTCGATTGGCGATATGCTAAATTTAAAGGTACATTTTTGAGAGAACACAGCATACCTCTCCTCGGCACTACATTTAGTACATTTCAACTATTAAGACAATTTTTTTTGTGTTTTACACAACCATTAAGTGTGACGAAACGATTAATCATATCTCGAAGACTATAAGTTTTTTTTATTTTCGTTTGTCGACACACTGAATTTAAAGGAAGATGTGAGACAACACCGTCTGCCTCTCTTCTGTGCTACATTTAGTATATTGCAACTACCAAGACAATTTGTTGGTGTCTTACACAATAAAGTATGGTGAAACCACTAATCATATCAAAAATATTATAACTTTTTTTATTTTTGTTTGGCTACACACTAAATTTAGGGGCGAATTTTTGAGAAAACACTGTCTGTCTCTCCTCGGCGCTACATTTAGCATATTGCAAGTATCAAGACAGTTTGTTGGTGTCTTAAACAATACAGTATGCTGAAAGCATTAATTACATCAAAAATATTATAACCTTTTTTATTTGTGTTTGGCTACACATTGGACTGGAAAGGGAGAATTTTTGAGAAAACACTGTCTGTCTCTCTTCGGTGCTACATTTAGCATATTGCAACTATCAAAATAATTTGTTGGTGTCTTACACAATAAAGTGTGGTGAAATTATTAATCATATGAAGAATATTATAACTTTCTTATTTTTGTTTGGCTAAACACTGAATTTCAGGGCAAATTTTTGAGAAAACACTGTCTTTCTCTCCTCGGCGCTACATTTAGCATATTACAACTATTAAGACAATTTATTGGTGTCTTATACAAGAAAGCGTGGTAAAACCACTAATACATTTAGTATATTGCAACTATCAAGAAAATATATTGACGTCTTATACAAGAAAGTGTGGTGAAACCATTAATCACATCGAGGATATTGTAACTTTTTTGATTTTCGTTTAGCGACATACTGAATCTCAGGGCAACTTTTTGAGAAAACACTGCCTGTCTCTCATCGGCGCTACATTTAGTATATCGGAATTATCAAGACAATTTCTTGGTGTATTATACAAAAAAGTATGGTAAAATAATTAATCACATCGAAAATATTATAACTTTTTTGATTTTCGTTTGGAGACACACTGAATTTCAGGGCAAATTTTTGAGAAAACACTGCCTGTCTCTCCTCGGCGCTACATTTAGTATATCGGAACTATCAATACAATTTGTTGGTGTCTTATACAAGAAAGTGTGATAAAACCATTAATCGCATCGAAAATATTATCACTTTTTTGATTTTCGTTTGACGATACACTGAATTTCAGGGCAAATTTTTGAGAAAACACTGCCTGTCTCTCCTCGGCGCTACATTTAGTATATCGGAACTATCAAAACGATTTGTTGGTGTCTTGCACAAAAAAGTGTGATAAAACCATTAATCATATTAAAAATATTATAATCTTTTTGATTTTCGTTTGGCGAGATGCTGAATGTAAAAGGTACCAAGACAATTCGTCGACAATGGGAAAACTACCAAGACAATTCGTCTTACACAAGAAAGTGTTATGAAAATGTGGGTATGTGTGGAGTGTTTGTATGTTGTTTCTAAATTTTCATTTTGCGTAAATACCCAAGACGTTCTTTCCCAGAAAGTGGATTACTAGAAGAAGAGCTATTGAGTGGCTAACTAGATCACCGGATCTAATTATGCAGGACAATTTCTTGTGGGATTACCTTAATTCTAAGGTATATATAAATAGACCAAATAGTATACAAAATACAGAATTCGACTGAAGACTAATTGAGAATTTCTATTCAACAACTTTCAGATTGTTGAAAATTAACATTAAATTAGGATAACTTGTAATAATATATATAATTTCCTAAAATCCACAAATAAATAACGTAAAACATCCCACCAACTTTAAATAAATACCCGTAAAAGTGTCACACAATGTCGCAAAGTAGGCAGTAGACAGAAACCTAACTGTAACTAAATGATTCTAAGTTTGTTATGACTGGTGTCCGGCATTTGACTAAATAAAAAAAAATTATCAAAGTTTTATGGTTTGGTAAGTTTACTGACCTCCACTGTTTAACTTTCTTATTTTCCATATTTGAACAACGTGAATTATAGTTAATCAGTTTGTGAAGTCGTCATTTTTTTAAGGAAAAAAATTCAAAACAAGTGTTAATTTATCGTTATCGTTGTAGCTCTATGGATAAGCCTGTATAGAGCATGGAAATTCTAGAGATATTTGCGAAGCTGGATATAATCGTTATAAAATTAGATGATGTTATTATACTCTCAATTATAGAAAGGAAATATGATAACTATTCGCAGATACATTGTCAATACATTATTTTTTATAAGAGTATATAATTTAAATAAATACAACTTGCGTGATATAAGTCTAAAGTTGCTACTATTATATAAACCATTCAGCATGTTAAATAAATATTATTCAACCAACATAACAACATGTTAATGCCGTTATTAGTTATACCAGGAATTCATTTGTAGACAACAAAAGGATCTTCTTCGTGATTCTTTTCTATCTCGTGTTATAACTCGGAAGAAAATCAATTGATTCCCTGAGAATTCATAGGTAAATAACGAACAAATATGTGTTGGCATTTTTTATCGCAGCGTATTAATTTCCTGGACTTATGCAAGGTTTACTGGAATCTCAGAAGATCCTAAGATCCATGTAACGAAAATTTGTGCCTTCAAAAAATGTTAAATTATAATTCTCGTTAGACAGGGTCAGGCATAAGTATAGAAACATGCCTATAACTTCTTAATTATTTGTTTTATATAAAAATATTTCAAATATAAGTATTTTAGTCATTTATTTTACATATGTTAGAAATCCTGAAACTTTTACTTTTCCACACTCCACTATAAGCGGAAAAGTAATGTAATCGTGTAAAGAAAAAGTGAGAAAACAATTTTTTTTGGGGTTATTTTTCGTTTTTCGACCTAAAAACAAAAAATAAAAATGGTTTTTAAAAAAATTTGCTGTGTGTGTGTCGTCATTGTCGTCGTTGTCCTCGCTGTCTTCGCTGTCGTCGGCATTTATTCTTGTTAGCACGATAACTCAACTAAACCGTGTCGGATCGATCGGGTTTGGACTGATTGTGATTGAGGATGTCTTCCAGACGACACCTATTGATTTTGAGGTGGGTAAAACACACTCTACCATGTACATGGGCCATGAGAAAGTACAATGGTGGACTATTTGAGAATTTTTTTTTGTTTTTTTGTTAGCACGATCACTCAATTAAATCGTGTTGGATCGATTGGGTTTCGACTGATTCTGATTAGGGACGTCTATTGATTTTGAGGTGGATATGACACACTCCACCCTGTCCATGGGTCATGAGAAAGCACTATGGTGGTGGCGGACTATTTGAAAAAAGTAAAACTGTCGCATAAAACACATATTCTGCGCTTATGTGTTGGTTTATTTTTTCTCGGCCACTCAATTGAGATAGAAATGTTCTACGTGCGGAAAAGTCCGTTTTAAGGTTTTAAAACTGTTTATTTTTGCTATGAGTTCGCTGTTATGACCCTAAAATTAATTTTTTCAAATAGTAACCAATTTCGTTTTCATTATATTCTGAATCAGCATATTGTTGTGCACATGAGTGTATTTGTCTGAAAATCCACATACGTTTTATTAACAAAATTTTAAAAAACTATTAAACATATGTACATAAAGTCGAGGATTTTAATTAAGGCCACTAAGATATGTATTATAAATAGCTAAACAACTTTGATTTGAGAATTCTTGTAATAAATATATAGTTAAAAAGTTACAGGAATTATTCCATACTTATACCGAACTACATATAAGCTGTCAAATTCGAAACTTTAAATAAATGCAATGGAAAATAAAACAAATCTTATGGTCGTTATTGTTCAATTTAGAATTTTTCTTTTCATGTCTTACTGTCATAAAGCATAACCGAAAACCCACTAATTATGTACTAAAATAAACACTATAAGAGCCCGATTTGCAAACGTTATTGTTCTTAGATAAAATTAAATTTATCACCCATAAAACTTGCTATATTTTTATGTCCAAGTCGTGTCAAAGGAAATAGCTTCCTGTGGCGATTCATCACAGCGGTTTCAACATTTTTGGCCGATAATTAGAATTCAGAAGTTGTCAGATTTTATCTATGTAGAACAATAGGAATACAAAAATACGATATAAGTTCTGGAAGTGGCAAGAAACCTGTAACGTATATTACCGGGAAATTAATATAAAAATCATTAGAAACTCAAATGGAAAACCGGGAATTCTTCAACTAATGACTACGAAGTGTGTAAGGTAAGATGATTCTTAAAATTATATTACTATACATAACTGAAGCTAAAGATAAAATCGATTTTAAAAAATTTTGTCTCTGTGTGTCGTTGTCATTGTCGTCGGCATTAAAATTTCTTGTTAGCATGATAACTCAACTAAATCGTGTCGGATCGATCGGGTTTTCACTGATACTGATCGGGGACGTCTCACAGACGACATCTATTGATTTTGAGGTAGATAGGACACACCCCAGCCTGTCTATGGGTCATGAGAAAGCACGATGGTGGACTATTTGAGAAATTTTTGTTGTTAGCACGATAACTCAACTAAATCGTGTCGGATCGATCGGGTATTGACTGATTCTGATCGGGGACGTCTCCCAGACGACACCCATTGATTTGAGGTGGATGGAACACACTCTACCATGTTCATGGGTCACGAGGAAGCACAATGGTGGACTATTTGAAAAAAGTAAAATTGCCGCATAAAACACATATTCTACCGTCGTTAAATATTGACGCCCTAGCTTTGACAGAACACAAGTGGCGCGAAATTCAAATCCTATAGTTCCACCCTATATTATTATTATATGGTAATTATTGTTATATATAATATTTTTCGTTTTTACAATACAGGTAAAATATTAGGAGGGTGTTGCACGTATCTATTTGTTTTATAAAACCTGTTTCGTTTTCAGAATTTGTAAACGTCATGACACTTTTTAAAAAATGCATGAAAACATAGAAATTATGTTTTTTGCCTTTCTAAACAACATTTCTAATAAAACTTTATTGACGAGTATCTACCATCGAGGGACGCATCGACTCGGGTTGTTCACAGGGAAGGGTATTGTCCCCCCTTCTGTGGTGCATGGTAGTGGATGAGCTGCTTGAAAGGTTAAAGGATTACCAAGTAATTGGCTATGTGGATGACTTAGTAATAATAACGATGGGCCCTTTCCTGCAGCCGATTCTTGATATAATGCAGGGAGCATTAAACAAGGTTGGGAATTGGTGCAGGGATAAGGGACTCTCGGTTAATCCCTCTAAGACTGAGTTGATGGTGTTCACCAAGAAATATAAATGGAACAGAACATGTCCGCTGAAACTTGGTGGCCAACAACTAAGCTATAATAGCGAAGTGAAATACTTAGGAGTAATCCTGGACGGGAAACTGTCATGGGAAAAACATCTAAGTCACATGTTCCAAGATCACAGCAGCACTTTGGCAACTGAGAAGGGCCATTGATAATAGCTGGGGCTCGAAACCCGAGACCATGAAATGGATGTATGAGGCAACTCTCAACCCGGACTGACGTATGCAGCATTGGTCTGATGGAAGAGAGCCTGTTTAAAGTCGGAAACCAACCGACTTAACGAGCTAAGAGGATTGATTCTAAGAAGTGTAACCGGAGCCCTAAGATCAACACCGATCGAGGCGATGGGGATACTGGCTGGGATACCACCTCTTGATGTCACCCTGAAAGCGGAAGCCGTAAAGGCAATGCACAGGATGGGAAACGTGAGTAGGAAGGTAAGGGACCTGAATAGACTCTCAAGAGAGTCAGCTGAGGAGGGACTCTTATGGATGCCCTCTGATAGTACGGGTGTCCACTTCCTGTTTGACAAGAAATATAAGATCACTCTGACCAGTAAGACCGACTGGATGGAGGATCGAGCTGAATGACCGCTCAATGGAGACACCTGGTACACGGATGGAGCCAAGAGTAGGAACAGAGCGGTTGCGGGGGTGTATGGGCGACGCGATGGGATAGGTAAAACCTTTCCCCTGGGCAAATACACTACCGCACTCTAGGCTGAGCTAGTTGTAATTACATGCGGTGTTCTGGGGGCCGACCAAAATCGGACCCAGGAGAAGATATGTATCTGCTCGGATAGGAGGGCGGCGTTGGCAGCTCTGAATTCAGCAATGACAAAGTCGAAGCTCTATAAGTACAAGGTCTATAATTGCTATGAAGCATTGATCCACTTGGCAGGGAAGAGTCTGGTGGAACTCTTATGGATACCTGGGCATAATGGCATTAAGGGAAATCTAATTGCAGATGACCTTGTCAGACTAGGGACCAGGGAAAACCTCTCTGGACCAGAACCTGCAGTGGGAATAAGTCAGAATCTGATCATAAACCGCATAAATCGCTGGGCAAGAGACCAGCACAATAAAAGATGGAGAGGGGTAACGGATTGTCGAATAACCAAACTCTTCATCGAATACTCAGAGATAGAGAAATGGGCCCAAGAGTTCAATAAATTGAACAGGCAAAAAGCCAGAACCCTGGTGGGAATCATAACGGGCCACCATAGTAGTGTGAATGCATATAAGCACAAGCTGAGGCTGACTGACAGCCCGGCCTGCAGATACTGTAAAGAAGACGAGGAAACCTCGATGCATCTTCTTTACACCTGCCCCGCACTGGAGGAGAAGAGGTATCTTATACTAGGGACCTCTATTGTCCTAGAGGAGGCGAGGCTTAAGGCGGGGGACGTGCCTAAATTGCTCCTTTTATGGGATAGCATTTTTGGATAATGTCCCGGATAAGAGGGGATCGCCTTGGGACTACCGATGCGATCAGTGGCTGATGAGGCCCAAACCCATATAACATAATGTAATGTAATTATCGACATGTACTGAAAAGATGAAAAATCGTTCTTATATTTGTTACGCGAAGAGAAAAGACAAAATATTTTTGTGTGCAAATGGCCTTGGCTGCCGATGCCCAAATACAAAAAAAATGGTTTTAAATTTTTCCAATAAAATGTTATAACCAGTGAATTTGTCTACAAAATAAAAACATTAAGATTGACTCTGTACATATGCATAAATCTTTAGTATAACGGGTGCTCTGATCACTTTTTTTTTTAGTTTTTTCTTTATTAGATTGTGTAGTACTTTGTCCTAGAATTGTCGTCCTTCATTACGTTTTTTTCGACTCTCGCCCTAGTCTCGGACTTTCCTAATTATTCCTTCTCAACGATTTTCTTGGCATGCTCACGATTAGCCGATCTCGTGAGCCGCAACGTTAAAAACCTTCAGCAGGGCGAGATCGTGACCTCCTTCGCGTCCAGAGATGCGGCCCGTGGAGATAAACGGAACACGGCAAATGCACGGCCAACTTCGCGACACCGCCGGACGAGATAACGGCTTGAAGAGCACCACCGCCAACTAAATTTACCTTGGAAAGTATTAAGCCCCACCTGATCGCGGACCGTGTGCGATTCGCTTCTCGCTTTAGTTTAGTTGAATTCACTGCGTGGCGGGAACGGTTCGCAATCCACCGCCTCTTAATCAGATAAATAAACAAACGCTGTTTATTTTATCGTTAGATACGCGGCCGCCCGGGCACTGACAGAAAAATAAATCGGTCGTCAGGTTTTTCCAAATTCGCGTTGTATTTTTTTAAATATGTTTTATGTTTAGTTTTTTTGTTTCGGAGAATAAAAAGTGAAAGTGTTTTGAATCAAATAGCAGGAGAAATATGACCGAAAATAATGGCAACAGCACTGCCAACGGGAGCACCAATTTGGAAATGGCCCAAAGCAACCAGGTGATTATTGTTTTTAGTGTCTTATTTCAAAAATTTTCCTAGTTAAGGACGACATGAAATGAATATATAAGTAAATATGTATGTATTTATATAAATATGTATACACTAGGCACAAAAATTAAGGGATGTAAAGAAAATCCAAAATTTTTAGGTGATTTTCAAAGGGCTGTATCTTGGAGAAAAATAGCCGCAGAGCAATTTTAAAAAAAGAAAATTGAAACTCCAAGTTTCTAGTTTTCAGATATTGAGTTGAATTTTTTTTACCAGCAGCAGTTTTAGAGTAATCATAAGAAAACCATCAGAATTTGCTTGCCTTTTAAAAGGTCCACGAACTTCAATACATTTTTTTCAGTGATTTCATCATGAAGAGTCTTTAGATAATTTTATCCTCTTTAATTTGAGTGGGCTGAAAGCTTTGTTCGATGATTTTTCGCTGAGTTATCGTCCTTCGAAGTAAAAGTCAGTTTTGACTTGCGTAATTAATTACTCGAGAAAGAACGATCGTACAGAAAATTCAAGTTGGGTTCTAAAAACTAAAAGGTATTCTTTACAAGTCGTAGTTATGGGTCTTTGATAAAGAAAACATTTCGAAAGATGCGAAAATGTTGATTGAAGAAGAGGTAAAACATTGCGTATATAGGCATATTCGCTTAACATGGCATAACTTTGCAAATAATTAATAGACTAAGGATATTGACTATTTATTTTTAACCCCGAAGTTTCCCAAAGAAACCCTGAGAATTTCAAAGCGCTGCGATTTCTTTTCATTGTGTGAACTTGTCGTTTTTGCTAAAAATCAATTTAAGGATGAATTTTTCGTCCTTCTTATTCAATTTCTGTGGTTGAAAATGCGTTTTTAGCAATAATGCATATTTTTTATATAAAAAAATGTTAATTGTCGTAAGAAAAAAATTATCAAAAAAACAAAAAAAGGTCAAAAATGATTTTTTTGCTTTGAACGACGATAACTTAGAGAAAAATGATCATATAAGGCTTTTAGAAAGCTCAAATTAAAAGAAGTAAAATAATCTAAAAACTCTTTATATTTATGGATGTTCGTGAACCTTTTGAAAGGCAAGCAAAAATTTTTAATATTTTTTCGATGGTTTGCTTATGATTACTTAAAAACTACTCATGATAATAACTCAAGAAGATCTGAAGACTAGAAACTTGGAGCTTCAATTTGATTTTCTTAAAATTGCTCCCCGACTATTTTTCTCAATGTTATAGACCTCTGAAAATCACATAAAAATTTGGAATTATTTTTACATCCCTTAATTTTTGTGTCTAGTGTATAAATAATAAAAACGTTGCCAAGTATTTTTCATATCGGAAAATGCTGAAACCTATTTTTGAGTATAGGTTTCAGCATTAAAATAATTTTTAGGAGTACAAGTTTAATATATATAACCAGATAAAAGTCTATATTAGATAATAAAAAAGTTTCAGATCATGCATTGCCTTTAGAAAATAAAATACAGGAGTTTGTAACTGCTCACATTAGGCAATGAAATATGCTCAACACGACATACATTTTCTCTATATTTCTAAATGTAATATATGCATGTATACAACACTGGGGAACAGTCAATGTGTTGCCAGGAATTTGAAAGTCGATTTTGAGTACATTACTGCCCCGGATGCTGCAAATGACAATATTTTTTCCTGATGGGCTCTAATTTTTGAAATAAATATACATGAAATATATTAATGCAAAGCAAGAAAATCAAAATAAAATCAGCAATTTATCTTATCTTGAATACTTTTATATATGAAACCTATAAAAAGAAAATAAAGAATAATTGATGCAGAAAATATTAAAAATTATAAAAAAGTTTTTGTACGATTTTGGAGTCTAGTACGAACTCTACTAAATGTAGGAAATTGTTAGATGAACTAAATTATATGCACTTTTTACAGACACCCATGCTATTGATAAACGTTATCGTTTTAAAATTCCGAACGTAAATAAGTATAGTTCAGTTGGCGGAAGTTAGGTTAAAATGTAGAAGTTAGTTGCCCACCTATGGTGAAAAGCCTCTGTATACTATTAAAGAAAGCTATTCTCAAAAATAGGTCATTTATTACAAATTTATTGCAGGTAATACGTGTTAGTACCGGCGCATACACCATTTATAAGAACTGGAACAAAGATCACATTCAATTAAATCAAAATTTCCCACTCATTCATTATACATTCTCAACCTACCTAAACGTGCACAATATTTTTGTGGAATACGCAGTATTTTTGGACTTTTCGATGCTTCTGGAAACTGCTCTGAGGTCATCAAAGCTGTAGGCCTAACCTGTCCTTAAAGATAAGAAATCATATTATTATAATCGTTTATTTTAGTAGAAGTATAATTTGTTACACAAGAACGACTGATACTACATCTGATATTACACAGAATGTCGAAATGTAATACGTACATTAGTACCACATCTGATATTATATAGGATGTTTTACATTTTCTGGATTGAATGCAAAAAATTTGCCAAAAACCACTTGCAATTTGAGAAATATTTTTTTAATCAAGGGAATTGAAAAAAATATTTACAGGAAATATTAAAAACAGTAAAGTCACTTTTTCAATTGCAATCAAAGTAACTTCCAACCCGACTGGATGGAGGATCGAGCTGGATTTCCGCTCAATGGAGACATCTGGTACACGGATGGAGCCAAGAGTGGGAACAGGGCGGGTGCGGGGGTGTATAGGCGATGTGATGGGATAGGTAAAACCTTCCACCTGGACAAATACACTACCGCACTCCAGGCCGTGCTAGTTACAATTACATACGGTGTTCTGGGGGCCGACCAAGATCGAACCTAGGAAAAAAGGGACTGGTGAAACTCTTATGGATACCTGGGCATAATGGCATTAAGAGAAATGTAATTGCAGATGACCTTGACAGACTAGGGACCAGGGAAGACCTCTATGGACCAGAACCTGCAGTGGTAATAAGTCGGAATCTGATCAGAGACCGCATCAATGGCTGGGCAAGAGACCAGCGCAATAAAAGATGGAGAGGAGTAATGGATTGTCGAATAACCAAACTCTTCATCGAATACTCAATGATTGAGAAATAATAAGAATTCATTACATTGAACAGGCAAAAAGTCAGAACCCTGGTGGGAATCATAACGGGCCACCATAGTAGTTTGAATGCACATACGCACAAGTTGAGGCTGACTGACAGCCCAGCCTGCAGATACTGTAAAGAAGACGAGGAAAGCTCGATTCATCTATTTTAAACCTGCCCCGCACTGGAGGAGAAGAGGTACCTTACATTCGGGACCCGTGTTATCCTAGAGGAGGCGAGGCTTAAGGTGGAGGACGTGCGTAAATTGCTCCTTTTATGGGTTAGCATTTTTGGATAATGATCCGGGTCATTATCCACAAATACTAAGACGATTGTTGCATCTCGATTTTGTTCAAGATTCGATTAGCGCAACCTGAAACATCAATTGTGGCGTGGGAGTTTAATCTAGTCGATAATGAAGTTGAGTAATGTTCCATGGAGGTGTTTCACCTCCGTATATGTTGGCACGGTCGGAGATGGACAATCTATTCTATTGAGTATTTGGTGTGCACATACTCGTGCTCTTCTTATTATGATAGAACTTTGGTGATAATCGTTCTCAGTTGGCTACTTATTGCATTTAAGGCCGCTTTGCACATAATTATAAGATAGTTGATGTGCTTGGACCATGTGAGTTTACAATTAAATGTTAGATATACAAATCTACTCTAACTGTGGGGTTATAAATATAAGATGCCAAGCTTCCCGAAGCACAAACGTCATTCATTATGAGATCTACAAAAAAGGATGAATGATTTTTTGATTGATGGACTAGAGTTTGAACTCTATTTGTTGAGAATTTCTATCTATCTTTCTTCAATAGGTCTTTACAGGGTGTTATTATTAGCAGGCATAATTTCTTCGGAAAAGCGAATAACTAGATCGTCAACATAGAGCCACTTGCCGATTGAGAGTTCTAAATTGGATGTAATATCGTTGACAGCAATTACAAAATGTGTGGTACTTAGAACTGAATCTTGAGGGACTCTATTTTCACAGCCTCGTGAATATAACAGATAATCCCCTACTCTAACCCGAAATGTTCGCTCTTTCTTGTTCTGAATTCATTTTGAAATGATTGTGACCGAATTTCTCGAGGATTTTCGTGTGTCCACATACATATATTATGGTAATTCGTTACTCCACGTCCAGAGAATGAATATCCACTCGTCCACAGAATTAGGGCAATGAGCAAGAAGTAGGGATATTATTCCGTCAAATTTCGAAGTCATTGGCAAAACTAATTAATTTTCAGTACTCTCAGGCTGTAAATTTTGGACCAGCTGTAAGTGATGCATGTCTGTGGTAATTTCATAGTGTTCATAATATTTATGACTTAGATAGTTGTAGTTGCCGAACTGCCTCGGCCTCGGGTTGTTATCAAAAGTACGAAGAATACGATTTAGGTTGCTATTTCCACGGTTTTCGTTATTCTGTTCTCATTATTAACACGCAGACCAAAGTTACGAACATCCCGATATGCTGTAATAAAAACATGAGCATCTAGAATTTTCCCTATTTGAATATAATATCTGCCGAATAATAATTACGAAAGTTCGAGATTATATTTGTTTTAAACATTCTTTCTTAACTGTTTCTCAAAAATTATTTAAAAACATTAATATCTTTAGATGCCATTGACGAGAGAACGGTGCATTCTACAGAAACATCACGGAGAGACTTGTTATGTAATCTTCGTAGAATCGTATAATCTTACAAAAATTGTGGCTAGGATCAATGGCGTAGAAATTCTCATAGGAAAAGGGGTCACTAAACCCACCCCAGTTTGACGCCACTGATGAGGTTCAGAAACTTTTGTAATAAGAACATATTAGTACCCCACGAGATATTTTATATCACGAAATATTATCGGTCGAGAGATATTTACAAGAATATTTTAAAAAGAAAAACTTCAACACCCTTTATATTAAAAACAGCGCGTTTTGGGGCAATTCTTATGGGGCAAGCTCATATTATTTCTCACAAATGTTGTGAAACGACTATTTTCAATGTCTAATACTTCGCCATTACAAAACGCTATTACTTTTATTCCATTTTTGCATATAACGAATCGATCCTTATCTTCAAGATTAATTTCTTGGCAACGTAATAAAGCGCTCGAAGCATAACGAAAATTGCGGCACATTGAATGACGTGTAAGATAATAAACTACATTTTTCCGATACAAGAACCCAAATTAGCGTGGTGGTTATAAAATAATAACTCGACACCTGTACAGTCCTCAAAAACTCACCTAAATACCTGAATTACGTGGTCACTTGCCGGAAGTTCTAAGCTGTATAATAACGCAGAAGTGTTTCTCTTTTTTATTTTATCGAGAATTTCAACAATGCGCCGCGTTATCGTGATATTTGTATGAATGGTTATGTACAGGCGTGTTTTCTAATAACTATTGGGCCAAAAAATAGTTAACGCATGTCTCAACCGATTGGAATTAGTTTTATGGCCGTGTTAATGTATTTAAGTATCGTCAGAGAAAGGTTCATAGCCTGATAACTTCGATAATTTTTAAATACTTCTGTTTCCGCCATCGATTGTGGTTTTCCGATTTAATCTTTATCTCATTTTTACTATTATTTTTTAACTTACGTATACTAAATTACACAAAAGTTATTGTTAAATCTTTATATACAAATTTACTATTTTACAAAATAAAATTTAGAGGCATCCGAAAAAAAGGTTGATATTTTTTACTATTGTTTGTGTTTCACTTAAAGTTTAGAGCTAACACGAAACGTCACAGTGTTAGTGGTTTAGTGTACTTAGTTTTGGTTTGTTCGTTTTTTTTTTTTTATTAAAAAATACAAGTACGAACACCAAGAAACGTTATCTTACAGTTTAGTGAATTAAAACAGGAAATAAATCAACTGTGTTCAGATATCAGGCGTGGTTTTGGGAAGGCAAAACACGAAAATTCAGAGGCACCTGACGCCAAAAACGTGTGTAGATGTATGTATGTATGTGTGTAAAGATCGCCATCTCCTATACCCAATAATATACTGGCGATATACAATATATCGGTGCACATATTCTGTTACTGAGTTTAATTAGTTGTAATAAAATATTAAACAAAAAGGATTATTGACATGTAAGGAAATGACGGAATTTTTTGAAAATTGTTCATCGAATCTTCCCAAAATTTTAAGTATTTTGAGAGCTATTTAAGATCTGATTATTTTTAAATCCTTTTGCTGTTAGAAAGGAAATAAATCAGCAGTGTATCTAATGTTTTTTTTTTGTATTGTTGGTATATCTCTTAAGGTATATTTCTTTCATTTCTCGATATATCTACTAAATACTCTCAAAATCGTTGAGATATATAATTCATTTCATCGCTATTTGCTAAATAAAAAAAAACTCTCTTATCTTGCCGATAAACGGAACAGTCTACCTGAGTCTAGCCATAAAAACAAGCCACGGTATGAGATAAGAGCCATTTGGGATTTTTTATTTGGCAAATAGAGATGAAATAAACTATACAAGTTGTGACATGGTCAACATGATTGAGATCTGGTCTGCCTGGAGGCTAGTCTAACGCTGCATCATTTAACCTGCCTGAATATTCCCTCGTCCCCCGTCCCCCGTTCCCCGTCGAATAGTACGAGCTGCCCTTGCATTTCATTTATACCGTCAAATAGATGAATGGAAGGATAAAATGGAGAAATAAGAAATATATAACAAAAATTTAAAAATAAAAGGAGGAACGAAGGAGGATAGAAGGCAAGAAAGGGAGAAGGGAAGAAACGAGTAAATAGTGAAGGAGACCTGAAGAAAGAATGACATAAGGAATGGTAAAGGAGAACCGAAAACAGGAAGAAACAAAGATAGGGGAATGTAGAATTAAATAAGGGAAGTATGGAAACAAGAAATTAATAGAGTATAGAGTATAATAAATATAGACCAGTTTTCCACAAAACACCAAAACACCAAAACACTATACACTACACTCGACGCGCGTTTCGCCAACAAAGTTGGCATAATCTGGAGATGATTAGAACTCAATCGCGCGTTGAGTGTAGTGTTTTGGTGTTTTGTGAAAAACTGAGTCAGTGTTAGCTTCACACAAAAGGTTTCAATCTACTCCAGTAATAAATATAGAAATGAATTATTAATCAAAAAAGGATGAAGAAAGAAATAGAAGAGGGACAAGGACGAAAAGAGGAAAGGAATATGTAAGAAAGAAGAAAGAAAGAGAGGAACAGGCAAAGGGGGAAGAGCGAGGGAGAGAAATAAAGAGAGGAAAAAAAGGAACATGTAGAAAGAAACGAATTAATAAAGGGATAAATGAAGAAAGACATAATGAGATAGATAAATCAACGAATGAGGAAATATAGAAAGTAATAAATGCAAAATCAAAGAAATTAAGAAATGCATAAAAGAGGTTTATAATAATAAAATAAATACGGAAAAGGAACGTAGAATGGAAGAAAATGAGAAAATTGGAAAGGACGGATTGAAGAGTGGAAGAAAGGAAAAAGTAATGAATTATTACCTTTACAAAAAAAATAAATAAATGCTCAAACAAAACTAATTAGCGAAGAACACAGCAAGTTTTTACTTTTTAAATGTTGTTTACAATATGTTTATTCATGCGTTTATTCATTATGGGTGACTTCTGCGCCTAATTGCATTATTATCCATACGTAAGACATTTATCATTCCATACACGCTATAGAAGTTTGTTTAATGAGTTCGTTTTTAATCGCCGATTAAAATTGATGTTTGTGGTGAACATTAGAAAGTATAGTTGGGAGGATATATTGAAACACAATTAAGCTATATTAAGACGTCGGGTAAAAAATAATGTAAACCATTTAATTAACATATAAAAGCTATAAGTACACGCTGTGCTATCAAGTTTCGAAGGCGGAGCTGACAAGTAACTAAATATATAAAAATAGTTAACCTGCACTTGCTATGCCATGACGTAGGAGATATTCTTTAATAAAAGTCATTAACATATATACATACATTACATAACCCGTTCTATATCGTATTTAGTTTTCACTAAGTGGATGTCGGCTTGGTTAGTTGGGTGTCGTGGCGTCAGTTGGAATGTTTTGTTGGGATCAGGAATTTCCAAATTAAGTGATAATTGAACGAAATTACCTAATAAAAACATGCTTTTGCCGAACGTCTTCACTATTATGAGAATTAACAACAGATTATCTAAGAATTTTGAAATTTGATGACTATATTATCCTAGTTTAATAAAGAATTATTTTTGTATTTTAGGATTGTCGGAAATATAGAGTAAGAAATACTTTATATAGACTGTGCAAATTTGGAAAAGGTAGACAAGATTGATCTTCTACTCCCCTGGATTATGTAAAGAGTTCTATATAAAGTTTTATCTATTTCTAACATTCAAATGTGTATCTATATCAAAGCCACCATTAGTCGACGCCCCTTCGGCCATCCCACTATGTGGGTGTATTGAAGAGGTTCCATTCCCACATGTCCACAGTCTCATCATCAAGATTACATCATCAATACATAGGACTCAACATAGCCCATAATATGGAGATGTTTATTTAGCCTACAAGGGTTTAGTCCAGCAAGGGTTCTTATTAGGACGAAACAAAGTCAAGCAGTAGTTTGCTAGTTTGAAATAAGGTGTAGTTAATACCAATTAGTATACTCTTATCAGAACATTTGTATACAGGCCGAATTGATACTGTAAAGACCATCGTAAATATATCAATGATTTTTTTTTATTAATCCCCTGCTTACTATCTTTTTCTGATCACCTACAGTATTCCCATAACCTCAATTTGGAATACTGACCCGCGGGCGCCTGGTGACTCACCAATTCGAAGGTCTAGATCTTCACAGAATATCCCATACCTAGACCATCATTCTTGAGCCACCAATGTCGACTGAAATGCGCGGTTTCTCAAATAGAAAAGCGAAGGGAATTCTATACACAAAAGGGAGTTGCTTGTCTGCCTCTTCCCGACGCGTGCTGTCTCGTAGCCCATCTGCTCGATATTCATAGATTTCTCGTCATCCTTTGAGCATTCTCCTCTACGTATAAGTCAAGGAGAAAAGCTTATAAAGTTGCTGTGAATGTGGTCTTCATCGTACTATAATGGTTAGACAAGCTACTCTTGGTAACGTGTTGTAACTTTAGTGCAATCATGTTTTGCCAGTCTCTAGACTGCCAGACAATTATTTCATCTCATATTTATAGCATTGGCTTCACTACAATTAGGCATATACATCCGAAAGGTGGAACTGGAGTTTAATCTTCGTGATCTCCCTTCTGTACGACGGCATTACATCCCCTCGCCTGTTCGAGTTATGATCGAAAATAGTAACCAGATATTTTACATAATTTAGTAGTTTGAACATTGTATGCTGTAGCTGAAATATCTTGAGATTATCCAGCTTCCTTTTCCTAGCTTATGAAGCAAACTTCGTTTTATATCGACTTATAGGCAAGGATCTATACACCAGTTATTTTTTTACCTCTTCAAGACGTTCATTTATCAGAATAACTCTAAATCATTCACATAACACATCAAATATAGGAATGAGCTTTATTGACGAGTTATAAAAGACCGTTACTATGTTACATAATAGAGATGGCAGTACACCACACTGAGGATATTCTGGTGATACCATTCGCTTTACCTCCCCATTGCCTACATTTATTTGAACTCCCTTCTATTCATACCTATGTTTTATTAGAGGGAAGGAACGCTGTGTCTGAAGACCTTTCGTACGTCTAAAGGTCATTTTAACTAAAAGTCTAAAGTTCAATTAACAATTAAATTGGAATAACCGTCAAATTAAATATATGCAAGAAAAATGCTGTGATGTGGAGTTGAATATGAAAATTAGTACGTTAAATTATATAGGTTAAATAGAGCATATTATGCGCTATTATAATAATGGCGTAATTATTCTTGTAATCTGCAGATGTAACAATACTCAGTGTATGGTAGGTCCGAATCCCACGAGAATTAAGACTGTTTCCACTACGTACTTTACTCCCTTCGCACAACACCCTTTTTGACGGGGTGGATGTCATATTCTTTTTATTTTTTTTCATATATTTTTATAACCCGTATGATTTCTTATTTATATTTTTTTCTGTCAGATCGTGAACCCAAGTTTTCCACAGCACTCATACATTTTTTTTTATTTTGAACAACTGTTTCTCAAAAAAAAAATGTTTAAAATTTCAATCTCGATTTTTTTTTCTGAAAAAGGGTTTGAAAATATTGTGAGATATATCCTGTATACAAGTTATTATTGTATTATAAGATTAAGTAAATAATAAAATCTACTCACTTTACAATATTGTATAATAATAATGGACGCAAAGTGAATGACAACATTGACTTTTGAGGAATTCCCTCAACCTTGACCTTGACTATTCGTTAACACCTACACCTAGCAAACGATGTATTCATTCTCAATGGATAACGTTTATGACAAATAATTGCCGATTTTAGATGATGGTTGGTCACATATCCTTCATAACGTATTTCAATTATCTGAGAAACTCAGCGCAATGGATACTCACAAGTAACTCTTATATATTAAAATGAATGATAATTTTAATATATAAGAGAAGTAAATGAGCGAATAATAAAACCAAATTAGTGTCAAACAAGATTTGTTGAATCTCAAAAAAAAAGATCTTTTCACAAAAAAAACTGATAGAATTAAATGATTTTCTAATTACCGTAAGTGATAATTTTATAATGAAAATACACATTTCTGGTAAAGAAAAATTACCCAAATGAGGAATAGATACTGTTGACTAAGAAAACGCTATTTCTTATCATAAATAAACTGTTCTCTCGTTGTAGAAAGCTGAATTCATTGACAGAATTCTAATTATAATCCACACAGTACTAACTTATTCACAACATCCTCATTCCAGCCTTTTCCCAACATCTTTGAAATGGAAATCAAAAGTGATAGGGATTTCTCATTTGTATGGATGATCTACATACATACAAGGTGGGACAAAGATAGGTAACCCATTTATTTTTCAAATATTGTATTTAATAAACTCAATATATTTTTTTAAACAAAAAGGTGATTCTTTTTAAAGAGATTTGTGAAAAATAATGTCTCGTATGTGACCGCCTTCTTCTTCTTCTTCTTCTTCACACAGTCGTGCCCTAACCACTACATTTTCCATCACTATCGTCAAAGTTTCTATTGATTCTGCCCGAATTTCGTTCCCAATATTGTCTTTCAGTTCTAGAAGTATCCGCGGTTTATTTTTGTATACTCTTTCTTTCAGATACCCGCAGAGAAAGAAATCGAAGGTCTTAAGTCGGGCGATCTTGAGGGCCAGTTCAGGTCACAATTTCAAGAAATCATTCTGTTAGGAAACGGTTTTTTAAAAGGGCAATACTCTGCCAGAAGTGTGACATGTGGCACTGTCCTGCTGAAACCACAAATTCTTGGGCTTTTAGAAAGCTGGAAATAAAACTTCTCCAACCATTATTTGCTAACGCTCTGCATTGACCGTCATTGCGTTACCTTCATTATCTTCAAAAAGATATGGCCCGATCACTCTAGTTGAAGTTATTCCACATCAAACAGTTACACGAATTGGATGCAGCTCTTTTTCTTGAATTACTCGAGGATCCAGTCGCCCAGAATCACATATTCTGTTTGTTAACATGTGCAAATCAAAGTTAACAAAGTGCAAATCAAGGTCCAATACCCATCTCAGGCTAGTCCCGGTCAATTCCAGTTCATTTGATCGTCTTCTGTTGAACTTGAGGAATAGTCATCTTCGTCATCGTCATCATCACATGCACTCTCCATTACTCGCTCGCTATTCTCCGGATTTCTACAAAATGAGGTCTACCTATTTTTCCAATTTATCTTTATGTCTGAAACAAAATGGAAACAATTAGAAAATAAGAAACAAAAGTATTGACAAAAAACAATTAAAATTGGTTTCCTATTTAAGGCCTACCCTTTACATGACATAGACCTCTTGTAATTTTTTTCTGATTCTGATTCACTATTATTTAAAAAGCAATATTTCGAAAACTATTATCTCAAATAAAAAAATAGTACCTTCATGAAGACGACAAGACGACTTTTAAAATGCAGTCGATCCCACATGCAGTTTTAAATTTTAGGGGTACAACTCTACAACCGTTTAAGGATTGCACTAATAAAATACAAAATTGTTCTCTCTAGAAACAAAATCAACGAGCCCGACCCTACTGAAGTCCCAAATAAAAAATGTTTAAAATTGGCTCCGTCTCGTCTTCGATGACTCACCCTGTATCTCAAGGCCAGGTAAATACTGTAAGAGAAATATATGTGGGTTTTAGAAAATACGCGAATTTTAGAAAATTCATTAATATGGCAGTCAGTCTTATGTCAACATGTACAAATTTTCGTGAACACAAATTATATGAATGGCAAACTTAATGCCGTTGAAATACTATGCACGGTTCTCACGGATTAAGAGTCGCCTTATACGCATGCTGCATGAATTATACATTATTTAAATAAGGATAATCAGTTCCGGTCCAATTCGCGAGGACTATTTAACAAAACGTGTCATTAATAAGCATGGACGAAGATATGAATGTTAAAATTGGCGTAAAATGAGGATATGGACCATGTATTAAAAAAAAGACATATCCAACGAGAAAAATCATAGAAATAAAAATATAAGGTAGTAGTATAAGTCGAATAATTTCTAATTAAAATTCGTATTATGTCGTTTTCGTATTTATTTTACAAATTCTGTCATTCAATTCCAATATGTAACTCCATATAACTGTATAGTATTGTATGTATCTTTATTTCTTAAGATACTATAGGAGCTGGCGAACAAAACGGTATAATTACACCGAAATTAAATTTTACAAGAGAAGCAAAGGACTGAATGATATACTTACATTGTGCTTGTGGCGTGGTTCTTTATTTACCCATGTGGAGTTTGTGACTTTATTTGACATATGTTAAATCCAGATTCCTATCTCTATATACTGAGGTCAATGTCTATTTCCTCACAAACGCAACCTCCGTCGAGTCCATCTTCCTGACATCCTCCTTCATCATTTCCCTCTCATCCTTATCGCTTTCCTGTGGACTCCCTAAAATTTCTTTATACCAATTTAATTCTTGATACTGTTTCCAGTTTTTTCCAAAATGCTTTTGTAACAAGACTATTACATATTTAGCTTTCTATCTCTTCAATTCATTTTGTGACAGGTCCCTGTTCTTGTCTTGTAAAATTTTTAGGTTCTTGTGCCACGTGGGATGATCTTTGTTAGCTTTGTTACTGTAAAAACTTGTTTGCCCTTCTTTTTGGATTTTTTCCTTCGACTCCTCGAATACCGCCTGTTTATGTATTTTTAAACGCTTGAGCTCTCTTATACCTATCCAAGTGTTATATACATCACCCAGTCATTTAATGTCATACAATTCCCAGTCTTCTCCCAACAACTTCACGTCTCCAGATTTCCTGTATATCTCAAAGTATTTTTCTTTGGTGAACAACAATAGGTGTTTGCGTGTTTCTTTCTCCACTCTGCCGAAAACCCGATCAGTAGGCAAATAGATGTGTCCTCGTACGGGAAAGGCGATGGTCACATCAACCAGATCATTACAAGAATAATGTGCGAATTTTTATTGTGGTCTCGATAAATCGAAGAACTTTCATATACAACATATCCTGCTGAAGAAGGTAGGATTGCTATAAAAATATACATATACAGGGGTGTTAGAACATTGGTTGTGATTAAGAGGAATATTATAGATCTGCTGTATTAGTGAAGACCTCAGGAACATTGTCAAGTGTTATTTAATACTTTCTAGACTATTAAAAACATCTATTGTGTTAAGCATTTGTTCTTTAAGAATGTCTATTAGACATAATCATATTATGCATAATCATTAATTTTAGGATATTAAGGTGATCATAGAGATTTAGAGAAAACCATTATTAAATTATAGTTTAAAGAGAATTTTTATAGTGTTTTATATTCTATATAAATGTCCAGTTACATTTATGCAGCGACTGTAACATACCTTTTTGGTTATTTTGGACGGTGAAATTAAATTATTTACGACGTAACATGAAGCGATACGTACAAATTCGATAAAATAATCACACAAAACACGTACAGACTGATTTCTCTGTTTCACAATATTCAATGGATTGTCGCTTATTGGCGGGAATGATTTTAATAAAAATTTCACACCTCGGGAATTAAAATTTCATGGTAAATTAAAATATAATGCTCACACTGCATCAAACATAATTAATACGTAATAATTAGAGCGGTACACTTGGCTTAAAAAAATGCCTTGTTTTAATAAAGTGAGAGTTTAAGATACATATATAAAATATTTAGTATAAAAATGTAAAATATGCCGCAGTAGACCTAATAAATTAAGTAAATGATGGGATAATAAATTGTCTAGGGATTCGTGACCTTCAAAACAGTTTTTCTTGTAAATATATTTATTTGGGAATATTTATGAGGTCCAAACTATTAAAATTGAAAAGTGTGAATATCGACTGTATCGAATGTACACAGAGTTCGATCTGGCCAAGCATTGCATCCTTTTCCCTCCGAATGCTGCCTCACTGTTTCTTCTACACATACATAGAGAATCTTACACATTTTCCTATTTTTGACAAGCTATATATACTAGTATACATAATATCTATTCGGTAAAATCTGAACATTCTTAATGAACTCAAATGCTAGGAACCTGTATTCTGACTACGTCTTCCCTGGAAAAGCAGGGTTACCTATTCAATAACGTGCACATATTGCGGTGTTCCGCTAAAATGCGGTGTCCTTTGCAGTAGGAATTTCCAGTTAGAGGAAAATTTCAGCAGGAGTTCAGTTTCTTTGTTGTTCTAAAAGATATTATTGTTATGTTCACCATTACATTATATGTTATACCCATATTTTAAATCTTCTATTGCTTGTGTGAGGACTTGTTTCACACGCAGTTGCTAATTAACTCGATGTGATTAGCTGCTTTGATTTTTTGTTCGAGTTACAAATATATTTTATACACATCGTTGTGCTTCGCCACAAGTTTCTCTGGTAAACCGCTAAAATAAACTGAACAGTTATTTCTCGTTAAGAAAATCGGCCACTGGTGGTATTTCTATTACAATCCTATTGAAATTATTCTTCTTGCGGTTAATTTAATATGCTCCTAGTAACTTGACGATTGTATACCTTGGTATCCTAACTAGATTACAAACGTGGGAAAGGAATTCTTTCTGTGTGAACGTTGATTATATTTGCAGTCCATCCGTTGCAACACGAATTTCATAATAACCTTTTGCGATGTAATTTAGGTTACGATTAAGCAAATCGCAATAATATACCTCTAGAAGCTTCGGATCAAAAAACAGAAGTTACCACGTTGTTCGCAAGGGTCGATTTACTGTATTGATTTTGTCGAAATGCCGAAATTCGAACGAAAAGCATTTCGTATATCGACCTAAAATTTTCGTGACACACACACGAAAACAGCCGTTTAGTAAATAGAGATATGAACAAGTTAAATCTTATTTATAAACAAAAGAGAAAAGCTAGGGTACACCTGTTATTAGAGAATATTAAAATAAACAGACGTTAAAGTGCTTTACTTGATCTGTATAAACTTTCTGATAAAGTAAATTTAAGGTTAAACAATAAGAAAACCGTATCAGCTGTCGATGGATATATTTGGCTGACTTTAACATACTACGTCTGAAAATTTCTATCCGTTCTCTTTAAAAATATCGCGATCTAATATATTTTTTATACATCTTTGTCCTTGAAATTAACACTAGGATAAATGTTTTTGTCTTGATTGTACTGAGACATTTACCAGTTTGTATAGTGTGACCCACTTATATCGTCCGTATTTTAAATTCATACAGTAGGGGTATGTTAAATGATAAAAAGAGGTTATTAGGATCAATTTGCAGTTGAGCTTTTCTCAAAGTTTTTTGGTGAACTTAAAGGCCTAATATATATATATATATATATATATATATATATATATATATATATATATATATATATATATATATATATATATATATATATATATATATATATTGTATAATTAATGGGCACAGAACATAACCTCAATATTTTCAAATGGAACGCTCTGTATATTATTACACAGTCTGATGGAGAATATCATTCCGAATTCACACATGTACACAGTGTATTACAAATCCATCGGATACATTAAGTTTTTTTTTGTAAGTGACATTATTAATGTTAATATTATAGAGAATAATAGATACATATGTTTATCTGGATATATGATTTTCTAAATAATTAAAGAGGAGTAGAAAATTTTTCTATATATGTGATCACTTTTATAACTTTCTTAGTTAAATATGTGTTAAACAATTACGATTCAAGTAATTAGACTTAACGACATGGCAGGCTATGGAAATAAAAAATTGCTGTTTTAGATTGTTACTGACAATTAAATTTAATTACATTAAGTAATTAAAAGGCTTCTCATTTCAGAATCACCAGAATCATCACAAATAATCTCAAATTAACAACAAAAACTTGTGTTCAATCCCGATGAAAGTATGCAACGCCTTTGCAAAACAGTTCCCTTTACTTTTTTGATTAGCAGAATTAATATTGCGACACATCATCCACTCACCAGAATTTTTGCATAATTTTTTAGAGTAATATGCCGGTTCAATTACTAATGTAAGTTTTCTAACGCAAACCGCCAGCAATTGTAAATATAATTAAGTATTTTGGTAACCACATTCGGAGACCACTATTAATTTAATTTACTACTCTAATTATTTTCTTTTTTTTTTTGGTTTAATAACATTGCAAATTATGGTGTGAATGGTGTATCGTTAACTCAGGTAACTTGAAAACCATCTGCTAGGCAACTCTGGAATTATTTACTCTCAGAGGATCTGGCCATATCCAGAAACGTCCATGTGATTTCGGATTCGAATCGAAAGTCAAGTAGTCATGTGAAACAAACAAATCTATTCGAATATCGATCGGTTCGAATAAGAAACAACATATCCTGCTGTGGTAGCAGGACATGTTGTTGTTGCTTACATTATTCTAATGGAAATATGAATATCGTTCGTGATTAAGGGGAATAAAATACATATGTGTGTTGTAAGAAATTACTCATCGTGGTTTAGTGTACGAGTATACATCTCTAGAATTCTATATTGCGTTCATGATTTGTATCAGATTTGTTTTTATAATTTTCATGATATGTAAGTGCATGTGTAGGTAACCACGTTCGTCAGATTGTTTACGTTAAGCGATCGAAACATAACGCAACAAAATCAGTTTTTTCATATATCACTCACTATGTATTACGGCATCCAAGTGAAAGTCCAGTTGATTTACATAAACCGAACTGCCTTGACCATAGCGGCTTTCAACTAGACAAAGCAACTACGTCTACACCTGCAACATAAACCGTGCTCGCTTCAAGTGCTAGCCTAGCTGAAGCAACATTGCCCATAATGCGCTTGTTACTTTCACCGAGTTCTTACACTACATAAATAGACTGATTGCATATGAGAATATTTGATTAAATTTAATGTGGAGCTGTAAATGAGTTCGTGTTAGTGTATTTCGCAAAACTGGCTCCACGACTTATAAAAATGTACTGGTAGACCAGCCGTTCCCACAGAAGAAGTCATTAATGACGTTGGTCAACAAAGAGCCTACAAAACTTCTGACACGCCTATCCCAAAAAACTGGAACATCCTGGACGATTGTAAGGAAGAACTTGGACATGCATCCATGTATGATGCAATCATAACAAGTTCTGTTTGCTGGCAGACCACCCCAGGCGTTTTAGTTACTACCAGTAGGTTGTTAATAATTTGATGAAGGACCTGATAACTTTAACATTTTTTTTTTCTGATAATGCGTGGTTTCCTTTCTCAGAACACGTTAATTTTTAATATATACGAATGTTGAGCACTTTCACCACATCGATCACTGATCATTCACATATTTTCGTTGAATTTCGACTACATCCTCACAAAATTGGTGATTGGATGACAGATTCTCGCGGAAGAATCTGAAAGGGCCTGTTTCTTGTCGACTTCACCATCAGAAACAGAAACAACAACTGACTGAATGTGATCAAGAATATCTGCATGAATACTTTCAAGAAGACTGTACAAGAGCACATGCGACACGGCGCACTATAGTATATAAAATAGGACAGTATGTTCTTATTTACATTGTCCGAAATGTTGTGCAAAATTTGACGCCAATTTTAAGGGGAATAAAATACATATGTATGTTGTAAGAAATTACTCATCGTGGTTTAGTATATATGTTACACTAAGAGTACGTATAAAGGCAAATGTACACCGCCGGAAAATATATACTTTTGTCTGCCTTGTCGATTTGGATGATGTTCACTTTGACCGGACAATGTACGCATTCACCATATTCGTACTTTGACCGTAACATATACATCTCAGAATTCTATATTGCGTTCATGATTTGTATCAGAGGTTTTTATAATTTTCGTGATATGTATGTGCATGTGTAAGTTGACATTCGTCAAATTGTTTACGTTAAGCGATCGAAACATAACGCAATAAAATCAGTTTTTTCATATATCACTATGTGTATTACGGCATCCATGTAAGTGAAAGTCCAATTTATTTACATAAACCGAACTGCCTTGACCATAGCGGCTTTCAACTAGACAAAGCAACTACGTCTACACCTGAAACAGAAACCGTGCTCGCTTCAAGTGCTGGCCTAGCTGAAGCAACATTGCCCATAATGTGCTTGTTACTTTCACCGAGTTCTTACACTACATAAATAGACTGATTGCATATGAGAATATTTGATTAAATTTAATCTGGAGCTGTGAATGTGTTCGTGTTGGTGTATTTCGCAAAACTAGCTCCACGACTTATAAAAATGTACTGGTAATCCAGCCGTTCCCACAGAAGATCTCATTAATGACGTTCGTCAATAAAGAGCCTACGAAACCTCTGACATGCCTGTCCCAAGAAACTGGAACATCTTGGACGATTGTAAGGAAGAACTTGGACATGCATACATGTATGATGCAATCATAACAAGTCCTGTTTGCTGGAAGATCACCCACTACGTTTTAGTTATTACCATCGTAGGTTGTTAATAATTTAATGAAGAACCTGCTAACTTCTAACATGTTCTTTTCTGATCACGTGTGTGTAAAATATGCGAATTTTGAGCACTCTCACCACATCGATCACTGATCATCTACATATTTTCGTTGAATTTCGACTACATCCTCACAAAATTGGTAATTGAATGACAGATTCTCGCGGAAGAATCTGAACAACTGACTGAATGTGATCAAGAATATCTGCATGAATACTTTCAGGAAGACTGTGCAAGAGCACATGCGACACGGCGCACTATAGTATATAAAATAGGACAGTATGTTCTTATTTACATTGTCCGAAATGTGGTGCAAAATTTGAAGCCAATTGTACACCTAACAGGGTACATATAGGCAAACATTTTTGTGTGAAATCGATACTGCAAGGCCATGGTAGAATTTTATTATTTGCTGGTGTGAATATTTGTACCAGCAATGGAGTAAAATCAACACATCTGGTGTTTACTGCATCACCTTTTGGTGAAAATGGTTTCTATCAATCATACATCTTCTACTGTCCATATTCTATAATGAAGGAAAATGAAACACCATTGAAACAAAATATATGTACTTTATTATATTTTTCTATTCAACATACAAAGTTAATTTCTTATTTGCACTAATGAAATATCGGTATATTTTATATGTGTGTGCTAGGACAAGTCTGGAAAATATTTATATATTTGTGAATAACACAACCAAATTTCTAACTATTATATTTGAAATGTATATGTTCCCAAGAGTGGGAACAGAGCGGGGTGCGGGGGTGTATAGGCGAAGCGACGGGATAGGTAAAACCTTCCCCTTGGGCAAATACACTACCGCACTCCAGGCCGAGCTAGTTAGAATTACATACGGTGTTCTGGGGGCCGACCAAAATCGGACCTAGGAGAAGGTATGTATCTGCTCGGATAGCAGGGCGGCGTTGGCAGCCCTGAATTCAGCAACGACAAAGTCGAAGCTGGTCTATAATTGCTATGAAGCATTGAACCACTTGGCAGGGAAGGGACCGGTGGAACTCTTATGGATACCTGGGCATAATGGCATTAAGGGAAATCTAATTGCAGATGACCTTGCCAGACTAGGGACCAGGGAAAACCTCTATGGACCAGAACCTGCAGTGGGAATAAGTCGAAATCTGATCAGAGACCGCATCGATGGCTGGGTAAGAGACCAGCACAATAAAATATGGAGAGGAGTAACGGGTTGTCGAATAACCAAACTCTTCATCGAATTGAATATAAGCACAAGCTGAGGCTGACTGAGCTGATAGCCCGGCCTGCAGATACTGTAAAGAGGACGAGGAAACCTCGATTCATTTTCTTTACACCTGCCCGGCACTGGAGGAGAAGAGGTATCTTATATTAGGGACCCCTGTTATCCTAGAGGAGGCGAGGCTTAAGGCGGGGGACGTGCCTAAATTGCTCCTTTTATGGGATAGCATTTTTGGATAATGACCCGGATAAGAGGGGATCGCCAAGGGACTACCCATGCGATCAGTGGCTGATGAGGCCCAAACTCAAATAATCAATATAAATAATAATCAAATAATAATCAATAAATCATATAATAATATAAATAATAAATATTTGAAATAATAGTTGTATAGGGTGTCTCAGTTGGAACTATGGGATTTGACTTGCTCCCTATTTGTGTGCTCTCAAAGATAGGGCGTCAATATTTAACATGCGACGTCAACTAATAGTTTGCGTACGACTGTTTTATGAAAGTGAGTGATCATACAGTTGCATTAAGAAAAATTCGCACAAAATTAGGACGAAATGAAATACCTACGGTGTTAATAGTTCGTAACTTAATCAAGAAATTTGAAGAGACGGGTTCCGTTATTCATAAGGCAACACCAATAGGTCCTCGGTGGTTGGTTAGATGAAAATGTTGCTGCACTGAGAGGAAGTGTACGGGAGTATCCAAACACATGAAATTCAACGTTGTGCACAATAAAGAAAGAAGGTGATGCTGATTTTTTCTACAAAATTTTGTCCAGCGATGAAGCAAAAAGAAATGCATCTACAGAGATGTACGGTTTGGTGCGCATTCTGGAGTGGTGGAATAATTGGAAAATACTTCTCTTAAAATTAAGCTGGTAGTGCTATCGACAACGGGGATCGCTATCGTGACATGTTAAACAATTTCTTCTTCCACCAAATTGATGATATGAATTTGAATACCATATGGTTTCATACCGAAAAAGAGAGGAGCCGACAAATGCGAGAACTTTAGAACGATTAGACTAACTTCCCACGCGTCAAAAATCTTAAGCAAAATAGTGCAGAAGAGGATGGAAAATAGAGCGGAGGAAATACTAAGAGAAGACCAATTCGGGTTATAATGTAAGATGGGAAAAAATGTTCGAGATACTAAAGAGCGCGGGAATGAAGTATAGAGATAGGAGAGTAGTACACAATCTATACAAAGAGCAAACAGCTATTATAGAAGTAGAATGGGAAAGAAGGGAAGTAGGTATTAGAAAATGAGTAAGACAAGGATGTACGCTATCACCACTAATTTTACTGTACATCGAAGAGGCGATTAATATGGTAAAATATAGAGTGGATTTCGGGATTAAAGTACAGGGACAGAAACTAAAAATGCTGAGATTCGCGGATGATATAGCAGTATTAGCATCTAGTAAGGAGGAATTAGAATAAGCGTTGAACGAAATGGAGGGAGTGTTGACAGAGGAATATGGAATGAGGGTGAATAAAAACAAAACTAAAGTGTTAGTGTGTAGAGGACGCGAGAGCAGAGTAAAAACGAAAGTAAAAATTAATAATGAAAGATTGGAGGAAGTTAAAGGCTTCACTTATTTAGGAAGTAAAATAAATTAGAATGGAAGAAGCGACAAAGATATAAAACAAAGAATAACGTAGGGTCGAGTAGCTTTTAACAAAAAGAAAGCACTTTTATGCTCGGGGGTAATAAATTTAGAAACAAGGAAGAGATTTTTGAAAACGTATGTATGGAGCACGGCACTATACGGTAGCGAAACCTGGACGGTAGGGGAAGCAAGATAGGAAGAAATTAGAAGCTTTTGAGATGTGGTGTTACCGAAGAATGATGAAAATACCGTGGATTGACATGGTTAGAAACGAAGAAGTATTAGAGAAAGTCGGCGAGAAAAGAAGTATGTGGAAAAACATAAAGAAGAGAAGAGATAGAATGGTAGGCCACTTGCTGAGACATGGGGGAATAGTCTGCGATATTTTGGAGGCAGAAATAGGAGTGAAGAAAGGCAGAGGTAGGTCTAGATTAGACTATTGCTCGCAAATAGTAAGGGCGTAGGTTGTAGCACAATTAGCGAAATGCGTAGGTTAGCACAAGATAGGAGAAGCTGGAGGTTAGCGTCCAACCAGTCTTAAGACTGATAACCTCATGATGATGGTTTCAACAAGGCAGTGCAACGTGTCATACAGCATGTGCAACCTTAACTCTGTTGCATACCAAATTGCTTGTTATCATATTGTCTCGCGGAGTGCTGACATCAATTGGCCTACAAGATCATGTGATTTAACATCACTGGACTTTTTTCTTTCGGATTATGTCAAAGGAAAAGTGTATGCCACCCGGTCAGCAACAATAAACATCTTCATACCATTAGAAACAGTAAAGCGTTACCACGCCACATTTTCAACAAGGCATTATTTGCACTTTTAAAATACTTCGATCAAAACTTTCAGACTTCAGTCCAATTTGAATCTGGCATGGAATATCTCTGAATACCACAGAACACCTACAATACATCAAATAAAGCCTGCGAAAGTGTTTAATACGCGTGCTCATTTGTAGCTCGCTTAATGTAGGTCAAGATCCTATTCGTTTAAGAAATTATATGCACATCTCCGATTATAAACACCCCATCAATAATATAAAGGTCGGTGATTACTTTGACACGACATTAACTCAGAAACCGCTTACAAAACGCAGAACAAATACCTGCGACCAGCCGGTGGGCTATTAATAAACTAAGGCAAATGGACCGGCTGAACTCTCGTGGGCTGTTGCATGACCAACTTTCTTAACTAGTTTTCGAGTAAAACGCATCTTCGTCACCCGCAAGCCGGCCGGTCGGGTTTTTAATCCATGCAAATTTATACGCTTGTAAATTCTGGCATGTTGAGGCGGTGAAATGTTTCCGGGTTTCGGTGCTTTGGAATGTTTTATTAATGGCATTCGGAAGAGCCGGTCAGGGGCGTACGCTTGTACATATTTGTACGTAAGTTAGAGCGCAATATCGGGAGGTAAATAAATGCGCGATTTATGTAAATGATAATATTATTAAAATGGGAACTGGTTTGGTCAGGAAAGTGCAATTTGTGAGCAAATTACACAGACTAAGAATGGCGCATTGATATGTAAAGGGTCTTTCAATAAAGATGCTCGATTTTTAAACGTAAATAAAATAAGTTGGGTGTGAGATATCCACTCAATTTTTTTTTTGAAAGAAAATTTTATGGCATTAATTATGAAATATAACGTCGTTCTAATGTTCGCCGCGGCTTTGCTTGGTGGTACCTATTCGGGAGGCCCAATTCTCTCGATAACTTTGTCGCATAAATCTGGTTGAATTTGCTGGATGGCGTTCGTTATGTTGACTATAAGGACATCAATTATTTACGGTTTATTCGCATAGACCTGCAATTTAAGATAGCCCCAAAGGAAGAAGTCTATAGGCATTAAATCACAAGATCTCGGTGGCCGGTTCAGGTCGCCGCTGCGCGAGATAACCATGCCCTCATATCATTTGTGCAGAATGTCCATCGTGACATGCGCTATGTGGCACGTAGCGTCGTTCTGTTGGAATCACACGTCGTCGGTAACCATATCATCCAGTTTAAGCCACAAGAAGTTGTTTATCATCGATCTGTAGCGTTCACCATTGATGGTTATGGAGATGCCAGTTTTGTTTTGGAAGAAGTACGGACCGATGATTCCGCCAGACCAGAATCCGCACCAAACAGTGACTTTCTCGGGATGCATTTGGTGCTTGTGTATCTCGTGTGGATTAGTATCGTCCCAAATCCGAAAAGTCGCAGAAGAGCCCAAGTTCCTTAAATTGACTACCTCGAGTTTTTCCGTACACTCTCACGAACAGCAGCGATGTTTTCAGCAGGCCTTGCATTTCAGTGACGTGCGGGTGTTGGCTGATTATTTATCAAACCGGTTGACTCGAATTTGGCCACCAAACGTCGAACAGTCGACTCGGCGAGGTGGTTGTGGTGAGGATAAAAATCACGTAACGCCCGGAATGATTCTCGAACGGAGCACTAATTGTGAAAATAAAATTTTATGATTTGCATACGTTGTTGAACGCTATAATCTTCCATGGTAGATGAAATGTATGATGGTTGATGGATGGTATGATTTGCCATACACTACCAAATAATTCACAACAAATTTGACACATGTTGCTTTAACAACATGGCCGCTATAGCCTAACAAATTTAGAGCGTCCCTACTAAAAGAGCCTATACAATACGACTGATAAAGAATGTAGTGATAATAAAACGCTCGCGTTCGATACCTTCTTCAGAAATATATCATAATATAAGCCAGTAATGAATTTATTTTATATTTAATTACCGTTTTGATCAATAGATGGCGCCACTATTTTAAAACTCATCATTAAAGTGCAATTTGTGAGCAAATTTCACAGACTCAGAGTGTTTTGCACTGACATGTACCACTGATAAAGAATATAATCATAATGAAAGACTTACGTTCGATACCTTCTGTCAAAATATAGCCAATAATGAATTAATTTTATATTTAATTGCCGTTTTGGTCAATAGATGGCACCACCATTTTTAGACTAAAAGTATACTTAACTCTAAAGTGTATTCATTATTTCAGAGGTATTTTAGAGGAACGTATTGAAAGTATCATTACATTTCTCGATAGTACAAAAAAAGCAAATTTAAATATTTATTTTTTCTAAATTTTCTCTAAATGTCAGTCATATGAAAAAAATGAACAATGCGTCCTTAACAGTAGTAACATTTATTTTCATTTAAAAGTTTTTTTATCTAATGCTCATCTAAATATAACAAAAAATGTCTAGGTCAAAGATAATTTTTCGTCCATCTGCGCTTATGTCACCCTTTTGAAATAATTCTCTCATAGTTTAATGAAAGATATAACCGAAGATTTAATTATGTACGATATGAAACACGCCAACATAATTCTTTTGACGCAGAGAAAGCTAGTTGGGTATTATCTGACTTCTTTTGGAGGCAAGAATGGATTGGATGCCCCCATTATTCCATTTAAAAAGAATTATCGGGTTAGACTGCTCCTCTTATCATCTTATCTTATACTATTCTCTTCTATGTGTAGAGCATGTGATTTGAAGGACGAAAAGCTCTCTGAACTCTCAATGAAACGACGAGCCATATCGGGGAACTACTTCCGAAAACAACCCATCTTTGTCAAATATCACCAAGTTGCTGAGGAAATGAGGTCGGTGTTTGGCGACAACGCTGATCGAGGTAGCACAATCTGTCCGATATGATGGCCTGAGTGCATGTGAACTATGTGTACCTTCCTCCGTATGGAATCCGAATCCGTTTCTTTAGTATTACTGCTAAGTTTAGGAAGTTGGTTCGACTAAATTCGCGATACTACTGTTCGTCATGAATAGAAAAAAGTGTGAGATTGTCTAGATATGCGTCGAAGAAAGGGTGAGGCAGCATTCGGAGGAAGGACACACTTTACACGCGGCCAGATCGAACTCTGTGTACATTCACATTCAATATGTATTCATCGATATTCACTCTGCAAAGGTCTCAATGCGACCAAGTAAAGATCAGGCTATTTACTCCACATCTCGTCAACACATAAATGCAGAATACGAGTATATGCTTTAGGCGACAGTTTTACTTTTTTCAAATAGTCCACCATCGTGCTTTGTCATAACCCATGGACAGGGTGGGGATGTTCTATCCACCTCAAAATCAATAGATGTCGTCTGGTAGGCGTCCCTAATCAGAATCAGTCAAAATCCGATCGATCCGACACGATTTAATTGAGTGATCGTGCTAAGAAAAAAATTTCTCAAATAGTCCACCATTGTGCTTTCTCATGACCCATGAACATAGTAGAGTGTGTTCTATACACCTCAAAATCAATAGGCATCGTCTGGGAGACGCTCCCGATTAGAATCAGTCAAAACCCGATCGATCCGACACGATTTAATTGAGTAATCGTGCCAACAAAAAAAATTCTCAAATAGTCCACCATCATGCTTTCTCATGACCCATGGACAGGGTGGGGTGTGTCCTATCCACCTGGAAATCGATAGGTGTCACCTGGGAGACGTCCCCGATCAGAATTAGTCAAAACCTGATAGGTCTTACACGATTTAGTTGAATTATCGTGCTTACAAGAGAAATTCTCAAATAGACCCATGGACCGGGTGGGGTGCGTTCTATCCACCTCAAAATCAATAGGTGTCATCTGGGAGACGTCCCCGATCAGAATCAGTCAAAATCCGATCGATCCAATACGATTTAGTTGAGTTATCGTGCTAACAAGAAATGTTGATGCCGACGACAACGACGATAATGACGACAGCGACACACACACAGTAAAAAATTTTTAAAAACTAGTTTTTTTTTGTTTTTAGGCCGAAAAACGAAAAATAAACGAAACATTTTTTTTTTCATTTTTCTTTACACGATTACATTACTTTTCCGCTAGTATAGTTGAGTCGGAAAAGTAAAAATATGAAATATATATCAAATGGCTGCGTGTTATCAGGGAATATTTTTTATCTGACTTTACTGGTACATATATTATATTCACTTGACTTTTTTTACTTTAAATAAGACCAGATATCTGTTATTTAAACATTTAATGCTTATTATATTTTAAGATGACAATAAAATTTATATCCTATAAGATAAAATTATCAAACCATTTACAATAGAATCTTGATTAATCTTATTATTATACCGTTACTTATTACAATTTCGTATGGTATTATGTCATAAATTTTACAATTTTTTTTTTTGGATTTATATTTTATTACAATTATTCCCTTTTATTGCTTTAGTATTATCGTGTAAAATATTCTTCTAAACGGAGTGAGTCTGAATAGTAGCTATTAGGCTTTTATAATTGAAACTATATTGGAACATACTATGGAAGAATATTCAAACATGTATTAGTTTTATACTAGAATTTCTAAGACTATTTATTTTACATCATCCATTCTCCAAATATTTATTAAGATAGCACTCTGTATATTCCTCTAGTCATATAATAATGATTTTCGTAACTGAATACAGACATTTCAACATATATTCAAAGCAGTTAGGGCCGTTAAATGCATCTGCAAATAGTAGAAAATTGGTTTAAAGTACCATGTTCTGTAATTTTGTACGCAAATTGTAAATCTTCCAATATATACCGCCCTTCGACTTGTTAAAAAACTGTCAAATGAATAATTCTGTAATATGTCCAACTTGCCAGGAGCCTAAACAATGACATTTTTGAAAACTGTCGTCAGTCGTTACTCGCCTTAATTTAAATGATAATTAATTTAAATTAAGTTGGTAGTGCTGGACATTGTTGATAAATATTTTCGTATATCTTATGCAGACTATACGATACTAAAGGGTGTCTCAGTTGGAAGTATAGGATTTGAGTTGCGCGCCATTTGTGTTCTGTCAAAGATAGGGCGTCAATATTTAACTGTTATCTGCAAACCATACGACGTAAACATATCATGATCATAGACTTGGGAACTATAGACTGAGCATCAAGGCCCAAAAAGTGTCCCTCTATTAGAGAGAGAAAGAAAACGCAAGCGTTCTTTCTGTCTCTGCATATTCTCGTAGGGTGGGGAGACGGAGAAATCATGCGGTAGATTGTAGAAGTGTTTAAATGTTAATGATCTGCACAGAAGGGAATTGTTTTCATTAAGTGTTCCGTGGAGAATGCTTACGAAACTTTTCCTACCCCCTATTTTCGAGGGTGCTGGAGACGAATCTGGCTTCAGTTTCATCCGCTCGGACACAGTTTTCGAGAAAATGAATTTTCCACTTTTCCGCATGAGGCCATTTTTTCTTATCAAATAACTTTCACTTTACACTACATAGATAGGCAATATTAATACGAGTAGATGCTACAACACTTCCTTTATACATATCATATATTAAACCGTCATAAAACCTATTAGAAACTTTCGATGTTGTTACTTCAAATGTATACAATGACGTGCAGTTGGCGTCGTCCATTGTAATTCGTACGCCCTCTGTGTCGTTCGATGAAACCACATAGATGGAGAGGCTCCAAAAAGCTAACTCTGAATATTAACAACTAAATACGCTGTTATTTTGAAGAATACTAACCTAACCTAACCTAACCTGACTGTCTACTTATTATGGTTAGGTTAGGTTAGTATCCTTCAAAATAACAGCGTATTTAGTTGTTAATATTCAGAGTTATCTTTTGGAGCCTCTCCGTATGTATGTGGTTTCATCGAACGACACAGAGGGCGTACGAATTACAATGGACGACGCCAACTGCAAGTCATTGTATACATTTGAAGTAACTAAACATCGAAAGTCTCTAATAGGTTTTATGACGGTTTAATATATGATATGTGTAAAGGAAGTGTTGTAGCATCTACTCGTATTAATATAACCTACCTACGTAGTGTGAAGTTAAAATTATTTGATCAGGAAAGTGGCATGTATTACGGAAAAGTGGAAAATCTATTTTCTCGAAAACTGTGTCCGAGCGGATGAAACTGAAGCCAGATTCGTCTCCAGCACCCTCGAAAATAGGGGGGTAGGAAAAGTTTCGTAAGCATTCTCCACGGAACACTTAATGTAAACAATTACCCGTATGTTTATAAAAAAATATTTAGTGCAACAATTTTTACAATAAACTAGTAAAATCAATGTTCTTTATACGCATAATCGTCATTATTCTCCTCCATAGATAAAATGCACATTTTCTCTTTTCCTCCTTGAAGAGGAGAAGTGAATCCCAACGTACCTGTATGTATGCGTCACTATCCTCTCCGCAAGCAGATTGAAGTGGGACACTAAACCGCTTGCGTTTTCTTTCTCTTTCTAATAGAGGGACACTTCAGCACAATGCTTAAAATACAGCAAACTCAGTCTATAGTTACTAAGTCTATGATCATGATAGCGTTCCCTGTTTACTGTGATAGCATTACCAGATTCATTTTTTCAAACGGTAATGGTCCACGGTAATTACTCCACTACTCCAAAATCGCGCACCACACCGTGCACCTCTGTGGATGCATTTCTTTCTTATGAACATCATGTGGATTTTCGGCACCTCAAATTCGACAATTTTGATTACTAACGTATCCGTCCTATCCACACCCATATATAGTACAGGGTATTGCATTTCGATTAATAAAGTTAGTAACAATTCAAAAAAAAAGAAAACGAAAGAAAATTGTGTTAAGATATGAATCAAAATGTGTCAATTGCAAATTACAAAATGACATCCGAGAATTTCTTTCAGAAACAAATTAAAATTATATCGAATTTGTTCCTTTCATTTTAAAGTCACTGTATATTATGTACCATATATTCATAAATCAATTACAACCATTCCTAATACTTATCTTTAAATCCTTATTATGGGTAAAGATAATTGTTCTAAAAGATCAGTAAATGACATGGGAACAATAACTTAGAACGTATCTCCAATTTTATCGGTAAATGCAATTGATTTATTTAATCCAACATAACAAATAAACGTACATGTACAACATGTAAGGTTTCCTCAAGGACACATTCTTCTTCCATTTATTGTTGTTACACAATAAAAAATGTTACACAAAGTTAAATACGCCTACGGATAAATAGATTAAAATAATTATAGTAGAACTGTGACTAGCGAGTAGGTATTGTGAATATATTACAGAGTGCCCCATTTAAATCGAAACATCCTGAAGAACTATTTGAAAAGTGATTTTACCGAAAACTCCTGAGAATTTTAGAGAAAATCCTCACCTCAATCATCTAGGACAAAATCCAAAAACTATATTTTTTCTTTGAAATATTCAGATACTTAATAATTTTCAGAAAATGGTCATGTAATACATATTGTGATGTAAATAAATACGTTACTAATATGGGATGAATTTAGGGCAATTATTTCTAAGAAAATTTAGTAATCAATAATGTTCTACACCGAGAAAACAATTTATTTATTGTCAATGACAAATAAATGCTAATTTATATAAAATAATTGTACTAAAATAGGTAAGAGTACAGGTGATATGTATTTACCAATTGCAAAAGTAAAATAAGTAAAAATTATCCCAAATATGCACTTGAATGAATTTAAATATAATATGCAAATCAGATAATCTATATGATATACAACTTCAGACTTTTAATTTACTTCAATTGTATAGCTCCTGCATTGTCGTGGCTACACCGATATCGGGTTGCTTTACGTCAGCGCAATATAAGCATTGATCGTTATAGCATATTTCAATAATTTGATACGTACTCAGTGCTTGAACATATGAAGGTCAAATAAACGCGTTTTCTTATTAAGACTGAACTTTCTCTATGTAGTTATTAATAACCTTCTATCATTAGTTCAATCTATACTGCTTATTGGACTTCATCGCACTGAGAAGAAATTGTTCTCTCGTAGAAAGATGATATATATATATATATATATATATATATATATATATATATATATATATATATATATATATATATATATATATATATATATATATATTTTAATTTTAATTCAACAAAACTTTCCAAAATTGTATTTAACAACGGTTATCTTCATTCAACTCATGAAAAAATATGTTATACATATGACAGTTCATCACTTTAAGCATTGAACATTAATTTTAACTAATCTAGATTATAGAAGGATTTAAAGAATGAAGCAAGGGAAAATACATTAACAGTACCTATAACTCTTGATACTTACGTATTTCAAGTATTTCGTGAAACAAAATTACAATTATAGTATAATCGAAATTAACATATTATTTATAGATTATCTTAAACTCAAATGACGATCTTGGACTGTAACGCAGGTTTTACTGCGTGTTCTAATGCCATTTAACCTCTTTACGTACACCGATCGAAATCATTGTACCGTTATATGCCATATACATGACCACGTTTTAAATATATGTATATATTTTTAAACATGCTTAATATATCTTAAGTGTGGGTAAATAAAACTCCGATAAATTTCCTTGTTATATTATGTAGAAATTCATGAGATGGTGTAAAAGAATTGTTTGGGTAGGTGAAGGAGGAAATATGCATGATTTGATAACTTTCACATAAATCCATGAGCGACAGAGAAGGAGGGGACAGTAATCCATGAGGACAAATATGAAAATTAAAAGAAAGTCGTCAATTTTCTCTGATAAAACTTGAACCACACAGTGTTGGTATGTCAATATCTAGCCCAAAGTACCACTTCCTTACCATACAGCTAGTACCACAACTGACCCGGACAGAAATACGGAACGTATTTCGCCAATATTAATTAATAGGCGTCAATTAATTGGCCTTGATGGGTTTTGTCGGCGAGTCGAGCGAGATTACCGCTCTTTACTCGCCCATTGTGTAGACCGGGGTCGCTGTACGAAGGTAAGCCGATCTTTTCTTCCGTTTTCGCGTGTCTCTACGCGAGAGGCAAGTGCCGCCCGCACGCAAGACCCGCGCGACTGGCAGCGGTTCGCTCCCCTCGACCTCCATTGGCCCTGACGCTTTTATGTGTCGCTGGCAGGGACTTCTTCTCGGCTTTTTCTTAATCTTTGGCCGCCTTGTTTTGCAGCCCACAAGCAAGACCCGCGCGACTGACAGCGGTTCGCTCCCCTCGACCTCCTTTGGTCCTGACGCCTTTAAGTCCCGCTGGCAGGTACTTCATCTCGGCTTTTTTCTTAATCTTTGTCGCCTTGTTTTGCCGCATCACTTTGCCAGCGTCAGCCCCCGAGGGGTGTCTTATCGTGGGCGCCGCGACCAGCACTGCGCCCAGGAATTAGGTCATATCAGGCGATCTTCCACGGCAATGCGAACGAACCACGTCGCTTGGATCGCTGTCAGGAGAGTGAGTCTTGTTACTCGGAATGGGTCCTTCTCTATTAGAAAAGGATCCCAGGATTTGGAGTCGGGCGTGTGTGAGAGGGAAGTCGTGTGTCTTTCCTGTAACAGAAAATAGTTAAAGGGCCGTAGGGCCCCCTGAATTAAAAAATGATTAGTGGAGCAATAGGGCTCAGCTGTAATAAAAGGTTATGTTTTACCTATAATGGAGGTCTACGAGATTATACTACCCGGATCGTAGATTTCTTGTGTCTTCCTGGTCTTCCTGGGTCGTAGTCCGAAGTTGCTCGGATGAGGGGGTTGTCATGGGCACCTGCTTGATAGTAGAGCTTCCGAGCCCTGGCTCGGATTTTCTCCGTCACAGTGGTGAAGTCTAGGTCTCGCCGAATGTTGATGTTCCTCACGTACCACGGGGCATCCACGGCACGGCGGAGGTCGACATTTTCAACGGCCTGAATCCTCTTCATGTGTGCCGAACGTATTTGACATTTTATACTAGAATAAAGTATTAATGGAAGAAGATATACACGATTTGACTACCTCCATCAGCTATAAGGAAAGATGAAACGCGAATACACAGCAGAGATCATTCGAAAATGTTGTCCAAGTGCAGATACATTAATAGTCCATGCCAAGGAAGGTTATTAGAAAAGTATATTATGGGTTCTATATTCCTGAAGGATTAATTAATTTAATTTGTAGCCCCTCATATTTCTTTATATTAATGCGACGTCTCCATAAGCTGGAGGGCCTGAAGAAACGTATACTAATCAATGAATTAGCATGGCCCAATAAAATAGCTGGCTCAGTCACCAGATCTGACACCCCTCGACCATTTTCATATGGATCTTTTGAATTGTAAGTGCACATAGCTAGAATCACTGGATATACCAGAAATCTAAATTATTCGTGTATGTGTTAAAATAATTAGAGTTAAAGTAAGAACTTCCAGTTTAACTGTAGATAAAGTTATGTTACTACGAAGTACTGAACAAACATTTTGAACATTTGATAAGATAGCTAGGTATTCTTTGTCTATTATTTTAAAGTAATAATTTTTTGTCATTTAATTTCTTCAATCAGTTGATTAAACTATTCAACTTAAAAACATACGTGTTTAATTAGAAGAATCACTTATTTATGATTTTAAAGTAAGTGAAACAATCATGACTTTCGTTAATTACAAGTTAAAATACACTTTAATGTTAAAATACACTTCAATTTTTTGAAACGGTAGTACGAATGATGCTCTTAACCTGATCACGTGACACCCATATTTTATCTGATTCCAAAGATATCAGGTGAAGGACTACAAAACCAACTAAAATTGTTTGAGGTAACATAGTTCAAATTGTTTGCTATTCTGAACAGCTAGATACTAATTCTAAGCCTACTTGCATCATATAGCCATATATGACGCAATCTTCATATATATATATATATATATATATATATATATATATATATATATATATATATATATATATATATATCTTCAATTTTATTCGAGTAGCCATCATTATTCATGGATCTAATAGCAACAGTTTTTTTTTTTATTTAGACATATTCCCTATTCCGGTCGCAATTGGCGACCAGGATAACCTATTCCCTGCAAATGCGTGTGTAAAAAAATATATAATGAACAACCATTAGCATGGTAAATTGTAGACGCCGATGAATTACCCTCGAACAATTGTTTATTTAAATTTCAGACTTTTTATACCTTTACGCGAGCACTTCCGCCTTATCTTAATTTACATCTTCAGTGAAAATGGTAATTTTTCTTCTGAAAATAATCGGTTTACAATGGCTGGTAGTTGCAGTTTAGTTTTACGAGCTATTAAGCTATTTTACTGTGACTGCAGTAATATGGAACAAAATTAGAGATGGTAAAAGTTGTATGTATAGTAAACAGAATAGAACATAATGGCTTTGTATCAGTAACAAGGCTTTTGTTAAAAAATACGGTTAAGTCTTTAGATTTTTTTAATTGTAAGAGATACCATTCTATCATATTTCAGTTGGATAATGAGTGACTTTTATTATTAGGAATTATTTGATTAAGTGACTTTTATTATAAATCAGAAATACAAATATATAAATTGGGAAGAATTACATTAAAAAATAAAATTGTCAAAACTATAATGTTTACAGTTATGAATTCTACAGAAACTCATCTCAGTGAGACGTATTATGGAAATTCGGAAATATAAATTATTACATAGGACAAACTGATATAAATTTTATGATTTGAATATTAGGACATAAAGATCTTACTAAATAAAATTTCGAAGCTGTATGAAAAATATTATGAAGAAGTTACTAATTACAGTGGGGTAAACAGTGAAATGAGTTCACTATTATGAACGATGACTAACACATCTTGTATCTACAATTATGAAACTTGAACTTTTTTGTTTATTTTTGCTATGGTTGATGATTTTTTATTATGGTTAATTTTGTTTTAAACAATATATTTTTTAACAGTCAGTCTTCTCCTGTACATATTCAAAAAAGGAAACATTTTTCACGTAGTATTTAATTTAACGTTTTAAAATTACTTCTGCCCAAAAAATAAACATAAAAATGTATGTATGACAAAACTGAACAACATTGATGATCTACAAAAGTACAAACAGAAATAAAAAAGTTCACCTTATATTTTAGAGAAAGTTACGTAAGATTATTACTATAGTCTATTACTATAGGCTATTGCCAATAAATAAATGGATAGCATACTGAATATCAATTTAAATTTAATACATTTGAATACATTCAAATGATCTTTTAACAGCCTCAGTTCAGTAAAATTAATTAAACTATGAATTAGATCACAAATGTTATATATCGCTGAAAGCATATCTTCAAGAATTCAGTAATATAAAAATATACAACCTGTTCCATTGAAAAGTATATCTTGTATAAGCCGTATTTCCATGAATCACCATATACAGGGTTTTGAGATAGTTCTGGTATAACTTTATATAAACAAAATAGTGTAGATGCACAACGGAAATAAGCAATATGATTTCCAGGGATAATTTTAATCTTAGGTTTATTTAATCGATGTTTAAATTATGTTATTAGTTTATCTCGTCAGAATAATAAGCGTCTTAACGTCGATTAAATTAATATCAGATTAAAACAGTTCAGCGATGTCAAAAATACAAGCCCTTAACCATTTTAAATAGTATGATAAAAAACGGTAAATAAATATGATTTGAAACTGACAGTCTCAAACCTGTATTTTAAAATGTGAGAGAGACTGTATTTTTCACAAAAACAAATTACGCTGCCAAAATAACTACAATACGTGCTTTGTTTTGATATAACTCTTACTGGTAAGTACTATTAAAATAAGACACGGGCTTAAAATTCCATATGCTAAAAAGGCTGTCGCGATTAGTAAAAGAGAGAAAGAGATTAGTATAAAGCAATAGTCGACAGAAGACAGCATATCAACGTCAATTGCACTAGCTGTATTTGCCTTGAACTCTATTATCTCGTAAAACCAAAAAGTTGTCTCGAACTTCAGATCCAAAGTAACAACCTCGAAATTCATATCTACCTAGAGAACCTCTGACGTTCGTATGAATTTTTTTCCGATTCTTTCTCCAGAAAACGTTTTTTTTTTTTGTGAAATAAATTGATGGGCAGCACCGGAATTTTAGTTAAAATATTAAAGTCTCAAAGATTACGCAAAATACTCTTGATATAACCTAAATCGACCCTTGAACACGATGGGAATTTCCATTTTAATGAGAAACTCTCTATTATCTCTTAAAACTGAAAAAAGTTTTCACGAACTGCAGATCCATAATAACAACCTCGAAATTCATACCTACTTAGAGAACCTCTGGATTTAGAGAAGATCCGAAGGCGCCGTCGAATTTCTCTATCTGTCTTATGTTCGTAAGAATTTTTTCGGATTATAATATTTATTAACCAGATTTATTGGCGTTTAGTCTTAAGGAACTTCACGTTCCTTAAGACTAAATGCGAATAAGTCAGGTTAATAAATTATTATAATTCGAAAAAAAATTTCCTTTTTGTATTTTGTATTGGATTATACGAGTATATAAAAAATCCATTTAGTATATTGTATTGGATTATAATTAAGTCTCTAATAGTGCGGTCAGTACCCTACTAAATATGCCATTGCAGAAACTATCCTGAAATAATTATACTTATACCATACACGATTAGTCGATCGATTAATTCCATTAGATTAAAAATGTACCTCTCCAAGCATTTCCTACAAACCTCTAAATTAACGCCAAAAATATGTTTATTGCATAAGTGGCGCCACCTTGAATATGCATAATTTCTTGAGAACACCAACAAAATTCATGTTAATGAATTCTGTTAGTATTCCTGGAATGAATTCCAAACGAAACTCATTTAAATTCCATTCATTCATATGCGATCTTTATTACTTTTATACAACAATCAAGCTCAAAAAATATACACCCACATATTAGCGTTACACATTTTTCCTACTTACGAGGGTGGGGTGAAAAGTTTCCGGCCTGACGAAGAAAAATGTTTTTTTTTATTTTTTGTTATTTTACTTTTCAACATAATCTCCATCAAGTCCAATACGTTTTTCATAATGGTGCTATAATGTAGTGATACCATTTTTTTAGAACGATTTGTCGTGCCCTTCAAAATACGCTTTTACAGCATTGATGACTTCCTCGTCGCTGACAAATCTTTTACCCCCGAGCCATGTTTTGAGGTTAGGAAACAGATGATAGTCGCTGGGGGCTAAATCTGGTGAATACGCTGGATGGAGGAACGGTTCGAACTTCAATTCGTTGATTTTAGCCATTGCAATGACTGACGAATGAGCAGGTGCATTGTCATGATGAAACAAGATCTCTTATCGAGATCTTATCGAGATTTGGCGAGATCTTGAAACAAGATCTCGCCAAATGAGGTAATTTTTTCTTCATTTCGTCACTTAGACGATTTAATAACTCTGCGTAGTATTTACCATTGATTGCTTTTTGGGGTTGGACTGAAGTAGGTAAACTCCAGTCCATTGTTTTGACTGTTGTTTACTGTCAGGAGTGCAAAGGTGGACCCAAGTTTCATCAATAGTTTTAAATCGACGCAAAAATTCGCTGGGATTTCCCTTGTACAGTACCAAATTCTCGGTCTAGACAGTCTTCCGGTGCAATTTTTGATCGATAGTTAGCAAACGCAGCACCCACCTAGCACAAAGCCTCTCCATGCACAAATGTCGATGTAAAATATTGTGTACACGTTCAGTTCACATCCCAGTAGTCTCAGTTATCTCACTCACTTTCAATCTGTGGTACTCTATCAGGATTTTATAAATTTCAGCAGTTGTAACATTAACTTAGCGTCCTGAGCGTGATTCACCATCAGTGCTCGTGCGCCCTTTCTTAAATTCAGGAATCCACTGTCTGGCTGTTGAATATGATGGAGAAGAGTCCTTCAGTGTTGAATCGATTTCATTTGAAATGGTATTAAACCTTTCAAATAGATGCATTTACTGACCGCATGCTTCTCCAATTTTCCATTTCACATAAGCAAGCAAGGCGTCTTATTCAATAGGCTGTCAAACATATACTAACAGAGCAATCGACCTGAAAGTTATTATACATGCTAGTCAGGGATAGTACCGTAAAATGCGGGTCAAGAATTAGACCTGACATGACGGCACGATCTCTGGCTCGGGCCGGAAACTTTTAACTCCACCCTCGTATATTCCCTTTTAAGCCACCCTTATACTGTTCAGGAATATGTTCTGCCAAATGGATCACATGTATTACTTTGTATTGGACGATATTTTACCGATTCAGATCATCAGTTAATACGAAAGTAATATATCTTCATTAACTGTAACTACGAGTAAATTCTTAATCACCACTGACATTTCTGGAACTACGTGGGAACCTGTATAGGTGTGAAAAGTTGTATGGAAAGCGAGTTGGGTTGGGCTATAGATAACCATAAGCGTATAGAAGTCTAGTCTTATATCCATTAATACAAATTGATCATCATAAGGATATTAGATGGGTGCCGTGTTCTCTTCGCAATATTAATATTGAGGTAATGTACGCATATGGCAAAGTACTAAAATAACCTAATATCATTACTTAATGTATTCTTTTAGTCGTCTAAAAGATATACATTGTTTACATGGGCTTCCATGATTAATATGTTAACACACACAACGGTGATAACATTTTATAGAAACTTCATTAATCATCTTTATTTTTTTATACTTCATATAATACTAAAATGGAACATAATTATTTTTAAAATGGTATGAAAATTATTTTTATCGCTTTTTTCTTTATATAAAATAATAGAGGGTGTTTTTGCATGCAAATACGTTTATATTATACTATGTACTGAACAATTTCTCAGATGGTACTGTTACGTTTTACTTTTCCGCACTCCACTATAAGCGGAAAAGTAATGCAATCGTGTAAAGAAAAAGTGAAAAAAAATTCTTTTTGGGTTTATTTTTCGTTTTTCGGTCTAAAAACAAAAAAAAATGGTTTTTAAAATTCCTGTGCTGTCTGTGTGTCGTCGTTGTCGTCAGCATTTCGTGTTAGCACGATAACTCAACTAAATCGTGTCGGATCGATCAAATTTTGACTGATTCTGATCGTGGACGTCACCTAGAAGGCACCTATTGATTTTAAGATGGGTAGCACACACCACCCCCCTCCCTTGGGTCTATTTGAGAATTTTTTTTTGTTAGCACGATAACTCAACTAAATCGTGTCGGATCGATCGGGTCTTAACCAATTCTGATCAGAGACCTCTCCCAGACGACACCTATTGATTTTGAGCTGGATAGGACACACTCTACCCTGTCTATGGGTCATGAGAAAGCACGATGGAGGACTATTTGAGAAATTTGTTTTGTTAATACGATAACTCAACTAAATCGTGTCGTATCGATTGGGTTTTGACTGATTCTGATTGGGAACATCTCCCAGACGAAATCCATTGATTTTGAGGTGGATAGGACAGACCCCACCCTGTCCATGGGTCATCAGAAAGCACGATGGTGGACTATTTGAGAAATTTGTTTTGTTAATACGATAACTCAACTAAATCGTGTCGGATCGATCGGGTTTTGACTGATTCTGATCGAGAACGTCTCTCAGACGGCATCTATTGATTTTGAGGTGGATAGGACACACCCCCACCCTGTCCATGGGTCATGATAAAGCACGACGGTGGACTATCTGAGAAATTTTTTTTGTTAGCACGATAACTCAACGAAGTCATGTCGGAGCGATCGGGTTTTGACTGATTCGGATCCGAGACGTCTCCCAGACGACACGTGTTAATTTTGAGGTGGATAGAACACACTCTACCATGTTCATCGGTCATGAGAAAGCACAATGGTGGACTATTTGAGAAATTTGTTTGTTAACACGATCACTCAATTAAATCGTGTCGGATCGATCGGGTTTCCACTGATTCTGATTAGGGATGTCTACCACACGACATCTATTGATTTTGAGGTGAATAGGACACACCCCATCCTGTTCATGGGTCATGAGAAAGCACGAGGGTGAACTATTTGAAAAAAGTAAAACTGTCGCAGAAAACACATATTCTGCATTTATGTGTTGGTTTATTTTTTCTCGGCCACTCTATTTCGAGATAAAGATGTTTTACGTGCGGAAAAGTCCGTTTTAAAGTTTTAAAACTGTTTATTTTTTTTTAATAAATTACGTTAACGTTACGTTAAAATATATACGTTACGTTAGTTTTCTATTTTGTTTTTCTCCAAGTATAATTCCCTGAATATTGTACATTTTTATTCTATATTTTTCGGTATCTATTCTACGTTTTCTTATTTCCTGATTAATCTAACCTTTTTTGTCAGTCTTGAACGGCTTATTTCGAATACTCCTCCACTCGTTTAGTCAGTTAATACGTCTATTGCGTCAAGTTCAGATGGTCGCTGATTTTGGTCGAAGATTTTAGTACGGAAGACTCACCATTGAAGTTTTTTCGTTGGAATCGTTGAGAGATTTATTTTCGACTTTTTGTTGGATCAATTGTAGTCTCGTTTTCCTATAAATTGTATTGTCGTTTAAAAAAGTTTTCGAACAAACAGAGAACCGGGTATTATTACCTATTGGTTTATCCAATATCTGTAACTCCCAGATAATCTTCAGTGGTGAGGTTTCTGTTGTCTATTTGAACACAAAAATATTAATCCAAAGTTCTTCCTTTCAAATTTTCTTTAGCAACAAAATTGTGTAATTGATTTCTCACTACTATTTTTAGTTTTTAGATGATCTAGTTGATATTTAGACCTTCAGTTGGAAGTCCATTTCCATTAAAGACTGTGTACTATAAGCTGTTCATAACTTTAATGGGACCAGAAAAGATTCAAAGAAGTATTTTACGAATAATGGTTCTTCCCCTCTTGTATACCCCCTAACAGAACTAACTAGGGACAAAAATGAAGGAATGTAAACAAAATCCTAAATTTTGAGGTGATTTTTAAAGGGCTATAACTTAGAGAAAAATGGTCGCAGAACAATTAAAAAAAGCAAATTGAAGCTCCAAGTTTCGACTGATATTTTTGCTTTGAACGACGATAATTCAGCGAGAAATCATCGTATAAGGCTCTTAGACCACTCAAATTAAAGAGGATAAAATTATCTAAAAAAGCTTTATGATTAAATCACTGAAAAAAATGTATTAAAGTCCGTGGACCTTTTGAAAAGCAAACAGAAATTTGGAAAAATTGTTTCCGATGGCTTTCTTATAATTACTCAAAAACTGCCGATGGTACAAAATTTTAAATTCAAGATTTGAAAACTAGAAACTTGGAGCTTTAATTTGCTTTTTACAATTACACTGGACTACTTTTCTCCAAGTTACAGCCCCTTGAAAATCACCTAAAAGTTTTGGATTTTTTACATCCCTTAATTTTTGTGCCTAGTGTATATAGCCCCTGGCTTGTTTTTGTTTTTAATTTTTCAAATAATGAAGTTTTCAAAATGAAATGAGAATACTCTACAGAATTAGATTGTAATGTATAGTAAGAATTTTTGTTCAGAGCTTGATTGGTATAAAAATATACAGAACGCTTCAAAGAATATATAACCGAGAATAATCAACACAACTTTACGTCTAAACGCTGTTGCAAATTACGGTAAACCTAGAAATTTATTAAACGTATTAACATAAAAAAGTTCTCAGTGGTGTCGACTGTGTCATGTACTGTAAAGCAATTGCTTCCTTGTTTCCCCTGTTATTTTCTTTAAATATGCAAAAATATTTATGTATTCTCGATAGGAAAACAGATCGCTATGATATGTATATAATATCGGTACAGTAAAAAAGTACTTAAATAACTTTGCACATTATCATTCATACATTCTTTTCATTATTTTCATTATGGGCCTTAGTGAATAAGTATTAAGTCTGAATTACTCACACGCTTAGTTTCAGTGTACAGTGTACAAAAATCTTATATTAATTGTATCCTAACTGAAGGTTAGTTCCAGATGGTTTTGGATTCTAACTAGTTATTGAAAACAAGATATAATGCATAGATAATAAATTGATTGAATTAATAGTTCAATAATGCGTAACGAATTAACATAAACGCGTTATTGGACACTCGTCGTCCTTTGTCTGACATGAGGCCACGCTCTATCGTGTATATCTCTCTACGAGGATACCTCTTCCCCATATATAAATATAGAATAATATTGTGGTTCGCAACTGTTGGGTAGATATCTAGCTTTCTCCTTGATTTATGGGCCTTTTACCTATATAGTCGTAGATTTCAGTCGAAATTTCTGAAAATCACAAACATATGTTAATTTAATGTACAACTGCCCAGACAGATTAAAATCCAATTACTATACAGAAAACATATAAAAATAATAGAAATTATAACAGGATAAAGTAAAAAAATAAAAGGAAAATAAAAAAAAAAAGATTTAAAAAAATGAGTATTTTGTACAAAGATGAAAGAAGAATATAACATAAACAAATAATTTACTAAGAGGACATTAAGTATGAAAATCTAGTTACCTAAAATGCATCGTCTAATTTAGCCAATATTGCAATTTAAAATACGTAAGCCAGACTGATACTAACAATAAGTATAATTCGAATACATATTATAAATATGTGAATATTTCAACGAATTTGTGTACGGTGTCGGTAAATAAAAGTCGGTAAAAAAGAATGAAAGCGAATTAAAACTGAAGGTGTGTCAAAATATACAGAATTAAGCACATCAGGACAATCAAATTTGTATGTTAGAACTTTATGTAAGAATAAAGAAGCAAAGTATTCCAGTCGCAGTACCAAATCATTAAAATTAAATGTAGATAATCTGTAGAATGCCAATAGGTGAATAGATGTCATCACTCATTCCGCATAAAAGAAAGGTATTTAAGATATTTTTCCTGTACTTCTTCCGAACTTGACGTGCGGATTTCATAACTGGGAATGATCATATTTTATTTTAGACCTAACAAATGCAGTAACCAATAATGATAAAGTTGAAATATCTTTAAAATACCATGAATTCCTAACGATAAAACTAAGGTTTCTATTAGCATGAGCTACAATACGATTGATATGAGGAACACAAGTTGCTGTAGAATAAAGTAACTTCAAAATCTTTCAAAATATCTCTTTTTATTTTAGAAGGTAGACATAAACTAATTTGAATACGAAATATCTCATTTTCTTTTAATAAATGTCATAAGTAATGTGATTAATATCCTTTATAATGAATTGATTGAACCAAGGGGGATATGAGCTGTTCCTAAGAATAGTTTCTCGAACAGTTTTCACTAAAAACTGAATTTAATAAATATAAAACTAAAAACAAATACATTTGCGTTATTAAAAGTACACAGAAAGGCCACTCAATTCCAAAAGTCATTTTAGAGCTTATCAAAATTACTTAAAATAATTGTCAGTATAATGCAAAGTTTTACTAGGCAGAGGGTAATATTCAAACTACAGAAATAAGGAGTTTATACTCCAACCCATCTGCAAATACCTTATATAATAAGGACTAAACAAATTAGGTAAAAACAGCTATTCTCCTGCCTATATGCCAAACGCTGAGCGCTGAATTACATGACAAAATTTGCCGTATTTTTGTTTATTTTTATAATTTTGTTTGCCGTATTAACAGAGTTAGCACTAAAATACAGCGATTGTTACAGTGATTTTAGTGCTAACTCTGTTAGACAAAATTACGGCAAATTTTGTCATGTAATTCAGCGCTCGGCGTCTGATATATAACCAGGAGAATAGCTGTTTTGACCTAATTTGTTTAGTCCTTATTATATGAGGCATTTGCAGATGGCTTGGATTATAAACTCCTTATTTCTGTAGTTTAAAATAATTGTGTTTATGAAAATTCTTTTTATGGCCAGATTTTTTATTTTATTTAAATGCGGATGATGGGTATCCTCAGAAAGCAAATAGTTAAGTAATTATATTATTTTAATAATATGCATGATAATGAATATATAATATGGTAATGATTGTTTTAATTTAATCAAAAATATTTCAAATTGAACATTTCAACTAATACAAAACAAGGATTTTGGTACACAATACTAAAAAATATCAATAAACCAAAAGTAATATTTATCCGAATTATATTTATGTAGGCTTTCTTTTAGATCTAGGGATTATTTAATAAACAAGGCCGCATTGAATGTTACATATAGACAATATATTCCAGGAACTAAATGTATACAGTACAATGTTGAAATAAGACACATACACATAATTTCTAAAGTAACGTCCCATTTAATCACTCGTCTTAGCACTCGTGATCGGCACTTTTTGTTACACAGGGCAACCGTCTTACGTCTTACTCAAGAAAATGCTAAAAACGTCTTTCCTCAATTGGCGGCTTCCAATTGACTGACTTCTTAAACATCCAGAAACACTGTGGCGCGTTCGGGGACTTCAAAAGAAATAGGTAACGAGGAAGGAATATATGTGAATAAATAAACTAGAAACAAAAATTAAAACTATTTTCCTACACTTATTTATTTTTATAATAAAGAGTTTGACTAAAATATTCATCTTCATGAGTATAATAATGTTTTCATCTATTACGTTCTACGCTTTGATTTTGTTTTATGACTGAAAATATATGACAGCTTTATTTAGGCAAGATTCCAATCGCCAGTAACTTTTATTTATTTATTTCACGATAACCGTGCTATTTCAATATATAACGTTATTCTGTCTCTGATAAATTGCCGCGATTAAATGCAGTTGCCAGCACATATATCTGTGCAACGAATACAAAAATATACGGTTGGTTTAGTATCGTTGAAAATAACGGTTTTTCAAAGGATCAGATCAATATACAAAGTGTCGTATTTATAGATATATAGAAGTCGTGTTGTTATAGTTAATCGTACGGTGCAAATATATACAGTGAGAATATTCAGGAGATTATTAAATATAAGGTATATCTTAACAGACCAAATACTATTGATAAAATACTATTAAAAGACAAAATTCACAACTAAGTAAAACTGAAACCCTGACGGGAACTAAGAAACCCTAAATTTCGGATTCAACTTGCGTATTGATAAGAGATGAATGGCAGTTTAAGAACATATAATTTAATGGTTTTTGTTTGAATTAACTATTATTTTTCATAATAGAGTTCGTATTAATTTGCTAAAATATTTTTAAATTTTACTAAAATATTTTCTAAAATATCTGTTTCTCAAAACAATTGTTATGTAATCTACCACAAAAGTTAACGTATCACAGATAAGAAAATGTGATCTCTTAAATGGCATCATCAAGACTTTATTGAACCTTTCCTTTCGACGAGAAAGGCATAGTCAAATCTGATATAGGTATATGGTATTGATTTGGTACATGGTAACTTTTAGTTTATTTAACATCGATCCAAATAGTTTATCCTAAATATAGCCTTAGTTTCACATAAGCAAATTTATATGTTAAATAACGATGAAATATTTATTTGTATTGTGCTTCATTATATGTAATAACTATATGCATATATATATATATATATATATATATATATATATATATATATATATATATATATATATATCATCATCATTAGGTCATCAGTCCTAAGACTGGTTGGACGCTAACCTCCAGCTTCTCCTATCTTGTGCTAACCTACGCATTTCGCTAATTGTGCTACAACCTACATCCCTTACTATTTGCGAGCAGTAGTCTAATCTAGGCCTACCTCTGCCTTTCCTCACTCCTATTTCTGCCTCCAAAATATCGCGGACTATTCCCCCATGTCTCAGCAAGTGGCCTACCATTCTATCTCTTCTCTTCTTTAAGTTTTTCCACATACTCCTTTTCTCGCCGACTTTCTCCAATACTTCTTCGTTTCTAACCCTATCAGTCCATGGTATTTTCATCATTCTTCGGTAACACCACATCTCAAAAGCTTCTAATTTCTTCCTACTTGCTTCCCCTACCGTCCAGGTTTCGCAGCCGTAAAGTGCCGTGCTCCATACATATGTTTTCAAAAATCTCTTCCTTGTTTCTAAGTTTATTACCCCCGAGCATAAAAGTGCTTTCTTTTTGTTAAAAGCTACTCGACCCTGCGCTATTCTTTGTTTTATGTCTTTATCGCTTCTTCCATCCCAATTTATTTTACTTCCTAAATAAGTGAAGGCTTTAACTTCCTCCAATCTTTCATTATTAATTTGTACTTTCGTTTTTGCTCTGCTCTCGCGCCCTCTGCACACTAACACTTTAGTTTTGTTTTTATTCACCCTCATTCCGTATTCCTCTGTCAACACTGCCTCCATTTCGTTCAATGCTGATTCTAGTTCCTCCTTACTAGATGCTAATACTGCTATATCATCCGCGAATCTCAGCATTTTTAGTTTCTGTCCCTGTACTTTAATCCCGAAATCTACTCTATCTTTTACCACATTAATCGCCTCTTCGATGTACAGATTAAAAATTAGTGGTGATAGCGTACATCCTTGTCTTACTCCTTTCCTAATACCTACTTCCCTTTCTTCCCCTTCTACTTCTATAACAGCAGTTTGCTCTATGTATAGATTGTGTACTACTCTCCTATCTCTATACTTCATTCCCGCGCTCTTTAGTATCTCGAACATTTTTTCCCATCTTACGTTATCAAAAGCTTTTTCTAAATCTACAAATCCTATATAAGCGTTCTTTCCTTTTTCTATTGTTTTCTCTAACATTACTCTTAGCGCCAGAATAGCTTCGCGAGTTCCCCTATTTCGCCTAAACCCGAATTGGTCTTATTTATTATGGCCTAGTATTTCCTCCGCTCTATTTTCCATCCTCTTCTGCACTATTCTAGTTAAGATTTTTGACGCATGGGAAGTTAGGCTAATCGTTCTAAAGTTCTCGCATTTGTCGGCTCCTCTCTTTTTCGGTATAGTAACGATAATGTTCCTCTTATAATCCTCCGGCATCTCGCCCGTTTCGTATATGTATTTTACCAGTTCAAACATCCTATTTACTACTTTCTGTCCCGCACATTTCAAAATTTCCGCCTGTATTTTATCTACACCCGGCGCTCTATTATTCTTTAGCCCCCTTAGTGCTATTTTAAATTCCTCTCTCAATATAGGTTTTCCTACATCTTCCCTATCGATGCTAGATTCTTCCTCTAATATCTCTCCTAATTCCTGACCCTCGTATAAATTTCCTAAGTACTGCTTCCATCTATCCGCTTTCTCCTCTCTTCCTATCAGTATGTCCCCCGATTGACTCCTAACATTTCTACTTATTGTTCCTACATCCCTGAAGTTCCTCTTAATTATTTTGTAAGCCTCATCGGTCTTACCTACTTGCAGCTTATCTTCTACTTCTTTGCATTTCTCCTCTATCCATTGTTCTTTCGCTTTTCTACATTTTCTAATGATTTCCCACTTTATTGCCTTATACGTTTTCAGTCCTTCTTCGTCTCGTCTGTTTTTGTAGCCTCGTCTCTTTTGCATTAAGTTTAAGATTTCGTCCGTTATCCAGGGCTTCCTAGCTTCCCTTTTATCGTGTCCTAAAACGTCCGTAGCCGCGGAAGCTAGACTATTCTTGATACCCTCCCACTCAGTTTCTGCGTTCTTGATTTCGTCCTTACTCGTTTTATTTATTAATTGATCTGTTTTCTCCTGGAACTTATCTTTCATATTCTGATCCCTCAATATGTCTACATTTATACGTTTCTTATCCTTCCGGGTTTTCAGATTTTTGAACTTTAATCTAGCTTTCATGACTACCAAGTTGTGATCGCTGTCTACATCTGCTCCTGGATAACTCTTACAGTCTTTTACTTGATTTCTAAATCTCTTCCTAACCAGAATGTAGTCTATCTGATACCTGTCTATCCCTCCTGGCATTTTCCATGTGTACCGCCTCCTAACGTGATTCTTGAACAATGTGTTCGCGACTACCATCTTGTGCTTCTCACAGAATTCTATCAGTCTGCTACCTCTCTCGTTTCTGTTTCCTAATCCATAAGGCCCTACAAATTCTCCTTCTTTCCCCTCACCTACGACTGCGTTAAAATCTCCTACTATTATTAAATTTTCATGACCCTTCACAAATCCTATTACCTGCTCTATGTCCGAATAAACGGCTTCTAACTCTTCCTCGCTGTGGTTAGAAGTAGGCATGTATACTTGCACTATTACTGTTTCCACTGGCTTCGAATCTAACCTAACCATCATTACTCTCTCGCTGTATTGTAGGTAGCTATCTACACACTGTCCTGCGTTCTTCCGCATAACGATCCCTACTCCCGCGTTTCCACTTACCGATCCTGTGTGTATTAAAATCTCCTACTTCCGGCCAGCGCATCTCACTTATACCTACTATATCTAATCCTAACCTATCCATTTCTATCTTCAGATTTTCTAGCTTCCCTGCCTGTCTCATGCTTCTGACATTCCACGCTCCGACTCGTGAAATGCTACACTTCTTATTATGATTGCACTCGATCACGTCTCCCGGAACAGTCCTCACCCGGAGATCCGAACGGAGGACTATTTTACCTCCGGAGTTTTTTGTCCCAGGAGACGCCAATATATATATATATATATATATATATATATATATATATATATATATATATATATATATATATATATATATATATATATATATATATATATATATACAAGGTAGGGCATAGAAATCTGACGGCTTCACCATTATGCCATTTCATTTTTTAAAAAGAACATCAGTGAGATGTGTTCCACCGTTCTGCAAACATTTCGAAGATTTCTTGTTAATTACTCGCTCATTGCTTCATCTGACATAAGCAGAAAGTCGAGGGTATTTCCTTCATTAAAAATTTCGAGCATGCATTTGTTGGTAAAATTTTCCACTGTGAATCATGTCCACATTACTATTGAACAATCGCCGTTTTATATGAATGAAATTTCAAGTCCTTGTGCAAAATCCTGCGAAGGATATGCAGGCTGAATTGTAATAAACTGATTCACCGTTCTTAAAAACTTTTTCTTCCGTTCCTATTTCAATTACGAACGCACGATGTTGCCTGATCCACTGATCCATAGCCACTGAAATGACGTCAGATACGCTATCTTCTCCCTTAAATTCAGTAACGTCAGCTAAACCAGTGGCCCAGTATACGCCAATCAAACATCGTCAGGTTTCTATGCCCCACACTGTACATACAATCTACAGATTACTACAATCTACGGCTGATTTTATACAAATAGTTGTAATCTCCTACCCTGTAAATGCATTTTATCTCTCGAATAACCTATAAGAGTAAATAAAATAAAATGTTTTTCCTATTTGTAAATTGGTGTGGTGATAATTTTCGTACTTACCCCCACGCGTGGCAAAAGCCGCGAGTAGCCCACTTGATACTATTTCGAGAAAAACGTACGGTCTGTAATAATTGTAAGTACCCAAAAAAAAAACCTCCGTTTAGTTACCTTTATCGATCAACCATTTCCGTGACACCCCTTCGCATAAAATATAACGAAACGAAATGGCCACGGAAAGAACATAAACTTTTAAGCATTGTAACCGCGATACGGTTCATGATTAATCTTTCCGTGATTCATTAAAAATTTTTGTCCCCGACTTTCCTTTATGTTAAAAATCCATAGGTTCATTATCAACTACAATTACTAATTTTCCTCTGTGGCGACTCGGCTACATAAACCAACTGATGTTTAAAGTGATACACGGAGCACTGAAAGTCTGACCGAGTTCTTGACAGCAGAGTGGATCAGTGTCACCGCTTCATAGCCGCAAAACCGGGATAAGGTTGTACAAATTATTTAATCGACTCGTATGTAGCTCCTCGAGTGAGAATTGCTTGTAAATACCTAAATACGGATACAAAGAACCTGTTAAGCGACGTGTCTGTTTGTTATACAGTTACGGGGTAATTTTGTATAAATAATCTAATTGGCCCTGTCTCGGGGAGCCAGTGGAAACATTTAGAGATGCAATTTGCGTCATAATTGGAGGAAAAACTCGATTAAAAGATTTGTCTCGTTGCCTGGCATTGTTCCCAATTTTGTTGTTATGATCCCAGTTGACACATTTGAAGATCTTCCCAAACGAAAGAAAAATGTATAAACCACTTTAACATATACACAGCGAGCACGTAAAGCATTTGTGTTCTGTCAAAAATTGGGCGTCAATATTTAACGACTGTCGCCTTAATTTTTGTGCCTAGTTTAATTACTTAATTTTTATATTAACTGTAATCCTGTAGATTTATAATATACATTTATTGTATTTTTAAATTTTCTATTGTGTTCCTACCCTATAATTGAAAATATATAATTTCTGTAATATGATGGATTCTATTTCATTTTATTATGACATCCTGGTCGGTTCGGTCGATCTGCCACTGTTACCAAAGGCAAAAACATTCAATTGGTTGAAGTTTCTTAAGGTTAACACTAGTACGTCGATTCGTTAAGCTGCAGGTCAGCTAGAGAAAGCACAAAATGCATTGCACGTTACATCTGCGACCTCCATCTATGGTTCATTAACCTTTATCTAACGACGTTATGTTGAAGAGAAGAAGATTCGCCTCTCTATTAAACGTCAAACTTAAGAATAGGGAAATGGATCCTCGCAAAAGTATCTTGTGTATCGTGCTCATTTGTGGGCTGGGGACACATTAACCGTCAAAATGATCGAATTTGGCGAAACGAAAGTCCTTATGCCGTTACAAATAAGGTAGGTGAAGAGATAATACCATGTCTCTGAGATATAACGTTACTCGTTTTTAGCTCTATAATTTTTTACAAATAACTATCAATATTGACTCAACATTTGTTTTCTCTTTCTAGTACGTATTTCAATTCAATATTACAATGTAAATTTAATTATCAGTTCAGAATATAGATATTTAGTTCAGATCAGAGAAGAAAACGATGAAATAATACTTATGTAGAAAGATGAATCATTTAATCGACAAACTAAGAAGGACAGATGAAAATATCATCTAAAACGTTGACTGTTTGTTTATATAAGTTCCTCAATAACAAGGATTCTTATATATTCTGGATTCCTCAGTCTCTGTTTCCAATCCTTAACCTTTAGTTATTGACGGAATTCTATTTTTTTATTCTGATGATGTAATTATGATGAAATCGAAATACTTCCGATAATTTCAATTTATCAACTCTTTATTTTTCACTTTTGCCTCTTCATCCATTTTCCATTATTTCATTCCTCCTCTCCATTCCGTAGTCCCTATTTTTCTTTTCCTATTTCCCATTCTTTCCCCACTTTATATCTGTCTCTTCTGTAAATTTTATGTTAGCTGAACCACACACTATCGCAGTGATAACATTTGGCAGATCATTCACATATAACATACACAATAAAGGTCCTAACACATATCCTTGAGGAACTCCATGAAAAATGGGTGACAGCTAATATGTTACATAAATTTTAGACATTTTTTCTCGGATAAAATCTCGGACCTATAGCGGAGTGAAATCAGGGAATCAGACGGGCCATTCTAGAGAACCCCGTTCAAAAAACACTATATTTATATATTCAAATACCGGGCGAATATAATGGCGGTTGTTCCATCTTATTGATACTAGAAGACATATTTAGATACGTCCGGGTCTTGGAAATTTGGATACAATATACATAAGGATACTAATTCGTCAACAAATCACTATACATTTTTTCAATACAGTTAAGAGTAGGTTGAAGTATTCCCATATCGCAATCTACTGCTCTCTCTCTCTATCTCTCTCTGTCTATGGATTTGCTGAGCTATTTATTATTAAACAGCTCGCAAATATCCACTTGGATGCGCGTTCTATCCATATCCAGGCATCACTATTTCTACGCGTTCTCTCTCATGTAAACTATTTTTTAAACGAACAAAAGATTTTATCTAAATAGGTTGTGATTAAACACTTATACAAACAGTTAAATCAACTTTTTCACACGGCAGTTAACGCCAATTTCAGTATGACTTCGTTGGTGATTCTCGGCAATCTTGATGGTTTAAGAAGGATTAATGATTTTTAAACTTCAGAAAGACTTCACTTATTTAGAAAGTAAAATAAATTAGGATGGTAGAAGCGATAAAGATATAAAACAAAGAATAGCGCAGGGTCGAGTAGCTTTTAACAAAAAGAAAGCAGTTTTATGCTCGGGATAATAAACTTAGAAACAAGGAAGAGATTTTTGAAAACGTATGTATGGAGCACGGCAATATACGGTTGCGAAACCTGGACGGTAGGGGAAGCAAGTAGGAAGAAGTTAGAAGCTTTTGAGATGTGGTGTTATCGAAGAATGATGAAAATACCGTGTACTGATAGGGTTAGAAACGAAGAAGTATTAGAGAAAGTCGGCGAGAAAAGAAGTATGTTGAAAAACATAAAGAAGAGAAGAGATAGAATGGTAGCCCACTTGCTGAGACATGGGGGAACAGTCCGCGATATTTTGGAGGCAGAAATAGGAGTGAAGAAAGGCAGAGGTAGGCCTAGATTAGACTACTGCTCGCAAATAGTAAGGGATGTAGGTTGTAGCAAAATTAGCACAACATAGGAGAAGCTGGAGGTTAGCGTCCAACCAGTCTGAGGACTGATGACCCCATGATGATGAATGATTTTTAACACTAATTGACAACAGCTCAATCACCATTCCTTTTTTTCAATTTTTCAATAAACATTCTCATGTGTAAAATTATGTATTTTCAATACACAATTTTTTTCATAAAAAATCAATAACTACGACCTGTAAAAATTAGTAAAGAATACTTGCAGTTTTTGAAACCCTACTTGAATTTTCTGTACGATCATTATTTCCCGAGTAATTAATTACCAAAGTCAAAACTGACTTTTTTGCTTTGAGCGACGACAACTCAGCGAAAATTTAATCGTACAAGGCTTTTTTTAGACCACTCGTATTAAAGATGATAAAATTATCTAAAAAGGCTTTATGAAGAAATTACTGAAAATTTGTTCCATTTAAAATTTGCCCTGCGACTATTTTTCTTCAAGTTGCAGCCCTTTGAAAATCACCTAAAAATTTAGGATTTTTTTACATCCCTTAATTTTTGTGTCTAGTGTATATGCCTAATACGATAGTTACTTAACGGTAAAGATATATTATCATTACTAAGAGGTGCATAAACATACTATATTGCAAAAGCGTTACTAAGGTATTTTGTTTATATTAAATATTTTGTGTTAAAAAATTATTTTTTATGTTCGCAAGTGTACAGCAAAAATATCCAGTTGCAAAATCGCGATGTTGTTCTTATACTATTACAAACTCAAGCAATGTGAAGAAATAGAACAAAAAGACATTTTTTAAACTAATTCAGGACTTTCTAATGTCTTCAAGTCATTGTTCTATTCTAAGCTTAATGTTTGCAGTTCTATATATCAACATAATGCACATCATATTATGTAATTTTATACGAATATAGCAATAACTAAAAGTTACTACTGATGAATGATTTTGATCGAGCTTCCTATATTAAGTAGAAAATCTATTCGTCCACGTCACTCCAAGTCACCTCAGAATATTTTCTCTGTTATTTATATTTAATGTATTCCTACCGCCCTCTTTCATTCTCGATCGTACTTGACATCCTTCCAGTAATTGCATGGACTCCAATCACGCAAAATGCATTGTTCCACGCTGACGTATTAAAATTTATTATGATTTGGACAGACGTTAATCATATTTTCTATGGCACTTCGCGATCGTTTCAAAACGTGGTGAAGCAGCTAATGGGAGTGACGTTTGATGGAGTGGAGGAGTTATTGCGTCCCATTCTATATCTTGAGGGGCAATAGCGAACGCAGTAGAGGTTTCAAGATTTAAATTATGATTACAATAGGTATATGATATTAAATAAACAGTTTTAAAACCTTAAAACTTTATTATTTAGTTGAGTTATCGTGCTAACAAAAAATTTTATTAACGCCGACGACAACGACACATACACACACACAAAATGATTTAAAACCTTTTTTTTTTGTTTTTAGGCCGAAAAGCGAAAAATAAACGCTAGAAAAAAAATTTACACGATTACATTACTTTTCCGCGTATAGTTGAGTGCGGCAAAGTAAAATCAAGAGTAACCAATATTATCAAAAATTTTATATTAGTTAGATTAGAATATATCAAGATTGTGACATTGTTTCAGGATCTAATCACCACAAAGGGAAAAAGAAGACGAAGAACATGGATATTAACTGGAGTAATAGTTGTCGTTGGCATAGTTCTTGCTGTGACGGCTATTGTGTTGATAGTCGTCAACACTGGAGATGACGACGAAATTAAGACGCCAACTCCTTCATTGAACTTGGAAGACTTCTTAAATGGAAAATTCGTGCCGAAATCGTTTAACGCAACGTGGACTTCGGGTAAGAATAAGCATACGCCAACCAAGATATTTGATATTTAATGACAACTTATCATTCTTATTGCCATTGCTTGATATATCGTTTCAAGTCGTTCCTTCTCATGTAAGATAAAGAAGATCTACAATATTTATCGGGTAGTATCGTAGATTATACGTATAAATAACAATGTCACCTTTAAATTAGTTGTTAAATTAAGGATTCAATTCTGCTTGACGAATTCTAACTCCTATTTCTCCTAAACTTTAAACGGCGATACTATGAGATATACCCTTAGGGGCATTAGATTATGTTTACCAACTTCTACCTAATGGATGGTCTAATATCCTGAGAGCGCCAGGGCAAAACTGCGATATTAGAGCGCCCACCAGGTGCGCTGTAAATAGCTTAGTCTTTACCCAGTCGCATTGAGACCTTTGCATAGTAAATATCGATGAATATATATGTACTATTCATTTTATCGCTATTTGCCAAATGAAAAACTCTCTTATCTTGCCGATAAACGGAACAGTCTACCTGAGCCTAGCCATAAAAAAAGCCACGGTATGTTTTGAGATTTTTTATTTGCCAAATAGCGATGAAATAAGCTATACAGAGAGTTGGATCTGGCCGCGCGTAAAGTGCATCCTTTTCCCTCCGAATGTTGCTCTTCTATGCATAGCTAGAAAATATCACACTAATAAAGATTAATTCGAGATAAACAGTTTCGGAATGGCCTGGTGTTCTCAATTGGAATCAATTAAATGTCTATAATTCCTTTTAGACTTTCCATTTGTTACATGCTTAATATTTAATGGTGAACTTCAAAAATGAATACTGCAAAAAAGTTGCTACAGTTACTTGTAAAATACTGATGTGGCAACATAAATCCAGACTTAAGACATCGACATTTGACTGTATAAAGACGATCAAGTTTTCATGTATGTGTAAATAATACATACATATGTAAATAAAAATAATTTAGGCTCTTTATTAGTGAATAATAAATTAGAAAAAGTTGAAAAATCACAAAAAAGTGGCGTTTATGAAATAGGATCTGTGACGCTATTTATATCGGCCAATCAGGTCGTTTTATAAAAAAAAACGGTGTGATGAACACACAAAATGTATTTTAAATAATAAAAAGCACTGGTCTTGCAGATCATTGTATCACAAACAATAATTATCCTGACCACCAAAAAATAAAACTTTTACACAATGAACAGAAAGACAGAAGGTTACATTTATTAGAAGTATTAGAAATAAAAAAGTAATGTTTAATAAAATAGTAATAACTGATGGTCAATTGATCAAACATATTTTGGAATTTCCCCAATAATAAAAGCAGCCGTAGTATAAAATCACCAGATGTTAAATGCCTATATAGACTGAATTTTATACTCATTAGGTTTAGTAAAAATTTGTTACTCTTTGAGAATGGCATAAAAGCAGAAACAATTGCTAGAAATATAGTTTGAAATTCTTGTGAAACCTACCAAGTATTTTCTTTCATTTACTAGTAAAAAATAAATACTTCACCACCACATTATTATTATTATTATTATGTTACATGGGTTTGAGCCTCATCAGCCATTGATCGCTTGGGTAGTCCCTTGGCGATCCCCTCTTATCCGGATCATTATCCAAAAATGCTATTCCATAAAAGGAGAAATTTAGGCACGTCCCCCGCCTTAAGCCTCGCCTCCTCTAGGATAACAGGAGTCCTTAATATAGGGTACCTCTTCTCCTCCAGTGCGGAGCAGGTGTAAAGAAGATGAATCGAGGTTTCCTCATTTTCTTTACAGTATCTGCAAGCCGGGCTATCAGTCAGCCTCAGCTTGTGCTTATATGCATTCAGGCTACTATGGTGGCCTGTTATTATTCCCACCAGGGTTCAATTTAATGAATTCTTGGGCCCATTTCTCAATCTCTGAGTATTTGATGAAGAGTTTGGTTATTCGACAACCCGTTACACCTCTCCACCTTTTACTGTACTGGCCCAGCCATTGATGCCATCTCTGATCAGATTCCGACTTATTCCCACTACAGGTTCTTATCCATAGAGGTTCTCCCTGGTCCCTAGTCTGGCAAGATCATTTGCAATTAGATTTCCCTTAATGCCATTATGCCCAGGTATTCATAAGAGTTCCACCGGTCCCCTTCATGCCAAGTGGTTCAATGCTTCATAGCAATTATAGACCAGCTTCGACTTTGTCGTTGCTGAATTCAGGGCTACCAACGCCGACTTGCTATCCGAGCAGATACATACCTTCTCCTGGATCCGATTTTGGTCGGCCCCCAGAACACCGTATGTAATTACAACTAGCTCGGCCTATAGTGTGGTAGTGTATTTGTCCAGGGAGAAGGTTTTACCTATCCCATCGCGTCATCTATACACCCCCGCACCTGCTCTATTTCCACTCTTGACTCCATCAGTGTACCAGATGTCTCCATTGAGCGGTAATCCAGCTCGACCCTCCATCCAGTCGGTCTTACTGGTGAGGATGATCTTATATTTCTTGTCGAATAGGAAGGGGACACCCGTACTGTCAGAGGGCATCCATAGGAGTCCCTTCTCAGATAGCTCTCTTGAGAGTCTATTCAGGTTCCTTACCTTCTTATTCATGTTTACCACCCTGTGCATTGCCTTTGCGGCTTCCGCTTTCAGGGTGACATCAAGAGGTGGTATCCCCGTCAGTATCCCCATGCATCGCCTCGAGTGGTGTTGATCTTGGAGCTCCGGTTATACTTCTTAGAATCAAACCTCTTAGCTTGTTAACTCGGTTGGCTACCGAATTTAAACAGGCTCTCTCCTACCAGACCAGTGTTGCAAGCCACCACATACAAATAAAGTATTTTTTAGGAAAAAACCTTCGTATGTCCCCAGTTCACAATAATTTAAAAATTAATTATTGCCAATGTCGAGTTACTGGCGCCGGCTATGGTAAATTGTTAATTAATGCTATAACATGTTTGAATAGAAAGTACATTAAGATACCTGTTCCAGAATTAATATCTACTGCTTACCAACTAAGTTGATTGATAAAGGTCAAGTTCAAATCGTATTAAGAGTTCTATATATACAGTATACTCTCCTCATTATATTTTTGAATTTTAAAACGTCAATGGATAGGTCAGTGTCCTTTATCGATATAAAATCTGAATTAAACTAGTTACATAATATATAGCTGTTACGCGCCGCCTATCTCTGGCCCAAGTTGTTGACTCAATTGCGTTGGAAGTTACTACAGTTATTTACGAATCTACTATGGTAATAACGTCAAGGACGCGAATTGACCGCTGCTGGGGTATACATCATAACTAAGTGAGGGTGTATAATTGCAATTTAATCTTTTTCCACTAAATTAACTGGCGATTAAACGAGAAGTTAACATCACGTTAACAAGGCCTAAATAGTTAATCGTACGTTACACCTACGATATGAAAGTGCCGAAATGTGACAGTATCCCAAATATAATTTGCCACATGGGATGTCAAAAAGTGTTTCCGTGATATTTTATGTTATACTACATAATGCAGTGTAATTATTATACAGAGTTGCGTAAATGTTGGAGAAATTAAAATTAACATCCACACTAAATACTTCTGGATGTACTACATTTTAGTTTCAAATGAAAAAACTTGATTCAAAGCTTTAGAAACAAACACCACTTGTAAACCTCAAAAGCCTATTGTAAACTTCAATACGCTTGATAGAGTATACGGTAAATATAGGGTCCGGCGGCATGATTGAATGGTTTTTAATAGGCCACTGTTCAGAAACAAATAATGTACTTGGACTAATTATTATTACAACTAAAAACACAATTCTGGAAATTTCTTATAACACTTAGTTTCCAAAGATCACGTCCCTTTAGATGACCACCGTCTTCTTCTATACATTACTGCAATCTATTTCAGAAATTGAATATAACGCGTCTAAGTAAATCTTCGTTTATCGAATTTATCTCTTCGCGAATCCTTTCGTTGAGTTCCAGAAGTGTTTGGGGACGGGTAGAGTACACTTTGGACTTTAAGAGCCTCCACAGAAAAAATCCGGGACCGTCAGATCCGGTGATCTTGCGGGCCATGCAAAGTCGCCAAACCTTGAAATTAGGCGATTCGGGAACATACGCTGTAAAACAGCAATTGATCGTCTAGCTGTATGCTCTATGGCGCCATCGTATTGGAACCATACTTCATCTTGGTCCATTCTTTGAAGTTCCACAGCCACAAATGTTTCCAACATCTCAACGTACCGAAGTGAATTGACTGTAGCGGTGTGGCCGTTCTCTTCAAAAAAGTATGGCCCGATCACACCAAATCTGCGCACTCCACACCACACGGTTACCTTTTGGTCATAAAGTGCGTGTTCATGCATTTCTCTTGGGTTAAGTTCCGCCCAGTAGCGAAAGTTCTGCTTATTAACGTACCCACTGAGATGGAAGTGAGCTTCGTCAGACATGATCAGTTCCTGCATTGTTGTTCATTGTTTCAAGAAATTGCCTGCAGAAATTGAAGTGATTAATTTTATCAACAGGATTCAGCCTCTGGACTATCTGTACTTTATACGGATGAAATTTAAAATCCAGATTTAAAATTCGTCGCATACTTCGATCTGATGAAAGTCGCAGTACAATTGCTTGCCGAATTGGAGAACGTTGTGGACTCCGTTCAACGGCTACTCTGGTTCTTTCAATATTGCCTTGTGTACGAGCTGTACGTGTACCTCCGACAAATTTTGAGTTTACACTGCCCCTTTCGTCGAAATCTCTTACCCATCTCAAAATTGCATTTCTTGATGGGACTTCAGCGCGTACTAGCAAATTAAATTCAGGGCGAAAACGCCTCTAGGTTTGCACGATGGACTGGGTCGGGATAACTGATTTAACAGCAGAGACCCGTTGATTAACCGGCCAATTTGCCATTGTAACACAAAACTTTCGATAATTATATACAATCTTATCACTATTTGACGTTTGTCAAACAAACAGTATTTCCACAGCAACCTATTCAAAACCATTCAATCATATTGCCGGACCCAGTATAAAAGTTAAAATTTTTAAATCAAATGAAATCCATCGCAGTTTACGTGATGGACAGTTTTTTACAACCCATTTTGATATATTTAGAGCGCAACTTAATGGCTTCCTCCCGTAATTACCGCACTTAATTTTTGGTATTTCATTCTCTAGTTCGAATTGTCTTGAAGATTTTATATTAAACTATTTAAACTATTCTGGCGTTAAGTTGTAGTTGTAGAGAAACTGGAACAGGAACATAATAAAGTATTCCTCATCAATTTAATCGTTTCTATATTCAATAAATCCTGTAAAAGAATTGAATCAAAGAATTTAGCAATTTGGTAAAACATGCAGCCAATCTCGGAGATGTCGCGTGGCTGCTGCGTCCAATTCCTTTCCGCTATAAAAGTCATAAATAATAAACACGCGTGAGTAAACAATAGCTAATACCATTGCTCTCTGCCTTCACACAATTTTATTCACACAATTTCGTAACTAACGAAATAAATATTCAACAGCCGCCTTTAAAACCGTCCGATTAACAATGCAGTTGCATGATATTTCCCTGGAGGAATTTATGGATAAGTTAAACGCCGATTTATCATCCTTGAGAAATGACTAACGACGGTATTAAAGGACTAAAAATATACCACGTAATGCCGTGATTAAAAAAACAAGGGTATATTTCCTGTCGTATCCTACATTAGCGCCTAGGGGATTATTAAATAACTATTACGGTTTAATTTTAATAACTGGTGCGAGTTTCTTCCAGTCTGAAAGTTAACCTTAACTACTTAGAGTTGTTGACATAATTTTGGTGATGATTGATATTTGGTAAACGATGTTAACGAAACCGCTTATTAATCTACAATTAACTTCACATAGTTCCCACATCGGTACGTAGTTTATTTCCTATATAATGTGCAACAAAAGCCTAGAATAAATCCATTATTTCTAAAACGATTAAGTTTCAAGAAATTTTGTCAGATATATCGACATCTTCTTCTTCTTCTTCTTTCTTCTAAAGTAGGTCTATGACCTGTTCCTTCTTCGATGAATGTCATCGGTACTATGAGCTGGTTTTATCTGTTTTTACAGAGGGCAGGCAGATAAGCTAACCTGTTGGCCCTCTAACCCTCCTCTTTCTTTCGGGCTTGGGACTTGGGACCGGCAACAGTACTACTGGGCTATTCAATCCACCCAGCAAAACTGCAGGCTGAAAACGGCAACGGCACGCGATGTTTTCAAACGGTAACATACTTCTTCCCGTGCCTACGCATTTTTAACTTTCATTTGTCTTCACATGACGAAGTCATCGACGTCAGGAAAGATCTAGATTAGTAAACAGCAACATCTGCTGTCATTGATATGGAGTCTCGCCTCATTATACAGTTACAGTACCAACAGTGTGTCCATGTCTCCCAAACTGACCCCCTACTCGACTATTTTTTGATTTTTCGAGTGTTCTGTAACATCAAACATGTCAGCAGTGTATATAAGAAAAAGAAGCGGCCCTAGAACAGAACCTTATGAAACGCCGGATGTTATTAATGCCTTATTTGAGGCTAAATTGTCTGTTATAATTTGTTTATATAGATCAATAAGATATGCAATAAAAATGCAAAACAGTAGGAGCAAAATCATAATATTCAAGTTTTTAAGGAGTAGAGTATGATTTAGAGCTAGAGTATCAAGAGCTTTTGAAAATTCCAGAATCAAGGGCGGCAAGTAAGTTATCTGTAGTAAACTGTCGTGAGATGGAGTTTTGTTTTGCCGTATTTTGTTCTAACATAAAACTAAGAATACAATGAGAATAAGATGCAAATCGTCCTCTATCTCCGGATACCGCTAGCTACAGACCGGTTTCAACCTTATCTTGGATCTCGTCAGTGTAGTGTAAGCGAGTATGCCATTGACAAACGAGGCTTCACATCTCATAGACACTGTTACGTTCTACATTAGTAGAATTGTAGAATGTAAACCATCCGCCATCTCTCGGTAGTTTCGGAAACAATCCAATCGAAATAAAACTTTGTCATCTATAATGACTAGGAATCATTTATAACACAAACTTTCCAGTCAATCCAAATCATTGTATTTTTAATTCTATGTTAGAACAGAACACGGCAAATTTTGCCATGTAATTCAGCGCCCGTCGACGGTATATAGCCGGGGGAATATCTGTTTTGGCTCAATTTGTTTTAACCTTAATGTTTAAGGAATTTACAAATGGATTGGAGTATAAACAAGAATCCATCTCACGACAGTTTATAAAACTACCATCTGGAAACTTTGTGTTATAAATTATCTGTAGGATTTAAAAGCAAGGTTGGTGTACTGCGCTCTTTTCTAAACCCGGGCTACCAATTTGAAACAATACTTAACACATAAATATAAAATATTATCACACCGTATATTGTTTATATTTCTATCAAAGTTTTTTTGTCATGATTCGCTATATGTTTTGTGATCTATGGTGTAATTTATATCCTTTGGGGAAGATTCCATACGCAAAAACTGGAATTAAAAAAGGCATGAAAATATTCCCTTTAGAACTATTTATGATGATTTTTTCTTTACGTGCGACTTCGATTACATTTTCTTATGCCTATGTATATAAACTAGACTTGCCAACTTTATATAAGTTGATGATTTAAATAAATTGATGGATATGGATGGCTCTCCAATATCCTGGACAATGTCCTGGTCACAGTAATATCCTGCATAAAATCCTTAAAAAAAAAACGTAAATATTTTGACCGCACGCTTCGTAACTCAACAGGAACTAAGTTTAAGCATGTCCACCGAAAAATTTACATTCAGGTGGAAACCCAAGGTCGGCGATGTCTTCTCAATTGATCGACGACGATCGACCTTGGCGTGCACAAATTTAGTGTGGTCGAATTTCGTTTGGAAGCCTTCCAAAGAATGCTATGCCTATTAATGTATCGAATGTTATCAAGACACGTACGTATAGCTTCTGTCTTATCTCTAGAAAATTGCTTCGCACCAGCTGTAACATAAACAGTCTAGGAACACTCTAAATGCCTCGATTTAATTATACGCGCTCGATTCACGCAAACCGTATCTTAACTTCTTCATCAAGTGTTTTTTTATGTCGGTCTATGGTTTATATTGTTTCGGGGAGTTAATACGAATGCAAATAAGATACAGTCTTTTCATTGTACGACGATTGTACTATCAAACGACTTTGGGCAAATAATTATTGTAGTATGACAAGTACAATATATTTAGAAACAAAAAAAATTAAATTAATACGAGGGCGGATCAAATATAAACGGGACTTTATTTAAAAAAATATATATATATATATATATATATATATATATATATATATATATATATATATATTGATTTAAAAACAAAAAGGAAACATATTTTATTTTTGCACATAGTCTCCTGCTTTGCAAATACATTTTTCCCAGCGAGAACGAAGGATTTCTTTTGTCCCAGTTTTGCAGAAAGAAGCTGCTTGCGTCAGGAGCCAATTGCGCACGAATTCCTCTACACCTTGGTCATCTTCACAGGGCGATAAGTCCGTGCTGTAGTGAGGATGTTCAACTGGAGTTCAGCGCATTTCTTTCAGTTTTTCGATCGTTAGAGCTGCAGTATGGGGCCTGGTATTGTCGTGAAGGAAGATTGCCTCTCGAATCGGTCGGTTGCGTCTTTTGCGGAGATATGCAGCCCTCACTTGGTTCAATAGCTCGTAGTAGTAAGCAGCATTGATGGTGTTTCCCTTATGCAAAAAATCAATGAGCAAGGTACCCCGCCGGTTGAAAAAACGGTTGAAAAAACATCGCCAGCTAACAGCCGAGTCTTGGCATTCACTGGGGCTGCTTGCGCCTTCCTTCGCCACGCCATACTGGCTTGTTTGGACTCGGGCGTGTAGTGGTGGACTCATCGCAGGTGACAATCCGACTCAAAAACGCATTACAATTTTCCGTAAACCTTTATGTAAGCCTCTGATAGACCTTCAAATGTCTCAACTTCTGATCTGCGGTCAAAAGGCGAGGGACCCACCTGACACACACTTTACGGAACTCCAGGTCATTTTTTATTGTAGCTTGATAGCTTCCATAACTTATTCCGACATTTTCTCTAATTTCGAATACGGTCACCTATCGATTTTCTTCAAGAAGATCTCGAACCGCGCAAATGTGTTCGTCCATATTACTGGTTCGAGGATGACGATCGTGTTCCTGATTTTCCACTCGTTTTCGCCCTTCCATGCGGTCTTTATGCCAGGCATACACACGAGTCCTTAACAGTATTTGGTCCCGAAACTGTGCAGTCAATCTACGGAATATTTCCGCCGCTAAACTCCTTCATGAACAAGACATTTTATAATAATGCGTTGCCCAACAGCGGGGTGCACCTCGCGCTACGACATCATGAGCGCTACTGACGAACTGGTTGAGAGTGAGTAATGGCCATCTCTTCTCAATCGTAATGACCCCACCCAAGCATACTACAACCTCAGGCCTTGTCCTAACAGCCGTAGATGCCCAGGAACAAAAATCCCGTTTATATTTGAACCGCCCTCGTACATTTGGCTAATTCCACCTTCACTTGATGAAAATCTATATCCTTTGTAGCTAATTATGGATTAAGGGAAAACACTTTATTTTTGATTTTCACAATTTTTTGGTAATTGGTAAATTACATTTGCATAAAATATATGAATACACCGGGGACTTAAGTTTCCGGTAAAAGCAATAATTATAACTGAATGAAAAACACAACAAGCATATGCAGTAGCCTGCCTGTATTGAAATCTACTATAGCAAAACCTACTACAGTAAATAATTATTATGACACAAATTACCTAAAATATTGAATTATAATATACATATATAACTGACTACCTAGTTGAATAAATCCTTCTTTTACCGATAATGATTGTTCAAAATAATTTGGATATTACCTCAAATAGGAGTGTATGCACACATGGCTCCACATACGCCTATTGTCAGCCGTGATGGTATTTTGTATACACATATTAGTTTTAAGTGTTGTAAATATTAGAAAGTAGAAACCCTTGTATAATATATTAGCTAGTTCTTGGAACCAGGGAACATCTGTTTCTTAAGGGTAAAAATGCGATCATCTCAGGCCTGGTTAACCGCACCAGTCCACCGGCTTTTGGGATAAGTTTTCAAATCAATTAATTCCCGCAACTCGCCCCGAAATATTCTCCTCTTTCGGTACCAGTTTGCTCGCTATTTAATTTATCTCAAATAAACGTAGCCATAGCAATAACATAACTAGTATCATTTCACTACACTATACACACCCCGAAAACCGCCATAGTTGTAATTAAATAACCCTCACCTAAAAAAAACACATGGTCACGGCGTTCGAGACCTCTTCCCGAGGTTCGCAGCCCCTACTTTCGAGTATGTCCATGACGGAGGACACCGGAGCCTGTTTAGTTGTACCACAACAAATAATGGTGCCGATTCGGATAAGACAATGGACAGTAACTGCCGGTTTGCTGATCTTCTGGTCCTCTGCTCCTCTGGTATTCTGGTCTTCAGTTCTTCTGGTCTTCTAATCTTGTAGTATTTCTGGCTGCCCCTTTCCGGACTTCCAACTGTATCTTCCTGCATTAATTGTTGACTGTCACTGATGGTATGAGATAAATGGGTGTTGGGCTGAGCGGTGCGAGTCGCTCTTAACCCAACTCATCACTGTAGACCTAGACCGCAGAAAATTATGTATTTCGCATGGACGGTGTATCTATTATTGTGCAATTATCTAATATAGAGACCTACCCATCGTAATTTTAGGAAAAGCTGGTGGTCAACAAAACAAACCATGTCTATATTCGCTTTATTTAACTGCGAAACAAATTAGGAAAGGAATAATTATAAAAATGTAATTAATAAAAAAAAAAGTACATAAATAGTTGATGTACATTTCACACATTTCTTTACTCCACATATTTTCACGTGTCAATTTCATTTTCAGTTTAACTTCCCTTCGCACGAAAGCAATAAATTTTCTTGTATTTGCTAAAGAGTTGTAAAAACACTACTTTGTTTTCCCCTTCATTATTCAACAGTATTACGCTAATTTATTATATGACCACCAGTAAATCGCCTTTCTTAATTAAGGAAATATGTGTGAAGTTACGAATACAAATGTAAGAATTACCCTTATCTCTCCATCGGGGATTAAAGTGTTCCATACAATTGGCAAGTCTAAACCCCATTCTGAATCGGTTAATAAATAATGTCGCAGATAAAATATTTTAATAATACGATTGCTTATTTACCAATAAAACTGTCGTTAGTATATATTGGTATATTCTTTGTAATTCGATTTTGTATTGTCATCTTTATAATTAATCATAATAATGTATTAGATCTAATAAATTTTAGTTTCGATTTTTAATATTAATCCTAATAATATACTAGACACAAAAATTAAGGGATGTAAAAATATCCTAAATTTTTAAGTGATTTTCAAAGGGCGGTAATTACTGAGGAAATAATGATCGTACAGATTTTTTTATTACAATATTTAACATTTTTTGATGAAAAAATATGGATTATTGCTAAAAATAAAAGTCCAACCTCAAAAAATTTATAAAAAATTAAAAATTCATCCTTAAATTGATTTTTAGCAAAAATGACAAATTCAATCGTTCCAAGCACAATGAAAAAAAATCGCAGCGCTTTGTAATTTTCAGGGTATCTTTGATATACCTTGAGGTTGAATAGAAATAGTCAACATCCTTAGTCTATCCATTATTTGTAAAGTTATGCCAAGTTAAGCTAATATCCTTAAATACGCACTTTTTATCTCTTTTTCAATCAACATTTTGGCTTATATATTTTTTTTTATAAAAGAAGTTGGTGCAAAATGACTTTATTCAATAAAGAATATTTTACAGTTTTTAAAACCCTACTTTAACTTTCTGTGCAATCATTATTTCTCGAAAAATTAATTACCAAAGTCAAAACTGACTTCTTTGCTTTGAACGACGATAACTCAGCAGCGAAAAATCATCCTACAAAGCTTTTAGACCACTTAAATTAAAGAGGATAAAACTATCTAAAAAATGTTTATGATGAAATTACCGAAAACAATTTATTGAAGCTCGTGGACCTTTTAAAAAAAGCAAGCAAGAATTTGTAAATTTTTGTCGATGGTTTTCTTATTATTACTCAAAATCTGCTGACCGTAAAAAATTTTGAACTTAACATCTGAAAACTAGAAACTTGGAGCTTCAACTTGCTTTTTCTTAAATTGCACTACCACTATTTTTCTCAATATTACAGCCCTTTGAATATCACCTGACAATCTAGGATTTTTTTACATTCCTTAATTTTTGTGCCTAGTTATATAGCGCATAGTTCATCAGGATTAATTTAAAAACTCTTGGTTATAAGAAACTTCATAAAATAGACTCTATAAAAAAATCCAATGGCACCAAATCTAAATAATTAATTGGTAATGACTCTGTCGTTCGAGAACGGCATAGTTTTAATAACAACAATTGTTTAATAATAATTCTGGGACAAATCTTAAAAAGTGTTGCTTTAAATAAAAGAAATGGGTCACCAAATTTTATTTCAAATATTTTATTTCAAGTAAGTCATTAAAAGACCGAACTATTTGTGCAGCTTTCGATTATTCCATTGTTTGAGGAGATGACACAATTTGTTTAAAATTCAGCGATATTTAAAAAAGCATTTAAGGAGATATTTCATGCGCTTCATTCAGGTTTTTTCCGCACTCTATATATAGCTATAGATATTATTTACACAATGGTGAATACTATAAGCAATAATTAAGTTATATGTCGCATATAGTGATATTATTGACGATAATAAATAATTAATACGTTATTACGATAATTAACTTCTATGACGTTAATTTATTTTTATCTACTGTTATATCTGACGCGTATAATTTTTTTTTGCCATCAACACGATTACCAGAAGCAAATCATTAGTAGAATTGCGTTATGAAAAAAATTATGCTTCGAGCCTTTACTAACTTATGCTAAAGATAGGTCCTTCCCTTATATTGTTTACATATGCTACACCTATTTTAATAAAACTCAACCTCGATATTCGCGATAGTCACCCCTTACAGTATTTACTAAATCATGCTAAAGATAGAGGCAGCCCTAATATATTAAAATACACTACGATTACGTTAATGAAAAATTTATACCATTTTTACCGATGAAATTTTAAAAAACCACCACAACCCCTGTAAGTTTTCCGCTTTATCTTCACGTAAGAGAACCGTTAAAGTCTTTACTATGTCATGTATACCAAACGTCGACTCGGCGGGACGTTGTGGCGAGGATAAAAATCACGTAATGCGCGGACCATTTCTCGAACGGAGCACTGATTTTGAAAATAAGATTTCATAATTTGGGCATATTGTTGAACGCTATAACCCTCCATGATAATTTGCCATACACTACTTAACAATTCACAGTAAATTTTAATAAAATGCCCGCTATAACCTAACAAATTTCGAGCGTTCTTATTGAAAGACGCTGTATAAGATTATACAATACATTTATTTATTTAATTTTATTTTGCAGGTAGCGAACTCTTGTACACGGACTCTAGCGGAAACTTAGTGCATCGAAATCTAGACAATAACTCGTCCAAGATACTATTAGACTCGTCCGATGACGTACGTATCAATCTGGCGTAATCCGAAAAATAAAATAACGGTTTTTATTATTTTACAGCTCCTTGTAACAGCTCTCGATTTCCAGCTGTCTGCAGATGGATTATATTTACTGGTGGCTTACAATTATCAGAAGGTAAGATAAGATTTCCCAGATTAAGGAAACAAAAATTCAATACATTTTATTATTACCGATAAATTAACTTAGATTAATTATTAGCTCTAGAGTCTAGAGGATAATCTATTTATATTGTTTTACTACTTCGCCATAGAATATTCGTCATTTGATTTCAAATATTTCCATGAGGAATAATCAGGGGTAAGCCAAGTGAGATCTGGCGATCTTGAGAGCCACTTCTTAGACTTTCATCTGTCAGTCTACTGCTCCAGAGAACATTGGTCCAAATAATAAAAAGAAGATGCATCTTGAGACCAAGTACTCCTGCCTTTTCGGAACTAAAGAATAGTATTTGACAAATCAGGTTATCCTTGATTTGTGAAAAAAATCTCTGCGAGCAGGAACGAAATTTCCTCGAACAAATTGTAAATATCTTTAACAGGAATAAATATTTTCTGAATAACTGTGTATAAAAAATTACCTTTTGTATATTAAATTCCAAAATCGTAATTTTGTAGGACTTCTTGGAAACGCAGGGGGAAACTACTTATGTAAACGCTTGGATAGTCGATTACTAATCTAAAAGGTGTGACATTTTAAAGATACAGAGTGACTTATATCACTGCAGTATAAGAGATATATTTTTTAGTATTCAATATAGGAATTGGTCAGCCGAGAATCTTTATTAGATCAGTGAAACAGATGCACAACATTCTCAACACTTTAGTCAAGTATCATTGGCAACCATACTATTGATTCAATTGCTAATATAGGGAATTTAACAAGTGCAAAATATTTAAACCTCATCAAAAATGAAGTAGTTTCTATTTTGATAAACTTGACCTAAGATTCGATTATTATTCAGATGACCGTGGCCATCTAGATTATCGAATTTTAGACAACTTGATTTGTTCTGTAGGATCTCTAGAATAAAGTACCTATATATATGCTACAAACTAGATAATATTAATGATCGTAATGAAATATACAAATAGCAATAAGGAATATTTCAGCTCATGTTTTGGAGAAACTTGGGTAGGAGTTTTGCTACACATATTATTCTTGCCAACAAGTAAATGAATAATATTTTGCATATTTATTTTAATTTAATACACCTAAAAACATACTACAAGTGTTATATGTAGTTAAACTCAGATCTTCAAGGAGAATTGAATAATATAAAAATGCACAGAGTGTTCTATTAAAAACGAGCATCTCCCTTGTACTGCACTTAAATGAATAATCCTATATATATAATATTTCATTTGGAAGACTATATTTTAGATTAAAAATCGACCTATGCGAGCGTTCCTCTTAAATCTCTAAATAAAGTTTTAATTCCTGCATATCAAGGTTTTTTAATTCAAATAATAATTAATGTTAATGTGTGCGTCAAGTAGGTACTTATATATCTCTATTAATCTTAAATATAAATGATCATCTAAGCTGGCTGATGTTTAATTACTGTATTAATATCACATCATTATGCTGACAAATGAATAACATATAATATGAAACGATATGCTTAGTAATAGGATATACATTTTTGTTTTTTTGATAAATTTAATCACAACTTATGAAGAACGCTAGAGACTATCTATATCTAATATATACTAGGATTATAGAGTATTTATATTAATTTACAAATAGGGTTTACGTAAATCTCCCACTGAACTAAGTAACAAAACAAGTCATATGTAATAGTAATAATAAGCAAAACTTATAATAATGTTTCCAGTCTCGTTCGTCAAAGATTTATTTTAACCTGTTTAAAATTATATTTAACTGCATGTACCAAGAGTAAATAATCATAAATAAATTACGTTTATATAATCTTTTCAAAAATACTGCAAGTAGTATAGCAATGAGAGTTCTAGTCTACATTGAAACGTCCTTGAAAAAGCTTTACGAGGGGCGTGGCTACAGCAAGAATGAGGCAGATGACACTATGAGAAGTATATGAGAGAGCAAATAAGAAATACTGCGTAGAAACTGGAATAAATTGGGATTTCTGGCGAACTGACAGTTCAAATAACTGTGTATTAATCTTATGTTTCTGATTATCTGTGAAATGTAGAATCAACAACCGCAAATTATAATTAACAAAAAAAGATGTTTTAAAGTTTAGTGTTTGCAATGACGAAACAATGTTATTAGTTTAAAGTAAATTTACTGAATCATATAACATACCTAACATGATACAAAATAATAGTAAATCAAATATGAACGTGAACAGTTTGCACTCAATTGACCAGGAAATCATAACAAACAAGACCGAATTTTTGCGATATTAAAATTCAAAACTTTTAATCAATAATGTTATATACAACTTTTAAATGCCTAAGCATTAAATTTTTGTACTTCTAATTAGCATAACTATTTTTTTATAACCAAATAATTTGAATTAAACAACGAAGAAATAATAATTTGAAGGCGTAAAACAATAATAATTCCTATAAACTAGAATCCTTAGAAATTGATTAAAACATTGTAATTTTGACAAAATCAGCACCTTTATCTCCCTATAGAAAGTCATACTGCCATCAAATTCCATCAGAACCTAATAATTATACATATATGAGCGTCTAAACTGATTTTGAAACATCCTTGAAATAGATTTATATGAGAGCATGGCTACTGAGCCACGCCAATACATCCCAAAGTTATTAGAGAAATGAATGAAGATACAAGATTGGGCGTGGCAAGTAAAATAATGCCCATGTGTAGTACATTTCTTGTATAAAATAAAACCGTTGATATTATTTGTGTTTTTTTTTGTCGTCGACTAAAGTTCTATTAAATATATTTCAACCATACTGGGATGGGTCGGAATTCTTTGGTGGGAAGATAACACTGACTTAGTTTTTCACAAAACTAAAACCAAAACATTATACACTACACTCGACGTGCGTTTCGCCAACAAAGTTGGCATCTTCTGGAGATTATTAAAACTGCTTTACTAACTTTAAACTAAGGGAAAACCAAAATATTATACACTACACTTGACGTGCGTTTCGCCAACAAAATTGGCATCTTCTGGAGATGATTAAAACTGCTTTAGTAACTTTAAACTAAGGGAAAACTCTAATTTTGGAAAACTAACTTAGTGTTATATTTTAACCATGGTAAGGCAAGGTAATGCCACTGAATTAGTTCAAAGTGAAGCCGTTCAAACCTCAATCTACATAAACACCCTGTAAAATACTTTTTACCAATCTAACCCATCCAGGCTTCCACTAAACATCTGCGTGCACACCAATTAGACCCTTATGAATTACTAATTGAATTATTTGTTTCAGCTCTACCGGCACAGCTATAGGGCACAGTACGCGATCGTCGACTTGACTACGGGAGGAAAAAGATTGTTAACGACAGGAAACGTTTCTGTGCAGCTCGCGGTGTGGTCTCCAGTCGGAAATGCCATAGCGTACGTTTTCGAAAATAATATATTTTATAAGAGCTCTGCGACCGACGAGAATCCCAGGCCCATCACTTCCACGACGGGGTTCGTTTACAACGGGATACCAGATTGGGTGTACGAAGGTAATATGTCATACTAAAACAATACGAATTCAGGAATAAGTATATAATATTTAGATTGAAAATGTTGTCATAAATGTTAAATAAAATCTTATCTAAATTAGACAGAAATTCATAATGAAAACTCTCAGAAACACTAATACATTTTAACATATAGAAGGTTCTAATTATACTTTAACACTAATTGCAGTTATTAATATTGAATATTTGTTGAAACTACAAAGAACCGTTGTAAATGATAATAAAATGTTTTAGTTTCAATTTATTATTCGCATATACTTAGTAGCACCAATAAAAATAGGAATTCGATAATATAAATATTTGCAGAATTTATACAAGAAAGTATATTTCACTTACATGAACCACCCTATATATTTAAAATTTTATTTAGAAAACGTAGCACTTAGATTAAACGTGAATATGTCTAAAATTTTCTTATAAACCCTAAAATAATCCTAAAATAATTTTACTCGGTAAGTGGATTAAACTTGGCGTCATTTAGGACATTGAATGCTGCTAGCTAAACTGCAGCTTAGGTTCATTCAATATAATTGGTTCTTAAAATGATCTGCTGCCTAGCTCCTCCTCTTTAAGGCGTGTCAGATTTTGAACTAAATTTCGGTGACCCAGTCGCAATTTTATCAACAATTCTTATTGTTTTTCCATCATGTGGATCAATGCAATATGGATCCATTGTGTAGATCCATATTGCATTGTATTATGTTTGTATTTATACACATTTTAATTCATGATTGATTTATATTGTGTTATTTTTCGTTGTTATTCAGAGGAGGTATTCAGTTCAAACAGGGCCCTATGGTTCTCGCCGGATGGAAGAAAATTGGCGTACGGCCGATTCAACGATACTCTAACTCCTAATATGGTAATCCCCGTGTATGGGGAACCGGGAAGGTTGGAATACCAATATCCCAGGGCAACTCTAATAAAGTATCCAAAGGTAAATATGTTAATACCCAACAAACAATCTAAAAGAAACTACCATATCGAATAATTGCCCATCTATAATTGTGTAATAATTATCACATTATCGTCAACGTAAATATTGCAAGTTTTAATAATATTTAATGTAAATACTATTAAAACAGACTATGTAAGAGTCAATATATGTACATATGTGGCTCCTAGACGATTTAGTAATTTGCTGTAGGTTGTAAAATATTTATGTATTTAGTACTGTCAATAAATATTCATGGAAACGTAAATATTTCAAAATATTTTAAATAATATGAAACATTACCAAATTACACAGTTATTCTATACAGACTGCCTCAGAATGTATTTTATAATCAATACCTTCGTTATTCAAGAATATAAAAAAATCAACCAAAACTATTTTAAATTGCATAAAGAAACCTTGTTGATTATGAACTTAAAACCGATTTCTTGATTTTTTACTCCTTTAATAAACCTACACTCATTTTTTTATTGCACCAATACTTTTTTGTACTGGCAATTAATTCCTACTTAATTATGAATACAGAAGTACTTACATACTTAACATATTAAATGTAATTCCCCATAGAACAAAAAATATATTAGTTTTCAGTACACGACTACATACGAACATACACATTAACGACTATATTAGTTGATTAATCGACATAAATAGATAAATCTCATTTGCAATGGAAGTTCTGAAAATTGTGTAAAATGTAACTATTTAAATGTTTCAATAATACGGTGAAAATACCGTAAAAAAATACTGAAAAAATCATTTATCTTTTCTTTGTATAGTAGTAGCGTATGGTACAAATAAAAAAAATATATTCACCTTGTGCATTTGTGTACCTTTTCTATTAAAAGATAAAGAACATAGGTGATCAGTTAGAACTGAGGAAGTTATCTGAGCTATTTTTCCATAAATATTTGGGCATACGTTGGTAGTTTACAAATTTCTAGTCGAGTTGCAACTGAACAGATTGAAATGAATAACAAATGGGCGGAAGATGTGTGGAATAAAGTTAAATGGATAGTTCGATCACACAGGAGGAACTGAACGTACCACAAAGAAAGAATGTAGTGCGATATTCTTCATACAATTCCCTGAAATATTGGCAATACTAAATAAATTTGATATAACTGTTCTTTTTGTCAATAGAGGGCGCGATCATGTTGAGATCAAGAGCATAATTCCTCCAAAAATGTATATACTGTTGCCTATATTTCAGGGAAACTTCCTCTGTGGAGTAAATTGCTTAGCCTACAGATAGCGACAGTGCTTATAATCTCGATTTAGATAATCTTCTTCTACAATTAACCAGCAATAATTGGACGAGACTCTTCTCATGTAAATTGTTTCACTTCACTTGGTTTCCATCCATGCCTGGGACAGGGGTATGCTACTTCCTATTTGCCGCAATGGCAAACAGTGCCAAGGTACGAAAACGGCTACTCGAGGCGCGCTGGCATCGGGATTGTCTCGTCCTCTCTTTTCAATCGATATACCTCTCCTCGTCCACACACGTAGTTGAAAAGAGTAAACAATACAATCCCGATGGCAGCGCGGCCACTAGGGAATACATTTTTTGCCACACTCCTTTCCATAGTAGCATACCCCTGGCCTGGGGTACGGAAAGACCTCAGCGTGAATTACATCTGCTTTGATGCCATCCGTGTCGAAATTTACTTTGCCATTTACTCGGTAGATGCCATTTACTAGGTAGTTGCTTTGTTATTTACCTTGGTAAATTAATTAGATTAAAATAACATTACTTATTTCATTTAGGCTGGTGCCACAAATCCCACCGCGACGCTACACGTCGTCGACTTAGGCACTTCCTCTCCTGAACTTACCCTAGCAGTACCTGCTGCCTTAAGTTCGTGAGTATAAGACTTTTTTGCCATCGCTTTTTTTGTGCAACCACAACATTTCAGAGACCCAATCCTGTCAGCTGTGGACTGGGCAACGAACGACTCAGTCGTAGCCATTTGGATGAACCGGGTCCAAAACAAGGCATCGATAGCCACCTACGATACAAGCGCTAGTTCGGCTGCACCACTTATTGTAAGAATCTTCAAGTAAGTTAATCACAGTCTAGTCTATTCTTGTTAATTGTTACAGGTAAAGAATGTAGAATCGACTAATGGGTGGTTAGAGCTATTTTCGCCCCCTAAATTTTCGAAGGACGGTTCTAAAATGGTTCTAATACTGTCCCAGGACCAAGGAGGTTCGATAGGGTCCTACAGGCATGTTGTGCTCCTCAACAGGGAGGAAAATGCGCAAGAACAATCTTTGACAAGAGGAGCGTTTGTGGTAACTGAGCTACTGGCGTGGGATCACGAAAGCGACTTGATGTGAGTAAAGAAGTAACGAGACGATGGAAATCTGATGGTGTATTTTTCAGATATTACTTGGCGAACACAGAGGAAGATTTTGGGGTGCAACATCTATACGGCGTCTCTCCCGTCTCTCTTGGAGTGAAATGTTATACATGCCACTTAAAATCCAAGCACAATACGACTCTCGATTGCGCGTATAACACCGCCACGTTCAGCGCAGACGCCTCGTATTACGCGCTCACTTGCGCTGGACCCGATGTGCCACAAGTCTCAATTTACTCGAAAAACGCTGAAGAAATACTCGGCTGGCAAAGCAATGAGGAATTGGTCACATTGACGACCAGCGGACTCGTTCCGACGCTCACGAAAATGTCTTTTGATATTTCCGATGGTTTTAAAGCTAATGTTCTTCTCAAACTTCCACCGAACTTGGACACAAGTGGAGAGACCAAATATCCCATGATAGTTAACGTGTAAGTTGTTTGTAGGGGCGTAGGTGTTGACTAATATAATTCAGTAGTAATAGTAGCTTGGTATTATCAATAAATTCGCAATGAATAAGTATTAGATATGGGTAACTCATGAGCGAGTTAACGCCATGAAATAACTCCTTAGTAAGCATAGAACATGTTTTGCCTTTTTTTTACCGACAGCAAACATTTTTTAAATGACAAAAATGCAAGAAAAATGTACGACTAAAATCGTTTTTATTTTACTTATATAAGAGATCCAAATCTATTGACCGTGACGCTCCATAAAGATAATTTAAGTACCACTTACATGTTTTGTGATGAATAACATTTTCAAGTCGTACAGTTGGCACCAATGATTTAGATTGATATATAAGATAACCCGAAAATCTAAACACGAATAATGAATTTAAAAGAAGCAATCTAATGCGGACCCTACACGATCAATCGGAATGTCAGTCAGGTAGAAAACTGACAATCGGAATGAAGATGTAGGGTATTGAATGAAGGAATAAAGAATGAGAATGACGAGATCCGGATTTTATGAATTCCCGACATCAATCACGGTAGAACGAGGGGAGACAACCTTCATTCCGCGTTTCAGTCTGTAGCAGATATTACTTATCAGTGTTTACAATTCGCCTGTTAAGAACCATTTCACTATTTTTCACCATGGAGCAGCGTGAGGAAGTTAATGACCCTTCCAAGGATGATTTGTTGAGGAAATGTATTGAATTATACGAAATCTTACCCGAGTTGTGGAATAGCGTACCTCCCTTTTACAGTAATAATAATTAGACATTGCGGTTCACTTTTTTTGGTAGCTTGATGTTAACTGAGTAGACTGGAATGATCTCCGGAATGACCGTGTAGGGTCCGCTTGGAGCCAAACATCATTCCTGGCACACCGTCAATCTGAATGATTCATTCCGAATGTCATTCCGATTGATCGTGTAGGGTCCCCTTAAGAATACATTCTGTATTCATTTGATATTAAAAATTACTTTTCTTTTACTCTAGATGCTTGAAATGTATTACCTAAATCTTTAATATATATGATAAAGTTGGTGACGAATTGTATTTTTTTAAGGAATCAAGTACGGTTTTTTCTTGCATGTACCACGAAAACTGCGCCTTATTTTTTAACAAAATAATTATTAACAGACTAGCACGATTCGCCAATATTTTTAGTAACAATACATTTAAGAATGACAAAAATAACAGCATAATCATTTCTGCCATTATTTAATAAACAAAAATGTAGTCGTCTTTTTTAAATTATTGAAACCATTATGTAAATTACTTTCTGTAATACCTCCAATTTTGTTAGAGATTGCCTCTTTTGAATCTTCAAATGAGTACCTATATGATTTACATAAATATAATTTTTGAATAATCCAAATAAATAAAAATCTAATAGTATCAAATATGATGATTGTGCGGGGTATAGGTTACTGCCAACCATCATAACATCATCAATAGTCATCATAAAATTCCTGAAGAAAGTATAAGGTTGCGGCAGCAGAGTGAACTGTTGTTCTATAAAAGGTTCTAGGACATATCAATATTATCCTGCATTTGTGATATCGTAAAAAAATCGGTCCAATTATTTTGCAGTCTGCTACTATACCGAAGTAGTTTTGAACGAATAGAAATGATCTTTAATTACCCGATGAAATCACCTTCAATGAAACTGAATCCATCTGTATTATGTTGTACAATGTACTTCACATTGAGCAATATATGAGGTGTGATCAAAAATACAGCGAATAATTTTATTATAAACAAAGTAATAAGCTTACTTCTAATTTGAAGTAATCTCCTTCAAAGTACTGTTCTTGGCTAGCGATGCAATTATTCCGACGTTGTTTCCATGATTGAGAGCATTTCTGGAAGGCTTCTTTTGGAAGGCCTGCAACTGCTCCGTCGTGGCCCTCTCAATGTCGGGAATGATTTCAAAACGTTTTCCATTTAGCACGGCTATGATGTTTGGAAAGAGACAGAAATCCCATGGTACTAAATTCGGAGAGTAAGGAGGATGTGGACAGATAGGAATCTTTTTTTCAGCCAAAAACTGGCCGCGCCGGTCAGAAGCGAGATTTGGCACGGAGCGTTGGCGTGATGAAGGAGGAAGCCATAGACTCATTTTTCTGGCCTCTTTCTCCGTACATCGTTTCGCAAATATTGCAGTACTCCTTGTAATATTCGGAGTTTATACTTTTGCAACATTTTCGTCTGTTTTTAAGGTCGAAAGACGACCCGACCGTTGCTCGTCTTCAGCCGACTCATTTCCGCTTTTAAATAGCTCATACCACATAGTCCACAGTCTTCAGAGTCACCACATTATCACCATACACTGATTAAGATTCTTTAGTACTTTTGTGCAACTTAAACCAAAACTTAATGCTAATGCATTGTTGGAAATCCATGATGCGCGACAGACACGGTAAACATGTCCTCACTCTTCAGACTCTGGAAGCCAATTGACAAAACACAACTTGTTCAAACTTGACACTGACTATGTCAAAGGATCAGGCTATCGGGCGCATTATTTAACACAGATGTAGTGTCAGTAGTCTGCTACAAAAATTCGTTCCCCGTATTTTTTATCACTCCTCGTATTCTCTAGTGCTAGCCAGAATGGTAGGTGCAATGTGAAATAATAAATGATTCACACCACATATTTTAGGTATGGCGGGCCAGACACGTTCCAAGTCGTTGACAAATTCACCCTCGACTGGGGTAGTTACTTGGCGGCCAACAAGAGCATCATCTACGCTGCCATAGATGGCAGAGGGTCGGGCTTGAAAGGAGACAAAATAATGTTCTCCGGATACAGAAATCTGGGAACAGTAGAAGTTGCGGACCAAATAACAGTTACAAGGTACGTACGGATGCACTTTCTATTCAAAGTATCTATTTCAATACGTACATTGTAATTTTATAGACTGATTCAACAAGCGCTTCCTTACGTGGACTCGACGAGGACGGGTATCTGGGGCTGGAGTTACGGAGGCTACGCAGCTGGTATGGCACTGGCGACAGATAAAGAGGGAGTTTTCAAGTGCGGAGTTTCGGTTGCTCCCGTTACCGACTGGGCCCTATACGGTAAGTTAAAAACCGGTCGGAAGGTGGCATTTCAGTATTAAGGAAATATCATGTTAGCGCACTGGATAAGAACTTTCCTTTTCGAACTTGCGTGGAGAAAAGTACATTTTCTACATTCAAAATCAAATAAAAACTTCGTTGACTTATTTCAATTTTGAATTAATATTTTCCACTATTTTTGTTCTTGATAATTGATGTTGCAATAATCATTTCATATCAATTGTCTTCTGGAGGTTCTGGTGATTCTTTGACGATACTCAGTTTTCTTATTTATCCCCGATGATTTTTGCTATTTTTTTCAAACAGTTTTCGGCGTAATTTTCACGTTTGGTAATTGATATTGCAATAATCATTTCATGGCCCTTGTCTTCTGGAGGTTCTGATGATTCTTTGACGATACTCAGTTTTTTTTATTCCTCCCCGATGATTTTTGCTATTTTTTCCAAACAGTTTTCGGCGTAATTTTCACTTAGGGCCCTAATTTTCAACCACCCAGAAATAATGTCTTCAATATTTTCGCAAGCAACAAGAAATTCTTGATAGTCAATCTTTTTAAATCTTGTCACGACATACATTAGTCTTATGTACTACCTCGTTATGTTCGTCTTCAAGCAACACGTTATTCACTTCTTAGGGAATTACAGAACATCTTTATAACATTTTGATAGTCATTACAACCCTAAAAGATGACCATCATCAACAAAGCAATTTCGACAGTTATCAGGGTGACACCTTTCTACGGTCGCGCCCCAAAAAGACTTTTCTAAGATTCTAGTAAGCATTATAATATACCTCCATCAATGAAATAGATTCACCAATTCACAAGAAGATACATTACATTAGAGGTCTCGGATCTGCCACGTTTCTTTTCAAACGCAATTGGTTTGACAAGAAGAAAAACATGGATACTAGCAAGAATAAGTCTTGCTAATATTCATGTTTTTCTTCCTGAAAGCACTTCATTGGATAATTTCTACATGGAATACTTATTTCATAATAATAATGCTTTCTGAGCTTTTATTTTTAGTAAACTGCTAACAACACATATTCTGCGAAATACCTCGACCTTCTCAATCATTATGCCACTTTTTTACTTTTCCGCACTCCACTATAAGCGGAAAAGTAATGTAATCGTGTAAAGAAAAATTGAAAAAAATTGTTTTGGGTTTATTTTTCGTTTTTCGGCCTAAAAATAAAAAAAAACGGTTTTTAAAAAATTTTTTCTGTATGTGTGTGTCGTTGTCGTCGGCATTTATTCTTGTTAGCACGATAACTCAACTAAATCGTGTCGGATCGATCGGGTTTTGACTGATTCTGATTGGGAACGTCTCCCAGATGACAGCTATTGATTTTGAGGTGGACAGAACACACTCTACCATGTACATGGGTCATGAGAAAGTACAATGGTAGACTATTAGAGAAATTTTTTTTGTCGCTCACGATCACTCAATTAAATCATGTCAGATCGATCGGGCTTCGGCTGATATTGATTAGGGACGTCTATCAGACGACATCTATCGATTTTGAGGTGGGTAGGTTACACCCCACCCTGTCCGTGGGTCATGAGAAAGCACGATGGTGGATTATTTGAAAAAAGTAAAACTGCCGCATAAAACACATATTCTGCATTTATGTGTTGGTTTATTTTTTCTCGGTCACTAATTTCGAAATAGAGATGTTCTACGTGCGGAAAAGTCCGTTTTAAGGTTTTAAAACTGTTTATTTTAAATACAATATATACCTTTTCAATTGATGATTCACCTCCTTCGTAAGTACTACACACAGACCAGAATATCTTAGAGACAACAACAACAAACCTTCTTGACTGTCTCTTATAAACAAACTGCAATGCCCTTACTTAACGTTTCTTCCATATTTTGAGCTATTTATTTATCTACTACCCTTTATACTTTCAGATTCGATTTACACGGAAAGGTTCATGGGCCTACCCACAGCTGATGATAATTATGAAGGGTACGTGGCAGCGCAACTTTTAACCAAGTACGAAGGGCTGAGGGACAAGGAGTATTTCCTCGTACACGGCACCTACGACGATAACGTGCATTTTCAACAATCGATGTTGTGGTCCAAAGTGTTAGAACAGAACGATATCTTGTTCAGGCAACAGGTAAGGAATATAAGAGTGTGAAGCCGTTATAACTCGTGTAAGTGAGAAAATAATAGCTCTTTTTCTAACGTCAAACTAAGTTTTACCTATTAAAATCTTTCGACGTTTGAAGAAAAAATTATTAGTGATTATTTTGTTATTTATCGGCAATCAATATCTACAGGTGTGGTACAAAAACATCTCTTTGGTTCTTTATACAAAAATATACTAGTCAAGTATACTGGGAATATAATAGTCAAGTATAATAAGAATAACAACACTCATGGAAGAGTGCTAAGAACGATTTACTAAACTAAGTGGTAATTCCACACGTCGATTTTTGAGAATTCGAAGTTAATTTTCTGAGACAGCTACATGGACACCTCTGGTTGCCAAATTTGTCGTCAAATCCAGTAAATAAAGTTTTGATGACAATTGATGTAACCGTTTAGCTAGAACGTGACATCAGCAAAAAAGACACTCATTAAAAGAAAATGGAGTTTCCATTACATGCTCCAATTATCTGCTTGCTGAATCGAATTTCTTGATGACAGTTTTCATGAACTTTCAAGATTTCTCTGTGTGCAAACTTGTTTCATTTAATTTATGTTAAAATTAGATATTTAACTGTTAAAGTATGTCTATGATGTCCGAGAACTCAATAACATTATTAAATATTTGTGGTAATACTTGTTTGTTTTGACAAACAAACAAGACTAGTTTATTTACCAGAGATGTTTATTGATGATATTCTTGAATTGCCCTTGATGAATTCGTTTATTTTGATCTTCCTCGCGAGAAAACTTGACTTATTTTGTCTTGTTTTAAAAATACTCCCTAAACTCTGTAGATAATTCCAGAAAAATAAACCCATTGGGATTACACCTAGATAATGTCCTGGCGCATTTCATTCCAATCCACGTCATCATAACGGTTTCATTTAATAAATCATTGAAACGTTCACGTGTATAAACATGACCTGCCTTTTAATTACACATTAGTTCATTATCGTCACTGGTGTGGGTAATAGTGTAAATCTTCCAGATTATAGTAGACTGTGTATTACTTTCACATCATGAAACATATCGAGAAGAGTTGTAAAATGAAATTAGTGATAATAATCCACGCAATGATGTAATAATTGTTGGGCTACTCGGTACAACTGACTTCGATATGCACCCAAAGAGTTTGTGAAAGTATTAGACGGATCTGCATAATATGCAGATCCGTCTAATTAAATACTTATTTACCATATTTGTAAAGAATTTATTATTTACAAATAGGGTAGAGAAAGAGATGTAGCGACGCGTTAAAACTGGCGCATTAGCAAGGATAATGAGTGTGCCTCGATAGCTCAGCGGTCAGAGCAACCAACCGGAAATTGGGAGATCCGGGTTCGATTCCCGGTCAAGGCATGATGCACTCTTTATCCTTGCTATCGCCAAAGTAGTGCAACCAACCGGAAATTGGGAGACCCGGGTTCGATTCCCGGTCAAGGCATATGCACTCTTTATCCTTGCTATCGCCAAAGTGGTGACCCCCACGTGATGTGATTCGTTCCAGTACATCCAACCTCCCTTACATCTCAAATTCGCGGATTCGATTCCCGTCCTATCCATCGCCCTACAGTCCGGGGGTTACCGAACAACGGTTCGTAAGAATGGCGAACGCGGTCACATTCCGTTAAATTGTATCGAGACAAACCATGTCTCTAGGGAGGGAATACTGTAGTGACGCATTAAGTTGGCGCATTAGCAAGGATAATGAGTGTACCTCGATAGCTCAGCGGTCAGAGCAACCAACCGGAAATTGAGAGAGCCGGGTTCGATTCCCGGTCAAGGCATAAACACTCTTTATCCTTGCTATCGCCAAAGAGAATTATTTGCTTCAAAGAAATCCCTTCTTTCAGTACAGCCAATAAAATATGTATTATAAAATAATAAACTGGTTTCTTTATATTGAAAATATAATTATTTAAATTATTAATGAAGTTCTTGATTGAATCAATTATTCATACTGTGTATGGCGTCGCGGCAGCTCAGTTGATTAGAACGAGTTATGTGGTAAATGCGACTGGCTACTGACTGTCGTGATCCTCATTTGATTCCAAACGCCGGCACTGGCAATGTCGGTGAGAATGGGTATTATCAGCGTTTCCTCAATATGCATCCCCCACCTAACAGACTCGACCGCTTTGGATTTGAGGGATTGCCCTATTTATGTGGTGCTTTTATATAATAGACGTGATTTAATTTGTATTCCAATATTATGAGAAAGAAAAAATGAGAAAGGAATGACATGGAAATCGTTATATAATACATATGGGTCAAAATTATTTAGAAACAATCATTTTTTATAAAAAAAAGTATTCTTAGACAATAAAATGCAACTCTATCTTTTACCAGATGTCAGAATTTCCAACGACGTTCAGTTGTTTTATCAATGAAATCGACTGCAATACTATTGCACTTCATGTATAATTGATATGTAAATTGCCGCATTGGTAATATAAACCGATGCACCAGGGATACGATAAGTACGCGTTGTATATTACATTATAGTAAAAACAATAAATGTTTTCCCTAGTTTATGATACGCCCCACGTCAGGCGCCAACCTTGACATTAAACTTGCCCACATAATCGTGAACGACATTGATTTATGAAAGTTCGTCCATGTTATGCAAAACTACATAATCTTAAGAAGTATCTGTCAAAAAATAATGGAAGGGGGATTTTAATATTTCTCATTTTTTTCTAGACTTATCCAGACGAAGACCACGGCCTAGGACTAGTCCGTCCCCATCTCTACCACTCGCTGGAAAGTTTCTTCGACGAATGTTTCATAACTAACGATTGATGATTACTTATACAAATAAATAACACGCGACTGCAACTTGCAATCAACTAGTCAAAGCGATTTTTTAAATAGACTTTCGTCTTATAAAAAATATGCCAGGGTATCTATATTATTATAGATCTCAGAAATATATAAACATTTTTGTAAGTATTTTTGTTATGTAAGAAATGTAAATAGTGTATTATATTTTAAATAATGTTCCATATCATAAATATATATTGAATGTTGAAAAATCTAATCTTCCTGTTATTTTTTAATAAAATAAAATTTTAAAACGCATACTTGAAAACAATTTTATTTCCTTAAGTATATTGATCCTTCGGACCAGATAATTATAATTTAGGTAACTTAAATATACGTTTACTCATTGTAGCTCAATCAAACCTAATCCAGTCGATTTCTAACGCTGCAACTCCGCTTTGTTTTCTCAGTAAATATCGTCCTCCGTAAGCCAAGAGTCCTACCGTCGTTAATTCCGATCTATCTAAAGGTTCCTTCTCCTCCAAAGGTTCCCCTTTGAGATATAACTTAAAGTTCGATAACTGCAAATGGATCACCCCAAACTCCATAGGTGCCTAAAATATATCAATAAGAATAGTTGTAAGAAAAATACAGGGTGCTAATTAAATATCTAGACTTAAAATTTGAAGAGGTGATTCCTTGTATGATTTTAAGACAAAATATTCATATCAACTGACTTTAACAGTACCTATGAAACAACATTATTAACCATTAAATTAATCAGCTTTCGAATGTTTTTGTAGTCATGGCCTTCTACCTTTTTGGTACGAAATAAATGTATACCTTGTTTTAAGGATAATTTAATATTTTTAAGTGTTCATGAAACATCTTTAATATTTTTTCAATATGAAAGGTACTAATTAAAAGGAAGGAAAATCCAGGATTACAGGAAAACCTACAACAGTAAGGACAGTTCAAACAGGCGAAATTGCAAGTAACTGTATCCCTATCACATACGACGTATTGAAGCTACTTTACCGAGCGATTTTCCCCAATGACTAGCTTTTTTCATTTGGGTACAAAATTAATTAGTGAGAAATCCACAGTTTTTATCCTAGGTGTTATTTCAAAAAATAAAACCCGCCACAGGTAGGATTCGATATTTGTCCCGGATCGGAACCGAACGACATACAGCTGTTTCGAACTTATTAGTTCTCATCAGTGCCGTACACGCTACGCAGATTCAGGACAAATGCCGAATGAACTTTATGGCGTATACATCTTTATAGATACGATCTCTGTCAGTAACATATAAGTCGGAAATCGAGAAAGGAACCACCAAACCGCCAAGCGGTTATCAAAGTAGTTCCCGAATAGCAAAGCTATTACATAATCGTTCTAGGAAACAACTACTCCTCGGGCTATAATAATGGCGACGATATGTCTACTGCAAGTTCATAGTGTGACACCCTGTATTGTATGTAACATTTCAAATTAAAAACTTTAAACGGAAGTCCATGAGAAAATGCAAAATATTTGTTTTTATTAAAAGTCATCGAAAACTTCATAATACTCACAAATGGATGAAGTAAAACTAAAATTATATTTGCAAGTATCTTCTGTTTTTAAATATCATGACAATAATAAGTCAGACATTCTAATCGGGGTTAATTTTATGTCAAACTCTCAAAGTTAATACGTCAATTATTCGTAACTTATAAATAAAACTACCAACTGTAAGTGCTGCAACAATAATGTTACACTCGCGTATCTCTGCGGCACCTGAGATGCCGTAGCGTAGACTTGAAATATTTAAATCGATGTAGGTACAAGGAATTCATGATAGCTTTGCCTTCGTATATGATCGCCTACATATTATATAAATATAGGTAATAGATATATTGCACCGTCATTGATGAATCCTCAAAATAGACAACTTCACTTACAAAACTTGTTAATTACTAGTTAATCTTACCCTAAAATAGTGTACGTATGCAGGAACGTGGATCCCGGTAATACCCCTGTGTCTCAATATAAACTCGTACCCCCTGTATTGCCCCTGGCCCCTGATCCTCATAGAAATCCGCGTATAATTGCTGGCATCGACAGAAACGTTCTTCATTATCCCCGCAAATCCGGCTCCGCAGGAATCCGGATTCAGCATCGTGAACAATACGGCCCTTCTAAAGACTTGCGTCTTCAGGATCGCGAAGTTGGCCTTGGATTTTCCATCTACTATGGGATCCGAATGTTCCTTCCATAACGACGGGTCTCCGTGCTTTTGAAAATTGTCAAGGTACAAGTTGCTGAAATAAATGTAAAAGTTTTCATTTGTGGGGTAATTTTTGAGGCAATAAAAAGAGGCGATTAGTATCTAATAATAACTAGTTGACTGTATAAATAAGTAGAGGAGGATAAATAATAAACCAGGGTGGTCTAGCAATTTATTTAATTAAGCAATATACATATTTAATTGTATTATGCAAATAAGGAGCTGTATATTTATACTAAAATGGTTAATTGTACAAGTATTGTTCACAATATGGAAGAGAGATAATGAATCTACCTTACCGTTTTAAGCTTGCTTCTAAGCAGTGGCGGTTAACAGGGTAGGCAGATGAGGCTTTGCCTCGCCAGTAAAAATAGAGAAAATAAGAAATTATTTTTACTTTTTATATTAGTAGTTTCAATTATTTATAATCATAATACTAATATCTATAAATAAATTAAATACCTTGATATTTTATTAAGAAAATACCCATATATAATCTGGTACTGACAGAACACTCGGGGATGCAGCAATAGACATTTAGTTATCACCCTATGTTTTAAATTCTTATACGCGTTGATGCTGTCCTATTATATCTAGCGTCAATGGTAAGAAACGAGCAATTGCGAATTATAACGAACATGAACGAGAGACAAGCCTCTTTATATTGGTTTAACAGAGATGTGATTCAAAACTAGAGCTATCCTAACATTGCCGCGGGTAAAAAAGCAACAGGTATCTTGAGGCAGCTTCGCGTTTGCCTCAAACAAGTCAGACGCAAGAGACTTCAAATAGATTGGCACTGTGACAATAATTGCACTAACAATAGATTACGAAGTTAGTGACTCTGACAAACCGAATGTCTGTTACACACCCTCTTCTTCTTTTTCTTTTAGCTCATAACCCTTGGTGGGTTTTGGCTTGATCTACTATGTTCCTCCATCTGGTTCTATCTACCGCTATTCTCCTCCAGTTTCCTAATCTTAGAGTTTTTCCTGGGTCGCCCTTTTGGTCTTGTGTTTTGAGGTTTCCATTCCAGGATTCTCTTCACAATTCTCTCGCCCTCCATCCTGTATACATGTCCTAACCACCTTATCCTTTGACTTTTTATGCATCTTACTATATCCTCCCCTTTTATAAGTGCATCAATTTCGTGATTCATTCTTATTCTCCACATACCGTTTTATTGCACTGGGCCGTATATTCTTCTAATGATCTTTCTCTCAAATATTCTTAATTGATTTTCATCATTGTTTGTTAGTGTCCATGTTTCACATCCATAGGTTACTACGGGTCTTATAAGTGCCTTATAGATTGTGATCTTAGATCTTCTATTTAGTATGCTGCTCCTTATTAATTTTAAATAAGCATAGTAGCATTTATTTCCTTTTAGGATTCTTGCGCTTATTTCACCTTCGACGTTACCATTATTGTCAATTTTGGTGCCAAGGAAATTGAACGTCTTGACGCTTTTAATCTGACCGTTGTTTATATTAATATTTGGTAGTTGTATTGGGGGATTCCTGCAGCAATACATATATTTCGTTTTGTCTTTGTTCACTTGTAGGCCTCCTTTATTTACCTGTGTCTCAAGATCTATGGCAGTTTGATTCAAGGAGGCAAGGTCACGTGCAATTATCGTAATATCGTCCCCATACCGAAGTATTTGTGTGGATTTATTTATGATGATTCCAGCTCTATTCACTTTTCTGATAGCTGCCTCTAGTACTAAGTTGAAAAGCACTGCCGAGAGAACGTCTTTTTGTCTTACCCCGGCTTTCGCCTTAAATTCTTCGCTGAGCTGCTGTTGTACTCTTATAGTTGCTGTCGAGTCTGCCATGGTGACTTCTGCCATTTTTACTAATTTTCGGGGTATTCCTAGGAGGGTTAAACTTTGTAGCATTTTCTTCCTATGTACTTTGTCGAATGCCTGTTTGAAGTCTATAAACAGATAATGCATATCTATGTTATATTCATAGCATTTCTCCTGTATTTGTCTTAACTTACACAGATGGTCTGTGGTTGATCTATTTTTCCTGAATCCACATTGGTATTCGCCTAGTATTTCTTCTGAGTAGGGTGTCATTCGATTATGGATCACCCGTGATAATATTTTATAAGGGACACTAAGTAGTGTTATTCCTCTATAATTACTACAATTGGTCTTATCACCTTTTTTGTGTATCGGGAGGATAATTCCTAGTTTCCAGTCCTCTGTCATCTCTTCTTGCTACCAGATATGTAGTATTAGTTTGTACGTTTGTCTCCATAGTCTCTCTCTCCTCCGTTCTTTATTAGGTCCGCTACTATTCCATCAGCACCTGGTGCTTTCCTGTTTTTCGGATCTTTTATTACTTTCGTTACCTCTTCATACGATGGTGGTTCTACTTCCGGTTCTGTACTATAGTATGTTATGTTTCTTAGTATATTAGGATAATTAAAACTGAAACAAACCTCGTTTCATATCTTCTATATTTTAATAGAGAAAAAATACTTAGAAAGCAAAAAATTTATATCTTTTCGAAAAGAGATGTTATTTTTCATAACACGCTATTTTCTAAAAATGCCGTAAAACAGTTATTTGAAGTTGTATTATAAAAAGCACGATAACATTTAAAGTATTTTTCATTATGTTTGATTAAATGTATACAGTGACCAGCAAAGAGCTTGCTTGCTTCATATGGAAAAAATGTTCCAGATTTATTTTTGTACAAATAAATTATGGATATTTCACAACCAAATAAATATGCATACTGAGTGATTTATAATTTAGGAGATAAATACGTTTCTTGAATTATTCAACAGCATCTACTTAAGTTACTCTAGGACCGGAACTGCCAGTGGATAGTTAGTACGTGTTTCGTATTAAATATACGACATTGACATTACAATTAAAACTACTTTAATCCAGAGTATTGTAGTGACTACATAATTATTCCCATTGTCTATTAGAACAGCATAATTTTATTACTTCTAAGTAACTTTTGACATATATTGAACAGTATATCGTCATTAAGTCTTAATTATCGTCATTAGTTTAAGGTTATTAGAACAGTTAAGTAGTATACACTAGTACCTAAACCCATATGGCATTACTCATTTGTCACTTAGAAGTTTTTAAAACTTTGAAGTAATTAAAAGGTGATAGTCACGTTGTAGGAACTTTACCCGATCCTTTAAAGTTATAAACTATACAGTAGTAGTTTAGAGTGAAGCTTACGTTTGCATGACCCATGAACAATTATTTAAAGCGACTTTGACTAGTCACTGCGCAACAAAATAACTAGTCATTTTATAAATACAAGTCATATTTATTTAAAAGACGTTGAACGTCGTTATAAATGAAACTTCTGATAACTGAAGGGTCTTTCAGTAAGGATGCTCGATATTTAAATATAAATAAAACAAGTTGTGTGTGAGATATCCACTAATTTTTTTTTATTTGAAAGAATATTTTATGGCAATAAGTCCAATTTTCGATGACTTCATCGCATAAATCTGGCTGAATTTGCTGGAGGGCGTTCGTTATGTTGACTTTGAGGGCATCGCTTGTTTGAGGTTTAGACCTGCGACTTAAGATAGCCCCCAAGGGAAGAAGTTTAAAGGCATTAAATTGTACGATCTCGGTGCCCACTTCAGGTCACCGCTGCGCGAGATAGCCATTCCCTCAAATTGTTCGTGCAGAATGTCCATCGTGGCATGCGCTGTGTGAAACGTAGCGCCGTTCTGTTGGAACCACATGTCGTCGGTATCCATATTATCCAGTTTAGGCTACAAGAAGTTGGTTATCATTGATCTGTAGCGCTTGCCGTAGACGGTTATGGCAATGTCAGTTTAGTTTTGGAAGAAGTACGGACAGATGATTCCGTCCCAGCAAAATCCGCCTTTCTCCGACTTTCTCGGGATGCATTTGATGCTAATGTATGCGTGGATTGGGGTATCGTTCCAAACCTGACAATTTTGCTTGTCCACATACTCACTCATCCAAAAATGAGCCCCGTCGCTAAAGATGATTTTTTTTTAGCGAAATTTGGGTCAACTTCCAGCTGCTGCTCCAGAGCCCAATCAAAGAACACACGGCGTTGTCTATGGTAGTTTACCTTAAATTCTTGGGTCAGTTGAATTTTATACGGGTGTAGACTCAAGTCCCGATACAAAATTCATCAAGTTGAAGTCGAAGATAGGCCAAGATCTTGTGAACGACGAGGAATTGACTGCCCCAGGTTTTCCCGTACACTCTTATGCACAGCAGTGATGTTTTCAGCAGACCTTGCGTTTCGGTGACGTACAAGAATTGGTTGATTATTTATCAAACTGGTTGACTCGAGTTTGGCCACCAAACGTCGAATAGTCGACTCGGAAGGACGGTTGTGGCGAGGATAAGAATCACGTAATACGCGGAACGTTTTTCGAACGAAGCACTGATTTTGAAAATAAAATTTGATGATTTGGACACATTGTTGAATGCCATATAACCTTCCACGGTGACATAAAGTGAATAAATTTGACAGATGTTGCTTTAACAACGTAGCCGCTAACGTAGCGTAACCTAATCTAATAAATTTCGAGCGTCCCTATTGAAGACCCTGTGTTAAAAATATTGTGTACTCGGCTCCATCAAAATATAAAATTAATGCGCAATTATATTTACTTAGTTAAACGCTGTTCTTATAATACCATTTCCTTGAAATATATGCGTTAATGAATTAACTGCAGAATTAATTGGCCATTGTCCCCAAAAATCGTCGCGTCTTCCCTTAACCGAGGCATAATTAACTCTGAAATTAATTCGTTATTGCCTATATTCCAAAGGAACGTATCTAAAGTGTGTCATTACATTCCTTCTTGATGGTACATAAGAAACCATAATCTATAGTCGTTATACAAATAAAACCTATGGACGTACATATGTATATTGATTACGTACCACCGCAATTAGTTAATTATGGAGAAATTCCATCTCTAGTCACGTCCAGCGAACCTTCAAGGCATAACGTTGATGTGACGTGACAGATTTAGAACTTCGACATAATTTATTTGAAAAATGACGTAGTAGACGAATAGTGGCATTAAAATGGTGTTTGTGACGTCAAATTGGTATCAGCATACTAGCTTGTGGTACTTTACTTAAACTAAATAGATATAGTACGTCTGAAGACTCTAGAAGCTATGATGAATATTTCTTTAAACGCGATACACCAGAATGCATTAGTTTAAGTATCAGATAGTTAACTTTCTAGGCCATAAAAGATCTGGGCAGGCGAGATAGTATTAATGACAAAGTGAGCTGTAAATATACAGATGGTAATGCAAATATCACAGTTTCTATGAAAGACGCCAGAAATTACTGTATCAGGAATCTGAGAAATATTTTTAAACCAAATAATAAACTATACAATTCTTGAACTGAACTTTAATTTATATAATAGATAGCCTTTAAATGCTACTATACTTTATATAACTTATGGCCTTGATGTATCTATTTACAAATATATTAGGAAAATACACAGGGTCTGGCATGAGTATGGAATTATGTCTGTAACATTTCGATTATTTGTTTTATCCAAAAATGTTTCAAACAAAAGTTTTTTAGCTATTAATTTGAAATATATTATCTGGTATAGGTTATATGGTAACCTATATATTTTTAATTAAATCTGAATCAGCACTTCTTATATCTAAAAGAAAAATATCAGTAGGTGCAAATTACATTGCACAGTATATCCCTCATAATTTTCAGGCCCTGTATGTCTGTATTAAAGTAGTGAACTGTTTTAAAATATACTATCGAAAATAGAAAAAAATTCTGGGCAAATATTTAGTGTTTTTAAATAAAACGCGATGACAACTAACGGAAACATTTTGTGTATTTTTACTCAATTATTTAGAGATTCATTTATGAGGGAATTCGACAAGAAACGAAGGATACTACTATGCGAAAACGTAATACCTGAGCTAGTACGTTAACTTCAATAGATAATTCAATAGAATACATTGGCGATCGTGCTTAGTTCTGATCTGAAGAGGATTACGAAACATGTACAAGAAATACGACTAATACAACGGATTTATGTTTATGTGTACTGCTCATCAAGAATAGGAACAAGTCTCTATCGGACCGCCCAAGAGGTATGCAGTAAATACGAGTATAGCCTGGTCTAAATAAATAGCCGAATCTTTCCTCGCTCTGTACTTTCTACCCTCTATTGATGAGCATTACTGATCTTTCTATTACTAATCTTTTGACAGTTACTTGCTAATATAATAAAGGTACATATATACGAATTGTTAAAATGCTTGAAAACGGTAGAGATTAAAAATAATTAATTTGCAACAATCTCATGGTGGAACATTAGTTTTAGAATTCATGAAATTGGTCATGTCATGACTATAGATTTTTGTACGTATCCTACTGCAATTAAATATCCTGTAATTGTAATGTGTTTCTATTATTAGGTGCGGAGTAAAAAATAATAGGTACTAAAAATATTTCTTAACAAAAGTTATAAACCTAACTAAACAATAATAACTTTTCTAGGTTCTTTAAGTGCCTTTTTTAATATTCCCAGAGTGGTTTTAATCAGATTTTCCTGTGCTCTAAGTTATATAAAACAAAAAACAATACCTACATATGTACTATTAATTCCATCGTTATTTGCCTAATAAAAAAATCTCTTATCTTGCCGATAAACGGAACAGTTTACCTGAACCTAGCCATAAAAACAAGCCACGGAATGAGATAAGAACCGTTTGGGATTTTTAATTTGGCAAATAGCGATGAAATAAACTTATATGTATTTTCTTGAAAATTCAGTTTCGTACTGTTTGTTAGAAAGTTTTTTTTGTATTATTATTTTTAAATTTGACGGCGTTAAATAACTTAAGACCTGACATAATTTTATTGACCGCAGAATTAAAGTAACAAGCCATCGAAGAAACCGCAAGTGTGATATGCCATTGAATTCAGAATAGAACGTTCTGCCTAACTCGGAAAAGTTCAGGTCCGTATTTAAAAATTTAAAATAATCGGTGACAAGGGTGAGGGTGCGAAAGGGCGTACTTTAAAATCTACATCGTTTTGGTTTTAGGCAAGTATTCCCTAAATAACTCACAATCAGTAGATCCTCTGGACAGCATAAAGTTGGACATTTAATAATAACGAAAGCAGAAAAAAATGTATATATTACCACATCAGTGAAGAATAATTTGGTAAATATTTTAATGCAAATGTCTCTCAAACTGGTACATTTAACGCCATATCGATATTAAACAAAAAATTGAAATTAAAAATAAATAAAAAAGGATTTGTATCGCGAAGATACAGAAAATCGAAAAATATCAGAGCCACTGGAGATTTTAAACAGTTTTAATAAACTGCTTTGGAAATACTGTTACGTTTCCACACTTTTTCATAATCCTGTTTAATTTCATTGTCATGGCATATACTTCAATATAAAAATAAAATTACGTACTAAAAACATGTTCTCTAATTGATATGGCATTCATATAATGAACCTGTTAAAGCAAATGAAAACATAAAAATATAATTAATCGTAAAAATCCACAAATTGACGCCCAAATGAAAAAAAAATTTGCCCAGTTTCTCATAAACAGACGATTAAGTCAGTGCAGCGGCAGTTTTTTGTCAACAAGACTAAATATGAGCTATACACTGAGAGAACGCCTTGTTTATTGTTAATGGATTACGCTTATAGGATAAATATATAAATAAAAACTTCAAATACATTTCTACAATATGATATCCTCCATATAAACCCTGATCGAGACAGATATATTAGATAGGATTCACTATTATCATTTATCATGTAAGAAATGCATTTCTTATGTGAAATAAATGTTAATTTTGAAAAACAATTATTGGATATTATTTTTAAAGTAAAATATTTAGATTTAGGTTAAATAAATGAAATGTTTCCTATCAATATAATACTTCTCTCCTTGAAAACCACAAAATAAAAAAATAATGTCTTTTCCTATCCCATATGTTCTTTCCCTAAATTATATTCTATTAACGACATGTAATGAATTATTTTAAAATAGTTTTTTTCTCATAATTGTATTAATTTATAAGAAATACCTGTAACTGGTAATATTTGCCTAATACAAAAGCAGGTAAGCTACATTACTTCAAATATGAATTTAAAATTTAAATTCATCATAAAAGTCTATATAATAGAATTTGTAACGCTTTAATTGAAAAAAATGATGACTATACAAAAATAATAATTAATAATTTTCTAAGATTATATCCATATTACCATATAATATATTACAATAGGCATATTGATTTTTGATAAAGAAAATTTTCCCCACATAAACAAAATAATTGAAGGGGTGGTCGCAACAACCTCCAAAATCCTTACTTTTCAGTATCAAATAAAATGTGTTCCTTCTGCCATTTTTAAGAAAAATATATTTTCACTTATATTCCTATTTATCTAATAGCATGTGCAACTCCCAGTTACCAGATAAAGGATCCCCAGACAACGTTGTTTCACCAAGAACTCGGTTTCGCAAAATCTGTGGATACAACGTTGTTGCGACCACCCTTTCAATTGTGAGCCTAGCTTGTTTGATTGACACTAGCCACAATTTAATATATTTAAGTTGAAACAATGAAAGATCAAATAAACTCGTTTTTTCATCACAAATAAACTGTTATCTCGGTGTATGTAAGGCCAAAATCGCATTAGATTATATTGTATAGCAAAAAATAACCAGATCTTTATCAAGAACATTGTTCTTCTTGAGCTTCTTGTAGAAAATAGATTTTAACACGACTTCCATATTTTAAAAATAATACTACCTATAACATAACACAAATGAGATTCTGCATAAATTGTCGAAAGTATAGGACCGCATTAAGGTCGTATATATTTCATTTATATTACAGTTAATACCACTGTTAATTTTAATAAAATGAAAAAAAAATTTTAGAAGCTATTTGCACTTTATTTGGCTATTTTAAAATGTGAAGTGGGGAAGTTTTCAAAAACAGTTTACTATAAGTGTACTCACCCACATGAGCTGCAGACCAATGTGGCAGAAACGACAAACAGCAAGCTGATTTGGCGGTACATCGTTCAAACCAACCAAGGCACTGAGGATTGGGCGAAGCAGTACGGCTTAATATTGTGAGAAAAAATGGTGACGAGCGTCGCTGACCCTTCCTCCACAACGGATATACAGGTAAATGCAAAGGAAACAATAACAAATACGTAATAGGGTGGTATTCCCAAATAGGCGATCCCTTATCTCTGATCTTATCAATTTGATATTCTGGCGCGGTTTATGTCGACGGCCGCATACTAATTTAAGAATTGAAAAGCGGAAAGGAATTTAAGCCAAGACTTCGGCATGCGGGTTTCCTTTTGATAATCTGGAAAATAATAGTCGAATGACGCGTGTAACGTGATACAAGGAGTATCTACCATGTCGCATTTATAAATATGCACTTGGCCGCTTGGGAATAGGTCGATAAGACGTTCTCGGGTACAGGAAATGCTGCTGCACGTATTCTGGATTCGCTTAATATTCAAATATGTAATCATAATAAGATAGTGTAATTAATGGCTAAACTGAATTTACATTTTTACGGAAATGAATGATTTACCAGGCATAAATTATATTTTATTTTTTTAACCTTTCAGATGTGGTTACTGACGAAGGTTTTCAATGAAAATTACGAAACGGTTGAGGAAATTCCCATATTAGCTTCCTGTTCATATGTGAAAAGTTTATTTGCAAAAAAATAAACAAAAATGTGCCAAAAATTTTTCGTTACCTTCTATTAATTTTTTTTTAATATAACGATTTTTTATGATTGTTACATACTGACTTATGGTATATCTAAGGCCTGTACTTGCTTTTTAGAAATTACTAGCAAAAAGAAATCAGTACTATATAAGATTTAAATATATTATAACCAAGTGATACAAAATATTGTTGCGAAATAATACCTTAGATTCGGTTTATTAAAATATATATATATATATATATATATATATATATATATATATATATATATATATATATATATATATATATATATATATATTTTTTTTTTTTTTTGTCAATGCAATTTAATTATTTCTATTTTTCTACAACATAAAAGACAATTTTTTTCACGTTTTGGGTAGTTTATATTTCATTCAAATAATTCAAATTAACAAAGTCGTATGGTAACTACGCCTATAGTAAAGGGTGGTCCAACCATAATGCACGATGTTAATTGTGAGTCACATCTTAACGTCAAGTTTTTTGCCCAACTTAATTTGACATTTCTTTGATTTCTTTGTTTCAGTGTTTGACAAATTCAACCATGCAGAGGTACATAATTGAGCAGCGCGTTAAGATGATTGTTGAAGCCTTTTACGAAAATAGGCGTTCAAATCAAAATGCATTTCGTGCACTTCGTGACTTTTTTGATCAGCATAATCGACCAAATGTGTCCACAATCGGGAGAATTGTGCGCAAATTTCAGCAAACCGGGTCTGTAGGAAATGTGAAAACACCTGTGCATGCTCGTCCAGTTCGTTCTGCGGAAAACATTGCTGTTGTTCGCGATAGTGTAGCAGAAGAGCCGTCAACCTCGACTCGTCGTCGTGCCTAACAATTGAACATCTCACGAACATCACTAATGCGAATTTTGAATAAAGATTTGAATTTACACGCTTACAAGGTTCAATTGACTCAAGAGCTGAAGCCTACTGACCATTTCAAGCGCCGTCAATACGCCGAATGGTTGGTTGAACAGACAGAAGCGAATGGTAACTTTACAAAGAAAATCATCTTCAGCGACGAGGCACACTTTCATCTCAGTGGATTCGTTTACAAGCAGAATTGCCGCATTTGGGCAAATGAGAATCCACGAGTGATCGTTGAAAAGCCGATGCATCTACAAAGAGTGACTGTTTGGTGCGGTTTATGGGCTGGCGGCGTCATCGGGCCGTACTTCTTCGAAAATAAGGTCGGCCAAGCAGTTACCGTGAATGGTGTTCGCTATCGCGAGATGATAACGGACTTCTTGTGGCCAGAAATTGAAGATATGGACCTGGACGATATGTGGTTCCAACAGGATGGTGCCACTTGCCACACAGCCAACGAAACAATGGCACTTTTGCGCGAGAAATTCAATGGCCGTGTTATCTCACGTCGTGGCGATGTTAATTGGCCGCCACGATCATGTGATTTGACACCGTTGGACGTCTTTATTTGGGGATATTTAAAAGAAAAAATGTACGTCAATAAGCCAAGAACAATTCAAGAGCTAAAGGATGAGATAATTCGGCACATTAACGACATTGAACCTCAATTATGTCTCAGAGTCATTAAAAATATGGGCCATCGGATAGAGGTATGCCACCGAAGCCGTGGCGAGCATTTGGCCGATATTTTGTTTCACACATAATTGTCATAGATCCTTCTATCATAATAAAAAATATTAAGATAATTCTCTGAAAACTTTTTGTTTTATTTACAATTAACATCGTGCGTTTTGGTTGGACCAACTTTTAGAACTTGATAAAGGGTACACGTCACGCACATGTGACCAAAAATATTTGTATTCGTATGAATCAAGATGAAAAATCAAGAGTTCCAAACAGCATTTCCGTATTTCCTATTCATTTATTTATGAAAAAATATAGTAATCTCGTTTGAATACATACATTGTATTCTATGAATGTTTTCTGTTGCTTTTTACATTTTACATTTTTATAAGTCCAGAAATGTTCTGTATAATTCATTTATTACCCCACTTTTTGAATGTTGATATTGATTGTTTATATTTTTCAAGCCTTTCAGTCATAAATATAATTAGCCCTTCGTTACACGATTTCTTAGTCATGACGTAAGTACACGCCAGCGGCCCTCTGTGCCGCAATTTCGTTTTTGTTTATTTACCAACTTCTAGCGGCTTGTAAATTTATGCCAACGACTGCCGGAGAGTCGATGAGACCCCCCACTCCTTACATGTAATATTCTAAGCACAATAGAGGAAGAATACTATTTAGTGGCTCTCTCTGGTCCTAGATGCGTGGTGTTTCCCGCGCTAATTTAATTTTCGTGAAAATGCGGCCCTATGGACCGCTTAGCGTGTAACAAAAGTTTAGAGTATGTAGGTCAAGTGATTATGTGATACAAATAAACTGATGTAAGGATTAGACAGGTAATTTCAATCAGCAGTGAAATTGGGGTGATCAAACTAGAAATACTGCTAAATATTCTAGAAAAAAGAAATATTTCGATCTGAATAATTTAAGAATTCACGTTATTTATTAATTTAAACAATTCAGTTAATTTTTTAGCTTATTATTAACTTATTAATATCATAGTATTTACTGCTTTTTTGCCTAGTTTCTCATTCACAACGATTATTTTTAAAACATTGTAATTTAGAGGTAGATATACTTTTACATATTGTCGAAATCAAAACCTTATATATTAGCCAGTTAAAAAAAAAAGTATTTGAAACTAACTGCTGATGAAATCGCAATTGAGAACGAGTCGAGGTAATAACAATTACGTTACTAAAAAATTATTCTATAAAAAATATGACTAGGTCCTTTGAATCATTCAGTTTATTAACTGTCGCATCGCTATTATTATTGTAATAACCCTACTTTTATAACAAGTTCAATCTATTTCACATATTTAACCAATAAAGGGGCCTATTTCTACATTTATTCTATGCAGTTTTTGATATTTATACACTGCAGTCAGTACCGTCAGTACCATTACATAATTGGTTAATTAATCGAATTGTGAAAAATCGCCTATACCGAATCAATCTGACAGAAGATTGACAGCACCGACAAAATTGTGGTTACTGTGACAGATAAAACGTATTTGTTTTCGGTTTATCCGTTTGTGAATCTTTAAAACCCAAGTAGTTAAAGATATATCGTATGTTCTAATTGGCTCTAAACTCATTAAATACAATTACGGCGACCTTCTTTTGAGGACGGTCAAGTGTCACGCCTGGACAATCACAATTTCTGTCTTAACCTCAAAAATGCCGCCAGTTGACAGAACCCCCAACATAAATACCGGCAACTTTGAATTACTTTACTCTTTACAAGCTTACGATAGAATCCCTATATCTGAGTACATATCCAAGAAAACTGGTTTAACTGTGGTTATTGCTGAAGTGGATGGACCCGTCGTTAATGGTTACTTTTGTCTAGGTACGCTTTTTCTGGAAAATAATTTCAAACTAGCTTAAAATAAATGGTTTACAATTTTAGTTACCGAGGCTTTTGATGATGATGGTCTGCCGCACACTTTAGAACATCTCGTATTTTTGGGTAGTGAGGATTACCCTTACAAAGGTGTCTTGGACTTGTTAGCCAATCGTTGCTTAGCTTCTGGGACAAATGCATGGACTGATATAGACCACACATGTTATACTATGGAGACTGCTGGCAGTGAGGGTTTTTTGGCTCTCATGCCTATATTTTTAGAACATATTTTATACCCAGTTTTAAGGGTATGTAAACACTAAAATTTTATTGCCAAATTCCAATTATATTGACTTCAATGTAGGAAGAAGGTTTTATAACTGAAGTACACCACATTACTGGTGATGGCGAGGATGCTGGTGTAGTGTATTGTGAGATGCAGGGTCGTGAAAATTCTGCCGAATCACGTTTACATTTGGCGGTTGCTAGAAATATTTACCCCGGCAAATGTGGTTATTCCTCAGAAACTGGAGGCATCATGAAGAATCTGAGAGAATCTACCGACAATACTAAAGTACCAAATGTAGTATCAGATTAAATATATTTTAATATTGACATTTTAGGTGAGAAATTTCCATAAAGACTTTTACAGGCCAGAAAACTTAAAGATTATTATAACAGGGCAAGTGAAACCCGATGAAGTTTTTAAGGTGCTGGAAAGGTTGGAACAAAAAATAATATCTAAGGTAAAATATTTGTATCCGTTTTAGTTTTATTGTGCGAATAACTTCAATAAAGCAATTATTTACTTCAGCGTAAATCTCTGAAATTCATAATTGATTTTTATTGAAATCATTGAAATTGATTTCATAATGTCTGTATTTAAATAAAAAATTGACAACAAATACAGTTATATCATTTTCATGGAACATTTGCTATGTCTAGGGAAATAGAGCCCCATTTCAGAGGCCTTGGCAAACCCCAGTACCCCCTCTTACTGACGGTTCAAAAGACTTAGTGATAAAATACCCAGCGGACGAAGAATGCAACGGTCTGTTCAGTATAGCCTGGAGAGGTGCATCATCTGTGACAGATTTGTATACTGTAACGGCAACTACTTTACTATTAAAATATTTAACGGAATTTTCTGTCTCCCCTTTACCCAAAGAGTTTGTTGAAATCGAAGATCCATATGCTAGTAATGTAAGTGTTTACATAACCTATTTTTTTTTGTTATACTAGTTTTTGCTTCTGCAGGTTTCTTACAACCTGTACGAGAACTCAGAGACTTGTGTCTACATTACATTTGAGGATGTACCTGTCAGTAAATTGCCGGAAGTCCGGCCGAAATTGCAGGTCATTTTAAAAAGAATCCTCGACAATAAGGAAATAGATATGGAACGCATAGAAAGTATCATTAATCGATACAAATTGGAAAGCTTAAGCAACCTTGAAAATAGCCCCCACCACACCATAGCGTTCATGGTAATCGGCCATATGCTCTACGGCAACACCAAAAATGACGTAAGCATTATTTATTGTAAACAAACCTTTCTTCCAAACTTTCCTTCGTAGTTGCAGCAAAGAGTCAATCCCCTTACGGATTTGCAAAAGCTCCAAAAGGAACCCCTATCTTACTGGTTGGGAATCCTGCAGAAATATTTTATAGAAAACAAGTACATTGCCGTACAATGTGTGCCTAGTAGAGAGGAAAAAAATAATATGGCTCGTGAGGAAAAGGAAAGAATCGAGGACCAGATACGGAGGTTAACAGAGGAAGGTTTAAGAGGAAAGAAGAACGAGCTGGAGAAGGCGATCGAATTCAACGAGCGGGAGCCACCCATGGACATGATTACTTCTATTCCTGTTCCTAGTTTGAAGTCTATAAAATTCCACAATATTGCGAGATATAGCAGTGCCTCGACTGATAGATCACAAATAGATTTGTCCGAAACGCCGATATTTACATATTTCGATCATCTGAAGACCAGCTTTGTTTATGTAAGTGGCAATATTTAATTCCGATATAATGCATTTCTTTCTAGATTTTTTTCGCCAATTTTGGTGTGTCATTATATTTCTTCTCAATGGTATTTGATTTTAATTTTGTATTATACTTTATTTTATTTGAAAATTCCTAAAAAGCTTACTACATTTTGGAAACATTCTATTTTTACATATATTAAACAAAATTTATAATGGTTATTTGTATTTCCGTATGAAATTAATATTTGAAAGATACTCTTTATGTTATAAAAAAGTTGTCAATAATATAATTTGTATGTTTCTGATAGTTTAAAGGAAAACAAATTTGGGAACAATTTCCCGCAGACACCGAATTATTACACATTACTTGATGCACGTTTTATCAACTAAGTTAGCATCGTCAAGGGATAATTAAAACTATTATTACTTCAACAAAATCATAAAAGCCTTGAAGAAAAGAAGAATTTATTGACCTCTTTATCATGCACTGTCTAAATCATTTTTTTAAATGAATCCTTAATTGTGCTTTAATTAGAAATTCAAATCATCAGAACTTTATCTCCAAAATTCATCACATAATATTGAAAACATAAGCTACAGACTCGCGCTGTGTATGCAATATTCAACGAATATCAAAGTTACAATTGGGCCTAATTTCTCGTCACAGTACAGATTATTTTTCTGCAACAGGCAGTTTTGGTTCGGGTTCCAATTACCGCTGACCGAATCATCGCGCTGGCTATTTTCGCCGGCCCTCTATTGCCGCTGGGTCATTATGCACTCGACACCCGTCCTTACTGATTAATTCATAATTATTGTGTTATAGTTTTCTTTGCGTGTTTTCCGTTGTTGCAGAATTATTTGTAATAATCAATAATTGTGTTGATCATACAAGCTAACAAAAGATCATTTTCTAACATTGTAAAAAAGTTTACAAGAGATTTTACGGACATGTGAGGGTGCGAAAATATGTTTGATTTGCGATATATATTTCATGTATTAAATAATGACGCATTTCGTTCATTTTGGAATCACCGATCGGCAATTAAGTTAGACAACGTTGTAATCTACCGTCTGCACGCGAAGTAAGCGAAAACAAAAGAAAATCCGAATTACAGAATAAAAAGCTGTGGTTATATGTGGACGAGACGACCGATTCTAAATAAAAATTTGTTGTTAATGGTATAGTACCTACACTGTATCTTAGTCATGAAATAACTCGGTCCTTAAATAACTTAAATTATTTTATGTAGTGCGATTCAGATTCAAAATAACAGCTGATATTAAAATAAATTGTTTTTTAATGAAATAATTTACTTTAGCATCAATTTAAAATCTTCTAGATTTTCGCCTTACTGGATACATCCGACGTTCCTGTGGAACTCCGAATATACCTCCCAATACTATTGGAATCAGTGTTAGAACTACCGCTCGAACGAGACGGCAAAATAATACCATACGAGGAAGTTGTAGCACAACTCAATAACGACACAGTCTGCTGTTCAACCTCCATCGGGCTAGGAGGCGGAAGAGGTCTGTTCAAGTGTGGCAACTACTCACAGACTTGTATTTTAAATCTCCAAGTAGAGGCAGCCAAATACGAGCTGGGAATGAACTGGCTCAGAGAGCTGCTGTATAAAACAGTTTTTACAGCAGAACGGCTTAAAGTTATTGCTATGAAAATGAATAACACTGTATCACAGGTTAAGAGGAGCGGTAGGAGTGTTGTTTCCTACGCGATGAAGGGGATGTGCTACTCGGAAGGTAGGTGGCATGTATTGCGATCTAATTCAAAACTAAACTTCAAAAAGTACGTTGTAAATGTAAATTTTATTTGCAACATTACATAGTAATTTGTTTTGTAGACATAGATATTATAGAAATTATTTTTTAAATATGTTTTATGTTTCATAGTGGATCTAAAAAATATCCAACTTATGTGATAATAAAAATCATACTATATAAGTTAACTTATTAATTATAAAGTAAAACTAAGTTCATTGTATTTGTACAACAAATAAAATTGTATTGTATTCGTAGAACAAAGCATTGTATATAAAAAAGTTACTTGATTGTGGCATTTTCATGTCTTTGTAGCTTCAAATGTCACCCTTATAAGAAGAGGGTCCCCGTCACGGGTAGGATTCGACATGTGTCTCGGGTGGAATCCGAACGACAGACAGCTGTTTCGAACTTATTGGTTCTCATCAGTGCCGTACACGGTACACCGATCCAGGACAAATGTCGAAACAAATTCGTAGGGTTTTAAGCTAAATCTATAAAATATATGTCTGTAACTTATAAGTCGGGAATCGAGAAAGGAACCACCAAACTGCAAAGCGGTTATCAAGGGGTCCCTTTTCAATAAGAGCTCTGGTCGTGCAGAAACACGAGAAAGGGGTCGAGGATCGCTATTAGGTATAATTCAATGCCTTGAATAGCATATTCAAGCATATTGTGAATTATAAAATATCCATAACAAAAGACTGTTCTTCAATGGTTATTTTAACCTTACTTTTTAGTTTTCATCGGTTCAAATATTTTTGTTTTATTCCAGTTTAACAAAAGTTTAAATAACATATACAAAAGTTGTTCCCTATTTGTCTGTCAACTATATTAGAACTATGATCTGTGTAACATTATTATAGTACTACTCTTTTAATGGTAGGTTATTTGTTTTTTATTGAGATTTAAAGTCCTCATCGTGACGTCATAATGAGACCCTCCAATGAACAAAGTGTATCCCAATAGGCTAAAATAAATCAAACAAAACATGTGACACACACTGTCATTATCTCTCTTAACATATTGTAAAATTAAATCTCTCTTAAACATATTGTGGATGATAGGAAAATTCAAAATGTCAATGACAGAAGGCTGTGTTCTTAAATTGTCATTTTAACCTTACTTTTTGCAGTTTTTATCCAATATCACAATATTTTTGTTTCGTTTTATTCCATTTAATTATGCAATTCGAATTTTCTTAATAATTCTCCCACAGCCCGTCATTCTATATATTTTCTTTGTAATCCTTATATTAAACAAAATTGTTTTTGAATATATTTTTTCTTACAACAGCTATCTATCTATATATCTTTTGTGGACGTGGTAATGTTTTCTATTTTCTAACATAATTATTCCTTACCTTTTGATTTTGTAAGAAAGACCCATTAACTTGTAACAATATTCAGTTGTAGTAACTATAATGGAATTTAAATAATCAAGTTACTTCAGAAAGTAATAGTGAAACAATTTACATTGTTTTTTAGAGAGTAACATAGGGAAGAGTGGTGTTTTAAAACAAAACAGGTTCCTAACAGAACTGATTGAAAAACTGGATGGCTCTGGGAAAAATGAAATACTGGAAAATATCGCGAAATTACGGAAAATAATTACGAATCCCTCAAATTTCGTTTTATACATAGCTGGTAATTTAGACTACCTAAAAAATCCAGTCAAGTCCATTAATGAGTGCTTGCCACAAAGCTTGGAAATAACAAAACATCAGAACAAGTATGTAGTAATTTTATGTGCACAATTTTTTTTTTGATAGAATGCCTACATTTTAGATTAAATTCCACGCCCGACTATAAACTTTTGAAACCGAATGGTTATACTAACGGTTGTATAATCGGAATGGGTTGCCTGGAGTCCTCATTCTTCTACCAAACGACAAGGAGCATAACGGACTATGATGACCCAGATTTGCCTGCACTTATGTTATATTTACAGTATCTAGTTCAAACCGAGGTAATCCCACAAATAACCTCCTGCAATTTTGCTTTAATCTAACACTTCCAGGGCCCCATGTGGAAGCAAATTCGTGGCAAAGGCTACTCCTACGGTTACACCATCATGGTTAAAGTCAACGAAGGCCTCATGTACTTGATGTACTCCAGGGCTACGAATGTCGTTGGCGCATACAAAGAAACCAAAGATATAATTAGCAAACATCTTGAGACACAAGAATGGGATGCTACTTTGCTGGAGTCTGCTAAGAGTTCGCTAATTTTTGAAATTATCGATGAGGAGAAGACAATTGGCAATGTGGTTGCTCTGTCAGTGGCATCGTATTTTCAAAATGTGGACTATCAATACAACAGGTGAGTCATGGAGTACATTCTAGGCGAGCCATTGTCTTAGTTTGGACCTTCTATGGTTTTATTGGGCGATGTCGACCTTCATTGTTTCATTTGAATGCGTTCTAGGACCCTCCTAGATTTAATTAATAAATTAACAGTCGAAGACTTAAACCGGGTAGGCAAGAAGTATGTGGCACCCTTGTTCGATTCAACAAAAATTAAAACGGCTATAGTTACAGATCCTGCAAAAGCAACTGAAATCGCAGCTGGATTTAAAAAGTAAGATTACAAATAAGATGTTCGATTCCTTCAATAACCTCCCAATTTTGTTTTTAGGTTGGATTTGGACTTGGTCGTGTACCCGTCTCTAGAAGAGAGTTTCTTAAATGCCCTGTAACAGTATTACCATTTCTCAGTCAAATAAAGCACTGATTTTATTGTTATAGTACTCGTTATAAGGTATAATTACTTTCTTAAGGCACCATCACAAACTTAATACGAGTTATTAAATTTTATATACAATTTAAGTATAGTTGATTTTTTATATGTAAAATGATATTATATAGGTTATGTTTGTGATTTTTAATTGTGACATTGTAACTAATAAAAGTATTAAGAATCATAAAATTGCAGATTCTCTTGCAGCTAACAGATTTGTTTATAATCCAGCTACAGGTATGTTTATAGTTTACAGTGCTTTTATATATTTATATAAAATGAATGATTAGTCGTATTGAAATGTTTTGTGATCACTACTTTCGGAGTATAAATTTGGTGTTTTTTTTTTTTTTTTTTTTTCATTATGTATGAATAATTATCAGAGCATCTTATTCTAGCTAGCCGCAACAGAGACGGACTAACAATCGATATGCCGATGTCTGTTTCTATAGCAACGACAAAGCGCCATTTCATAATAAAGTTTACTTCGTGAAAAATTGACAATACTACTCACATCTTTCAAAAATAGCAACTATTCACTGCTTACGATACAATTTTTTTAAATTCAAAAAAAAAAACACTAAATGTTAAAACTCGTGTCTACGAAGATTCACTAAAGCGCCACCAGATGGCTTTGGACCTTAATGTCCGAAGCCTATTGCATATTAATCTACGAGCAAAAAGCTTTGCTCGTAGATATTAATATAGTTTAAAGTACATATTATGTACTTTAACTATTGTAATGGTGATTTGAATTGTTAATGGTTATGAATTTAAAGAAAAGAAAGAGAATGTTTCTTTTATATAATAACTTTAATTTTCTACAGAAATAATGGATAACAGAGTGAATCCCAAAGATATAATAAAGTGGTACCAACGTATAAAACTTTGATATGACAGAATATAGAAAATTATAGACCTAACTACATTAATTACTTTTTTAATTTGTTCGATACTTTTATAAGTGCTATTAATGAGCTAAGTGTCTTCCATCTCCTATATGCTTACGATATGAAAATATACATATAATAACATAATAGCATTACTGTACCTGTATTGCTCTACCAAAAGATCTCAATAAACTTATGTAATCGATCTAAAATTGAATATTAACATATGTAATACTATTACTTTTCCTCTCAAGCATAACTGACAGTTTTAAATAAAAAAATTTAATCAATATGGGAATTCGACGTTTCTCGCTTAAAATCTTAGGTTACCTTGCCTTTCTCTATAGGTTAATATATATTCTGATAACGAAAGGATGTTTATTAGTACAATACCAACAAAAATACCCAGTTAAATAAACAGAAGAGGAATTTCCAATTATCTAGAGTAATACAAAAATCAGTAGAGTAGTATACAAGTTGTTTGTCACTGGAGTAATATAGTGTGGCATGACAGGTTTCAGTTTTACAAGGAAGGCAAAATAATGAATAGCATTAGTTCGAGATTACGGTTTAGAGTTAACCGTTTACTACCATTTTATAGTTATCTCGGGCTCCTTATCTTAAAGTATTAAATTTATTCTATGTATTAATCCAGCTCTATTTTTACCAATATACCCCCACTCTAACGCGCACACTTTATGTGACCCATTCTGTATATGAATGCATATTACATGAACCATTTTTCCTCCATTTAGAGGCTAAAATGAACAAATCCTGATTATATTCAATTGTGTCTATCACTTTGACGTTTAAACTACAATTCTAACATAATAAGAATGTGTTCACTTTAAGCTCTAAATGGAGGACGGTTCTGAATATAGTAGCTTTTTTCTTGAGACCTCATTTCATTTCTTCTACGTGCTGATTGGCTGGTTTAATTGCAATGACTAGTCAGTATAGAGGATAATTGAAATGAAGTGAACCTCAGTTAAAAGGAATGCAGCTCAGGACACTACTCAGGCGGGCTGTAGCTATGTATATATTCTTTCATTCACGGTTATCTATGCGGGGTGACACGTCTATTATTTAAATTCTGGGAATTACTCACCTTTAACTTACATACTTACAAATATTTTTACATCGAACGTCTGTGAATTATTTGTTTTGTCTAAATATGTTGTATCTGTAAAACATATTCACAAAGTTATAATATTAGTTATTTACTACATAGCTGTGATTTAGCATCGAACACGTTAGTTCAGTATTTACAACAAAAATTGTGTAGCTACGTTTAACAAAATGGAAAATTATGAATTTCTTCATACTGCTTTTATTTATGACAGAATACCCATCTCGGAATATGTTTCTAGAAGAACAGGTTTGACAGTCCTAGTGGCTGAAGTTGAAGGACCAATAATTAACGTAGCTTTTCATATAAGTAAGATACTTGCATAACTCCAACAAACCTGCCATAATATTGGTACATATATAAATTTATGTTCCAGTAACGGAAGCTTTTGATGATAATGGGGTGGCAAACGCTTTAAGACATATGATATTCATGGGAAGTGAAGACTTCCCGTACAAGGACATTCCTAATTTGATAGCTACTTCGTGCTTAGGCTCTGAAATTACCGCACAGATAAAATCTACTCATACCACTTATACCATTCAGACCGTTATTAGCGATGGATTATTACATGTCTTACCTATAATCGGAGATTATATATTATTTCCCTTACTGACGGTAAGTTATTTCAGCTCATATTTTATAGTTTTTTCACAATTTTATCATAGGAAGAAGCTTTTATGACAGAAGTACATCACATTACAGAGGAGGGCGAAGATGCTGGAATTATGTATAGAGACTTATGTTCCAATAAATATCCTTCCTTGCTTTTGACACTTACAAAAAATGTTTATCTTGGTAAATGTAGTTATGCGTCAAACATATTAGGCACAGTTGAGAACTTGAGAGAATCTGTAACAGTTGCTAAAGTAAGTCTATAAAAATGTATGGGAAAAAACAACTTTTACATACATTTTAGGTAAGGAAGTATCGTAATGAATTTTATAGGCCAGAAAATTTAAAAATAGTCATAATGGGCAATGTTAAACCCCAAGATGTGTTTAAAGCCTTAGAAAAACTGGAAGAAAAAATTATGTCGAAGGTAATAGGATCACTTTCTTGTATAGCGTTAACATTTTTCTTTTTATATTGTATCTCAAATAAATGATTACCTAGGATTTATAAGAACAGCTTTACAATTTCATTTTATTTAACTTATTTCATACACTTTCCCTAAGCATGACCGCAACATTTTAGGGCCCTAAAAGCCCCTTTGTGAAACCATTTCAAACTCTTCCACCTCCCCTCTCTGATGAGTCTAAAGATGTAGCAATTAAATATCTAGCAACAGACAACACCACTGGTCAATTGTATATGGCATGGCGAACAGTTTCCTGTATAACTGATTCTTATACGTTACTAGCGATAACCATGTTGCTTGAATATCTTACAGAATCGCCTGCATCGCCGTTATTGAAAGAGTTTATAAAAAACGATGATGTTTTCACTGGAAGGGTGAGTTACTTTAAAGAATATATTCTACGAATTTAAAAATTACTTTAAAAATTTATTTTTAAAGTTGGAATATGGTACAATCAAAAATAAGGAATCGTGCGTCTATATTTGTGTAACGAATGTTCCGATTGATAAGTTGTCAGAAATTAAACCGAGATTACAGGGGGTTTTTAAGTACATTATTGAAAACAGAGATATTGATATGAAGTGTCTAGAAACAATCATCACACAGTTTAAATTAAAACAAATTATCAACGTGGAAAATTACTCCTCTCATGTAATACAATCTGTGCTAATTAGGTATATGGCATTTGGAAGTTGTAAGGATGTAAGTTGTTTTAGTACCGGACAGTTCTCAGTCTAAGATAATAAATAGTTTCAGCATTGTGTTAATCCTTTACCAGTCTTGGATAAACTTTTGGAAGAGCCTCAGTCATTTTGGCTACAGCTCCTGCAAACATATGTTATACAAAACAAAAGCGTAGTTCTGCAGTGTCTGCCTAAAAGCAAGAAGGAGGAAGACGATGCAGCTAAGATAGAAAGGGCGAGAATTGAAGCGCAAAAACAAAATCTAACACAAGCTGAATTGAAAGAAAATGGAGACATGTTAAAAAAGGCTATAGCACTAAAAGAACGACGCCCTCCACCAGAGCTGCTAATTTCTGTGCCTCTTCCCAATATAGAATCTATAAAAGTACAGAGTATAGAACGGTATAATAGTGATTCAAATCATAATCATAGAATTGATTTGTCTCAGACACCAGTTTTCACCTATTTTGATCATGTAAATGCAAGTACTGTCTTTGTAAGTATCAACATATTATCTATAGTACCATTATCCTATCAAAATTTTTATTGTTCTCTTTTAATAATGGTATACAATATTCGTCAAGTAGCATAAAAGACTTATTTTTACTACTATTATATAATATGCACATTATTTGAGTTAACTATACCCCAGTGTCGAAATAATACGGAGTGACTCATCGATGACATATCGATGGCTCAGGGGCAAGAAGTGTGCGGGGAACGAAATTCCATAGGCGTGTCAATTTGGAGGGGGCAAAATATAAAAAAATAAAATAATACCAAGACAGTTGAAAAGAGTTTTAAATGAATTTGTAACAGTTTTTTAGTTAGTAAACACTGTAAGTATCGTAAGTTATGTAATGTACTTATTTCATTCTTACCCAGTCAGAACATTTCCTGTCAGCATATTCTGATAAAACAGACATTTTGGCAACATGTGCTATACAAAGGGACATAGGAGTAGCAAGCTACACACAAGTGGCCCCACTGAATCCATATATTGACTTACCCGATTTCTCTATTTAAAACTATCATTATATTTATGCCACACCACTAATACAATCTTTATTTTATTGTATCAACAACACCGTCACAGTTACTATATTTATCACAATCATATATATGTTACATCACTAACACAGTCTTTATTTTATTGTATCAACAACACAGTCACTATATCTATCACTATACATATATGCCACACTTATCACACATATTTTATGTTATATTACCAATCACTGTCACTATCCCACTATCACTATGTTGCGTCGCACTGAAAATATTTTCTTAATGTCATTATTACAAGAATCACTCACATCAGACAACACGACTTCCACTTGCAATATTACTATTCCACAGTTAGTCACTATCACAATCACTAGAACTGCTATCGCCTAGATTGATTATAACTGGATCTATCACCGCTTCCGCTCTTGTGTCAAGATCCCACATGCGTTGTTCCTCTTTCTTTACGTGCACAATGCACTTGGACCATGTTTCCGCGGTAACACGGCTGATAGCATCGTTCAACGGCAATTTGACGTCTCCCAGTTTAAAAGTCCTATTATTTCGTGCTACGTCCGTTTTTATTTGCACCCAAATCAGCTCTATGGGGTTCAATTCGCAATGATATGGTGGTAGACGAAGTATTGTCACATCACGAGCTTTTGCCATTTCATCTACTATATATTCAATGTACCGGCTTTTTTCTAGCTGTGAAATTTTTAATAGCTGCACTTTTAACATTGTATCGCCACAATCCAGATTTTTTATTTTAACCACTCTAGGATCTGTCCTTTTCTCCATGCTGATGTTGGTAACTTTTCAATTCGCCGACTATGATATGGTGCATTGTCCATCACGACAACTACGCCGGGTTCTACGGAAGACAATGCAGATGAAAAACCATTTTTCAAAAACTTCACTAGTCATATCTTTATGATAATCCCCTGTTCGTCGCGATTCAAATACATTTAAACCATTTTCCAAAAAACCTGAGTCGCTTCCGATATACGTGATTATTAATCTTCGTCCTTTTCCAGATGGTGCCTTCAATCCCGGAGATAATTCTTCTATAAATGCTTGTCGGTTATTCAGAATATTGCAGTCTTGCCACACTTTCGTCACGGTATGACCTTCGTTTACCCAAGTTTCATCCAAATAATAAATCTTCTTACCAGAATTCCGAAAATCTCTTAGCTCTTCCAAATAACTTCTTCGCCATAACACAATTTCGTTTTCTTCGTCAACTTCAATCTTCTTCCTGCCGCGGGTTTCTGTTTTCTTATTTTTTGCACTTGTTTCTTCTTCATCATACTTCATTGCACGGTACACACTACTTACACAGACTTTTGTTAACGAAGAGCATATATCAACTGCCTCGGTTGTACTAATGTCTGGGTATCGCGCCCGAATTCTTTCGTAGACGTTTTTAATCATTTGAAGTTCTTCGTTTGTTAAATGTCGCTGTTTTCGATTGGAATTCTTCGTCGTAGAACTACTACAACTTGCATCCGCTGCTTCCATGTTAGAAAAACACTAAACACTCACTTTTATCGCAGAATATAATAAACAATTTCCCGAATCAATTGCACATAACCACAATGTATTGCCACTGGCGCACCAAAATCTGGGCTAAACGACGCATGCGTCAATCTATCGATCGACATTGATCCGTGGCGCCAATTGCTGGCCAATCGAATTCAAATGTATTTAAAACCGTCTAAAATCATTGGCTAGATTTGCTACAACAGCTCACCAGGCGGTACAACCGATTATTATGCGATTCGGAATTCAATAGGGGAGGGAGTAGTTCGCATTGAACTACTGTTTCTATAGAGCGGCACATAACATTTGTATACACATAATAGGTGATTCCACAAGAAATAGACAAACCGTTGAATAGTTATGGTGGTCTGATATTATATATGAATCACTCCACATTATTTCGACACTGGGGTATAGGTAACTAACTCCTTTATCATACGTGCAATAATAAAACAATTACTCACCTACATGTAGTAATGGGATTGTCAATTTTTGTTTTTGGTAAAGGCAAACACCGCGAGATTAAAAAAACTGAATCGACGAAGCTAAGATCAATATAATTTCAATCCGAACTTGCAAATTCGAAAAAAGTTCTTTTATTCAGTTACAGGCCTTTCTGGGCACTGCCGATGTACCAGCGCACCTACAAAACTACCTTTTACTACTATTTGAGTGCCTAATGAATTTGCCAATCGAAAGGAACGGCGTCATAATTCCTCATGAGGAGGCTTCGACGCAGCTGGAAGCAGACACCATATACAAGTGGACAGATGCACGATCGTATAGCATGCCATATTTAGCTGCGGTGTGTCTAGAAGTAGAGGTTTCTAAGTACGACATTGGTTTATGCTGGCTCAGGGAGATTCTATATAAAAGTGTTTTCACAGTTGATAGGGTGAAAAGCGTTGCTACGCGAATGTACAATGAATTAAGGAAGGGCTGCAAATTCGATTACCTCCATCATGCTATTAATGCTATATGCTTCTCAAAAGGTGGGAATATAGTGGATGTTGAATATAAATATAAAAGTTTATATGTTTACTTACGTGTATATAAATATTGCTCTATACAGTATGAATCCAGGTTTTAGTATAAGTCTACGGTCCACTTGCTTGTATAAATACTTCAACTTTTAAATTAAACACCCTGTATATTAAATTTTTGTAATGTACACAATGTTTTTAATCCATTGGTACTGCATAAGAGACATTTCAATCATAAAAGGTTTTTTTTGAGGTTAATTTTATTTTCCGTTTGGAATAAAATCTATCAAATAAAAATTAACGTTTTTTGGAGAATGTACTTTGTACATCGATTTCTATTAAAACAAAACTTGTAGGGGTTGCATTCAACTCCTCATCAGTAGCCCTAACATTGAAACTTTAAATATGAAGGCATGCGAGGTCTATACATATATTTTGTTAAAAACAGCAAAAAAATTACACTAATTGTGCAAAGTGATCGTCATTATGAACTTGACAATAACCTATTCGATCCTGGATAGTATTTACAGAAGTAATTGTCCTTGGAAGGGACTGAAACTTTCTATGCAGGAAAAGAAAAACAGGCAACTAGTTTTCCACGAACACTGAAAGATTTGCATCATCGGGAGGTGTTTAAAGCAGTTTTAATCATCTCCTGATGATGCCAACTTAATTGGTGAAACGCGCATCGAGAAACGTGTAATCTTTCGGTGTTCCCGGTAAACTGGTCTCCTGTTTTTTTTTGTTTTTTTTTTGTTTAAATAATTGTGCCAGGCAAAATTTAATGAATAAGCTCCAATATCGAATTTTCAGTGTTTCCCTGACTGATTCATGTAAACACTAATTTTCAGGTGACACCGATAAATAAAACTTCAAAGAGGTTATGTTGGGAGGGGCGACATTACAAATTAAATGGATTTTCTGTTAAATCAAGCATTATTTGTAGTTTCACATCATTTAGTTTTTAATTGTGGTTAAAAATATCCCAAAGTTCAAGCTCGACTTCTCGTTTTATCTGCAATCTCAACTGATTTCAATTTGCTGATTTAGGGGTTTACCTCAAAACGCTGAAACTTCAGGAACATACTGTATGCATATTTTTTCAGATAGTTTTCTAGTAACCTGTGGAGAACTGCAGCAGAATATATTTTTAAAAAACGTTATTGAGAAACTGGGTTCTAACGATGGCAAAGAAGTATTGGATAACATTGAGAAAGTTAGAACAATTATAACCCAACCATCTAAAGTGACATTGTACATAGCAGCAAATTTGGACCGCTTACAGGATCCCGTAGAAAGTATAAATGTTTTCATGCCACCTGAAATGAAGCCAAGTGAGAAGAAACAGAAGTAAGAAAATAATTCTTAGCAGCTAAATAAAGGATTTACAGTGAAAATGAACACGACTTATTAAAAAAAAAAAAGGAAAATTAAGAATTGTCACCTAAAGATTAATTAAGAATTAGTAAGTAGGTTGGTAGTTCAGCCTGGGAAAATTTAGATGCGCGTGGGAACTTTTGTTCCTTTGATATATACCGCCAAAGGCGCTGTTTGTTCCCGCTAGATATTTTAATCTAAGTAAACTACAAATTATACATTTGGCAGAACATGAATAATACTAATTTGTTTTTGTGATAATTGATGAGATAATTTTAAACAAAATGGTGCCAAAGTTCTTAAAATTAGACGTATTACAAAAAAATTAAGATATAAATCCTTATTGAAAGATTTTACATTAGAGACATCTTAATTTGAGCAATTATTACATGTGGGTTATGCACTACCGCAATTTTTGAAAGTACATTACATAGAACAAAATTAAACAACAAAAAAACAAAAAAGTAGGAAACAGGCCTGTTAAGGGATGCCTAGCACTTCAATTATTTCTAGCTGCAATTATACACTTAAAAACATTAATTAGCTACACTTAAGGTGAATTTCAAGCAATCAGACGATGACTGAAAGATGACATAATTTAACAGGCTCTTTACTAATACCAAAAAAACACGTGCCCAATTTTAAACTGAAATGGTGAATGATTAAAAAAATAACTCATACCAACCTTCTAAATTACAATTATGTGCTAAATTATATCCTATTGATTATACTTCATCTGTTCATACTTCCAGTAGTCATTAAATCTTATGTGAAGTTTTCTCTTGTTTGGCCCAATTTTTAAGTAGACTTTAAGTAGAGTATTACCCTATATATTTTTATAGCTGTCAATTGGCATTCTTTGGGTTATTCTCAAGAGAATTCTTTCTTGTTTATTTTTGCAATGCAATATTCTATTAAGTCTGTAGTGACGCATTAAACTGGCGCATTAGCAGGGATAATGAGTGTGCCTCGATAGCTCAGCGGTCAGAGCAACCAACCGGAAATGGGAGAGCCGGGTTCGATTCCCGGTCAAGGCATATGCACTTTTATCCTTGCTATCGCCAAAAGTCTATTTCATTTATGCTTCGAAACCTAACATTTTTAATAACCAAAATTCTGAAGTTGGAATTATTTTAAGAAGCTTTTAATATCCATTGAATCTTATATAAAGTCCCTGTCTTAGTTTGGACCAATTTTTAAATGGTTAGTATTATTTTTTACGGCTGTCAATAGACACTTTTTGGATTACTCTCCAAGAGAATCACTCTCCCTCTGCAAGAAAAGTGTTCGCGTTCACGTGGTTTTCGTGTATGCCTGCGCTCAGTAAAGACTCCAAGTAGCGAATAGCATCAATGACGCCCTTCGTGAAGAGAGTTGCTTTGATATTTAGCAGATAGATGGCCGTAATGTTATTCGGTACGTTCTTTAGGTTATATGATTTTGACGTTATTTGATTTTTCTGCAGGTAATTTAACATTTTTTTTTTACATTCAGGTTGAACTCGATGTTTAATTATGAGTTTCTGCAATTTGATGATTCGTTAAATGGGGTTATAATTGGCAATAATAGCAACCATTCAGTCTCCTATCAAGTAACTAAAACCATAACTAGTTATGTTGATCCCGACTATGCAGCTCTTACCGTTTATGTGGAATATCTAGGCCACGATGACGTAAAGAACATCATTTTATCTAATAGGCCTTTTGTAAGTCCTTCATTTTAGGGTCCTCTATATAAGCAACTTCAAGGTACGACCTTTTGGCTTCGCATGTATGTGGAAGACGGGCTTTTACACTTCAACGTTTCTAAAGCAAATAATGTTATCGAAGCATATGAAAAGGCGAGGGAAGTCGTTACAGTAGAGCTTGAAATGGGCGAATGGGACGAAGTTTTGGTAGAAAGTGCAAAAAGATCGACCTTGCTTGAATTAATCGAAGAGGAGAGTTCGATTATGGATGTAATACTTTCCTCTCGTAAGGCATACTTCCACAATTTGGACTACACATATCGTCGGTAAACGTCGTAAGCTTTTCTATGATATCAGTTATTTAATTTTTACGATTTTAGACGACTATTCGATTCAGTAGCTAAAGTGACGATCGAGGATCTGCGCCGTGTGGGAAAAAAATATGTGGCACCACTTTTTGACCCCAGAAAGAGTAAAATTGCTATTCTGGCACACACTTCCCAAATCATGAACCTTTCTGATGGGTTTAAAAAGTAAGAATTCCTCAAATAATTTCCGTTTGTTTCGAATGATCCGATGAATTGTACTGTTCTTTTTTTTAGGTTAGGACTGGATTTGACAGTATATAAATCGCTAGAGGACAGTTTCTTGAATTTGAAAAAATCCTGTGACACATAAATCAAATAAATTTGCATATAACTACAAGAAATATTGAAATAATAATGTGATAGTCATTTGATAACTTTTATTTTTGTAAAAACATAAGTATTATATTTTTATTAGAGTATTTTAATATTAATTTTTTATATTATTATTTTATATTAATTTTGAGTACTGGACTTTTGAGAGATTTTAGGTTTTATATCTTTAACTAGAAGCCCCATTTCTCATTCTATAATATTCGAGGAAATTAAAGGTAGTTTTCTTTATTTTTGTTGCTTTCTTTTTGTTTTTAATAATTGTCAGTGAATAAATCAGAAGAATTCTGATGATGTATCCCTACTTTTTCTAATGTACCTTTGACATATGCCTTCCAACAAATATAGCATTATTTTATGGTGAACGAGGGAGGGCTATGCATGTTTTAGTTATTGGGGGCATTTCCTTTTTGTCAAGTAAGATGGAAGTAACATTTCATGGGCATGATCACATACGGAGATTACAATTATGTAAATGTAGATAGACCCTCTTTTATGGGGTATATTACAAAACCTGCAATAACCAGGACAGTTCTTCATGAATAATCGAGACCTCTTAACTTTTTTGTTGCCTATTCGACATACTATGGTTAGAAATATTAAAAATGTTGTAATAGAAATATAAAAAATATGGTTAGAAATATTAAAAATAAAACTTAAATTCAGATAAATCAAGTACTACAGGGAAAGAAAACCAATAAAATAAAGTTAAATGAGATGTTCGTTGTGTTCCCCCATTTCTGTGCAGACAAAGTTTTCTGGCGATTTCTGCTGTTAATCTCGTTCTCAAAGGTAGGAGATTTTGTGGCCTGTGAATCTGTAGTAGACTATTTTTTGAGTATCTCCACAGAAAAACGACGAGAGTCAAATAAAGGGTTTTAGCTCTAGCCATTACATAGTCATTTGGGAATACTTTATGAACATAGTCACGTAATATCGAGAAAGAAAGTAATTATATACTTTCAATAAGTTCATTCTAAAATTCAAGTAATTATGAATTAACTTTGTAGTTAATCATGCCGGTAGTCATTAGAGGGCGCCATCATTTTGACATAGCATTCTGTAACTGTAAAATAAATATATTATTGCCTATATTTCAGTATCCAATAAAAAAAAAACTAATAAAATAAAGTTAAATGAGATGTTCGTTGTGTTCCCCATTTGTTTGCAAAGAGAAGCCAATTCTGAATAAAGTGTCTCCATAGAAACTGGTCTATAAGAGTCAAATTAAGGGTTTTAGCTAGTCCTTATACAGCTTTGGGAATACTGCATCAAGGTAATCATGTACTATTGAGAAAAAAAGTAATGACACACTTTCAAGACGTTTTCCTGAAATACAAGCAATTAATTAATTTTGCAGTTAATTATCCTCTTAGTCGCTCGGGCACGATAATTTTGACACTCATAGCATTCTAAGCTGTAAAATGAATTCATTATTATTTTCAGTATTATATTGTTATATCATTTCAGTATCCAATAAGAAAACCAATTAAATAAAGTTAAATGAGATGTTCGTTGTGTTCCCCATTTCTGTGCAAAGATAAGTCAATTTTTAATGAAAATTCATCCACAGTTTTCTGGCGATTTTTGATGTTAATCTCGTTCTCAAAGGTAGGAGATTTTGTGGCCTGTGGATCTGTAGTACGCTGTTTTTTGGGTATATCCACAAAAAAAAATTCACGAGGGTCAAATAAATGGTTTTAGCTAGCTATTACACAGTCATTTGGAAATACTCTATCAACATAGTCATGTAATATCGAGAAAGAAAGTAATTACACACTTTCAATACGTTCTCCTGAAATTCAAGCAATAATGAATTAACTTTGTAGTTAATTATGCCGGTAGTCATTAGAGGGCGCCATCATTTTGACAGCATTCTGTAAAATACATTATTGCCTATATTTCAGTATCCAATAAGAAAACCAATTAAATAAAGTTAAATGAGATGCTCGTCATGTTTCCCATTTTTTTGCAAAGAGAAGTCAATTTTGAATGAAAATTCGTCCAAAGTTTTTTGGCGGCTTCTGCTGTTAATCTCTTTTTTAGAGTTGTGTGTCAGTAGATAGTAGGTTTTGTGGCCTGTAGATCTATAATAGATTGTTATTTCAGTGTCCCCTTAGAGAATGATTCACGAGGATCAAGTTAAGGGCTTTAGCTAGTCATTATAGTCATTTTGGAATACTATTGAGAAAGAAGGTAATGACATACTTTTAAAACATTCCCCTGAAATACAAGCAATGATGAATTAATTTTGCAGTTAATTATGCTCTCGGTCGCTAGAGGGCACGATCATTTTGACGCTTAGAGCATTCTGAATTGTAATATTAATTCGTTATTCGCTGTGTTCAGATATGAGGTGGTGGCAAAGAAGTCGATGACAGCGCTTGCAGTGGACATAAATTGCATTAAAATAGGCTGTCAGGTCATATGTGTGTTTAACAAAAGTTAATTCGTAAATGAATTCAAAAATTGACCATTATAGTTGCTGTGTTGTAAATTGTAATAATACTGGAAAAAATAGTAAATGTAAATATTATCGATTTCCTACGGCAGCTAGAAATTAAAACAATGCAAGAAATGGATGGAAATGGACAAAAATGGGTTTACTAAGAATTTGCTTATTGGTATCACTCCGCGAGGCTTTATTTCATTTAAGTCTAAAGTGGCAGGTGGAAGGAAAAGGTGATTCACAAATGACTATAGAATCTAGATTAATAAATTATTTGGAAGATGATTTTATTTTGATATACAAAAAGTTTCCAGAACTAAGACGAGTTTTGGACGAAGGTGGAAGCAAGGATAGTTATGCCACCTTTTCTACAGGACAAAAGTGAATTTTCCAGAGAGGAAACTCAAGAAATTTACAATATTGCCCGTGTGAGAATTCAGGTCGAGAAAATAATGCCATTGTACATATTTGTTGTGTATTGGTAAATTTACAATCACCAATAATTAAAGAAATAATAAAAAATAAACATTTATTATGAATAGTCAACATTAATTCTTATAATTATTTATAATAATTTCTTCTTATTTATTTGGTATTACATAAAATCTATACTTATTAAATTGCCTACATCTTTTCCCTTTATCCCTTTATTGAAAGAAAACGCTTGCTAAGATCTTTGCCCACAAAAATTGATGCAGTGCAATTAAATTTAATGCAATTTTATGTGCAATTTAAATATTACCAATTTAATTAGAATTTCTGACAGACGCATGACAGCCTACAAAGTTGTGAATGCTACGCGGCGCTGATGTCGCCTATGGCTGTATTTTAGTATCAAGGTGCGAATGTTTTTTAAAAATAAGGTTGACGCGTTCCAGACTTCAAAAATTCATTTAATAAAATTATGAAATTATCACCACTTGAATTAGCACGGATGATTTGTATATACTCTAAAATATTGCCAATAAATGTAAACACCCAAAATCTATGTAACATACATACGCACAGGTTAATATGAAATAATTACAGGATTACAAAAAAAATCTTGTTCTCCTTGATCGCAAAGCAGTCTTCACGGCACATTTAAACTACAGTATAATTTTAGCATACTCTTCTTGTGTTGGGAAACAAGTTGTAATTTTTTTACTGTGTTAATTCATTACTTCATTAGTTATCCCATGTAATTTGACGTCAACACCGCTTAGATCGACCTCTGTCTCGTCTGGTAGGTCACAAATTGCTCGGTTATAGGGATACTGATCTTATAAAGTACTTATCTCATTTAGATGTGGTAAATTCCACAATGAAATTAAAGTTTCTAGTTCAATTTTAAGTCGGCCAAACAAACATCCGGTATATTGGTACATCCAGGAGATACCGGGTACAATACGGAACTTACTTTTAAACAAAAAATTGGGCATTTATTGTCAAGAATACTGTTGTTTATTATCGAAAGAAGGACATGCATCGAAGTATACTTCAAAAAGAAATCTATAAAAATTGTATGCAATTTATTATTAAAAAAATATATATTATTTTTTGAAATAGTAAATGGGAACCAGCTCATTGGTTTTTATTTACTAATAAGTGTTAATTAATATGCTATATAACATGGTAGATATACGGGGTGTCTCGCCGGGAATTGCATCGATCAATATAGGAAAAAGTACGCACCAGAGTATTTTGAAAATTTGGGAAGATACTAATGGCAGCGTAGCCACTTTAATTAAAATAATTACAAGCATCTGGTATACCGGAAGTCGACACCAACTTCATTATTTTAAATGGAACACCCTATATATATTAAGGTTTTAGAAAAGAGCATAAAATTCTGAGTCAAGAACATGTAGGATACCCTATGTCTAAACCCAGCTGTTTTAGAGATATTTGAAATTAAAAAACATGCTGACAGGTGTAATGGTTTACAGTAACCTTTATAACTTTCTTCGTGTAAAAGATACTAATTTGCTTTCTGGCACGGAGGAAGAACACAAGGAGAGCTGCACTCTACAATTGAATTACATTCAAGAATGGTATACCAAGTGTTTCATTTTTGACGTTACATTTTGCGAATAATGTGTGGAGGTTCGAGGGCGTAATTTTGAACAATTATTAAATTAAAACGGCATCATGTTTTTGGTTGATTTTATCTTAGCTATTTTAGTTTAGGCAAAGCGTCTTCAATCCAATTAATAGGCATGTTACGGTGTTTAGTGTTATTTTCAGTTTTCGTGGATATCGAGTAGCAAATGTGCTACAAGTTCTTGATATTACTTTTATCACATTCTCCATAAATAATAATCAAATTCAAAAAGTCTTCGTGGGTGTAATTTAAACGCGGTGGCATTTTTTGACATAAGAGAATCTCTGACATTACTGATTGTTTCTAATCATGGCTAATTTGATAAAATTTTTACTAAAAATTCTTGAATTTCTAAGAAAATCGCAAATATTTCAAAAATTTGTTACTTAAACCCCAACAATGTCGATATTAGAAAAAAAGGAATTTAATTTTACATAACTTGATGTAAAAGAATATAGGGTATTCCATTTGACCTAAACAAGTTTTCGTGGTTTGAAGTTTACAAAATGTAAACTTCATGTTTACATTTTGTATATCGACGTATATCGATCGATGCAGTTCCTGGTGAGACACCCTGTATAATAAGGTTTTTCCTCCATTAATAAATAATGATCAAAATGTTATTTACGTTATCTACATGTATATTTATATTTACTTACAAAAATACAATATTCTATTGGACGGTCATTATCATAGCTTATAATTATATAACATATCAATGTGGAGCAAAGCCGACGATTAATAAATTTTATTTCTATCCATCAGAAGTTTGTCGGCACTCTCTACGTGTATATCCTCAATAATCTACAAAAAAATTACTAATTTGAACAAGAAAACGAATTCATATATTTTTGAATGTTGTAAAACTTGTACAAATATTACCACCTGACAGACATATAACGAATATTTACTTATTAAAAGAATGTGTTAATTTTTATGTGTACATACGTGTTAATTCATAGACTATTTATTTAAGCGGTAAGTATTTTATTTCCTAGTAAATTCAATGATATTAGCACTTTATATACAGTGTGATTATTTAGTCCTTATATTTTTTATACGTTATATCTCGCGACTAACATAGGATTCTTGTTTTGTTGTTTGGTATACATTATCTCTCATATAAGTCCTGTACATACATATCAGTCGCCTAGATGCAAAGTCCCGACAAATATAATATGAGATAATTAATAAAAACTTGTAATATTTTTATTCAATTGAATGCAGTGACCAAATTTCGTAAAATGGGTTATTATTGGTTCTAAATGATAACAAATCATAGTTTAGAAATCAGAAGCATCCATATGACCCTCAAAATTGGGAAATAAAGTGGACATGTCGATTTTTGCACCTAATTCTGTTTGAAATATTCCAAAAAAATGTGTGTAACTTTTGAAAATAAAATTTTATTTCTCATTATTATCGAACAACACAAAATACATCTTCAAATACCAAAATTAATTGATTATTCTTTGCATTTATCCTCTTCGACTGCTTGTCCTCCATCTGAAACATTTTGGAAAGCTTTCGAAAACATTTTGGAAAACTTCTCGAAAAAAAATTAAGGCGTCTTTTTCCCATTCCTTCTCATAGTGTTTCTTGTCTTTATTAATCATCTTTATTAATACTTTTTTCTTGTCTTTATTAATCAGAACTCCAATTTTCAATTCATCTGATCCCATTTGCGAGATGTTTTTACTCTTTTACATAAGCTTTTGAATATTCTCATAATATTTTCACGTAAAATGCTTCGCCGCTTACAAGAGGTGAGTTAATTAAAGTTAAGTAATTAACAATGATTTTTCTTTTTGAAGGTTGAAATTTAAAGTGTCAATATCCTGGTTGTTTTAAAACATTTTGAGTTTCACGTCTGCGATCCCTGATTACAAAGTCTTTTCCAATTTCGTAAACAGTAGCAAACTTTTTGATCATACTGGTGTACTCTTTTGGATGAACAAGTTTCATTTTATTCTTATTGATTTTTTCAATTTGACCAAATACACAATCGGGGGAGTATAAGAATGCCCAACAACTGGAAAGAGCAACTCTATTTTCTCTATATGTGGAGGAACTTGAAATTATAACCAATAACTCAACATACCAATGATGGTAGAATTTTTGTTTTATGTCCCACATCCATCACACACATGTTATTCAACTAAAAAAATCTACAAATTAAACTGCATCACGTCATGAAATATTTAGCTCGTATTGGTTCTTTGGAAATGTCTGCCTTTGCATCTAAGACCGCAAGGGATATGTCGGGTTTTGCATCTGAGATGAAAATTTACACTTAAATTACTTTTGAATTATTGGTATTTGTTGTAAAAATCCCCTTGGACTATGTCGGCATTTACATTTTTAATATATTGCCATAATAATCTCATTTTTGAGGAAAGGGTGACTTGTCGGGTTTTGCATTTAGGCAACTGATATATAAAACGTTGTATTTTTTAATAGTATAGTACCATTAAGATATATAACGTTGATTACTACTATTAGTACTAGTCATTTATGTTGACATTCAAGGGAACTATAACGATAAATATTTTTTAAATAGGACTCTTATTTATTCCCCTTCAATGAGTTACTTATTCATACTGGTAATGCCCCAAGATAGTCTAATTAAAAATATATACCGATGACGTCACAGTCCTGTTACATGGTCGACAAAGCATTAATATAAGATTGTATTTAATAATGTTTTAGACATTATTTTTATCGTTAACGCTTTGTCTGAGTATTTTTAAAAGTCTTAGAGATAACTGGCTGTAACTAAAAACCTGTAAATAGATAAAATTATTTTATTTTTCAGTAGCACTGTTGAACCCTGTAGATATTTAAGAAAGCTATGATATTAGATTTTTTTTTTCAAATATGACATTTCATTTATTGATTCCTCCTTACTAAGAGTTATTTGTTCATACTGTTAGTGAATAACCTATTAAAACCCTATTATTAGTGAGTACCTATTTAAAAACATTTACCGGTGACGTCACAGTTCCGTCACTAGTCGTCATTACCAAAAACATCGAAAAAATATAATTTCGAGACACGCTTATAAACACCTAAACAAAACTGAAACACAAAAAATTAAAAACAAAAAAAATGATTATTAACAATAACTTATGTAAGTAACAAATACCAAGTAACCGTTTACTTTTTCTATGTAAATTTAAATAATTGGCATTGAATATTCTGTCCTTCGCATTTTTAAAGATCGATGTGACTTTATAAACGAAAAATAAATGTTTGAATGTTCTGAAATAAACAATAAACCATATCAACAGACAATGTATACAAAGGGTTTCTAAATGAGCCAAATTTTAGAACAGAGACAACGCTACACCGATTAAGCCTTTATACAAGGTGTTTACGAACTTGATACGTCATTAATGGAAACTATTTAACTGAACATCTTAATAGTAATTATTACTAACCTAATTTATTTAAAGTTGCTAATAAATAATTAACGTATGAGCTCTGATCCCTTGATTCTCCAGTATTAAGAGTTCGTTCGTTTCTCTACTTTTTATCGCATACTTCTCATGTGATAGTTGCTCCACTTTCACTATAAATCTTTAACTCTACATTGAAAACTTGTATATGCATATTGTGCATTTCACACTACTATCACTGTATATTAAAGCCATAACATAAAAGTAGATGTTATAATCTCATGCGCATATTCTAGTCTTTTACGTGTACATGCTATTGTGAAAAAGCAATGATATCGAAAGCGTACACTACCTATCGGCGCTACGTTATTTGTTTTAATGCTTACGTCAGCGAGAAACTAGTTGATCGATTGATACACCGTCGTGCCCCGGACTTCGGTGCAAAGTCGTTGATCACGCCTAGGGAGCGCGACGTAATATATGGTTTATATAACGATTGTTATGTAACAACTTATGACAGAGTAATGAAAAGGTTCTCCACAAAAACATTCAATTGAAGTGATATTTCCATCAAAATAAATGAAATAAATTCAACAAAAATCAAAATAAATGGAACAAAAATGAAATAAATCTTACAGAAATATTGAGACGCCAATGAATCAAATTATACAATAAAACTAAGACGTGGCTTCATAATTGCATTTTGTTCGGCAAATTATTAACTGTCTATGCTGTACGTAGTTGATTGAAACTTATGTCGGCTGACATACGTGCTGGTAATTGTGGCATATTAGTAACAATTGCGAGTGGTGTAGCATGTGATCCGTACGTCGTCGTCACTAAATTGATACACGCGCAAAGATCCATTATACAAATTGTAAGTCTAACATGAAGTAAGAATAGATCTGCATCTCATTGATGGTAATAAAGAGTATTTGATTTAAAAATTAGGTTTAAGATTTGATTTAAAATAGTTAATTATCACTGTCAAAACAATAAACATTTAGATGATTTTAAAATGAAAAAAAGCATAATTTTATAATGAAAAAAGACGTTTTCCACTTTCCACGAAAACACACTTTAGTTTTCCTCAAAAATGTATATTACGTCACACTATACTATTACTTTTACAGTAACAGAATGATTATAGAAAAAGACGGTATGCAACGTCAGAAAAAATTTTTAGAAATTGCCAATTTTTTAAATAATAACCTATTATGCACCACATAATAGTCAAAAATTGCTAAAATACAACATTCCATAGTTAATCTATTGTTTTGGTTAACGATTGCCTATTAAAAAAGAGGTGATTTAATTATGTTCGTTTCATTATATTAAGAAAATGTATATGTAATTATGTGATTTCAAGTTTCATGGATATTTACGGATATTCTATACGAAAAAACAACTTGTATAAGATCTTTGATAGTGGTAAACATAGGTCAATGTCATTTCGTCGCTTCTTTTAATAAAATGAAATAGACGACTAAGATTTATAATTAATATTAATAGATGATTCATGACAAGTTGTACAAAATCAGAAACGGTCCTTAAAAATTTTCATAAACTTTCCCTTCTTGATATTACAGGGTGATTTCTTAATTAGATCCAAAAATTTTATAACACGTATTTTCTAAGTATATTGTAGAAATTTTATCAAAGTGTGCAGTCTACTTGTACTTGGTAGTACACCATTACAGAGCCCATCCAAAAATTCAATTCAAGAAAAATCAAATAATTATTTTTTGTACATCATGAAGATTACCCTATGAACACATTTAAACAACTTCAATATAAGGATTAAAAAATAGAAGAATAAAACTGAGTATGTAATATCTGGTCGCAGTTTTATGTAAATGTTTAACGAAATTCAAATATCAAAATGAAATGTCACATAATACTTTAACCTTATTTTAATTTAAACGAAATGATGATTTTATTCAGAATTACAATTTTATTAATATCGCACAACTGTAGTTAATAATGTAAATATGCCAGGACCGTATTAAATCACATTTTATGGGTTAAATTTTCAACCCATTTTTTGATAATTGTTAATTTTAGACAACAACAAACATACTTATATCATTTTTAGAAATGAACAATAGACAAATTAATAAAGAGAAGGAGATAAATGGATAATAGAAAAATATTATGTTAGGATAATATTTAGAATAGGAGAATAAATTAATTTCTTAATTGATTAAATAAAAAAAAGTAAATAAGGAAAATAAAATAAAGGAGATGTACGAAACATTTCATGTGTTTAATATAAAAGGTAGGTTTTGATAAATTTAATAGAAAATAGATATGAAATACTATGTAAGGTGAATAATAATACAGGGTGAACTTGTAAACATTTATTCATTTAAAACTCTATAAATGAGCCTACATGAAGGGATTAGATCTATATATATATATATATATATATATATATATATATATATATATATATATATATATATATATATATATATATATATATATATATACAACATAATATTGTTAAATTACAAATACATCGTTAATAGAATAAAATTTCTATATACATATAAAGAACAATACATGTAGAATATATGTAACAGAAAAGTAAAGAGAAAAAAAAAATACAGAAAGACATTCCAATTGTTATTCATTTAATTAATCGAAGTTTTAGTAAACGCAGAATAAAATTAGATGAAAATAAAATGTATAAGTGAATCACAGTTTTCCAAAATGGACATATTTAGGTCTCACACAAAACATATTTCACTGGAATTAGTGTATAATATGACGTTATATGAAAATTGTATATGGGGCGTTCCACGCCAAATCGGATGGTTTGAAAAATTTTGATTTCCTTAATTTTTTGGTATTTTTTAGTACCCCTCAAAAAAGTCTTTCTGGTTAATTTTGAGATTTTTTTGATTACTTGTTCAAAAGATGTGAAATTTTCAAAAGAAATCGCTCTTTTGTTGGTTTCTTGTTCATAACTTTCTTAATAATGGTCCAAATTAAAGATTTTTTTATTAAATCTTTGTTTTTAGATGGCCTTTACAAATACAAAATGTTTTTGATTAAGATTTTTGAGTTTGAAATTTTAAATCGTGTTTTTGAAAGTGAGTGTATCTTTCGATTTTTTTGAACATTTCATATTTCAAACTACTATTCTTTTAAAAACTTTTAAGACCAGTCCCGTCGTTGGCCCTCCATAATTACTATTTTTTTTTTCGATTTTTAAAAATTTGAAATTTTTTTTTTCTCTATAAATCATTATAAGTAGCGATTTTTGTTACTGTATACTCTTCTTTTACTTATTTTAAATTAATTTTAATACTTTTAAATTGTTAATAGGTGTTTAAAATCAATAAGTAAACGTTAAGTCTATTTATAAACAATTATAACAAACGTTTTTATTTATTTTCGTGTTTTAAAAATTGTTTAAAAATAATATTATCAATGCTATTTTTGTTGCAAAGTATTTTTTTATTTAAATAATAGTATCTTCTATGAATTTCTATTCAATTTAAAAAGAATCGCACATCTTAATGAATGACTTTCTCAATACGTGGTAGCGCTGCTGACTGTTTCTTTATACCGACAGTTAGAAGTTCTTTATACCGACAGTTAGAAGTTCTTTATACAGACAGTAATTTGTTTATTTGTATCATAACTGGGGTTAAACTATGACTGTCAAATGTCAAATTTTCACCTGAGAAACACTATTTAGATGCAAAAGAAAAATTAGATTTGCGATACAATACAGCTAAGTTAATCACAGGGACCCAAAAATTTAATTCGATCATTCCAAAGAGCAACGGATATATGTTAGCTAAGGAGTATTCTAGTTCACAAAATAATCGTTTATATAAAATTTTTAAAAGAGCACGAAAATAAATAAAAACGTTTGCTATAATTGTTTATAAATACACTTAACGTTTACTTATTGATTTTAAACACCTATTAACAATTAAAAAGTATTAAAATGAATTTAAAATAAGTAAAAAAAAGAGTATACAGTGACAAACATCGGTACTTATAGTGATTTATAGAGAAAAGAAAAAAATAGTAATTCTGGAGGGCCCACGACCGGACTAGTCTTAAAAGTTGTTAAAAGAATAGTAGTTTGAAATAAAAAAATTTCAAAAAAATCGAAAGATACACTCACTTTCAAAAACACGATTTAAAATTTCAAACTCAAAAACCTTAATCAAAAACACTTTGAATATTTTTTTGTATTTTTTTCTGTAAAATCCATCTAAAACCAAATATTTAACAAAAAAAAATCTTTAATTTGGACCATTATTAAGAAAGTTATGAACAAAAAATAAAAAAAAGTGCGATTTTTTTGAAAATTTGATATCTTTTAAACAAGTAATCAAAAAAATCTCAAAATTTACCACAATGACTTTTTTGAGGGGTACTAAAAAATATCAAAAAATTAGAAAAATCAAAAATCAAAAATTTTCAAACCATTCGATTTGGCGTGGAACGCCCCATATACTGATTACGACCTACCCATAATATAGAAATACTTCTTATTATGTAGGGGTGCGTGTTATTTTTAGGTGGAGGTGGAAAAGATTATTGTAGGGTAAAGAATACAAGGAATATGTCAATTTGTTATAGTCAAATTTAAACAAGACACTTTTATATGTATTGCATAAAAGGTTCTAATCTGCCTTCAAACTTGCCAAGAAGATATTTTCCCATTGTTCTGAATATTCGCAGTTTATAAAAAAAAAGGTGAACGCAGTCTATAGAAAAGTGAGACCTCTCTAATATTGGATTTACTTAATTCGGTGCTGGATTTTTTACTTTTGGATGAGTTTTATAATGGTCTACTACCAAGTATGCTACACACCAACAACTCCTGCAATGTACGTAGGAAGTACAATAAAAGTACAGTAAAAAGTACATTAAAAAGTACATTAAAAAATTCTATCCGAATTAAAAAATAACCCTACACATCAAGAAAGAAGTTTTTTATTAGCCATTCCTGACTCAGATTCTATGGACTCTACACGAAGTTTGTACAACTCGTCGTGAATCACCCGGTATAATATTTAGTTTGTTGTACCTTAATGATCCATAAAAGCGATACGAATTCTTCTTTCCATTAGAGGAACCAGACATAACAGTAATATTCTTTTTAGGTGGACACCTCCTATTCTATGCTAATAATTAATTTAATATTCATTTGAAGTTTTCAATACAACATAACGTCACGTAGATGTTGTAAATATATAATTCGGAATAATTAACTTCTTTGATGTCATTTCCAGTTTTTTTTTTTACTTTGTTGTAAGTACGTAAGATAATGAAATTAAATACGTTATCAAGTTAGTACCTACTTATATTAACACCTCATGTAATACAAAAATATAATCAATTAATTCATATGCCTAAGGCCGTTTTCCGAGTGGTATACAGAGAAGTGTAAACTTACTATTCATTTCATCGTTATTTGCCAAATAAAAAACTCTCTTATCTTGTCGATAAACAGAACAGTCGACCTGAACCTAGCCATAAAAACAAGCCATGGTATGTTTTGAGAATTTTTATTTTGCAAATGGTCATGAAATAAACTATAGTTTATAATTAGTGTAAGTGGCCGTGAAACAGATCAAGGAATCCAAGTGCCCATCTGTTTAAAAATTATACGAATTGCTACATTAAAAAAATCTTTCTTCTATATGTTAATTAACAAATTAATCCTCACTTAATAAGAGTTCAAATAAGAGACGTATAACCGTCACCTATATAATAATTATAGTATTAATGATACATTCATCTAAATGACCTTGAACCATGAATATTTAATTTTGATATTTTACCTTGCATATACGAATATTATGTATATAGCTGAGCTTAAATCACGATTATTATTTATTTTAGTGTTTTTGAAACTATAAAATGTTTAAACAAAATAATAAAAACTACCATTTACATATAATATATGGAAAAATAATTGCTTTCTCGAAATAGAAAAAGAAAAATGTGCTTAACTCTATTTCAGAAGAATTTTTAGAAACTAGAACTATGTAGATGATGTTGAACGTAGTGTTCCTCAAGGGTCTGTGTTAGGAGCACTTAGCTTTCGCCTTTTTGTAAATGACTTATTTCATTGATATTATTTATAGTATATCTGTAAGGTTGGAATAGAATTCATAAAATTAAAATGAATGCCTTTTACAGCAGTTCCTCGGACGCATCGATTCTTATAGTTAAAACAACACCTATAGGGGTTGTTTTCAACGTTTCTCCAACAATCCCTTAAACCCCAACAATCCTAACTTTAAATTTTCAAATATGAAGACACCCCCTATGATACCTCATTTTAAAGCATTCTTGTTGTAAATTCGATAAAAAAGCATTAAATTTCGTTAATAAATAACGAAAATATTGAATAAAAATTTTTTTGAGTATATATCTATGCAGATCTACATATACAATAAGTTAAAAACTATTGCAAGTCGTCTGCGACTAGAAATTTCACAAGTAAATTGAAAATTAAACTTGTCAGTTACTGCCGTTCGTTCTGCCGTCCGTACACAAACCAACTTGTCAAATTATAGCTATACATATGTACTATTGTAGATATATGATGGTAATGGATAATATAATGGTAGAATATTGCCGTCTAATTATTCTCTGTTACACCAGGCTGTCCCTAAACTGCATACCGCGATTTCATCCTTATTGAGAATGATCAGTGCCAGTATATCGGAATATTAGACGAGTCTTGTATCAAACCGGCATGAGCAATACATGTAGAAATTTGGCAAACGTCATCTGTCTGCTAAACGACAAATATTACATTAATACAGGGTGAGTCGGGAGGAACGGACCAAACTCCAGTAGTGTATTGTACGCGTGAAAATAATGTAAAAAAATTCAAATGTTGTTATCCAATTTTTATTTGGTTTCAAGTTATAGCGTAATTAAAAATGAACAAAATTTCATACATTAACGTTTTGGTCATCATAGCGACCAATTCAACGCCCTGGAAACCTTTCGTCCAAATGTTCCTTGACCTGACGAGCGAAATGTGCAGGAGCTCCACCGTGCTGACGTTACCGTTGACGGTAAACCGTTGACGATATTTTTCAACAGCAGCTCTAGCATTCCCATTACAAAAACCATAAACAAACAGCATATTTGCATATTCTAAATTTGAATGCGTGTGTGGCATTTTGTAATACTTTAACCGTTCAAACTCCAAAATAAACCTTAAATCACTGTCACAATACACTGACACATTGTCAAAACAACAAAGTTATCAAATGTTTTTAAACTTCGAACATGGTATACTAGATAAACATTTTTAATTACGCTATAACTTGAAAACAAATAAAAATCGGATAACAATATTTGAGTTTTTTTACATTATTTTCACGCGTACAATACACTCCTGGAGTTTGGTCCGTTCCTCCCGACTCACCCTGTATAATGGTATTTGAATTTGTATCCTTTGTACTGTGACTGAACTTGCAATTTGTGAAAAGTACATTTAAATTTTTCTCTACATATATTTTTCTGAAAATTGCAATAAGAATCACCCTTTTTTACAACAATTATCATAAACATGTTTTATTCTGTACAAAAATTAAAAATCAGTTTTCTCAAAGGATGTGCTAAAACCACATATCGAGGAGAAAGTTAGATGTAAATATGCACGATTTAGATGCAACTGTCAGACATACGTTAAAATTATTTATCATAATCATGACACGGCTACTCTCCTGACCTAAAACTCAAGCCATTATAACGATTCATACTTGCGTGTCGGAGTTAAATGTCTAATATTAATAATAAAACGTTTGTAAGTCTGGTAAAATAAGAACAATACAGTCGTATTTTATTTCTTTAATGTATAGTGTGTTAGAAGAGTCTGGAATAAATGCAATTATTGTTGAATAATATTCTCCAACACGTTGATCATATTTTTGCTTGGGCAGATTTTGATGTACAAATGAAGTAGATGGCGCTATTCAAGTCCCGAATGTCACGTCGTTGACAGTTTTCTCAAGTAGCAGCAAAATATTTTCCAATACAACATTGTTCATGAGCTCTATCAGCTCTCAGCGAGGTCAAAAATACAAGCCCTTAACAAATTTTAACCATGATTTGAAGCTGACTCCGTCTGAAGCTTGTGTTATAAAATGTGGGAAGAAGTGTTTTTGTTCTCTTGGCAGAAAAAAGGAGGCTATTATTAGTAAATAAATTAAAATAGTCGATAATACACGGAATATCAACTTCAACTGCGCTAGCTGTATGCTGTATCCGTCCTAAGCCTAAAAATTTAATGTTCCTAGACATTAAATAACAATGTAATGACTACGAACTTATGAAGTGGTGCATAAATTCGTAGCACTTTTATTAAATGTTAAATGTATTTTTTAAATAAATATAATAGTTAAATTAATCGGTAATATAGTTAACTTTCAATATTTTGGATGCATGCAAAGTTATTCAAAACTATATTTAAATGGAACCATAATTGATAGTTATGATCACAAGAAAGTTTTTTTATTGCATCTATTTTAAAACCAATGTTATTACTTATTACATAATACACTTGTACTTTTAAAATATGATCACAATAAAAACAAAATATACTCGACTAAATGTTTTTAGATTTTGTCGGTTGACAAAAGAATAGTTCGTGTATTAGACACAAATTTATGATTTTTTTGTCCAATTTCAGCGTTTCTTTTAAAACATATTCAAGAGCGTTTATCAAAAATCGACTCAGTGTCGTGGGAAAAAATGAAAGTAAAGCGTTTTCTAAAAACAAGGTGGTTTTACAAGAATGTCACGAACACATGTAACTTTTAAGGAGCACAACACCTTGTATATTTAAACACATGCAAAGTGATGCTCGAGATTGACCTAATAAGCCAATTATCAGTCCCCTTTGCACGATACATCCTTTTTAATGCTTATTTATTTCGAGTCTCAGATATTGTCGATATGGCTCTAATAATAATCGGGGAAGTACAGGGAGCGCTTCAAAATGGAAGTACCGGAAGTGATTACAAAAGAACTGAAATTAAATAAAATATAAATAGGTATCACGTTTAATCTACCTTGATTTATGCCTCCTATAATTTTTTGAATTAATTTGTAAAAGATTTTATGTGGGAACACCAACACACTAAAAAAATATACCAGTGTCAATAATAATCGATCGTAAAAATATTGTCAACAATGTAATGTAAATATGCTTTGAGCTTGGCGGAAAAGTTATATACATATGTTAAATCATAGAAATATAAAGAAACAGAAAGATAAACAAACCTGCGCGAAATGCGAAAACACGCTGTCGCCCTTTTTACCCTATTTTGAACGGTGTAAATTGGATTATTGAACAGGACCGGATTAAGACTGTTCCTTTTTTTTGCATATTTAGCTAATACTTTTTATATCCATTTTTCGAGATAAGATATATAAGTCCATTAGAATAATAAAAATGAGTAGTAATTCCATTAAATATTTTACACAGGTTAAACTGGAAATAATAAAAACGTATTTATTGAACTATTGCATTGATTAAAAACAACTTTCACTAATCTCTCGAACTCGTAGTTTCTATATATACAGAAATATGTATATAAACTAGATGTTATAAATAAATGCGAATGTCGGTAAGCACGAAAATCAAAATTATGTTTTCCTACAGGTAACACTAGACATAATAAAGATGAGATTTTTTCCTGGAGTTATATTTACGAGTGGATTTCCTAGAGTTATATTTAAGGTAGCCATACACGTACAGGGAATCCTTGAAGTTTAGACTGCACAGTCCAGACCTGAAGGAAATACCCACCCTGTGTGAAGGCACCTTGAAACCACCCATGAACTGTGGAATCCTCTAAATCTCGAACAAGAATACATTACTTTTCTTTCTTGAAACCAGAACTACGCAGTAAGATGCGACAGCTGCCAAAATATCATCATTCGGTGATCCCATGATGACAAACTAAATTTGCAAAATCGCGAGATCAACCAACAACCACCACCAATCAACAATGAAACGTCTGAGGAAAATCCCAATTCCTCAAGGATATCCTCTATATGTATAGACGAGTATTTGATAGAGGAGATCTCGGAGGCTTTTTCCTTGAGGATTTCCTATACGTGTATGGCTACCTTTACGTCATCATCATCTATTAGACAAATGGCGGATAGATCAAAGGGAAGCAAAATATAGGAGCAGTATTATCAGTAATCGCGAAATTAAAAATAGACACTTGGATATCTCGTGCCAAGCTATTTAAAGGTAGCTATACACCTACAGGAAATCCTCAAGGAAAAAGCCTCCGAGATTTCCTCTACCGGATCCTCGCTCATATACAGAGAGGATTGCCTTGAGAAATTGCGATTTTCTGCAGAAGATTTTTCAAATTTCAGCGACTTGTGGTGGTTGTTGGTTGTTCTCGCAATTTAATTGAGCATTTTTTAAAATCATTTAATAATTAATTTGAATTTTATATCTATTATCCTTACACTATGTATACTAGAATAAAAAGAAATGGGTATATATGGCATAAGATTTTTAAAGTAATATTTATAATAAAGCTTCTGAAATATATAACTGTAATACTTTTAATAACATACTTTTTAAAGGCCATTGTCATATATAGAACCAGTTTGGGATGTCTGGTTTGAATTATTTATTTTTCGGTTATTTAGAATTAAGGTAGTAATTATTTAATTTTAATTTATAAAACACGTTTTTATGTAAAAAGTGTTTTTTTTATATGTATAAAACGTGTAAATCCCCAATTCCGTGGTTCAACTAAGATTCATCATTTATTCATGTACTATATATATATATATATATATATATATATATATATATATATATATATATATATATATATATATATATATATATATATATATATATATATATATATATATATATATATATATATATATATATATATATATATAATACATATATTAAGATGTTTAATATGCCTCGATATTTTTTATGTATAATTCAAGTCTACATAATTTTATTTTATTTAACTGAAATTAAATGAATGTAATTAAAACTATATCTATTTTGTTTTTAATTAATGTGAATATCTTAAATTAAAATTAGCAATATACATGCAATGGGATTGACTGCTAATACCACTACGATATTATCGTAGCTCCCCTCGCAATCGAGGCAGATGTTGGAGCAACAAAGCTCTGCCTTCTTGCACCTACAATTTCATTGGCAGTTTTTCATGCACTTGCGGGATAGAAGCTTGAACGAAGCAGGAAGGGCAAGGGATAATCGAGTGGTAACAGGCTCAAGGCCAGTTGTCGTCCTTTTCCATCCCCATGCATCCGATTTTTTTTTTCGATCCCCAGACATTGCTGGACCTGATGGTACACTCCGTGTTTTGCCGTGCTGCAACTGCACCTGCAGATGATGGTATGGTAATACATCAATGCTTGAACTGTACCTGAAGGCGGATTTATTTATCAGATGGTTCAGGGAAAACACTACAGCCGTTGGTCCCTTCGCTTGAACGTACTACCTTTCACTTGAAGCACAAACTCTTTGTGAACGATTCCCTGGCTATCGAAAAAGGAAATCAGAGGTTCGTCTTCAATTGACTCTCTGCCTTCTGAAAATGCCTTAAACCACCGAAAAACCTGGAGCCTTGTCTCCGTGGGCCTGTCAAAGTTTTGCAAAAGTTTCCGTTGCACTGGGCCTAAGTCTGAAGCAAAACCTAATAAGCACACGGTTGCTCCAAATAAGTGGATTAAAAATCCACTTATTTTTAGAACACACTAGAAAAAACTGTTTCAGGAAAAAATCACTACGGACAACCACATCATTCTTACTAGTTCAAGCTTGTGCTGAAGCGCGTATCACACGTTCACCTGCCGCCCCTCCAAGTCCCAAGTGTTGCCAGTTCGAACACTACGTTGCCAGTCTCATTACTTAATTTATAGTTTATTTCATCGCTATTTGCCAAATAAAAAACATACCGTGGCTTGCTTTTATGGCTAGGCTCAGGTAGACTGTAAGATAAGAGTTTTTATTTGGCAAATAGCGATGAAATGAATAGTACACACCTCGTATGTAATCTGTCCACCTATAAAACTAACTTTCTTGTTACTTGGTTGCTGGCTTATTTTAAAATAATGGAAAGATGTCATTTTAATAGATGGTTTTTGAGGGCTGTTTGCTTTTAACCCCTATTTTCGTGGCGCTGTTGCGGCTAGTTTTGGAATTATTTTGACAAAACCGAAAAAGACTGGTGTTTTACGCGTTTTTTCTGCGAAAAAACATATTTCCCAGAAAAATTCTCGTTAGCAAATGTCAGATTAGTGTTCGGCGACCCAAAAAAACACCAAAACTTTCAGTTATTTGCTATTTTTGGGTATTTGTTGCCTGGCTTAATTGGATAAATCGGGACTAGATATTAGGTTAAATAATTGACTATGATCATCTAGTGGATACCAGGAGTTCAGATTTTGAATTTACAACTTGACCGAGGCCGTCTTTAGGTTCATTCATTGTTACTTGTTTTTATTTACACAGAAACTGGTTCGTTCCACTTTTGCCGTTGGCCTAGTAGTCTCACTGAAAAAATGCGTCGCAACCTCATCCGAAAGTAAACCTCAGCAACTGGTTCATTCGCTCGTTCCTGCGCCGCGCCGTGGGAATTTCGAAACTGCTCCTGTTTTTCGGATCCAACGACAGGAAAGCCATTGGCAGGCAGCAGGCATTAACTCCCCAGCCAAGAACAATTGAATTGTGCGTCGAACATTGCGTTATCCTGCGATCCGGCCGATTCTACGGCGTGTTATTTAGAAAGCGGACGACGGAGTTGCAGCAGCGGATTCGCCTATTTAACCGGCTCAGAAAGCATAAAGGCAGTTTCTATTTCACCTTAAAGTAACGACGATTTTACATCGTGTATTGTAAAACTTACAAAACAGGAGGAAATCGTCGAAAACATAGGATGGATCTGGCGTGGAAGAGGGGCACGATTTACCGCTCACCAGAGAATTACAGCCGCGCCAGTCACTGTCAAGAGCCGGAACATTGTCGACATAGTCGTCGATCGTAAACAATTCAAAAAAACATAAGGCGGCCGTGTGTATTCGTTTGTTCTTGTGCGAGCCGCACACCCCTTCGGCTGGGAATCACCTGGAACCAATATATTTCGGTGTAACCTTCTCGAGTAATATGCAGTGCGTATGAACGATACTGTGATTTTTTTGTGTTTGTTACGATGACCAATAAGGAAGAAGCCAGTGCTAACGGAAAGGTAAATAATCTATATTAATCGAACAGTTGAATAACGCCACCATTACGTCAAACTATAATCAAATTTTAATAACAAATCAGTCGTTTATATTTTAGTATAAATACATGAGTTTTAGTTGACTGAAATGTTACATCCAGCACTTGTCTTACAATCATTTCGAAGGTCAGTCAGTCAAGTAAAAAAAGCGATAAAAAAATACGTTTATAGCAAATTTCCGCATAAGAAGGGTATTCTGGATATATTAAATTCCGGGCATATTTTTAAAAATAGTTTTCATTGGTAAAATAATCTTTTGAAAGTACGATGTTGATTTGTGTGACTTGATAAGGGTTTATATGACGTAATGAAAAAAATTCAGATCATACAGTGTGCATTTGATTCGAAGAAATTCGACAAAACCGTTACTAGACAAGTAGGGAAAGTGCTCGCATTTTCGCATTTGTTTTTCATATGGGCTTTTTTGGGCACATATATTTGATATGTCGAATCGCTGTTGGAGTTATGACATCAAGTTTTTTTTTAATTACCATACCCTTACCTACTGATGCCATTTAAGTAAGCCCGTTTTTTACGTATGATGCGTTAAATTTTGTGGTGCGTTATGTACTAACTGCTTCGAGAGATTTATTATTTTATTTTCAATAGCACGTATTTCCATTCTTTCGTTCCGACACTGGTTATAGCTACTTTTTTGAGTTCTGCTTTGACCATTCTACTCTTTACCATTTCAATTTATATTTACTAAACGGCTGTTTTCGTGTGTGTGTGTGTGTGTGTGTGTGTGTGTCACGAAATTTTTAGGTCGATGTACGAAATGCTTTTTGTTCGAATTTCGGCATTTTGACAAAATGAATATAGTAAATCGACCCTTGTGAACAACGTGGTAACTTTTGTTTTTTGATCCGAAGCTTCTAGAACAGCGTTTCCCATATGGTGGGTCGCGACCCAGCACCGGGCCACGAAAATAAAATACCAGGTCGCACAATTGTCTCCGTGTTGTTAAATTGTTCCTAGATAAAAATAAACAGCTTTATGGTTCTCACTAATACTTGTCAAATAATATAATTATAATATAATTATTACATTGTTAAAAGTTAACGCTTTAATTATATCATACACTCCTATACAGTGCTATTCAAAAGTCCCCTCCCCCCTCTTATCTTTTTAACGATTATACATAAACTAGTGAAATTTGGTAACTGAATATTAAGGGTTGTAAACTTCCCTACTAGTGATGATAGATGACGTATGCGTCAAAGATGACGTCACAAGGTCATTGTGACCAATAATTTTAAATGGAACCCTATGGCAAGCGACACCTCTTTTAAAATGTATCGAAAAAACGTATTCAATGATACTAATATTGTTTGTATTTATGGTAGTTTTGATGGATTAAATCAGTAATCAGTAAACTTGGATAATAATTTTAATTACAGAGTCAAGAATCAGTACCTACTTATAGTAATTGTTCGAAGTGAGCTCCATCTACTTCCTGACAGTAAAACATCCTATTGCGAAACTCTTCTCGTACTTTTTCAAATGTGTCTGCGGAAATAGCCCTACATTCTGTAACAATACGTTGTTTTAAAACATCAATATTGTCAGGCTGAGTGGCGTAAACCTTCGATTTAAGATACCCCCACAGAAAAAAATCTAAAGGTGTGAGGTCCGGTGATCGAGGCGGCCATTCCATTGAACCTCGTCGTCCAATCCATCTACCAGGATATTCTTCATCCAAATACCGTCTTACTGCACCGTAATAGTGTGGAGGAGCACCATCCTGTTGGAATGTTATTTCCAAAATGTCGAATTCATCTTGATTATCTTCCAAAATTTCAAGGATTAACGGCTCTATTGCATTTTGCAACATCTGCAGATACTGGTTGGTATTTAAAAAACAGGCCCAACGATGTGGTTTCCCAGTATACCTGCCCAAACATTGACCTTCTCGGGATACTGAGTATGTGTTTCACGAAACATGTGAGGATTTGCGTCACTCCAATATCTCACGTTTTGTGTATTTACATTTCCATTTAGATAGAAAGTACTTTCGTCACTAAAACAAATTGTTTTGACATAGTCTGGCTGTTGGTTAATTTTAGTCTCCATATTTTCACAAAATTGCAGTCTTCGGTCTGGATCGTCGTCTGAGAGTTGATGAACCATTTTTAATTTGTATGGGTGAAATTTGTTTTTTTTCAACACCCTGTGCACTGTAATTTGACTGACTTCACAGGTTGATGCAACTTGAGTTGTTGAAGACGTAGGATTTACTATTACTTCTGCCAGTATATAAATTTTTTTCTCATCAGAAATTTGTGGTCTGCCAGATCGTTTTGCATCTTTAATACTACCCGTTGTTTTAAACTTACGAAGAAGCTCTCTCAAATAAGTCCTCGAAACTGGGCGATCGGGAAACCTTTCATTAAAAATGCGTTCTGCTGCATGAATATTTTCTCCAGTTTCACCAAGTATTAGGATCGCTGCTACTTTATTACCTAAAACACGTACCATTTCTCTTCTTGAAGCACTTAAACGTTCAGCTCACAACAGTTTAACAAATTATTGAATGTACAAATATTTTAAAATTACCACAAGGTACTAAAACAGTTAAACGTTCGATCAACAATACACAAATTATTAAATGTATAAAAACTTTGACAGCTAAAAAAACATCAAATTGGGGAGACTTGCAAAAACGTCAGATTATTTACTATCCAACTATCCAGTGGCGGAGCTTGAATTTTAAATTTTATTATTAACTGATTTAATTCATCACAGCTTTGCCGTTTTTGAAAGCCAGTTGTCAAAACTGCCGTAAACAGATACAATATTAGTATCATTGAATAGGTTTTTGCGATACCTTTTAAAAGAGGTGTCGCTTGCCATAGGGTTCTATTTAAAATTATTGGTCACAATGACCTTGTGACGTCATCTTTGACGCATACGTCATCTATCATTACTAGTAGGGAAGTTTACAACCCTTAATATTCAGTTACCAAATTTCACTAGTTTATGTATAATCGTTCCAAAGATAAGAGGGGGGGAGGGGACTTTTGAATAGCACTGTATACACATTAAAATGTGTATTATTTTGCCTATTTAGTATTTATACACTAAGATATTTAAAAAATCTTTAAGTGGGTCACGAAGGGGAAGCATAGAAATAACCGGCCCAGGGCAAAATAAGTTTGGGAAACGCTGCTCTAGAGGCATGCTCCGGAGGTGACTTCGATATGAGAGAGGGGGCGGCGCAGTATTATTTCGGTTTGCTTACTCGTTTTGTTATTATTTCTACATTAGTTGATGATTTTTTTCAGAATTATTTTACTCCTTCTAATATTTTGTATCGTTTTTATATTATATCATTACACCAGGCAGACCGTTATACCAAAAATCGTCTTACTGTTCATGAAGATATACAGTTGAGGCTTGTACAAGAAAATCCTCATCAACGAACTCGTGATGTCACATCACGGCTTGCAGTGTTTCTATCAACTGTTGGGAAATACCTGGAAATGAATAAGTGGCACCGATGCAAAGTGCTGAGTCTATTCCCTTACGAGATAACTTTTCAGTTTAAATGGTCCACTGAATAACTAAATCGCAGATTTTAAGACTCTGAAGACCCTTTTTGGGTGGTACAGGGACAGAGGATACAATTTCCAGAGAAACTCAACCTGTGACAGGAATTTTTGTCAATAAAAATCGGAAGACAGATTTTTATTGACGTCCATTAAATATTTATATGTTGACGATTTGAGAAATTTTGTTTCTTACCACGATAACTCAACTAAATCGTGTCGGATTGATCGGGTTTTGACTGATTCTGATTGGGGACGTCTCCCAGACACCTCTCGATTTTGAGGTGGATAGGACACAACCCACCCTGTCCATGGGTCATGAGAAAGCACGAAGGTGGACTATTTGAGAATTTTTTTTGTTAACCCGATAACTCAACTAAATCGTTTCGGATCGATCGGGTTTCGACTGATTCTGATTAGAAACGTCTACCAGACGACATATATTGAGTTTGAGGTGGATAGGACACACCCCACCCTATCCATGGGTTATGAGAAAGCACGATGGTGGACTATTTGAAAAAAGTAAAACTGCCACATAAAACACATATTCTGCATTTATGTGTTGGTTTATTTTTTCTCGGCGACTCAATTTCGAGATAGAGATGTTCTACGTGCGGAAAGTTCGTTTTAAGGTTTTAAAACTGTTTATTCTTTACACGATTACATTACTTTTCCCCGTATAGTAGAGTGCGGAAAAGTAATAAACTTGAATACACTCTTCTCAAGTCACTATTTCTAGTTAATCATTAGTTTATTAAATACGTTTCTTCCCATATCTTGAAATTACTGTTACATCTATTAATTTTGTAGTATATTGTAAGAAAAAGTGTCAAGGAATAATTCAAATACCTAAAGAACACCATGAAATTTGCAATAAGTGATACGAACTAACATGTGAAAATAATTTATTAACTTTCTATTACACGTACTCCCAATTCCTTATTTTCAGCAAACGAATTCCTTCGCTGTTGCGTTCTAAAATATGTGGCCTCCTTCTGGTAGATTCTGAAGCCAATCCAGCGTAACAGGGCATACAAACGATCCAATGTACGTAATTGAAGATGTTACATTAAGAATTCTCTAGCACATCTTCCGGTAACTATCGTTGAAGACAATCACATCAGATATCGCAGTTTTCGTTAATTTCTCTGCGGTAGCAAAACTGATCTCCACTGCAAATATGTATGTTTCGACAAATATAGTTTGAATTAAACTTTTTTAAACTGTTTTAACTAAGTTTATACAATTAAATACGAATGATATATCTACAATTCGTAGCTACAATTATATTCTCATTATTCTACCGCTTTTATCATGATATTTGTTTCTCTTAATGGATTTAAAACATGAGAAACCGCAGAGAAACGTCAGTAATTTGTATTCCAAAGTCCTTACCTTATTTATTGCCTTATAAACATTTACTGACGTAATTAAAATTAAAAGAATTGTTGTAGAGGTGGACGGGATAACACGTGATTTTGTATAGCGTTTGGTAATTTCATAAGAATGTCACATAGACATCAAGATGAATAATTAAAATCTAGGCTTTGGCTTTATTTCAATTTTGATTGTAAACATTGTAGGAAGACAACATTTTACTGATTCTAACGTAATAGCATCTACCGATATAAAAAAATACCTTAGTCAAAGGCGGTCATGAAATGAAAAGACGTCCGTCTTAATTTCAGCCTTTTGAAATAATTCCATCAAAGTTAAAATGAAAAGCTAATAACGTCTTTATTAACGAAAAAAGGCAAAATCAAAGAAACAGTTCAAACCATCAAAAGCATTTTGTAGCATTTCTTGCTTTAGAACTGCGCGTTCTTAAATTATTCTTTGTTCCAATACTCGCAAGTAAACAAGGAAAATAGTCCATAATGATCATGGATCAGGTCAGACAATGAGATCTTGGAAGAAACAAATTTCTTATTAACCGACAAAAAAGAATCTCGCGTTTAGTTCAAAGCTTGTCTTTTTTCTTAGAACTAAGGCTGAGATTGATCAAATGTGCAGATGTAAGGCTGAATACACGTTTTTATTTATGATTCTATTATACATAACAAGACTCCGTCTTTATTAGTTAATATTATGCCAAGACAATAAACTGCAAAATTTTCTCCAATACAAACTGGTCCAGTGACAATTTCCCAAATTATAATTGCACCTTCCTAAACATTATTTTTTTATAGAAACTAAATAATCTTCGAAATAGGTGTCAGTTTCGTCGTCCCACATATTTACCAATAAAAATTAAAAAGTGACGTAATTTTAATACTAAATGGATGTCATAAGATGTGGTTACTGATTATAAAAAATATTATGACACTATTTACTATGGTTTATAGTGTACCATACGGTATATATAAGTAGAGCAGCTCGTTTCGTTGGCGTACCAGAGGCGTCACCTTTGCGACTTCGTAATCATTCAAATCAAATAAGTAATGCTAATTAATAAAATACTAATAAGCACCTGATTATACGTTACAATTTATACAACACTGTAAAACACTTACCCTCCTATAGCGTTGTGAGCTGGTTTGGTCCGGTTAAACATCTACAGCATTAGGTATGTTTCTACAGTTGTTTCAGCGAGTGATGTTCATTGTGGTGAAAAAATGTTCTAACATGAAAAGAACGACCGTTCGACATCTAGTGATGTAATACTGGCTTAATTAAGATAATCGTTGAAATTATATAAGGGATAGGAAGACGCAGCATACACTATGCATTTGTGTGGTGTAGTCTACGACATAAACAACGACAGATAAACGACACGAAAAAATTAAGTTTTTAAATCTACTTCCACTTGAGGATCTTGGAATATTGTTCGACTTCCTATCGTTCCCTGGTTATTGATAGCAACTGCCTTTTTAGGATCAAATTGTAACACTCCAGACTTCATTTTGTGGAAATGCTCACAGTAATAAAATGCTGCCTGTAACCGTGTTCCCCAGCGAATAAGAATTGGCTGTCGTGGTTCAGGGTTGTTGGGATAGTCCGTGAAATTCTCCAATACGTTTAGGAGATTTCTAGAAACATTGCTTTTGAGATGATATTAATCCAATTACGCTTGGATAATATCTTCGAATTTTTTCAGATATAACAAGATATAACACAAGAAATTTACACATAATATGTATAGTTGCCACGCCCTTCTCACAAACATGAACACTTTCTTGAAAGTTGAAATTTTTTACTGCCCTTGTAATTCCTTCCCCACTACGTTTTTGTAATCGTTTATTAGAAAATCACAAACCGTATAAACAACGAGCTTTTATCAGCTACAGGTGGAACTGGAGGTTACAACGAAATCGTTTAAAAATTAAAAATGCATTAATAATGACAAAAGTCTTTGATTACTAAACAACGTCGTCTACGTACTACATAAAAAATAACTTGCTTAAACTGATAGTATAATCACAGTACACTCTTGTATCCTTCTAATAATAAATATAATGTTTATTTATAATATTGAAACTATAGGAAGTATATATCGTAGTATGAAATATATGAATGAAAGAAAAAACTTAAATTTGTAAATAATTTTAATTACATTAAATTAACATATTTACGTAACTAACACACGGTTACCTATTTCTAACATTTTATGTTGTTAATAGATTTTGTTAAAAGTTTACGTCATCATATTTATTTCCACCTATAATATAAGAGCTTTTTTAATTGAAATTATTGCTTCAAGTAATTCAATTAAAACAGTAGTTCTAATAATTCGTGAATATTTTACGCAATATAGAGGATATTAATCTATTGAAAAAAATTTATAAGATCTATTTACTGATAATAGTGATAACGTAATAAGTAATAAGAATAAGGCATTGACTACTTGCTGCGAAACAGGGCCGTATTTAGGACGGGTTAAATCGGTGTAAAAGGGAAAACGCAAAGGGAAGTACTCTGCATTAACGGTTTAGATCTTGCTTACCCAGATATAAAAAGTTATCTTGGTCAACAACACACGGCGTTGTCTATGGTCGTTTACCTTAAGTTCCTGGGTTAGTTGGATTTTATACGGGTGCAGACCCAAGTCCCGGCGCAAAATTCGGCAAGTTGAAGTCGCACAAATGCCAAGTTCTTGTGATTGGCGAGAAATTGACTGGCTCGGGTTTCCCCGTACACTCTTCCCCGTACGCACAGCAGCGATGTTTTCAGCAGAACTTGTGTTTCGGTGACATACGGGTGTTGGCTGATTATTTATCAAATCGGTTGACTCAAGTCAAACGTCGAATAGTCGACTCGGTGGGACGGTTGTGGCGAAGATAAAAATCATGTAATGTGCCGAACTTTTCTCGAACGGAGAATATAAAATTTGATGATTTGTATACATTGTTGAACGCTATAAACTTCCATGGTGATTTGCCATACACTACTGAATAATTCACAACAACTTTGACAGATGTTACTTTAACAACATGTCTGCTATCACCTAACAAATTTCGAGCATCCCTATTGAAAGACCCTATATAACTGTTTCTTAACTAGACTATTATGTTTTACGTTATTAAACTTAAAAAGCAGGGGAAAAGGTCTTAGAATGTAGACAAGCACTGTATATCTATTGCTGAATTAATTCCGAAAATACTGTGGAAGTAAAAACGCTATTAGACGCTATTAGAATTTGAATTTCCTAAACTAAAAGAAAATCTACGCCTAATAATAAAAAAAAATCATATTAGATCTCATTTTTATCCAGATCGTACCAGATAAAACGCTATTGCCTGCTCTTAAAACCACTACAACTTTAAAATGTTATTTTCAACACCACGTTTACATACATAGGTACACAATTTACACATTTTCCAGCCAGTGAAGATGAAAGCGACAGTAAGAATCCTTACCTTTCCAATTTGAATCTTTCACATTCGTAACTATTTTTTTTTACTTTCTGCTTTGTTTCTAATCACGAATGGGCCACATTGCGAACTTTTTGTTGTGGCACAGAAGAAACGCACAAACGAAAGTATGTCAGTAGATTAATACCAGTAATTTTCTCCAAAGCAATTGCAAAGAATCGCATAGGTAACGGTGTTGTTTATTAACGGCTTCCTTTTTGCTAATGATTTATGCAATTACACAGGAAAAGGGGAACTGTGTTTGTGTTATAAATGAACATGGAAAGGAAGGGAACGTATTGTAAGCGATTTTCGATATGTACAGTAGTACATGGACGTAGATTCACAGAGGGTAAGCTAACCTCCCTATAAAGTACAAAATGTAAATGTACAATCGTGTTAGATACAGTACGTTAGAAAAGTCTGGAATATATAAACGTGTAATATTCATAAATACCTTATTGTAATTGAAAATGTACGAATTATTAATAAAAACAAAGTAAATAGTGAAAAAAATAACAAAATAGCGAGCTGTGGCTCGCAAGAAACAAAATACTAACTTGACAGTAAATATTATTGTATCAAACGTGTTGTCAGTCATTTGAATAAAATAGATGTTAATAAGAAATAACAGAAATACTAAGAAATAGAAATAAATGTTATGTATTAAATATGCGAATAAAAGCATACGTCAATCCGTAGTGAGAAATATTGAAGAGAAGTTCAGAGAACTTGTTATTTTTGAGAACTGGACGTATTGTACCAGATTCATGAACGAGAAAAATATATAATAAAAAATTTTATTTAAATCATTTTATTTTCGCTGCTATTGCGAGAACAGATCGACAGATTTCAGTATTCTAAACGGAATTGAATCAGAATTTCTAACACCTTTACAAGGATGTATTACAAGATGGGGGTGCCATTTAATTTTCTTAAGTGGGGGTAACTGGGAGTAAGAGAGTGAAACCTGAATTGCAGCGGACACTGATTTAAAAATAAATAATTTGGGGTGAGTAGTTTTGGAATGAAGGCACTGTAGGTTATAGAAAAAAATATAAAACATTTGTTCTGCTGTTAATTAACAGTTACATTCATTCTGTCAAGGTCACCTGTAGACGTTTTCTTGAATATTTCCATATTCAAGAAAATAAAAATATCAATATCAAAACAAGATATGTACGATATGATAATAATGTAATAAGACACTTTCGACACATTTTCTTGAAATATAGGAAATACTGAATTCATTTTTGAGTTAATTACACTTTTTGGCAATAGAGGACGTACTCATTTTGAAATTAAGAACACAATTGACTCCAAAAATTTATTATTCTATTTTTTTATAATTTAGTAAGTCACAATACTAGGGGGAATAACTGCCATCGGACTCATGTACATTGAGAACAGCCTCTCTATGTCAACAGAGGTAAGAATAGCATAAGAATAAAATTGTTCAAAATCATCAGCGCAAGTGAAACTAGCTATGGATAGATCACCAAGTGCCTAACACCGCTGCATATCTGGAATTTTTGTTTAAAATGGATTGTAATTGTTAATGAATAGTGACATTATACCTATTTACTGAGTATATATTATACCATGGTTCTTCTTTTATATTCCCAAAATGTTTTCATAAAGTAGACATATGTATAAGCCACTTCACCGAATGGTCTAGTTGCAATGGCATCTTTGAAATAATACTGAAAACAATTCTTATTAGATCGTGCTTCCTAGAAGACACATTATTTGTTGCATTTGGATTTGTCAATCAATTCCCACGATAAATTTTCAATGTAGCTCCAGCATTTTTCATATACGGCTCTTTTATTATAAACGGCAGAATCCTTGTCAGCACTAATGATTACATTATTTAATGCACTTTCTACGACAACTACTACGAACAACAAAATTCAACTCTATGTTTAGATATGGCAAACTCGCCACGGTCTAGTGCATGGCCTCGTGTCAGACCAGAGTGACTGTGTCTCCTATAAAACGCGTATTTTAACTCGCTAATCATTATTGAACTATTAAATACCAAGTGTTTACACGTTGTGCGGACCTGCTCCTCAACAATTAGTTTATAGACACAGAAATCGACTTCCTTTCCCTGAAGCCTCAGGCTGCAGAAATGAAGATTACACATATAGATGAGGACAAATTCATCCATGCTCTGGGAGAAGTGCCAAACCCTGACCCCAATCCACCACTCTGGACCACAGTACGAGAGATATTGTTGCAGTCACTCCTATAGGAGAATACAATACGTCACCCATCCATGTAGAGGCCGTGGACCAAGGTGCTGCACTTTTATTGGTCAATTTTAAATTTAAAAAACTATACCAGTTCTGTGAGGATACGTTTGTACATGCTTAGCATCAACTTTAGTTCAACCAACAACTTCAGAGATGACATTTTATTTAACAGAAACGTTTCTTTATTTCATAATGTGTTTTCGAATAATCGATAACTTCATTCAGGTACTAATTAAATTTGCAAACTTTCTAAACACATTGCTTTTGAAAAATTATATTTACACATGTGGTTTATTTCTTGCATGGCATATTGCACTGTGCCTATCAAATTATCTACTACCAAGGTCAGAATTCGCGTAATTGTTCCTAATTTTAAGTATCAGGAACATGGAAAGGTAAAGCATACAGCATGTTAACAGAAAATTGCGTTTAGTGGTAAAAATCGAAGGTAAGAAATAGTTATTAAATATGGCTACTCCGACGGCAATAATTTATTTTGTGAATTTTTTAACTGGTGTAAAGTAAGTAAGGTACATTATTCGTTCGTATCTAGAAGTGTTTAAAATACGTAATGTAAGTACCCTATGTGATTTTCATTGATATATTATGGAGATAAAATGAGACACTTTGGGGTAGCAAATTGTAAAGTCACTTTAATGATCCTAGAAAGAAAGAATAAGTAGAAGAACGCCGGTTATTTTAAGAAGAAAAAATAGTGCTATAGATTGTTAAATGCAATTATATAGAACTACCGATATATCAACAATTACACTAGAGAACAAAATATAATTTTTCTTATTCTACCAGCTAAAGTAAGTGATCATTGCAATGCTTTTTACACTTATTTCAATTCTGTTTTTAGAATTTTTATCACGCAGGGTTTAAAAGTGATAATGCAATTAAACTTTGATATTATTTATCAATGAATGGCGTTGTATAAAGTGATAAATTTACTTCAAATACATTTTTGAAACAGATGATGATTAGTTTCCGTCAGGAATATCTCTCTTCAGAGAGATATATCTCTGACGGAATCTGAGAAATATCAGACTCCCGCAATAGTCTGCCAAAATTAAGAGTTGGACTTTAAGGCAGCTTTTCAAGTAATGACTTTTTTAAACAGACTCCAGCAATAGTCTGCCAAAATTAAGAGTTGGAGTTTAAGGCAGCTTTTCAAGTAATGACTTTTTTAAACAGTTTTTCAGAATTTTTTACAAAAAATATGGTTACATGTTTAAAATTCTAAACAACTGGGTTAAAAACGTTATAATATACTTGGTATATCTTATAATTAACATTATAATTAACAAAACAAAGGCCTACCCCGAAAAATTACCCCGTACCCCAAATGCTAATTTTTAGTGAATTAAGCTGAATAAGTAAAAAGGTTTTCCATAGAAAGTCTAGTGAGTCTTATATTAAGGCTTCACGATGGTCAATAATTCATTTCATTCACTATCAAATGATGTTTATTCTTCCAGATCCTCCTTTGTACACACTGAAATAGTACTTTATATGTTAAGAGGTAAAAGTGCACTTATTACCGTTTGAATGAATGAACGCATGAATGTTGCTTGTTTTGCACAAATATTATGGTTTTTGTATTCTCGAAGCAAAAATGCATTATTTTCGACGATATAGGACTGGTATACAGTGTGGCCCACTATAGTGCTGCATTCATTACTATCTCGGGTATTATTCGAGGTAGAGAGACGCTCTTTGTTTTCAGTGAATTATCAAATTTTACCTAACTATTTTCGGCTTTTAAATAATTGCAAACAAACAAGATGAACAATTCTTCATATCTATTTTAATAGAGATGTGGCGACATTGTAGCGACAACATTCTTAAGGTACTTTTAAAAGGCGATTTTAGCTATATTAACAAAAAAAAATTGCAGTTCTTTGTTTCAAGAAAATATCATTAACTTTTGTTTTTCATATGAACGCCATATTAGATTTTTCTGCAATTCGATAACATATTTTATTGTCTTTTCGATGATGTATCACGTACTCAGAAAATTATAGGATTTGGGGATGTAAATTTAATTTTATTTATTTCAGAAGTAGGCCATGAAATAAGTATGTTAGAAAAATAATGATTAATCTAACAACACGTAAGCGTAAAAAGATAATAAGCAATACATAGATGGTTCAATATATAGCCCATCTTGCTGGATACACTACTTATTGAACATCTGTAAGACAGTTAAACACCCTCGTCAATGTTTTTCTATTAATTGAGGCCAAGGTATTTCTGATACGTTCTTTAACGACCGAAATGCTTTCTGGTACCTCAAAGCAGTATACTTGATTTTTCCGTGTCCTACAAATAAAAGTCCCAAGCAGCTGAGGTCAGGAGATCTCGCTGGTCATAAACTATTTTCACTATTTGCAATCACCCTTTCATTAAAAGTATCCTGTAAAAATTAAGTTACAGTCCACTTGTAATGGCCTGGACAACCGTCGTATTGAAACCAAATTTTGTTAATGCCCCCAACAGTTTCTCTAACCCATATAATATAATACCTGCTCTATTATATTTTCTTCCAACATTTGTAAATAGGTTCAAATTATGATTGAAAATGAAGAGCCAAATTAGAGGATGCCGTACAATATGTTTAGAGGTGGCTTCACACGTAACTGCAAGATTGACCAGCATGCATGATCAATCTTTTTGTACTGGCATACTTGTGCGTCTATAGGAAAATGTTGCACAAACATTTTCCTACAGATGCTCAAGTATGCTTGTTAGAAAAAGATTGATCATGCATGCTTGTCCAGGTTGCAGTTACATGTGTAGCCACCTTTAGTTTAATTACTTTTCCATGCAAGGAAATAAGTTTACTTATGATACCACACCAGACATTAAAGCCAAATAGGGTTTGAATGAAATCTTCTTTGGCTAATTATGTGAGGGTTCAATGGCCCATTTAATACGTATTATGTCATAAATCCCGCAATTTCTAAACTTGGTCTCGTCAATCCATAACATTTTTGATGACAAGTTTGGATTTTGGTGACATTTTTATTGATATCATTCACAAAATCTAACTCGCTTTCCTAATCACCACTAATTTTTAATCTGTACATCGAATAGGCGATTAATGTGGTAAAAGATAGAGTGGATTTCGGGATTAAAGTACAGGGACAGAAACTAAAAATGCTGAGATTCGCGGATGATATAGCAGTATTAGCATCCAGTAAAGAGGAATTAGAATCAGCGTTGAACGAAATGGAGGCAGTGTTGACAGAGGAATACGGACTGAGGGTGGATAAAAACAAAACTAAAGTGTTAGTGTGCAGAGGGCGCGAGAGCAGAGCAAAAACGAAAGTACAGATTAATAATGAAAGATTGGAGAAAATTAAAGACTTCACTTATTTAGGAAATAAAATAAATTGGGATGGAAGAAGCGACAAAGATATAAAACAAAGAATAGCGCAGGGTCGAGTAGCTTTTAACAAAAAGAAAGCACTTTTATGCTCGGGGGTAATAAACTTAGAAACAAGGAAGAGATTTTTGAAATCGTACGTATGGAGCACGGCACTATACGGTTGCGAAACCTGGACGGTAGGGGAAGCAAGTAGGAAGAAATTAGAAGCTTTTGAGATGTGGTGTTACCGAAGAATGATGAAAATACCGTGGACTGATAGGGTTAGAAACGAAGAAGTATTAGAGAAAATCGGCCAGAAAAGAAGTATGTGGAAAAACATAAAGAAGAGAAGAGATAGAATGGTAGGCCACTTGCTGAGACATGGGGGAATAGTCTGCGATATTTTGGAGGCAGAAATAGGAGTGAAGAAAAGCAGAGGTAGGCTTAGATTAGACTACTGCTCGCAAATAGTAAGGGATGTAGGGTGTAGCACAATTAGCGAAATGCGTAGGTTAGCACAAGACAGGAGAAGCTGGAGGTTAGCGTCCAACCAGTCTTAGGACTGATGACCCCATGATCAACTCGCTTTTCAAAATCCTTTTCATTCATCCCCTGAAGTGATTCTTACATAAAATTATTTTTCCATTTGTTCCCTGTACTTCTAGCAAATTTGATATTTCTGTTGCAGAGGATATAGGATTTTCATTTGCACATGTTACTATATCATTGCCTCGCTCTTCGTTATTAATATTATAGTTTTCACTTCTTTTTTATTCAAATATTCCACAGTCTATCGGATATTAGGTTGGTTACGTTCAGGTAAACGAACCAACGTGCCATACCTTCTTGAAGCTTGCTAACAGCATTCCCGTTTAATTTACAGTAAAACTACTAAAACTAACAAACATATCCACCTTCTCTTCGTTTGTAAATTTCCTCGGCGTTATTAAGATAAAGCTAAACACAGTCCCAACTGGTAATAACTAATAAATGTTTAACAAGAAAGAGAAAAAAACCACGAAAACTAGGGATGCGTAAATAAACTTTGACAGAACACAATAACAAATCTGTTCGATTATCTTATACCTTTGTTGAGTGCCATAGCCAACGTTGAAAAATTTAAATAAAATTTACAGCCCCAAATCCTATAATTTTCTGATCACGGTATACATGATCAGAAAATTATAGAATTGTTCAAAAGAGAATAAAAAATGCTATCGAATCGTAGAAAAATCCAATATCCTGCCCATGTGAACAAGAAAAGTTATTGGCATATTTTCAGAAACAAAGGACTATATTATGTAGATTTTGTGTGTTAACCCAGCTAAAAGCACCTTTAAAGAATGCCTTAAGAATGTACTTGCTAAAATGTCGCTACATTCCAAATTAAAGAGATATGAAGCATTATTGAATCTGCATTATTTTAATTAGGGTAAAAAATAAAAATAGCTGACATTTGATAATGCAGTATAAAGGCAAAGAGAATACTTTAAAACTTTAATGTGTACTAGGGGATGATAGGAATCCCTATTATATAGATGAGCTTATAATTGAGGATTCTTATTATCTTATATTAAACATTTTTATGAAAAGGTTTTCAGCTTCATGGCAATGTTACAACTATAGTTGTAGTTGCTTGCAGTTTCATTGCCAACTACAAAATATGCAGTAAAAAGAAGTTATCAAGGTACTACAATTATTAATATACCATTAATAATTAATAGGGCAACAATAATTACCTCATTGACTTATTTTATTTTTCTTCTTACTCTAAGTTCACTCGAAATGTATTTCAGTCACTATTATATCTACCAACTTCAGCTAATAATCAATAAGAATAATTGCGAGTAAATAATTAATTCAGCCCACGGCGCCATGTCATCGACTCGAGTCTATTTAAATTTTAAACACATGGTCATTACATTACCTTTCCTTTATGTAGAAGCAAAATAAAATTCTTCGTTGTTTTCTCTATATTAATAACCGCTTAACAAATTCACATACATAATAATTGCTAATAATTGATTCGGTATTTCTTCATACATGTTTGCCTTCGTAGTATGTTATGTTATATTATGAATTTCTTATTTCTTACACTATTCGAAAATTTATAGAGCGTACCAAATCAGATACAAGCGTTAGCTGCAAGTATGTTACAACATGAATTATGCATGAACAAGGATAATGATGCCTTAAATTTCATAAAGACGTTTCAGTTTCATATATTAACACTTATTTGGTATGTTATGTAATTATTATTAATGGCAAGAAATACATATAGCTTTAGTTTATTCTATTTTTGAAAATGTTGTTAATATTGCCTAATTTTAATAGTTTGGTAATAAAAGTCATTAATTTAAAATAATTTCATACATTGCTATTATGATGCTCTGGTAATTTAAGAATTGCTTTGATATTTCATAGTGAAGTATATTATAGATGTCGTTGTGGTAATTGAAACTCAAAAATATGTTAATCTGTATATATTTAAGAATATACTGATATAAAAAATTATTTTAGTTGAAGGTTCACAGATCACGAAATTATACTTGATTGAAGCTTACTTTTGAACTGAATTTAGGGTTGAAAGTGAACAAATAATGGTTACGTTCACTTGTTTACATGAATTTAATATCGAAAACGTTCCATTTAGTCTCACCTGAAATTACAGATATATGTTCAATTACCCCTTCACCCCTTGTCCTATAACTTTTTCCATTTATTAATTTCGGTTGAATTCGTCTGTTCGTCGTTATTCGTCTGTTTTGTTGAGCGCTTGCGAAATTTCGAAATGCATACGAGGGTGGGGTGAAAAGTTTCCGACCTGATGAAGAACAATGCTTTTTTTATTATTTTAATTTTAACTTTTGTTATTTCATTTTTTAATATAATCTTCATCAAGTCTAATACATTTTTAATAACGATGCTATAATGCAGTGATGCCATTTTTTTTAAGGATTTGTCGAGCTCTTCAGAACACGCATTTACAGCATTGCTGGCTTCCTCGTTGCTCACAAATATTTTACATTCAAGCCATGTTTTGAGGTTAGAAAACAAATAATATTCGCTGGGGGCTAAATCTGGTAAATACACTGGATGGGAGAACAGTTCGAACTTCAATTCGTTGATTTTAGCCATTGCAATGACTCACGAATGATCAGGTGCCGGTGAAGACGTCTTGTTCTACCATTTTAATGGTGGAACAAGACCTCCTTCTTCGCCAAAAGGGTTATATTTCCTTCATTTAGTCACTCAAACGATTTAATAACTCTGCGTAGTTTTCACCATTGATGGTTCTTTGGGGTTGGTGTACCTGTTCCAGTCCATTGTTTTGACTGTTGTTTACTTTCAGGAATGTAATGGTGGACCCACCTTTCATCAACAGTTATAAATCGACGTAAAAACTCGCTGAGATTTCGCTTGTGCAATGTCAAATTCTCGGTCGAAAAGTCCTCTGGCGCAATTTTTCATCGATAGTTAGCAAATGCGGCAAAAGGAAGTTTTTTTAAAGTAATAGCCATATCTGAAAGTGTCTATAATTAATTAACAATACACCTTATATATATTTGACTATTCAGTTCTTGCAGAATTGTAACTTATGTAAAAATGTGAGACATCCAGTGGGTATCTACAAATTTTTTTCCTGGTCTGTTTTGGTGTACATGTATTTTTATTATATTAAAATTAATAATTACTACTACGAAACATTTTTAGTTTTCTACCATAATTAACAAAAAACTGAAATTTAAATATTTGTTACACAAATGTAAATATTTTAATTCACTAATATCTATTATTAATAATATATTAAACACTGTAAACTTTAATAGTTGTGGACATACATATACTGAAAATGTATCTAAACAGCAATTTGTTTCTTTCATTCACAAGAAAATTATTTATTATTTTGTTATAAACAAAATTTAATATTGTTTCTACGTAAGTATTGATCAATATTTGAACTGCGAAGAAACTTCTATTACCGACAGAAATAACACTCTTCCTCCCGCTAATAGATGTCGCTGACGGAGACGCAACCTAAAAAAAACTACCACATATGCAACTATATATTCAACTCATCTCGCATGTGCTGTGCCTAACCTAAAAACTAACCATATTTTCAGGTGTGCAGTAAACACCAATCGGAAGACGTGGAGAGCGGGAAAATAACCAACCTAGACGAAACAGGTAAAGGTAAAATTGTCGCCACGAGGCGAAGAAGCGTAAAAACAAGACCAGTGCGCGTCTTGATTCGTCGGATAGCGGCCATGTCGGCTCTGCTAGCCATCCTAGTTGGCTTAGGAGCCGCCGTCCGATATTTCCTGGGATGGATGTTCCTTCTACAATTAATTTTGGTTGCCGTTGTAGCCTATATCGCAGCCGGGCACTATAGATGGTGTTATGTGGCCTTGAGGACCGCGCCAAGAGATATACAGTAAGTTTTTTTTTATTATTCTATTGGTCGAGGGATCAAGTAGCGGGGTCAAGGTTGGTGGAGGTTATTTTGAATTAAGTAGGCTATTTGATGAGGTAGGCTTACGCAAGGTGAATCGGCTTGCTTAAATATTTATTTACTAGTTTTGTTTAATGTTTAACCAACATTTTTATCTAACGACACTTCGATAAGTTATAGTATAGGTAAAGTACGGCATAAAATTTAAGTTTACTAAAACGTTAATTAAATATGTACAGTACGCAAAAATTTGTCAAAGTTACGCCTACTATTGTAAAATATTATTTTGCATTCTTATTATAACCTATAAAAGTAACACCTACTACAATTTAATACAATACGTGTAATCAAATTTAATCGGCTCGTGTATGCAGAACAATAGTAATTAAAAATTATTATTTTCGTAAAATGCTGGTTGATTGTTGATTTATCATCGTGGAGGTCATTTATGACCTCTATGAATATACAATAATGCTATTATGAAAGTAACCCAAAAATGATTTTGCTATATGGGTAAATGAGTAATATTTACATACATACATACATACCTATGTGTTTTTCCATTATAGATAGTCTGATGATACAGTTTCGCACCATATTCATAATTTGGTTATTAAATATATATTTATGCACGTCAACCGTATTTTTTAGACATTAACTAGCACACATATCTTATTTTTTCAGGTATTATGGCTAAATTGTAACGTCATAGAATTTTCTAAATTGATGTTGGTCAATTTTTAAACTGTCCAGATTATTTTTTTTTCTTGGTACTATACCTTGTACACTTGTACCCGTGTATAAATGTAAAGATTTGACAAATAAAACATTGAATATAAATACTATTGTAGAAAAAGATTATAAATAAAAAATAAATAGTCTTTGAAAATGATCTTCCGGAAGCCCTGTATACGATTATCACGTAGGCGCGAGAATTTAAGAAAACCCTCTGAATGGCTTTGAAAGTGGTTGAAAATATACGGGGTGCATCGAAAAGTAATATTTACATGCATAAAACATTTTAAAAGAGATCATTTGGCTTTCACGATTGTATGTGTCTATATTAAATCTGCCACCTTAAGCTCGGCTCTGTTCGCAATTTCCATTTATAGTTCCGGAGAAAATGCCCACTTCAATTTCTGATAATTTTACGCAAAATATGCTCAACTTTGATGATAATGAACTGAAACATATGCAACTGTGTCCAGTGGCCTCTCGTGGCATAAATCTGCGTCAAGTAATTTATTCCAAGTTACCGCAGCTGTGCGGTATCAGTTACCTGATAATTTTTACATTTGGCCTTTAGCACAAAAATAATCCATTACTAGTCAAACCGTAACACTCCCTATTCATTTTCCTGAAATCAGGCAATAATGACTTAATTTGAAAGTTAATTATGTGCCTCTATTGACCAAGAATGTAATAAAGTCTATAATGAATTCATTATTTTGCCTATATTTCAAGAAAATATATCGAGAGTGTCTCATTACATCGTTTCTTTACAGTACATCCTGTTAATTTCACAATACAGCAGCAGGCTAACTTCTGAACATCCAGTCAGTATCGAACACATAATTCCATTATATGTATATGTATAAATCTACGAAAACAAAACAGCTCTTTATTTTTAACATACAATCGACGAACTTTCATCCTCTGAGTCAACGAACTTTATTTGGACGATTTATAGAGAAAGGAATCACCAACTCACAACGTCTATATTTTATTGATTAAATTGATTTTTAGAAAACGAAAAATTTACAGTTATTATAGTAGAAGTTATTATATTTGACAAGGGGCACCCCTGTCAAAAATCGTTTAAATATTAATTTCGGAGCACTTTTGTTTCTTTAATAGACAGACATTTTTAGTTATATGGAAAAATACATAATGGTGCTATGGAACTTTCTTGGGATTCTAATACCATAAATGATGTTTTACTTCAACTATTTGAACAATGATTGACAATATATTAAAAGTAGGAACACTGAATTTGTTATGAAATCCATAGGTATTTAGTAAGCTAGAATATTGGGGAGAAAACACTTTATCAGTACAATCACAATTACTCTAATCATCATTATCTAATATTTAATATTAATATTAAATCATGGTATTAACAAATATAAAATTATAGTACTACAATCGCGTTAGCGTTGGAAGAAACGTATGAATTGTATATTGCAACTTGTTTTGACAGACGCACCGAGAGAACAGTTTATTTCTGATAATAATACGCGTTTATTTCGGCAACATAAATGTATAAAATTATAACTCTGTCTCCCTCTTATATAATTCGTTACGGACAGGGTTTTAAATTGCGTTAATATACCTATAATACAATTCGATTAAATTAGTATCTGAAATTGCATATCATACAGATTACTTCATCTGCTTGTTGCTTTCACAATTCACGTGCACATTGGGGTAATGTGTACTTACTTACTTTGTAATAGGTAAATGTTACCGGTTGCAGGTATTCTTGTATATTTTAATACAATTATGAAAAAAAGACGATATAGTAAAACATATTCAAGGTTTTTTCTTTCTGTTTTTTTTTTGTATTGCATTTCCACAAGAAGCACAGTTGATAAATGCTTCGATTGTAGTGGTAATATTGAATTGTGTACAATAACAATTTAAAAAAAGTTATCATAAAATGCTATGGAGGTAAATTCTTGAAGGAAAAAGAAGGAATTACGTCATATTCAATCATCATAATGAATTTATACATGTGATGCCTATTAATATTGTATTATTTATTTAATATACATACAATCGTTTATGAATATCCTTTGGCCTTTTGAAATATCTTTTGTATTATATAATACATAAGGAAGGTTAGAAATAGTTAGAAAAGGATCTATTTTACGAAAGTGTTTCTATTTTAACAAAAAGTTTTGGAATAACTTCCTCCTGCAGTGAGCGGTAGTCGATTCCGTTCTGATTAACACCATCCAAATAACTCATACCAGTTTTATCGTGCTCATAAAACTTAAAACGCATGTTTCATAACAATAAATAAAATCAAATGGATACATGATAGGCAACTAATGCTCGTAAACAATCCTCCAATTTATAGTATCGTATTTATTATCGCATGGAGTAAACAGTGTCATTGATAGACGGTGCTAAGTCCGCGCGTCAATACGATTCCAATATGATTTATCTTCTTCCTAGAGTTGTATGTCGATGTATCATTAAATTTTAAGACGGTTTAAATAACAACATTAAATCTCTGAAAATAAAATTATCTGAGAAGACACAAACGAAGCGTTCTTAACCTTGCAAAAATACGGACGGAATTCTGTTCCCACCGAAATTATCCTATTTATTACTTTCTACGTCCTACTTAGTAAACCAGTTTATATGAACTACCGTTTGATGTTAGTTCATCAAACGGATTTAATTATTATTTTTAATGTACCTAATGGTCATTTTTAATGTGCACAGCTATAAATATACTCGTACAAGATGGAAACATCTGGGAGAAAGCGTCATTAACGCATTTTTGTACTTTAGAAAATTCTTACGCTACTTACTGGATAACAAGACAATGCCTCTTGAGAAATTCTGAAATGAAAGAGATTCTGAATTCAATGCTAAGATAAAACTGCAACTATGTATTTTCACAAAAAAGCCACTGTGTTTTCCACAACTTTTGCACAATACTGGCTTAATTAATCTCTTAAGCCGTATAGAATCGTAATAATTGGGATTTCAAGAGAAGCGATATGACCTCTGGCGACCGAATGCTGAAATAATCTCTAGTACATGATTTCCCAACCTTACCTTTTGGTCATGTTATTTTCGATATTTTACAGCGTTTTTGGCTACTTTCCTGTATTTACAAATTATTGTTATTGCTGTTATCGTTAGTTGTTGTTATATTTATTATCCTTTTACACTATTATAGTTTTTGTGACTGAAAAATTGGATTGTTCTGTCAGTTCTGTAGTCTGGTAAGTAGGTACTTGTTATTATAAATATTTTTAATGTACAATATTGTTATTTTAAAACAAACGTTTAGATCTTTCCTGAAACAAATAAAATAGAAACCATAAAAATACTGATGGTAAAGTATTTTGTATTTAATTGATTTCACGTGATATGCTGCGTTTTCTTAGAAAACACACCTGGTCAGCAAAATTAGAAACGCTGATATATGCTTGCAATGTTTACCAGCACCCGCTTTACACGAACAAACCATTGATTTTATTTTAGCCGACCCATTTAAAATAATAAGTTATCCACTAATTTGATGGGGTTCGGACTGCAGAACACTAGTCTGCAGACAAATGGCAACCAACTTAATGTGAGAAGAGCTACAATCTGTTTTGCCATGTAAAATAATGTGACCAGCATTTAAAACTTCTTCTCCTTCAACCACACATCTTGCATTTATATTTCCACCAACATAATTAATGTACTCTACTAAACTTAGAGTTATTTGGGCCATGTTCATTCTAAAATAACAATATTCTACATTAAAAATATTTTCTAATCAAAAATGATAGTACCTGAGACAGACAAAAATGATAATACCTATGACAGAGACATACATACCAGACGTAACCGACAGAACAATCCAATTTTTCAGTCACAAAAACTATAACAGTGTAAAAGGATAATGAATATAACAACAATAACAATAATTTTAAAGTACAGGAAAATAGCCAAAAATGCTGGAAAATATCGAAAATAACACGACCAAAAAGTGAGGTTGGGAAACCATGTACTAGAGATTAATTTGCGGATAATCCGTCATGGCGCTGCGATCTTAATTTGAATTCCCAATAGCGTAAAGATATATTCGTGAAAAACTATTTCGATCAGGCTATTTGTAGACTCAGTGGATAATTAATAAGATCACATTAGACCAGTAATACACGGAATCGTGTTTCCCTTTCGTTATGCATCCAACATTACATAATGAGAATAGCGGGACTCCATCGGTAACGGATTTGTCCTCAATTCTTAACCTACTCGTCCAATATCACGTACATTTGTTTATAGCGGAACGAAGTAACAACACAAGAAAAACCACCAGAATAGTTTTCCACAAACATTAAAATGTTAAACCGAAAAGGTGTCAAAATTCTTTATTAAAATGGAAATAAATTAAGATATTAATTATCGCCCCATTTCGCCGATTTAAAATATGTTTTCTATAGTTAAATTATAAAAAAAAATTAAACCTAGAACTAATAATTTTCTAAATAAATACATTTATCGTCATATTTATATAATACGTTAAATAAATAAATTCCTCTCTTTGTATGTTTGTTGATCTCTCTAAAACTTTCGATACAGTTGTGATTTCGATACGGTTTTTCCAATAATTTCTAAAAAAAAAAATTGGAAAAAATTACATGCTATGGGTTGCGAAGTAATGTCTATAACATCTTAAAAAGTTATTTGTCAAACAGGAAGTAGTATGTGAGTACTGATGAAGTGTCTGGAAATCTGAGAACTGTTATCTATGGAGTTGCCGCAAGGTACAGTCCTAGACCCATTGCTGGTTATTATCTACATAAATAATTTTATTTTCCCTAAATACTAAAGGTACAATTCTCAGTGGAGATGAAGTTTTAATAACTTTGTTGGCAAAGCGCGCGTCGAGTGTAGTGTATAGTGTTTTGTGGAAAACTAAGTCAGTGGTTACCTTCACACCAAAGGTTTTAACCTACTCCAGAATTGTAAAAATTGTCCAAACATGAACTGCGAATTATACACAAAAACACGACAGTAATTATTTGGAAACCCACGGTCACCTTCATGTAACATAATTTTCGTAATCCATATTTCTATCAACTTAACAGTACCCTAGTACGGTCCTGACTAATAGAATATGGGTCGTCTTATTGTTAATCTAAATTTAAAGCACGGATAATTGTAATATACTGAATTAATTATACTGAAATATAAGAATTACAGTTAATAATTCAGAGTAACCTTGCGATTAAATAGAAAATCAAGTGATAATATAACTCATTATCTATTCCAGTACTGAAGACTTGTTTTCATAAATATGAGATACGTAATAAGAATAAGTTCATTACATTGTGTACAACACATCACGAAAAGTAAACCTTGAACATCAGTTCGGATATCTTTATTCCAGACCAGTTTATGATGTATAACATTTAATACACATACAATGTATATTATAAACTGAATTGAATACCACCCGTGTTACCTCGCAGAAACGATTTTATATCAATACTTTAGTTGACAGCAGATAATAACAATCAAATCGCGTGTACGAGTATACCTTTCTCCAAGAGAGACGGCTATTTTTAAAAGTATACAGAGTGTTTGCGAACTTCACTATTTTTAACGAGAAATATATCTTGTAAAAATAATCTATTGCTTTCATCGATGATCCTACCTTGGTGTTGGTAAAAACTGCCACCAGAAACCCGAAATTATAGAAAATTTGGTTTCTTGAAATGATACACTTGACTTATATCGTATGAGATGATTAAAACATGGTATCACAATTTATGTGGTAGCCTTGGACAACGGGCAGTAAAATTAATACGTATACAAAATAATTTTGTATACAATACGTTTAAAATAACAATTATAATTTTGTTCTGTGGAGACAAAGCAACCAATAATTAAAAATTGATAGTTTATGATCGTATGTCGAAAGAGATGCATCAAATTATACCAAGGTATATACACTGATAGACAAAATTGTCGCGCCACCTTAAAATTGTTCATGTATTTATGTTTATTGGTATTTCGCACATCAAAAATATTTTTCGTTGGAAAAATAAATCATTTGAAAACGAAATTTTATTAATTTACAATAAAAGAAAGTAAATTATAATTTATGTATTAAACATACCTTCTTGTATTCAATAGCAAGTATTTCCACCTCTGTATTTTCACCTCTGCCAGTATTTCCCTTCTTCGATAACAGCCCTTTCCAACTCTCCAAGATTACCATGATCTGGGTTCCGTCGTCATACACGTTGCTTAAGTTGGCCCCAAACATGTTCGATTAGATTTAAATCTGGACTTTTTGGCGGCCAGGCCAAGGCACTCAGCTTTAACTTAACTTTCACTTAAATACCTGATTGGGGCCATGGAAAAAACATTTAAAACGTTTAAAATACAGAATAAAATCAACTAAAGAAACGAAACAAGCGAAAACGAATCTTAAGTGTAGTAGAATTGCTGGGCAAAATGGTACTGTTTGGGATCAAAGGGGTGTAAGGGATTAAAATATCCGGTATAAGAGTAAACAAAGCGTTATTTACAGTTTATGTTTACACGAGAACTCCTAAATACCAATAGTTAATTAAAATAATAGAGAATAACTGATACAATTTTAACCTAATACAATTGAGTGGTGCTAAGATTTTGTCAATCAGTTTATATCGAAAAATAAAAACGTAATAACTATTATTAAATTAATGGAGATAAACAAAACGATACTATCAACATATAAAACATAATTATTCCGGCATGAGGGATAATTTCCTTCCATACAATTAACGTCCATTTCAATGCTACAGAAAAATTGCTACTTACACAAAAAATACAATTATATTACTGATTGTAGGAAATCGAATGCTGCTGAAATAAAAACGTGTACGTGTAATACTTTCTTATCATGCTGAACGTCCCTTGTCGTAGTAGCGTGAATGATGGACAACGCTTAAGTCGTTCGCTAAAAACTATAATACACAACTTCTAACTAACGGATTGTTAGTTACGGTCGTTAAAAACGTGAAAAACGTGTTTTTATATTGAAGATGTTTTTCAATATAAAAACAGTAGACCAGTTTTTCACGAACACCGATTGGCATCATTGGGAGATGATTAGAAACTTGGTTTTTAATCAGCGAGAAATGTGTAATCTTTCGAAAGCTGGTCTCCTGTTTTTGTCGCTGCATCGAAGGGTCCAGGTCCTTCCCAAGTCTTCAGTATAGATCTCGGAAAAGTATAAAATTTGATTGAATCAAGATTGAGAAGAGCAAATTAAGACTTTTCTCCAAATATTATGCGTTACATAAACTCTTGAACTTGTCCAGTTTTAATTCTGAAATTACATGATTTGATGGACATTTTATATCCCTTCTTGGTGCTAAATAGGACTGCCCTCTTGGATACGTAAGATGGAATATCGGCTGCCACGGAGTTACTGAGTGTAACTCCGCTAATGACGGTACGCAGCTCTAATTCCAAAGATTACCTTGTGGCATCTTAGAAATATCCTGTTTATACTATCTTATTTCAATTATTTTTTGGCTTCGTGTCAAACACTTCATTTTTGAAATAGAAGATTTTTTGATATTATATGTAAGTATGACATTTGATTTCTATATACAGAAATAAATTTAAAGAAGAAAGATCTGAGGATCCAATATGGCATCTGGCTCGTTATCTGACTGAGGAAACTAACAATAGAACTAAAGACTAAGGAAAGGGTGTCCTTTCCTCAGTCCTTTTGTGACCTATGACGAGAGTTGGGTTCATCATTATACTCCTGAGCGTATAATGATTACAGTGATGGCAAAAAAAAACTCCCAATTCAACGGAAAAATGTGTAAAAAAAGGAGAAGACTAGGTGGAAAAATTGAGTATTTTTGGCAAATTTTTTTAGTCTTCAATAAATTTAAAAAAATAATTATCATTTCCATTTGAACGTCCCTCGTATTTTAAAATTCCCACAGAATTATGTAATGGATTTTTAAAGAATAATCCGTCAATAGAGGGCGTGCAAAGAGACGAAAATATATTACGATCTATTGCCAGCATTCTGATTCAATAATCGTAGGTCTTCAGCGTTTTGTTGACAATTCGTGCCAATTTTTTTAAAAATCATTAGCTCGATTGGAACATACTGGACACCTGTAATGATTAGAATAATTCTGTAGCATGCAAAACTAATTTATAACAGATAAAAAATTAGGTTACATTATGATTGGGAATGTTTAGAATCTTTGTTTATTATTAGTATTTTATTTTGTACAACAGGCTGGATATTATACAATACACAATATACATTATTGAAAATAATAGAACAGAGACGCTTATTATTATATATATTACTATGATTTTTTAATAGCCCAATAATTGTAATTTAGGTTTAATTTTTTAATTACTTTTACAAAATAGAACGCAATATTTTTGACGGACGAAGTCAAGTCATCCAATTTAAAATTTGCCATCAATTTAATCGAGTGGTTATCTCAAACAAAACGATTGTCATAATTATTCTATTCATTCCAACTTCATTCTATAAATACGAATAAAACGCGGCTATTACCACGAGTTAAGTAGGACACATCGTTATATAATCACTTACTAGTTTTTTTATTTATATGACGATATACATATATATAGAGTTGATCATGCCATATTAGTTTCAAAAATAAGAACAGAATACAGCGATATTGGCACAATTTTTGAATTACGAGGGCGGATCAAATATAAACGGGACTTAATATTGAAAAATATTGATTGACAGAAAACAAAAGGCAAATATATTTTATTTTTCTACATAGTCTTCTACTTTATAAATACATTTTTCCCAGCGAGAAGGAAGGTTTTTTATCCCATTTGCGTCAGGAACCAATTGCGCACGAATCCATCAACACCCTGGTCATCTTCAAATCGCTGCCCTTCTAGAGCTTTAAGCGGCCCAAACAAATGAAAATTGCAGGACGATAAGTCCGGGCTGTAGGAAGGATGTTCAAGTGCATTTCTTTCAGTTTTTCGAGTATTAGAGGTGCAGTATATCGCCTAGCGTTGTTGTGAAGGAGGATTGCCTCTCGAATCGGATGGTTTCGTCTTTTGCGGCGATATACAGCCCTCACGTGGTTCAATAGCTTGCAGTAGTACGGAGCATTGTAAGGATTGTGCGTCGCTCATGTCAAAAATCAATGAGTAAAACGCCTCGCCGGTCGAAAAAAACGGTTGAAGGAACCTTGCCAACTGACAGTCGAGTCTTGGCTTCCACTGGGGCTGCTTCCACCTCCCTCCCGCCATTCCATACTGGCTTGTTTGGACTTGGGCTTGTCCGGCTTGTAGTGGTGAACCACGTTTTGTCGCAGGTGATAATCAGGCTCAAAAATGCATCACATTCTTCCGCAAACCTTGCTGTAATTGTGACAGACCTCCAAACGTCTCAACTTCTGATCTACGGTCAAAAGGCGAAGGACCCACCTGGCACACACTTTACGGAACTTCGAGCCGTTTTTGATGATCGCTTGACAGCTCCCATACTTATTCCGACCTTTTCTGCAATTTCAGATACGGTCACCCATCGATCTTCAAGAATGTCTAGAACCGCGCGAATGTGATCGTCCGTAGTGCTGGTTCGAGGACGCCGATCGTGTTCCCGATTTTCCACCCATTCTCGCCCTTCCTTGAACTCTTTATGCCAGGCAAACATACGAATCCTTGACAGTGTTTGGTCCCTGAACTATGCAGTCAATCTACGGAAAATTTCAGCCGCTTGAATTCTTTCGTGAACAAGAAATTTTCCTCACCTCTCACTCTGACATCGTGAGCGCTACTGACGAACTGGTTGAAACTGGGTAATGGCCAGCTCTTCCCATTCGTAATAACTCCACTCAAGCATACTGGAACTACGGGCCCGGTCCTAACAACCGTATACGCTCAGGAACTAAAGTCCCGGGTATATTTGATCCACCCTCGTAATACATTAAAAACAAACGGCAGTATATCGAGTGCTGTGATCAACAGTCAAATACATTTGTATCGAAAACAGACGTACCCTAAGGCTCTGTATTAGGACGCTTTTTATTTAATATATTTATAAATGATATTGTTAATGAACTATGTGCCTTCCATCCCTATGCACTGACTATACAGGGTGTTAATTAAGCATGTACACAAACTTCAAGGGGGTAATTCCTTGGGTGATTCTAAGACGAAAAGTTCATATAAACATAGGCCAGATAATGCTTCATTTTCAAGATACAGAGTGTCAAACTTCTAAAAATTAATGCTAGCTAAGAAAAAAATTAGCTAGCATTAATTTTTATAACAATTTCTAAGACTAGAATAGACTATTTATATAGAAAAAAATAACAGGTACACCTCAGTTTTTGATAGTTGGTAGTTGTAATCTTTTATTATGTTGTCCCAGGGACATGCAATGAAGTGATTTTTATTTTTTTATTTTTTCGAAAACGAAGCAAGATACGAAAAAAATTCAAGAGACAAAAAAGTTGTATTTTTAGTTGCTTAATGCGAAAGAAATTATAAAAATTTTAAAATAGTCAGTGGCGCACATTTGTTTTTTGTCAAAATTAGGTTAAGGTGCCCTCCGGTACGCCACTGGGGTTAATAATTTTAATATACTTAGGGTAAATTAGCCCCTTTCTATCATAAATAACACTGCCAAGTTTCGACAAAATTTACTAAAGGATTATTAAGATTTTTACGAAAAAACGATTTTTTAAAAGCTTTGACACTTATCTTGAAAACGAGGCACTTAGAATCACTCAAGGAATTACCCCTTGAAGTTTGTGTACATACTTAATTAACATCTGATATAGAGATATGTAAAGCAATCAATAGTATTAATGACCGTATGTATAACTCGACAAGATCTCGATAAGCTATATACTTGTACTGGTTTCTTCTCGGTCTTGCCACAGTTGGTCAACCTATCTTGATGTTTCGCTGTCAGCTTCTTCCAAAAGGATGTTCTTTTGGAAACCTTCTGAGATATAATTGGTGTAATATTAATAAATCACAATTAAGTATTAACAAATGTAATTAATGAATTCTTATTATTTTGATAATATACACTAAAATTACTTCATCACTCTTTTGTAAGGTCTAAAATTCAGTATTCATCAGTTGTTTGGTCTCCTGGTTACAACATAAAAAAAAATTTAGAAAAAATACAAAGGCGATGTTTAAATCACTTTGAAGAAAGACGGCACGGCATTCCCCTGTCATTGGTTTTCCTCGGCCTTAGAGTTATTTACAACAGTTATTTCTTTTTACTAATACATGATAGGACATGGTGTAATAGAATGTAGTACCATATTAAATTTACTAAAATGTTTCAATACTATACAAAATGTAGTAACATTTAACTAGAGTAGATTCCGGAATCATTTTGACCTGTTTCGCTGCAGTGTAGCTGTGCTAATCATCATGAGGTCATCAGTCCTAAGACTGGTTGGACGCTAACCTCCAGCTTCTCCTATTTTGTGCTAACCTACGCATTTCGCTAATTGTGCTACAACCTACATCCCTTACTATTTGCGAGCAGTAGTCTAATCTAGGCCTACCTCTGCCTTTCTTCACTCCTATTTCTGCCTCCAAAATATCGCGGACTATTCCCCCATGTCTCAGCAAGTGGCCTACCATTCTATCTCTTCTCTTTTTTATGTCTTTCCACATACTTCTTTTCTCGCCGACTTTCTCCAATACTTCTTCGTTTCTAACCCTATCAGTCCATGGTATTTTCATCATTCTTCGGTAACACCACATCTCAAAAACTTCTAATTTCTTCCTACTTGCTTCCCCTACCGTCCAGATTTCGCAACCGTATAGTGCCGTGCTCCATACATATGTTTTCAAAAATCTCTTCCTTGTTTCTAAGTTTATTACCCCCGAGCATAAAAGTGCTTTCTTTTTGTTAAAAGCTACTCGACCCTGCGCTATTCTATGTTTTATGTCTTTATCACTTCTTCCATCCCAATTTATTTTACTTCCTAAATAAGTGAAGTCTTTAACTTCCTCCAGTCTTTCATTATTAATTTGTACTTTCGTTTTTGCTCTGCTCTCGCGCCCTCTGCACACTAACACTTTAGTTTTGTTTTTATTCACCCTCATTCCGTATTCCTCTGTCAACACTGCCTCCATTTCATTCAACGCTGATTCTAATTCCTCCTTACTAGATGCTAATACTGCTATATCATCCGCGAATCTTAGCATTTTTAGTTTCTGTCCCTGTACTTTAATCCCGAAATCCACTCTATCTTTTACCACATTAATCGCCTCTTCGATGTACAGATTAAAAATTAGTGGTGATAGCGTACATCCTTGTCTTAATTCTTTCATAATACCTACTTGCCTTTTTTCCCCTTCTACTTCTATAACAGCAGTTTGCTCTTTGTATAGATAGTTTGCTCTTTGTGTACCTGTGCTAAAGAAGCTTAATTAGTATTATTAAATTAACTGGTATATACTTTGTTTTTTATTAGTTTACTTAGTGTTGTATTTATTTTTCTCTGTATTTTTTTCTTCTATTTTCATTGTGTTCACTGTTTACTCTAACCAGTATTTTTTCTGTTGGGTAGTGTATTGTTTAAATAAATAAATATATTGGCGTTGTGAAATTCGTTTTCCACCTGCTAAACGATTCGACCGTTAAAAGTATATTGCTTTTCCTGCAAATCCATTGCAAAACAGATTAAACGTAAGAACATAAATATGTATGTATGTTGCTGTTCTCTTCTCTCCCGCTTTCTTCTGTATTACTTTAGTAAGGCTTGTTTTCTATACATGAAAACGATACTATTTATGTTACTGAATAGCCTAGATATGCCTCATTAATAATTATAGTTTGCAGTCATGCACTTAGATAATAAAGTACGGAAAGTAATATTTCACGGAAAATAAAATAAATGAATATAAAATGTTTTTTAGATATGTTTCTATAAATACTAGTTTTTTTTCCTTTAATTCAGCAGGAAAGCAACTTCCAGTCCCAGGGGCGTAGCGTGAGAAAAGAGTCTAGGGATGTGATAAAAATTTTATAAGGGGAAGAGGTATAGTCAGATGTATAGTAGGTCATATGAAAGTGGTAAAAATAAAAAAGACACTAACCTAAAATGATTATGCCGAGGTATATATCCTAATTTTTAAAATGAAGATCAATTCTTCGGTTTTTGTTTGTCCAGCGAAAACGTCTATCACTGTTTCTTCAAATGTTGGAGACGATCTTATATCTCCTAACAAGGCCCTTTCAATATTTAGTAATGCTAAAGCTGACAGTCTTTCTTGCTTTTGAGAATTTCGCAGATAAGTCTCTATTCTCTTTAAAAATGAAAATGATCTTTCCGCGGAACTGCTTGTGGCAGGAATAGTCAAAAATTAAACGACACAATTTTGATGACTCCGGGAAAACAGAAGATAATTGAAGGGACATAATATATTGGTGAAGCTCAAACACAGTGCTCTTTTTCATATCGGGATCACTATAAATCGCTGAAAGTTCACTTTTTAAACGATTTGCGTCAAAGAATGTTCCATGTGTATCTAATAAAGAAAAAAGTTCGTCAGGAAAACGTTTCACGAATGAAGTAAATTGTGTGGAATCTAGATTTAAGAATTTAAATTTAGAAATTTCACTAAACCGTTCCACTAATGTTCAAAGTAATAACGTCCAAAATTTCATAAAACAATCGTGCGTAGGTGCTTTTCTTATCTTCTTCAGGAATTAAATCCAAATGCGTTCTTTTACTTGGTGGTTGATTTTCTAACACAAATCTGTCCATACGGTCCCAAATGTCACTAAACTCGTTTCTCATTTTTTGAATGTCATTTGAAAATTCGGCGATCTTTTTATTGCAGTAACTAATATCTGATATTTTTGTCTGCAGAATTTTAAACAGACTCTCGGAATGTGGGAATATTGCAGAAAACACTGTTGAGAAAAAATTAAAATCAAAATCGCGCAATAAAGTTAAAAGGTCTCTAGCACAAATAACGGTTTCTCGATCCCATTCCTCATTTTCATTTTCCACAATTACCTGAAACATCACTTCCAAATCTTCCTTATGTTATGGCGACAGTCGCCAAGATGCGTTCACATAATCGCATAATTAAGTCCGGAAATAACGACAACACCCACTGTTCTGCTGTTGACTGCGTAATACCTTTTCGCTCATGTAACGCGTAGCTTGGATGTAACGTGGACCATCGCATTTCAGCACTGCAGCAAGTAACGTGGGAGTCAAATAATTTCGGGCGCCTTCACGGCCGATTTGAAATAAAAAAGTTGACGGTAGCGTCTAAAGTAAATAATGTATGTTTGCGATCGGTTTAAAATAATTAAAAAATTGCAATAATTGAATAAATCGATTGAACTTTTAAATAACACTAATTTGCCAATTTTTAAGGGATGCGACGCATCACTCGCATCCATGTAAGCTGCGCCCCTGTCCAGACCAGTCTTCTTAATTTATCAGGATTATCTGAACCAATAAATTTTACCTGCTGGTGTAGTTCTGCTTAATTAATTCTTAACAAAAAAAAAAAAAATATTTCTCGGTGATGTCGAAAGAAGTTGGTGGTAATTTTCCATACACAATTATATATTTCATATTAACATTAAATTCTGTCAAAAAGTCGATTGTTATACCAAGAGTTTTTGAAAAGTAGGAAGAGACAAATCGGATACCTACAAGACAAATTAAAACATAAAAATAGCATTGTAATTAATTGAGTTGGGGGTTTTCTTCTACTTGGGATTAAGAAAAACTTAAGTTTCCAATTCGAAGTTTACGAACTATGGTCAACCATTTTTTCACTTACAATGTTTTTTTCGGTCCTACACCTGTATATAAAAAGATGCTTGTATACCTAAACATCAAAATGATAATATGTAACAAAACTAAGTTTATTTTACTATTGTTTCAATATATAAGTAATATGCTTACTATTTAATAATTGAAGCAATAGTAAAAGTAAATGTTTATTATATATCTACAATACCTATAAGTACAAAAATCCAACAATAAATTAATTCAAGCTCAATTGAGCCAACTGTTTGCCCAGTTGTCCACGCCCCATTGGTCAAACGAATTGATATCCCAAATTATTCCTTGAGTAAATACGCCCTGACAAATATGAAATAATAAAGGCATTTTGTATCCAAGTAGAAATTTAGGGTAGGTGTTCCTTTACCAATTTCTTGTTTTGCAAAACACATTTGCCTACAGATGTCTAAATTATTTTGAGTGGATTTTAATTGCAAAATATGTTTGCTATTGTTATTCTCTTAAGTGTTATATAATCTTTTATCAAAATAATTGTATTGGTACAAAGTCCAACAAGCTGCAGGGAAATATTCCATTTATTAACTGTTAATCCTGATTGCACGAAACAGTTACCATTAAATAATATTGGAATGGAAAATTTATAATAGAACAAAAGTAAAAAATAAAAATAAATACAGATAATAGTACTAACATTATCATAACACTCGCTCTGAATGAAATTACAATTTTTTTAAAGAATACTAACATGTTTTATAAAATCATGAAGTATATACAGGGTGTTGAACTTGAAAATTTATTTTTAGTGGCAGATGCATCTTAATAGGATAAATTATATTGCACAGAAATAGGCTTAATTCAGACATTGTATGACGATTTAATTTAAAAATTATAAATATATTTATTGTGCTCACTCGATGCTACAAAATAATGCAGAGGCACATAAGAAGCCTACTCATGCTATCACAAGCAGAACTGAAGAGTAACATTAGTTGAATGAAAAATTTCAGTAGCTATCGGCTTTAATTGTCTCATGTAATTAATATATAATGACTTTTTAATAAGACGTAATTTAACTCTAATATAATACAATTTTAATAGGATTAGTCAAAACCTAAACGTCGTAATATATCATTCAGTACGATAAGAACGTAGTTTGGGCACTTTCTCTTTTTGACGAGACTTAATTTTGACTTTTGAGTATATTAATTATACTTCTTAATACATTTATATTATTTTATTTTCCCTGTTACTGTTTTACGTCATTTTCGTTTGTCATATACCGATATTACATTGTTTTTTATTTAGTAAGAACATACGATTTTTTATTTAGTAAGAGCATACGATTGTTTTCGTAAAAAAGAGAACAGTATTCGATCATATTTTAAAAATGTGTGAATTTGCAATTTAATCTTAAACATATTTTAAAATGTTTAAATTGTTTTTTCTTGTTTTACATAATTTTTGTTTGTTTATTTTATATCAATATTACATCGTTCTTTTTTTTATCGAAAAGCGTATAAGGGATTATTTTCGATACTTTCTTATCCTGTACAATTCATTAAATCTATTATTCCGCCATTTATTTAAAAATGTAAGCGTTCTGGTTTTGTTTCAGGGCGTTATTTAAATACATAGGTCTACTAATACAAATAAAACGCTTCCAAAGAAAAGACCTAACGCTAGCTGATATATTTAGACAAAATGTTAAAAAACACCCCAATAAACCTTGCATTTTATTTGAAGACCAAGAATGGACTTTTGCTCAAGTAAGTTACTACGATTTTAAATAATACTTCATATTACTATGTTAATAGACTCAATACACTGATGGACAAAATTATCGCACCACTTATTTTTATTAGATTAAAATTGAATCAATTATCATTCTCCATTATTTTAATTAACTATTGGTATTTAGCAGTTCTCGTTATAAACATAAACTGTAAACAACGCTTTGTTTACACTTACACCTGATATTTCAATCCCTTTTTTACCAACAACAGCATTTTGCCCATCAATACTACTACACTTAAAATCTGTTTTCACTTGCTTCGTTTCATAAGTTGATTTCATTTAATTTTATTCTTTTTCTTACTGTGTTAATTTTTTTAATGGCCCCAGTCAGGCATGTTAGTGAGCACGATAGTGTTAGGGCTGTAACATTAATAGAGGAAGGGTATAGCCGGAAAACTGGGAAAAAGTTCTGTTTACAAATGAAGTGAGAGTAGGTCTCGAGTCTTCTGGTGGTCGTAATTTCACGTGGAGGCGCTCCATCCAACGCTCCACTTAGTACACCCCATGCTGTATGGTTCCCAATGTGGCATTTCATGGTGGCTTATCGATGCAGGTTAATACCAGACTACCTAGAATACGTATTATGGATGACTGCCTGCTTAAGGTTGGAATCTAGTGCTTGGCGTGGCCACAAAGAAGTCCAGATTTAAATCTAATCGAACTAGTTTGGGACCAACTTAAGCGACGTGTACGACAGCGAAACCCAGATCCTAGCACTCTTGGAGAATTGGAAAGTGCTGTTATCAAAGGATGGGAAAATATTCCTCAGGATTGTATCAAAAATATTTTCCAATTGACGCAAAAGATTCAACAGACTTGATTCGTGCCAGAAGTGGAAATATTCGCTATTGAACACAAAAAAGTATATTTTCTTTTAAATTTGTTTTTCCAAAGTTTCTTTCTTTCACTCACAATTTACTTCCTTTTTCGTAAATTAACAAAACTTCGTTTTAAAATGACATACCATGAATAAATACAAACCAAAAATATTTTTGATGTGCAAAATATGAATAAACATAAATACATACAATAATTAAGGTGGCGCGATAATTTTGTCCATCAGTGTATTATTCTTAAAAATATTCTTTAGATGTCTATATTAAGTTTAGTAGAAAATATTCGGAAAGACATAACCTGAATTTTTATATTTCTACATATATTAAAAATTTTATACCTACATTTTGATTTCCAATACATGTCTATAATAGAATGTACGTTTATATTAAAATATTTTATTTGTCTTGATGTAGACACCTAAACCACTAAAAAAGTAAACAAAACAAAAACATATTTACATATATTTGTCATTTATATCAGATTTATATGAAACATCACATTTTTATAAAGTTACTGGCAAATGGAATTCAGTTATCAAGAATTCCACTTGGTCCATTGATGACGAGACCACATTATTTTGGATGTTGCATTGTTAATTATACAGGGTCCGTCAGGGAGGTACGGTGCTTTTGAAAAGAACGACACGCTTAGTTTTGAACGAATTTTAAAATTTATTGTTTTTATACATTAGTCATTAGTCGTGTATTGCCATTGAAGAATACTAACATAGGTCAGCTGTGAAAAATTATATCAGCTAGGTGGCGTCCATTTTTGTCGAGACATACTTGTAGACGTATGGCAAAATCATCCATACTCCTTTCGAGCATGGCACGAGGAATCCTTTCAATTTCGCGCGTTATTGTTTCGGAAAGAGATTCAAGAGTTCGCGGTTTGTCTATGTAAACTTTAGCTTTTAAGTAGCCCCAAAAAAACTCGTCACAAGTTGACAGGTCTAGTGACTGAGGAGGCCATTCCACATCCCCACGCACCGAAATCAGGCGCTCAAGGAAACATTCCCTTAAAAAGCCCATCGTTCTCCTTGACGTATGGCAAGTCGCCTCATCTTGTTGAAACCAAACTGTGTTGAGGTTAATACGTCGTTTCTTAGGTCTGATAGGAAACAATCACGCAACATGGCGAGATAGCGATCCGTGTTAACAGATGCTGTTCGTCCATTTTCGCGAAAAAGATACAGCCCATTAATGCAAGTTCGAGATACGCCACACCAAACAGTTACTTTTTCGGAGTGCTGAGGTTGTTCATGCAGTTCTTACGGGTTCTTGGATGTCCAATATCGAAAATTCTGTTTGTTTACCATCCCCGATAAATGAAAATAGGCCTCGTCACTCATGAACAAAACGATGTTGTCGGCCAACAACTCCAACATCTTTTCTGCGAACCTATGTCGTCTCACAGTCATTTTTAATTTCATATAAACCATAATTTTACGTGGATGAAAACGAAGGTTCAGGTTGTTCAGGCTGTTTTGCACCGCTTGTCTCACCCTTTCAATGTTTTCCGGGATTCGTACAGTTCGATCTCCTCCCCGTGCAGTCCCAGGTCTCAAGGATCCTGTTGCTTGAAATTTGTTCGCCCACTTCATAATGATAACCCGTTGGTATCCGACCAACATTAAAATGGTTTCAAAATCGTCACCACAGAACGGCCAGTTTCAATGAAAGTGTTGTAAATAAACAAACGATGTGTCACAGACCACGGCTCCATGGCTCCATGGCTACTGAAATGGCATCCCGCAAAAAGTAGATATCAACCATCCTGAAAACATTCGTTCCACGCAGACGCGCATAAAAGTTGTCTCAAAAACACCAATCTCCCTGGCGGACGTTGTATTACCAAATAAACCTTTCTTTTTTTGGTGGGGATAATTCTGTTAATGTAATTTAAGATAAATGTTTTTATCGCCATTTTCTCCGTGTTCAGGTTGAGGACTACAGTAATAAAATAGCAAACGTATTCAAAAGCCACGGCTACAAGAAAGGAGACAAGGTGGCCTTATACCTAGAAAACAAACCCGAATTCGTGTGCATATGGCTTGGGCTCTCTAAACTCGGCGTTATCACACCCCTGATCAACACCAACCTAAGACTGACCTCCCTTGTACATTCCATTACAGTTGCCAAAGCGCAAGCTATAATTTTCGGCACCGAATTGACAGAAGGTAAAATACAACAATAAATTGTGTGGTTACTAAACAATTAATTTTTTTTTTAGCTGTAACGGAAGTATTAGACAAGATTGAATCCAAAGTTGCCCTCTACCAAATAAGTTGTAATAATAATATCGGAACCACTGACCAGAAGTTCCATAATTTGGACGCGCTTCTCAAAGATGCTCCTACAACTCCTCCTCAGATTACGGAGAAATTGGGACACCACGACTGCATTGTGTATATTTATACGTCTGGGACGACGGGCTTGCCCAAAGCTGCAGTCATCAGCACATCGAGGTAAGAAGTGAAAACGCATAATATTTTACAAACACTTGTTACTTTATCCTTATAAATTTATAAATAATACCATGGTACTGAAAGTTTTATTTCTGAATTGATTCTTTACGAATTAGTTTCTTATATTTTTCCTCTTTTAAGTTTTTTAAAGAAATATTCCACTAGCACCAATCAAAAAACTGTGTCAATGAAGATTTTAGAAAATGGGGCAATAGTTTGCTCGAGTTTTTAATATATTTCAAGTACCATCGAGAATGTGACACTTTGAAAACGTCTCCACAAATATAGGCAGTGATGAATTGAATTTAGAGTTAATACTTTTGGTCAATAGAAGGCATAACATAATAATAAAGAATAAAGAACATAAGTAATTTGAAAAGTAGATCATTATTACTTTTATATTTAAGAGGAAAGTCTCATCGAGAGTCTGTCATTACGTCCTTTCTTGGTGGTACAAAATATAAAGGTTCTTTCAATAAGGACGCTCGATCTTTAAATGTAAATAAAACAAGTTGTGTATGACATATCCACTCAATTTTTTTATCTGAAAGAATATTTTATGATATTAAATATGGAATATAACGTCCTTTAAATGTCCGCCGTGGCTTTGCTTGATGACACGTATTCGAGAGGTCCAATTTTCTGCGGGAGGTCCAGATTTGGCTAAATTTGCTGGATGGCGTTCGTTATGTTGACTTTAAGGGCATCAATCGTTTGCTGTCTATTCGTATAGACCTGCGATTTAAGATAGCCCCAAAGGAATAAGTCTAAAAGCGTTAAATCGCACATCTACATCTCGGTGGCCAGTTCACGTCGCCGCTGTGCAAGATAACCATGCCGTCAAATCGCTCGTGCAGAATGTTCATCATGGCATGCGCTGTGCGTCACGTAGCGGCGCCGTCCTGTTGGAACCACGTGTGATCGGTATCCATATCATCCAATTTAGGCCACAATAAGTTGATTATTATCGATCTGTAGCACTCGCCATTGACAGTTATGACAATACCAGTTTTGTTTTGGAAGAATTACGGACCGATGATTCTGCCAAAACAAAATCCGCATCAAACAGTGCCTTTCTCGGAATGCATTTGGTGCTAGTGTATCTCGTGTAGATTGGTATCGTCCCAAAGCCGACAATTTCGCTTGTTCCCATACCCATTCATCCAAACATGGGCCTCGTTGCTTAAGATGATTTTTTTGGCGAAAAGAGTCCCCCTTCGGCAACTTCCAACTGCTGCAGAGCCCAATCAGCGAACACGCGACGTTGTCTATGATCGTTTACCTTAAGATCTTAAGTTCGTGGGTGTAGACCCAAGTCGCGATGCAAAATTCGCTAAATTGAAGTCGCAGAAAGACCAGGTTCTTGTGAACGACGAGAAATTGACTGCCACGGGTTTCCCATCCATTATCACGCACAGCAGCGATGTTTTCAGCAGACTTTACGTTTCGGTGACGTACGGGTGTTGATTGATTTTATTTATCAAACCGGTTGACTCGAATCTGGCCACCAAACGTCGAATAGTCGACTCGGTGGGACGGCTGTGGCAAGGATAAAAGTCACGTAATGTGCGGACGTTTCTCGAACGGAGCACTAATTTTGAAAATAAAATTTGATGATTTGTACACGTTGTTGAATGCTATAACTGTCCATGGTGATTTGCCATACACTACTGAACAATTCACATAAAATTTGACAGATGTTGATTTAACAACAATTTGGTCGCTATAACCTAAGAAATTTCGAGCGTCCCTATTGAAAGACCCTATATTTAAATGCGCATACACACTTATTGATTAAAAAATTACTAAATCTGATTGAACTTTTGCCCTTAGCAATTTTTTTTTCGAAATTGCAAATAGAATCAGTTTTTTATATTTTTTTTCTAACCCACCAAATATTCTATAGAGCAATTTGAAGTTTAGTTTTATATTCAAGACACTTCACATCCCCGGTTGATTATTTAAAAAAAAACTTTTATTTTGATTTTTTTTAGAATAGAACTCGAAAGGTATTAAAAAGTAGGAATATGAATTGCACAAAATGAATTTCCAGAACTGTGGGCAATTGTTTTGTTTTAAAGCACTTTCACTGACAAATCCCTATTCGTTGGTATCCTTTCTCAAATTAAACAAGAATATCTTAAGATTTTTTTAATATATAATTGTATTATGAATTGTAAGTTCTGTAGCTATAAATAAATAAAACCATTAAGTGAACACGAAAGAAGAGATTTGGAGATAATAAAAAGCTACAAAAATGAAAGAATTAACACATTTTCAAATGTTTTAAAGAACAATTCTTCATAATATCTTTTGATACACAAACACTGCTTATGATGTATTATGGTCATAACTTTTAAAATCATTTTTTTTTCTTTAATTTCATTCCAGAACGTTCAAACAATATAGTATTTTGACCAAATCAAGACAATTCTGACGCTCTTATTGTCAAGAAAGATTTTATTTTATCGGAAATTTCGTTTACGGCATTAATTCGGTTTTCGTCTACAACTTTAAACCTGGGAAGGGGCTGGAACCTTCGATGCAGCAACAAAATCGGGAGACTAGTTTTCCACGAACACCGAAACATAACAATGGCATCATCAGGAGAAGGTTAAAGATGATTAAAACTAAAACAATTCCGATCATCTTCTGATTATGCCAACTTGATTCTGTTATTGTCTGGCCCCAAATCTTTATTTCAGTTTGAAAATTAATTATAAAAGGTGAAGTTTGATAAAAAAAAATGTTTTAGATAATATAAAAAATAATCGTTCATAAATATTCTTGAATATTTTTTACAATAACATCTTCCATGTACTTCAATATTAACATAAACACTGGAACATTTTTTGCAAATTTAGTTATCTCAAGGTTATATACAGGGTGTAGCATTTAAATCAAGACTGTTAAATTGAAGAGTTTATGCATATAAAAAAAGATACACATAAAAATTTTACAGTTTTATAGTAAGTAATATGATAAACTATTTAATTCCTTGATTGAAATTTTCAAGGTCATTTGAAGGACCACTTTGCTTTTTAAACAAATTAATATTTCATCAATAACAGTTTTATGTACATATGTCTCTCTATATTCATATTCAGTATATTTCCTCATATTTCAATTTGGTTTCTGTTATTATCTGCTCCAAATCTTTATTTTATTTCGCAAATTAATTGTAAAAGTTTAATCCAAAGAAAATATTTTATGATTTACGTAGAATAAGAATCTGTAAGAAAAATATGTATTTCTATTAGGCAACAAAATAAAGGTGACCTTCAAATGATCTTGAAAGAATGTAATAAATATGCTTTTTCACAAAATACCCAGTACAAGTAATTTTTCCTTTACATTTCATTTCAGATACATATTCATAGCTGGGGCAATTCACTCGATGGCCGGTTTTAAAACCACCGACCGCTTCTACACCCCCCTCCCGCTTTACCACACGGCCGGCGGCTGCATGACCGTCGGACAAATGCTCATTTACGGATCCACCATCGTCATCCGTAAAAAATTCTCGGCTTCTGGCTATTTCGCAGACTGCAGGAAGTACAATTGCACGGTAAGTACATGAGAGACGAGTCACCACCGAACTGAAGGAACCGTCTTTTTTCCCAGGCTGCGCAATACATAGGAGAAATGTGCAGATATATTCTGGCGGTACCTCCAAAGGACACCGATACGCAACACAACTTGAGGATGGTATACGGAAACGGGTTGCGACCCCAAATTTGGCAGGAGTTCGTCGACAGATTTAGAATTGAGAAAGTCGCCGAGTTCTATGGCGCGACGGAAGGAAATGCTAATATAGGTAACATGTGTTTTGTTGAAGTTTTCTTTGTATAATCTGATTGGTAACATTTTCTTAAAACAATTTATATTGTAAAAGAAATATTGATACTTCCATGCATTCTGGTGCATTCCATGAATCTTGCAAATTGTATTTTATTGCACCAATATTGTACCAAATTTTAATTTTAAATATTAATTCTAATGTTTTAAAGATTAACCTTTCTTTGACGTTCATAGAATTTTTATATAAATTTTAATCTAGAGGCTACATTTTCTACATAAAGCTTTCAATCTATTTTTTAATGAAACGCCCTGTTAATTTTATAAAATTAATTATTTCAAGAATATGACAGAATCCTCTTTATATCTATAATGATGGTTTTGTGGAATATCTCTTATGCCGGCGTTTCATTCATTAATTTCTGCGAACTTGGGATAAAAGCACAATAAAAGTGTTCCAAGATATGGTATTGGAAGCTGGAACAAAGTGCTTCTGCATTTGGCATCAGATTGGCCCTTCGGTAGTCCAGACCTCAATCCTCTCGACTATCGTTTATTCGAGGATATCAGCCTGTCAGAAATGTCACTGAAATTTGAAGTCCTTGAAGCAAATTTTTGTGAAAAATTTTGTTTACTTTTTCCAATGTTTTGCAGTACTGACAGTATTTTTGACTAGACTGTGTAGCATTCATGGTAACATTATTGCTTATGGTAACGGAACAACTATAATTTATACGGGATGGGGCATAGGAACCTGATGATATTTGAAAATAAATAATGTTGAAAAAGAAGATATACAAATTTTTATTCGGCGTTTTCTATAGTGCCAAAGGTAATTCCATGCCATTTTATTTTCTGAATAGAACGTCCGTGAGATGACCGGCGTTATTCCGTACACATTATCCTAATCAACCTCGAATATTTCCTGTTTATAATTGCGTGAGGAATCGCTGCAACCTCATCTCTGATGTAAATCTTGAATATTGGAGAATTGAGGCACCTTGCTGTTGGGGTAATCCCATAACCAGAAACTGCAAAACATCAGATGAAAACGAGCAGAATAAGAAATAGTGTCGTATTGTGAGATCAAACTCATAGGAAACAGTTCACGCAAAACAACCATTGTTGCCCGTAATGTGTGTGCAGTGGCGCTTTCTAATTGAAATCAGGGAGTGCTTAAACCAAATCGATGCAGCTCCATGTCGGCCGAAACGGCATTAGGTGAGCCCTCCGCTCCCTCACATTGGACACGGTCAGTTCACGCAATCGCCGGTAAACAACAATTTTAAATCATCAGGTTCCTATGACCCACCCTGTATACTATAAAAATTATTAAAAAAATTATTTTTTCTGTTTCATCAGTTTGTATTGTATCTTGAACGACTATTTCGATTTTCCCACAGTTAACGTCGACAACACAGTAGGCTCAATAGGATTCATATCGAGAATAATTCCCTCGGTATACCCAATCTCCATAATAAAAGTAGACCCCAACTCGGGGGAGCCGTTACGGGACGCCAAGGGGCTGTGCATGCCCTGCAAAGCCAACGAGCCGGGCGTGTTCATCGGCAAGATCATTCCGAATAACCCGTCTCGAGCATTCCTGGGGTACGTGGACGAGGACGCCTCCAAGAAGAAGATCGTCCACGACGTATTCTCGCACGGGGACAGCGCCTTCCTCTCGGGAGACATTTTAGTCGCCGACGAGCTGGGCAACCTATTTTTCAAGGACAGGACGGGCGACACCTTCCGGTGGAAGGGCGAGAACGTCTCCACGTCGGAAGTGGAGGCCGTCATGAGCAATCTAGTGGACTATAAAGACGTCGTCGTTTACGGGGTCGAAATTAGGGGTCAAGAGGGGCGGGCCGGGATGGCGGCCGTCTTTGATCCGGACGAGGCGGTGGAGCTGCCGAAGTTGGCCGAGGGTGTGAAGAAGTCGTTGCCATTCTATGCTAGGCCGATTTTCATAAGGATCTTGAGGAAGATAGATTTGACGGGTAAGTTTGTATTGGAATCCAGAAGCTTTTCTATATAGTTCTATTTTACTAAAATTTTTGGCCCTGATTAAATTCATATGAAACAAAACCTTTTAAAAGCTACATATACTAACATACCTTTTTATTCTTGGACTATCTATCAAAACACTATTCTTGGACTATCAAAGGAAAAAGTGAAATTTTTTTTAGCTCTTCTGTCACACACTTTGTTTACTTGCTATACTAAACTATTTGGTATAAAGAAAATTTTCCGTGGACATTTTTTAAGAGATTTCTTTAGACATTATATATTTTCAGCTATCAGGACTGACAAAAGATTGGTCAAAAATTGGATTATTTAATTTAATAATGGGATACTGCATATCATTACTGCAATTAATTCTATATTAATTTGTTTTGCCAGTGCGAATTATTAGTGCCACTTTATTATTCTCATGCAAAATATGTTCTATAACTACGTTTGTAATGAAATCTGCGCCATCAAGCTCTAGTTCTGTGATGTTTTTCCATTAGCTATGGTGTTTCACAAAGAAACTCATCGAGATATATTTCTCATAGTTATACAATAAAGCGCCTGGGACTATCGAAATGCAAGTCCTTACTATTCCTTGATCACGAGATAAACTGCACTATAATTTATTATTCCTTCCCATTTCTCATCATATGAAAATTTAAAATCTCTAGATTCGCCAGAAATTTGTCTTTATTAAATATTTTTTTATTCGTTTCAACAGAATTCTATGGACTGTATAATTGTTTTTCAGGGACGTACAAACTGAAGAAGAACGACCTACAAAAGGAAGGATTCAATCCATCGAAAGTCAGTGATAATATTTATTACTTAGATAGTTCGACAGGCGTTTATGAGAAAGTGACGCCAGACAGCTATACTAAGATCAACGATGGACGTATAAGAATTTAGTTGGGGATATAGTGTTAGTAAAATTAGTTTTTCAAAAAAAATCGTCTATACTTTTGTGTCGCTGTGATTATCCTCGAATCGACTGCACAAATAGAATCTAAAGTGAAAAGTGAACCTCTTGCTACTGTTGTACGATACAGATGATATTAAAAGTACATATTTTTTATATAAGAATTTTTTAGATATAGGTATTTAAAATTTTTCTTTACTGTTACGTGGTTGTGTTTCAATAATTATGTATGTATTGTTATCAATAAATATATTTATATGTTGATTTACCTTTAATTATACCCCTTCCAGGAATTTAAATTGGTTTCTAAAACATATATGCTGAAAATTAAACAGAGTTCTATTTTTATAGGGCTTTACTTTGCAGCTATTTTCAAATGTACACTGAAGCGCGAAATAAACATGAGAATTCCATAACCTATTGTATATTACTACCGACTATATTGCTTACTTGCTTAAATTACTTTACATATTTAAAATCTAAACCAAAAAATAATTATTTTATTAGTAAACTTACCCTTGATGTAGAATTAGATCGGACCATAACTTAAATACTTTCAGTTGTTATTTAATATCATAAATGTTGTCAACACACTTCGAAACTCAATAAGAATGGTAAAAATCACAAACCAATAAAACTTAAAATACATACGTTAAACACTCCTATAAACTAACGGCTTTTAAGATTTTGAAACCGAAATTACGTCACCTACATATAGTAGTTTAACTTTATAACTACGATTGTTATACAATCGTAGTTAAAATGCACAGAACATAAAGGTTAAAACCGATAACAAGTAGGGGTGTCCAAAATTGATTTATTAAAAATATGTTTTTCATAACGTAAATCAGAATGTAAAGAGCCTAAAAGAGTACATTCATAGAATTAAATAATGAAAAACTAAAAACATATTGAGTCGAATGCATATACAGTAAAGTGATGTCTATTATTTTTGTATAGCTAAGTTATGGATTTAATATTAAGTTGGAATTAAAATCTAAAGTGAGAACTAACTTTAATTCTGCATACTGTCTTTAATCTATTCGTGATAATTATACAGAAATGATAGTCTTGAATATTATTAAAAAAAATTTCCTACCCCCCGCCCTATTTTCGAGGGTGCTGAACACGAAACTGGTTGCAGTTTCATCCGCTCGTACACAATTTTTGAGAAAATGGATTTTCCACTTTTCCGCAATACATGCCACTTTCCTTATCAAATAATTTTCACTTCACACTACGCAAGTAGTTGATATTAATACCAGTAGATGCTATAACACTTCCTTTATACATATCATATATTAAACCGTCATAAAACCTATTATTCATTACGATTTTCTTAATTTCCTTCAAATGTTTATAATTCCGATACAATTATCGTCCATTGTAATATTTTAATCGTGCGCCTCTATATGAAACCACATATACTGATTAGTATACAGGGAGCTCCAAAAGTTAATTATGAATATCAAACAACTAAATGCGTTGTTATTTTGAAGGAACCTAGCCTAACCTAACTGTCTACTTATTATGGTTAGGTTGGGTTAGGTTCATTCAAAATAACAGCGTATTTAGTTCAGTTAATATGCATAGTTAACTTATGGAGCGCCCTGTATACTAATCAGTACATGTGGTTTCGTATAGAGGGCGCACGATTAAAAATATTACAATGGGCGACAATTGTATCGGAATTGTAAATATTTAAAGGCAATTTAGAAAATCGTAATGAATAATAAGTTTTATCATGGTTTAATATATGATATGTATAAACGAAGTATTGCAGCATCTACTCGTATTAATATGAACTATCTATGTAGTCTGAAGTGAAAATTATTTGATAAGGAATGTGGCATGTATTGCGGAAAAGTGGAAAATCCATTTTCTCTAAAATTGTGTCTGAGCAGAAGAAACTGAAACCAGATTCGTGTTCAGCATCCTCGAAAATAGGGGGGTAGGAAAAGTTTGGTAAGCATTTTCAATACTTTATCACTTCTGTATAATTACCCTATTCGTTTCCGACGTTCAGAATTGACAATCTTAATTTGTAATCTATGTAGCATACATGTATATTATGTTGTAACGTGTTATTCAGAAGTGCATAATTCAAAATATTAAAATTTGGAAACAAAAATGTGTTGTGTTCACTTTTATTTCGTGTCTATGTGTTTCGTGCTCTCATTTCACATTGATTTAACTTGACTTGTTAAATTGTTGTATTCTATAATAGATTTTAGAAATAAGTAGGTGATTTCTATGAATTCCTAACCAGGTCAGTGAACTAATTTAGTTTATTGGGATACACAAACGAAAGTAACTTATGATCACTTTTACCAACCTAGACATTTTGGATAACACTTCAGTCTATGGATTTTTTTAAATATTTCATAATCAAGTATTCAAGGCTTTTACGAAATTTTATTAGGATCCAACTGATAGTCGTATATTTCTGAAAAACATGTATAGGCAGATATAAGTATACCTGCTTACTAATAATTCGTCTTTAACAAAATGAAATTTCTTTGTATACACATCATTTATTCATCATAAATGCATAAAATAATGGGATAAAACAACAGAAAAAATAAGTTAATCAAAATCACACGCTAAGATTTTCCAACTCTTTTAATAAATCCGCTTCACCCTTAATTTTTTCCAGCTGGTTAATCTCCAGTGTCTTCCCTTGGGCTTGTTGCTGTTTAAGTTTCTCTATAGCATCCAGTTTCTAAAAAATGAACATTAAAATAAAATGCCACATTCGATAGCCAAAAAAACCTACCTTTTTAATATTTTTTAACTTCTTGTCTAATTCTGGATCTCCTGTTAAATTAACTTTTACACTACTGACAACAGCAGCGCTCTTGTTTTCATCCTCATTTCCTTCTTCCAACTTCTTCGCTTTCTTTGCTTCCCTCTTCTTTTTCTGTTTTAAAGCAGCTTTCGAAGGAGCGGATTCACCTGCAACACAAAATAACTAACTCAGTTCAGTACATAAAAAATAAACTTTATAAATAATAAAATTCTGATATTTAAATGGGATAAAATGCCCAAATAATATACCTGGTTTATGGGCGGCCTCATCATCGTCGTGCAAGTTAAATTTAACAGCAGGACGGTTTCGAGCCGACGGGGGCCTATAAGCTTGTGCCGAAGCTTGAGGCTGGCTTGGAGCGATACCATCCACTTTCTTTGCAGTGATTATCGGCTCTTTATATGCTAATTTTGGGTAACTCTGTAAAAAATTTAAACTGAATCCATGCAAACAGATTATCCAAGTGTAAGAAGTTAGAAATAGGGGGTGGGAGGAGAGGGAGTAGCTTAGATAGAAGGGCATGGAGGGAGGGCATAGGGGATGGGGAGACAAGGAGGGGCATTGAAGGCAGAGGGGGCGAGGGGTATGGAAGACAAAGAAGGGCTTGGAGATAGGGAGATGGACGATGGGGCGTGTGGGGCCGGAAAATAGATGGCAGAGGGGACAGAAATATGAATTTGTCGAAATCTCTTAATGAAAATTAGTTATATACCTTCCAAGTAACATCATACAGTTCCTCTTGTGACGCCCATGGTTTCTCAAACAAGAGGACACCCGAATAATGCCAAATCTTATATCCATTGGCAATTCTCAACCGAGGAGCTGTAGTAGCCGTGAGGAAGTGTTCCCCATCTGCAGCCCATTCCAGTAATGTTGAATCAGGCGCATCACAGTATCCTAAGAATTAGTGATTAAATTGATTCACTGTTTTAAACAATCTGAACAGATTACCTATTTTCTTCCTATTGACGGCATCCCACACTTCAATTTGTCCCCTTAAATTACCGAAACCACCCAGTAGCAATATATTACCATGTGGATTGTAATATATTGCGTTTCTAGCGCCTGTACCGAGTTCAAAGACTGGTTCACATTTTAAGTTAAAAATTGTCGTTTTTGCTGGCACAAAACCATATATTACACAAAATTCCTGATTTTTTGGGGACCATGCAACACTGTATATCGGACCCTCTTTGCCTAAAAATGATTAATACGTTTGTAAACAAAATAATTTTTGTAATAACAAAATTTGACAATAGCCAAACTTGTCTAATTGAATAAAATCTTGCCCTGAAGGTAAATATCAAGTAAATCTTACTCAGAGTAATCATAGAAGTTTGTCCATTCAACCCCATAAAGTGTAGTCCTTGCTTTCCATAGTAGGAACCTCCAGTTTTGTCAACTTCTGTCGATGTAAGTAGAAGAGCATTGTTACCTTTTGAATTCCAATAAAAATCTACTTTATCCGCTTGAAAGAAACTTTTATTTGCTATCGCTTGCTGTCCATCAAAATTTGGATACTTAAATAACCTGAACGATTTGGAGCAAATATCAATTGTAATATTTCGTAAATTTGTTTATATTTACCTTCCAAATGAGGGTTGCCCTGGACTTCCAGGTGTATGGCATAAAACAAAATAGGTACCCACATTGGGAGAAATTTTGTAAGACACAACTTTGTAACAATTTATTCTAGCAACAATTCTTTCAAAATTAAGGTCTTCATAAAAAACGACGTCTGTATTAACCATTCTAGTAAAAAGCTTCTCATCTAAGCTCCACTGCGGTTCCCTGTAAACACATGTATTTCTGCACATTTTATTTTTGTTTAATATACAGTTATTACCAATTTCCTTGTTTTTTATGTACAAAACTTTTTACAAGCTGGCCATCTACAGATTTATAAATATTTAAGTTTGGCGTGCCTTGTGGATTAGCATTACTAACCGTAAAAGGTTCCCAACTCATTAAAAATGTGCCTTTGGGGGAGAAAGCAAGGTGGTAGGCTTTAGTGGTTTCTATCGTTATTACATCTTTCCAATTATCAGTCGGAACAATATTCAAACTGAAATATTAAACAATTAAAAATAATATTACATTGTTAAAATAGACCATACCCCTGTGAATTGACATAAGCAAAGTATGTCCCATCGGAACTGAATAGCATAGTACGACATGATTTACTTTGTACTGGACGAAATCCTTCTACATTCTCAAAATTAGGAGGCCCCTGTGTCAAGATTATTCCTGATGAACTACGAGCTAAAATTAAATTATTTAGTTTGTTATATCTTCATAGGTTGACAAAAATCTACCAGCAATCGGAATAGATGTCATTTTTAGGTTAAAATGAATTCACGTGTTAGGTTAAGAATGCATTCTTATTTTATTACAAATAGTTCACGTTCAAATATGCACCAAAATAATATATTAATAAATTTATATATTCCTGAAAGTGAACATTTAGGAATTCTTTTATTGAAAATAAATTAACAGAGGCCAGCAAAATAAAAGTTTTGGATTTTAAATCTCCTCTTTATCCAGTGAACTCTTTTTAGTCTTTTTTATCACAATCACAGAACACTTAAAATGATAGAATATATGAACTAAAATTGCACTACGCTCTTACTCTTCTTACCACAAACTTTCACGTTTAACTTTAAATTTTCCAGTATATTAGCTATCCTGTGGTTCACGGAGAATGTGATTTCGGTGTATTTAACACCTTTAAGCCGGCCACAGACTTCGTTCTTTTTCATCCGTTCGTATAGCCGCAATTCGGAACGTCGTGTCGAATCGCCGAACTTTTTTGACTACACATTACGAGCAATCCTGGCAGTTAATTTTCAGTACGTTATGAAAAGGAAGCAGGCATTAGCAGTGGTGGCGGCTGTTGCTGTTTTAAATAAAAACAAAAAAAGCGGCGTTCAATATGGGTCAAAGAATAGCTTTTAAAGCGAAAAACATATTCTCATATTCATTTATTAAATGAACTAAAATTGGAGCCAGGAGACTGGTATAATTACTTAAGGATGGATGAAGAAACATATTTAGAATTGTTAAATCTGGTAACACCATATATTACTAAACAAGACACTCAGTTAAGAGAAGCAATTTCTCCATATGAGAGGCTTACAGTAACTTTGCGTTATTTAGCAACTGGAAGATCGTACGAAGATTTAAACTTTTCGAGAGCGATTTACCCACATTTAATTGCGCCTACTACGCTAATGTAAACAAACCGACGACTTGGAAGGAAATCCCCACACACTGTCGGTTCGGAACGATACCCGATGAACCGTCCTTCCAAAAATCAAGCACCAGCAGATATTTTAACCGATGATGCGACACGACGGATTTTCACCACACACTTCGTTTTTGGCGCTTTTGGCACAGCGATTCGAATCGCGGTGATACGAACGGATGAAAAAGAACGAAGTCTGTGGCCGGCTTTAATCAAGAAGACTAGAGAACAGGAGACATAACTCGAGTGGTGGGGGTAACACGAAAAGCGTCCGCACTGTGATCACGTGGTGTGCTTCATCATGGCGATCATTGAGTAGAATCGAGCGAGGTTAATTGAGGTTATTTTTATTTTCTGTGTTTTAAGAGTTTCCAGTTTTTCTGTTGAATATATCAAAAGCGTCGAGATACTGTTGCGTTGCGAATTGTTCCTGCAAAAGCCCTGATCGTGGCTCAGTGGAACCCGACATTTTGATAGCGTGAGAGAGAAACCTCGATAGACAAGGAAAAACGGCATGCGCAGATCCCGCGCGTTTCTGCGCGAGCCTGCCATATTGCCGACGTTTTTCGTGCCACCCCCACCACTGATTTTTTGAGGAGCTATGTCTCCTTCCTCTCTAGTCTTCTTCTTTTTAATACTATATCGTTGCGTTCGTTTGAAAGGGGTAAATAATACTAGTGTGGCATATCTCCTTAGCGTGAATTACACTAGTTCTAAAACGTAAGGTTATTGCTTATATTTATATTAAATATATGATATTACGATATATAATATAACATTATATTATATTATATAAAATTAAAGATGCAGCATTCATATAGTATCTAATTGAATTGTAAAAAGAAAAGCTTGCATAATTGAATACTTGTTTGCATAATTTCGTTATATTTAATAGTACACCTTGGCATTCGCTTAGAAGTTGTAAATGATATTAATGTAGCTTACCTCCACCAGGGTAGAACAGGTGAGATAATTAAAAAAGAAATACATAAAATATTACTTAAATGTGCCCTTAATCTTCTATACCCTAAAAATATAAAAAATGATGACCAATTTTATACAATATAAAATTTACCTATAATATCTAATTATCTAATAAATCACCTACTTGCCTGAAGTTCAAATTTAACTTAGAATCGCAGGGCTACAGGTTGATTTTAATAATAAAAATTTTTAGATCAAGTTTATTATTCTGTTTCACACAGTTTGCTTGAACTATTGACGGAATATCAAATACGCAACTTCATGTTCCGATTATTTAAAGATAATGTTTTTGTTACAGCTATTGATCACTTATTTATACGTGTAAGAAATACTGTCATCGACCTACTCGTTTTTGCGTATGGCTGTCACATAATTGTAAAAAGAATGCAGGAATATTATGAGCGGAGTTACTCCAATAATTTTGTCGAGTATCATTATTAGGTTGGCACTTGACTATTTCTGACCATTGACAGCTCTTGTTTGGCAAAGTTGCAGAAGTGGCGCCTTATTACTGCGCCGCTCGGATGGTGGTTTTGTGAAAAGTGTGGTTTTATCTCATAAGAATAGTAAAATGGCAAACGTTAGCCTCGATAAAGATACATTTCACCGTCGTCTAAAAAAACTCTACAGCGCTTGGCAAAATTCGGAAGGCGAGAATGGCTTTTCTAAAATGGATGCATTGGTTACTGCAGTCGGTAAGGACGACGAAATCGTTTACAGCAAATCCGGCGCCTTACAAACATGGCTTTTGGGCTACGAACTTACCGATACTTTAATGGTTCTTACCGAAAAGAAGGCCTACTTTTTGGCGAGCAAGAAAAAAGTGGATTTTCTTAGGCAAGCAGAAAGCAAAGATGAAAATAATATTCAGTTATCCCTTTTAGTTAGAGACAAAGACAGCGACGACGCGAAATTTAAAATGCTTTGTACAGCGATAAAGGAAAGCAAAGGTGGAAAGACCATAGGCGTGTTCTCTAAGGATAATTTTTCAGGCCCTTTCATGGATTCTTGGAGGGCAGCTATCAAAAAAGAAGATTTCCAAACTATAGACATGAGTTCACAAGTAGCTTACCTGATGTGCCCCAAAGAAGATTCAGAAATTGTTACAATAAAAAAAGCCTGTATGGTAACCGTTGATGTCTTCACAAAATACCTGAAAGATCAAATTATGGAAATCATTGATTCTGAGAGAAAAGTTAAACATAGCAAATTAGCAGAGGGCGTAGAATCAGCCATAAATGATAAAAAATATGTTTCTGGCGTAGATGTTAACCAAGTAGATATGTGCTACCCAGCCATTATTCAGTCTGGCGGAAATTATAATTTAAAATTCAGTGTCGTCAGCGATAAAAACACATTGCATTTCGGAGCTATTATTTGTTCTCTAGGAGCTCGATATAAGTCTTACTGCTCTAACATCGTAAGAACATTGCTTGTAAATCCAACGGAACAAATTCAAAATAATTATAACTTTCTGCTTAATGTAGAAGAAGAGGTTATGAAGAAACTTCAGGCAGGCATTAAATTGTCTGACGTGTATGACACTGGTTTTAAGTATATTAAAAAAGAAAAACCAGAACTTGTAGATCATCTCACGAAGAATTTCGGATTTGCAATGGGTATTGAATTTAAGGAAAGTTCATTATTAATAGGACCAAAAACAAGTGTGACAGCTAAGAAGGGCATGGTCTTTAACTTAAATATAGGTTTTAGCAATCTAGAAAATAAAGAAGCCTCTGATAAAGAAGGAAAAGTATACGCATTATTCATTGGCGATACTGTAATGGTGAACGAGGGCCAGCCTGCGTCTGTACTTACTATATCCAAAAAGAAAATGAAAAACATAGGTATCTTCCTGAAGGATGAATCCGAGGAAGAAGAGAACGATGAAGAGAAAGAGAATACACCAAAACCCGAGGTACTGGGTAGAGGTAAACGAACCGCCGTTCTGGAATCGAAATTACGCACAGAACACAGTACCGAGGAGAAACGCAAGGAACATCAAAAGGAACTCGCCACGCTGTTAAATGAGAAGGCCAAGGAGAGATTAGCAAAGCAGTCTGGAGCTAAAGATGTGGAGAAAGTGAGGAAAAACACGGTCTCGTACAAGAACATCAACCAGATGCCTAGAGTACCGGAAGTAAAGGAACTGAAGTTGTATGTTGATCAGAAGTATGAGACTGTTATCCTGCCGATATATGGTATCGCTGTACCTTTCCACATTTCGACGATTAAGAATATTTCACAGTCTGTAGAAGGAGATTATACCTACTTACGTATTAATTTTTTCCATCCTGGGTCCACCATGGGCAAAAATGATGGTAAGAAATAGTTTTTAAAATTAATTCATCGTGTCGATATTTTGTGTCTGTTTCTATCATGACAAAGGGTATTTGCAGCTACAAGTTTAATTACAATTTTTTATTAAAGTGGACAAATTTTGGTAGATAATTCGAGTACTATTACACAAAAATGAATGAAGTTGATGTACAGAATGAATGGAAATTCATTATTAATGAATCTATTTTTTGTTTTTACTTGTATATTATCATTAATATCAGTTAAATTAGCAACAAATAAATATGTTTCTTGCAATAAACAGTTATTTTTAGTAGATCTAAGGCCAATATTACAGTTTTCTGTAATAAATAATTGTGTAAATAATGATAGCGATAAAAAAATTCTTCATGTATTTTGATCATGTTCATGTGGCTATTCTAAATTTTTCATCATCATTAGGTCATCAGTCCTAAGACTGGTTGGACGCTAACCTCCAGCTTCTCCTATCTTGTGCTAACCTACGCATTTCGCTAATTGTGCTACAACCTACATCCCTTACTATCTGCGAGCAGTAGTCTAATCTAGGCCTACCTCTGCCTTTCTTCACTCCTATTTCTGCCTCCAAAATATCGCGGACTATTCCCCCATGTCTCAGCAAGTGGCCTACCATTCTATCTCTTCTCTTCTTTAAGTTTTTCCACATACTCCTTTTCTCGCCGACTTTCTCCAATACTTCTTCGTTTCTAACCCTATCAGTCCATGGTATTTTCATCATTCTTCGGTAACACCACATCTCAAAAGCTTCTAATTTCTTCCTACTTGCTTCCCCTACCGTCCAGGTTTCGCAGCCGTAAAGTGCCGTGCTCCATACATATGTTTTCAAAAATCTCTTCCTTGTTTCTAAGTTTATTACCCCCGAGCATAAAAGTGCTTTCTTTTTGTTAAAAGCTACTCGACCCTGCGCTATTCTTTGTTTTATGTCTTTATCGCTTCTTCCATCCCAATTTATTTTACTTCCTAAATAAGTGAAGTCTTTAACTTCCTCCAATCTTTCATTATTAATTTGTACTTTCGTTTTTGCTCTGCTCTCGCGCCCTCTGCACACTAACACTTTAGTTTTGTTTTTATTCACCCTCATTCCGTATTCCTCTGTCAACACTGCCTCCATTTCGTTCAATGCTGATTCTAGTTCCTCCTTACTAGATGCTAATACTGCTATATCATCCGCGAATCTCAGCATTTTTAGTTTCTGTCCCTGTACTTTAATCCCGATATCCACTCTATCTTTTACCACATTAATCGCCTCTTCGATGTACAGATTAAAAATTAGTGGTGATAGCGTACATCCTTGTCTTACTCCTTTCCTAATACCTACTTCCCTTTCCTCCCCTTCTACTTCTATAACAGCAGTTTGCTCTATGTATAGATTGTGTACTACTCTCCTATCTCTATACTTCATTCCCGCGCTCTTTAGTATCTCGAACATTTTTTCTCATCTTACGTTATCAAAAGCTTTTTCTAAATCTACAAATCCTATATAAGCGTTCTTTCCTTTTTCTATTGTTTTCTCTAACATTACTCTTAGCGCCAGAATAGCTTCGCGAGTTCCCCTATTTCGCCTAAACCCGAATTGGTCTTCTCCTAGTATTTCCTCCGCTCTATTTTCCATCCTCTTCTGCACTATTCTAGTTAGGATTTTTGACGCATGGGAAGTTAGGCTAATCGTTCTAAAGTTCTCGCATTTGTCGGCTCCTCTCTTTTTCGGTATAGTAACGATAATGTTCCTCTTATAATCCTCCGGCATCTCGCCCGTTTCGTATATGTATTTTACCAGTTCAAACATCCTATTTACTACTTTCTGTCCCGCACATTTCAAAATTTCCGCCTGTATTTTATCTACACCCGGCGCTCTATTATTCTTTAGCCCCCTTAGTGCTATTTCAAATTCCTCTCTCAATATAGGTTTTCCTACATCTTCCCTATCGATGCTAGATTCTTCCTCTAATATCTCTCCTAATTCCTGACCCTCGTATAAATTTCCTAAGTACTGCTTCCATCTATCCGCTTTCTCCTCTCTTCCTATCAGTATGTCCCCCGATTGACTCCTAACATTTCTACTTATTGTTCCTATATCCCTGAAGTTCCTCTTAATTATTTTGTAAGCCTCATCGGTCTTACCTACTTGCAACTTATCTTTTACTTCTTTGCATTTCTCCTCTATCCATTGTTCTTTCGCTTTTCTACATTTTCTAATGATTTCCCACTTTATTGCCTTATACGTTTTCAGTCCTTCTTCGTCTCGTCTGTTTTTGTAGTCTCGTCTCTTTTGCATTAAGTTTAAGATTTCGTCCGTTATCCAGGGCTTCCTAGCTTCCCTTTTATCGTGTCCTAAAACGTCCGTAGCCGCGGAAGCTAGACTATTCTTGATACCCTCCCACTCAGTTTCTGCGTTCTTGATTTCGTCCTTACTCGTTTTATTTATTAATTGATCTGTTTTCTCCTGGAACTTATCTTTCATATTCTGATCCCTCAATATGTCTACATTTATACGTTTCTTATCCTTCCGGGTTTTCAGATTTTTGAACTTTAATCTAGCTTTCATGACTACCAAGTTGTGATCGCTGTCTACATCTGCTCCTGGATAACTCTTACAGTCTTTTACTTGATTTCTAAATCTCTTCCTAACCAGAATGTAGTCTATCTGATACCTGTCTATCCCTCCTGGCATTTTCCATGTGTATCGCCTCCTAACGTGATTCTTGAACAATGTGTTCGCGACTACCATCTTGTGCTTCTCACAGAATTCTATCAGTCTGCTACCTCTCTCGTTTCTGTTTCCTAATCCATAAGGCCCTACAAATTCTCCTTCTTTCCCCTCACCTACGACTGCGTTAAAATCTCCTACTATTATTAAATTTTCATGACCCTTCACAAATCCTATTACCTGCTCTATGTCCGCATAAACGGCTTCTAACTCTTCCTCGCTGTGGCTAGAAGTAGGCATGTATACTTGCACTATTACTGTTTCCACTGGCTTCGAATCTAACCTAACCATCATTACTCTCTCGCTGTATTGTAGGTAGCTATCTACACACTGTCCTGCGTTCTTCCGCATAACGATCCCTACTCCCGCGTTTCCATTTACCGATCCTGTGTGTATTACCCTATAGTCACCGCTCCAAAAATCTCCTACTTCCGGCCAGCGCATCTCACTTATACCTACTATATCTAATACTAACCTATCCATTTCTATCTTCAGATTTTCTAGCTTCCCTGCCTGTCTCATGCTTCTGACATTCCACGCTCCGACTCGTGAAATGCTACACTTCTTATTATTATTGCACTCGATCACGTCTCCCGGAACAGTCCTCACCCGGAGATCCGAACGGAGGACTATTTTACCTCCGGAGTTTTTTGTCCCAGAAGACGCCATCATTAATTTAGGATAAGCTTTCTGCTAGCTGTTCTGAGGATTATAATGTGGTGGTTTCCTCTTGCCTTCCACATCGCAGTCGTGTGTGTCATAGCACCATACCAACCCCCACGGTTTCTGCCACTATGACTACTGAAAGAGCTGCTGCCCTCCTTCAGGGACTTGTCTTAGTCTGGTTTTTCAATAAGGACCCCCCCCACTATGGTTAAACCTATGGTACGGCTCCTTAAATCATTAAAACGCGCAAGCCGACCCACCCGTTCCAGTTTGCACTAGAACTTCGTCAAGGTTCAAGTCCTATCGGATCGGAATTTTTAATTGTGATATTTTTTAAAACAATGAAGAAACTTTATCTAACATCGAAAAACCTGCTCCGTACTATTACAGGGTACTATTACAAAAAATTTAGGGTTCTGAAATTTTATTTTCTCCAAGAGTTCTATTCTATATTGGAAATTTCTGTGAATGTTTGGGAAAATAATATTCCTACTCAGTTATGCAAATATTGGAGTAATGTATGTATTCAAACATATTAGCTGGAAAATATTCTTGTGTTACATGACAATATCAACCTTATAAAAAACTCAGTTAAAAAAAGGTCATTTTTCTGTGTATTTAATACGTCGACACAATTTTAAAGTTGTAGTTCCAGTTAGTGTCTTATCTATTCAAATATAGGCACATTAAATTTATCTCTAATTTTCTACAAAACCATAATGAAATGCTTTAGTTATTATTATTATTGATAGAAGTAATTTATCACTGAGTTTTTGTTTCTCATTGGTGTAAATATTTTATATATTTCTTTGTTTATTTATTTTGCATATAACAGTTTTAGATAGGCAGCATAAGTTATGGGAATATATGGGAAGAATGGGGGTTATAATGGGAAGTTAAAAATTTTAAAGATTTAATTGAAAATTTAAGTAAATTTAATATACAACTTATGTATACTATAAAATATATCTAATGAATAGTGAAACGTTATAACATGATAAATAACAAGGCAGAAAAGGTACTTGCTATTGCAAATGCCTTTTCCTGAGGCTAAAGGGAATGAAAAGGCGTAATTGTAAAATAATACCACCCAGCTTTAAAAACAAATATTAGGAGCAAACCCAGAAAATCTAAATTTACTTGTAACGTATATTGTATTTACATGTAACCATCTTGTGTTTCATTCGGTCATTTAGTAATAAGTTTTATATTGCTTTTTTAGTATCAAGTTTTAAAAAAATTAGTTTCACGTATAAAATTTCCTACTGTTTGTTCTAGTAAAAATTCTGAGTCAACTTGAAACAATTCGATTGGCTGAAACGATTCCTGATTGAACACCTGATCAAATTAAAGAAATCTGATTGGCTCAGAATTTCTGCCGGAACAAATATTTTGTTGTTACACCTATAGAAGTCCTTACTAACTTATTACACATTATATCACCATATTTACTCATTATTGCCCAATTTATTTATCTTTTGCCACAACAATCCACATAACCAAATGTGTGTGAATTGATGAACAATAAAATAGTGACGATAAACAAGTTATTCCTTGTAATAAATATTGTAATTAATAATTAATAAATTTTTATTTTGTTAATGTTGGATTGTTTATAATTAAAAAAGGATATGTTTTAGTTATTTATACATGTGCTTATTAGTTGACGATGATGTAAAAATTGAAAGATAGGCAAACATAGGATTCTGCAGGTCTTGGAAAAGCCCCCCCGTATCTGATAGAATAAAAGCTAAATAGTATTTCAATTATAACTTATACGAGCCTAGGCTTATAGTGGTTTGGCCAGGCATAATCTTACAACTAATACATTTAAATAAGAGTAATAAAACTCTCAAAACTATTTTTATAGTTTTGAGAGTGTTTGTTAATAAAAAAACATGTAATAAAAATGTTGTTAATAAAAAACATTAAGATTCACGGTTCAGAATAGTTCGGTTGCTTCTTGGTGAAGCAACCGTGTTACATCACCTTTGTTAACAATAACAGCTTTAATTCTGACAGGCGTTGTATCTACCAGCTTGGCGCATTCTTCAGGAAGCGTGCTGTCCCAAATTTCTCGCAATTTGATGCGCAGATCGTTAACTGAATGGGGTGGATGTTTGCGCAATGTTTCTATTGGTGAGAGGTCTGGACTGCTAGAGGGCCATTCCATAACAGGGACATTATGTTCTGTAAACCAAGCTTGGACAGTTTTTGCTGTGTGACACGCAGCACCATCCTGCTGGAAAATATACTGCGCGTCAGCGCCTTGACATATTGATATTGACGGCAATAAACTGTCTGTCAAAATTTGTTTATATTTTTCTATGTCGCATCTACGAAATGCAATTTTCCTAAGCCCATACCACTCATACACTCCCAGATCATAAGAAACGCAAGGAACTTCACTTTCCTAAAAGAGGATATGTTGATCAAACTTTATCTTATAGAATTTGTATCTTATTTTCTTTATTGAGCATTTAACATACAGAAATATTTTTCCAATGGCTTGCTTCATAGTACCATAATTCCTTTTACACTCGATCGTCGGTTTGTTGTTACAATCGTCTTCAGAGAATCTTGATTTACAGGTAAGTGTGAAATTTGAGATGTCGACCAGTTTCTTTGGGCTATGCATCCAGTTTTTTTATATAGTTATCGTGTCCCGGCGAGAGGTAGCCCATTATGTTTGTAATTATTGGGCAAATAAATAACTTTCTCCAATAAGGGTTCAATTGTTTATTTAAACTATGCCATTAGACATGGAATACAATATCTTGTAAGAGGCCGCCTCTGCTTCTCTGGCAGCAGTGGATTCTTTTGATGAAGTTTTCCATCACTTCGCGGCATAGCTGTGGCCCTATGTCCGCAATAACTTATATTATATATCATTATATATTTCAGCTGTTCAATCGTAACGGGATTATTGGCATAGACTTTTCATTTAACGTAGCCCCACAGCAAAAAGTCTAATGGGGTCTTAAACCCTTAGCAGGTGCCTCAGGACGACTCATAATTGCACGTAATTTTCTTCAGTGTCCACAATTGAACCATTACTTTCGTAGTACGCTTTGACAATAAGTATGAGTTGCTGAACAGTATAGCAGTCCATTTTGTAATGACATACTCTCCACGTAATAATTACGAAGCATCAACCAAAACCTGCCGCAAGACTAATGGCGGCAAGTTTAAATCGGCTACCTCTCGCTGGGACACCCCTTACAAGTTGATAATGCCTGGCACTGTAGATTTAGGTAGCGAATACGTAGCAGATATTTTCCGAGCCGAAATACCCTGTTCATGAGTATTAACAATTGATTTTCGCATATCATCACTTAATGCTACGCCACGTGCGATTTTTTTTTTAGAAAGTTTTAGCAGACGCGTCTAAAAGACGATTATAATATCCGTTTCACTTTGACAACAATCGGGATTCTATTTTGTTTTAAAACGCTACAAACCTTTAACCTATTATACATTTCAGCAACTGGCCGAACAATTCTGAACCGCGAATCTTAATGTTTTCTAAAAGGTGGGCCAACCAAAACGCACGATGTTAACTGTAAATAAAACAAAAAGTTTTCAGAGGATTATCTTAATATTTTTTATTATGATAGAAGGATCTATGACAATTATGTGTGAAACAAAATATCGGCCAAATGCCCGCCACAGCTTCGGTGGCATACCTCTATCCGATGGTCCATATTTTCATTGACTCTGAGACATAATTGAGGTTCAATGTCGTTAACGTGCCGAATTATCTCATGCTTTAGCTCTTGAATTGTTCTTGGCTTATTGACGTACACTTTTTCTTTTAAATATCCCCAAAGAGTCCAACGGTGTCAAATCACATGATCGTGGCGGCCAATTAACATCGCCACGACGTGAGATAACACGGCCACTGAATTACTCGCGCAAAAGTGCCATTGTTTCGTTGGCTGTGTGATAAGTGGCACCATCCTGTTGGAACCACGTGTCGTCCAGGTCCATATCCTCAATTTCTGGCCACAAGAAGTCCGTTATCATCTCGCGATAGCGAACACCATTCACGGTAACTGCTTGGCCGACCTCATTTTCGAAGAAGTACGGCCCGATAACGCCGCCAGCCCATAAACCGCACCAAACAGTCACTCTTTGTGGATGCATCGGCTTTTCAACAGTCACTCGTGGATTCTCATTTTCCCAAATGCGGCAATTCTGCTTGTTAACGAATCCACTGAGGTGAAAGTGTGCCTCGTCGCTGAAGATGATTTTCTTTGTAAATTCACCATTCACTTCTGTCTGTTCAACCAACCATTCGGCGTATTGACGGCGCTTGAAATGGTCAGTAGGCTTCAGCTCTTGAGTCAATTGAACCTTGTAAGCGTGTAAATTCAAATCTTTATTCAAAATTCGCATCAGTGATGTTCAATTGTTGAGCACGACGACGAGTCGAGGTTGACGGCTCTTCTGCTATCGCGAACAACAGCAATGTTTTCCGCAGAACGAACTGGGCGAGCATGCACAGGTGTTTTCACATTTCCTACAGACCCGGTTTGCTGAAATTTGCGCACAATTCTCCCGATTGTGGACACATTTGGTCGATTATGCTGACCAAAAAAGTCACGAAGTGCACGAAATGCATTTTGATTTGAACACCCATTTTCGTAAAAGGCTTCAACAATCTTAACGCGCTGCTTAAATATGTACCTCTCCATGGTTGAATTTGTCAAACACTGAAACAAAGAAATGTCAAATTAAGTTGGACAAACAACTTGACGTTAAGGTGTGACTCACAATTAACATCGTGCACTATGGTTGGACCACCCTTTATTAACAAACTGGTCGCAGACATCTTAACGTAGTGATATTTCATCGTGTTTAAGTTAAAAGTTTATACTTTGTTCTGTTCCCAATATTTTTCTTTAATAACATTGTTTTGAGAGTGTTATTACTTTGATTTAAATATATTAGTTATGAAATTATGCCTGTCTGGACTATTATGATGCTGGGCTCGTACTTCTATTAGTACAGTTATGGTATTATCGACGTTTTTATTTGGCTAGGAAATTACGCTCAGCCAGAAGCCACCTTCGTCAAAGAGGTCACTTACAGGAGCACAAACACTAAAGAGCCAGGCGAGATATCGCCACCCTCGTCTAATTTGAACACGGCTTTCCGTCTCATCAAAGAAGTACAAAGGAAATTCAAGACTCGCGAGGCAGAGGAAAAAGAGAAGGAAGATCTCGTGAAGCAAGACACCTTGATCCTCTCCCAGAACAAGGGCAATCCCAAATTGAAGGATCTCTACATCAGGCCTAACATCGTCACTAAAAGGATGACAGGTTCGCTGGAGGCTCACAATAACGGTTTTCGTTATACGTCAGTGAGAGGCGACAAGGTCGATATTTTATACAACAACATAAAGAATGCTTTCTTCCAACCCTGCGATGGTGAAATGATTATCTTATTGCATTTCCACTTGAAGCACGCCATTATGTTCGGTAAGAAGAAGCACGTCGACGTTCAGTTCTACACGGAAGTAGGGGAGATTACAACAGACTTGGGAAAGCACCAGCATATGCATGACAGGGACGATTTGGCTGCCGAGCAATCCGAGCGAGAATTGCGACACAAATTGAAAACTGCATTTAAGAGTTTCTGCGAGAAGGTGACGTTTTATACGCCTTAGCGTTTGAGAAAAATAAACCAAGAACTCTAATCTTTCAGGTGGAGTCGATGACCAAGCAAGAGATCGAGTTTGACACGCCATTCCGCGAACTGGGATTCCCAGGCGCCCCGTATCGTTCCACAGTATTGCTGCAACCGACGTCGGGTTGCCTGGTGAATCTCACCGAATGGCCGCCGTTCGTCATCACCCTGGAGGACGTGGAGCTGGTGCACTTCGAACGTGTCCAGTTCCACTTGAAGAACTTCGATATGGTGTTCGTCTTCAAGGATTACCACAGGAAGACCGCGATGGTGAACGCTATTCCCATGAACATGCTAGATCATGTCAAAGAGTGGCTGAATTCCTGCGACATTAGGTGAGTCAATTTTTTCCCCCAAATAAGTTGGTATATTTAGTATTTCGTATTGTTTTTGAATATAACATTGTATTTTCTGGATTAATATGAAGCCTAAATTTTAGTAAGAATATTTTAGTCCTTACTCTATAAAATAAATTTTAATTTTTTTTATTGTACAATTTTTGTGTTTTGTAAAAAAATACATATTTAATATAATATTTTTGCCAGCATTTGCCAGCAAATAAAAAATAAGTTTCATTACATGTTTTAAAGAAACGTTTTCATTAAAGTATTTCCACTCTATTCAAAATGCATGTTTTGTTTTATTTTTGAAATTATATTTCCTTCAAATATATTTTTGCATTTGTACTGTTTTCATTCCCAAATTTTTCTTATAAGTGCTAGTGAAACTTTGTGAAATTCATCTTGGATAAAATAAAAAAAAAAAATGACAAATTCAAAGAAATAAAAATAAAGTAATCTATGATGTGGGTCAATTAGAATTATTTTTTTGTTAAAATTAAAGCATTTAATTTTGTTATGTTCTGTTGTGAGAAAAGAAATGCTCGAAGCAAATTGAAGCTGTATTAATAAATTGTGATTTTGTTTTTAAAAAACGTATATAGTAATTTTTTTTTATCACACATTCAACATGCCCTATAAGTAAAAAGCAGATTTCTTTTGTTTAATTACATCTTAAGGAATCGTTTTTATGCAAAAATTTCCACATTGGTCACCAATTACGAGGTGTGACAATTAAGTAATGAGACTGATTCCATAAAAACCGTATATTTAAAAATTATTCTACAACTCTGCCATCCCCTTCAAAGTAGTTCCCTTGGGCAGCTATACAACGATTCCAGCGCGTCTTCCATGCTTCGTAACATTTCTGGAACGCTTCGACTGGATGTCCGTAATCGACTCAAAATGGGTTCCTTTGACCACCTATTTTGTTCTAGGGAACAAAAAAAAAAGTCACAGGGTGACATATCGGGCGAATAAGGCGGCTGTTGCAACACGGCGATCCCTTTAGAGGTCAAATACTGGGACACGCTGAGGGCGGTGTGGCACGGCGCGTTGTCGTGATGGAGGATCCAGTTACGAGCGATGTCTGGACGCACCCTGTTGACTCGTTTACGCAATCTTTCGAGTACTTGGCGATAGTAGACTTGATTTACGGTTTGCCCCGATGGAACAAATTCTTTGTGGACGATTCCACGGCTATCAAAAAAGGAAATAATCATCGTTTTCACCTTCGACTTGCTCATGCGAGCTTTTTTCGGGCGGGAGGCGCGCGGGGACAACCATTGTGAGCTTTGGCGTTTGGTTTCCGAGTCGTATTGGAAAAACCAGCTCTCATCGCCTGTAATAACTCGATCAAGCAGCCTGGGATCGTTTTCCACTTGTTTCCACGCGTTGCTCTTGATTTCGTTTCTCCATTTTCGTGACGAGCACCACCAACACACGTCTACTCAACACGACACAGCAGGCAAACTAAACAAGCTAGAGCGATGGTAAATATATCAATGGAGAGGGGAAGGGGAAGGGAATTTCAAGGTCGCAGGTTTACCACAAGCGCGGCAATAAAATCAGTCTCATTACTTAATTGTCACACCTCGTATACTCGTATACAATATTTTATAATTCTTCTAATTATACTCTATTTAAATATATATTTTTTGCATGTACAAACTTTTTGTACGTGCAACGTTTTGCATGTACTTATGTAAAGTGTTTGCCTTCCCAAATTATGTTATACACATTCTTATAAATCTATCAAACTGCATGGAAATCACCTCGTTAATTACTTGTCAAGTAATGCAAACAAAATATGTTTTGTATTAATTGGAGCTAATTTACAATATGGCTAAATTAGATTTATTTTTTCTTGAGCTTAATATAGCTCATTTTTTTTTTTTTTTACTAAAAATTGAGTATTTTATTTATTTTTATTTTATAAAAACATTAAAAAAATATATATATTTTTTTCTTGGCTAGAATTGCTCTACAAAATTAAAGAACTAGCAACTTGGTATCGTTACTATGAATTTATTATAGCTGAAGACGCTTTTATTATTTTTTCTTTTCGTACGGTGTCCTGCTGGGAATGGTTCTTTTAGTTCCCCTACCCATGTTCCCAACCCATGTTCTTTTACTATCTTCTTTTAAATTTCGCATAATCTGGGGGGGTTTTTATATGTTTTTATAATAAATTTTTAGTCAAGTGTTTTTATTGAAATATTTCTTGCTAGAAGCTAATGAATTAATAAATGAAAAATAATTATCCTTTTCAATTATACTTTTTCACGAAATTATATAATTTTTCCAAAGAAAGATTACCAAATATAAAGGTACATGCTTTATTGTCTTCACATCCAAGATTTCAGCATGTTGACTAAGGGTTTCTGAATAATGGATCCCATAAACATGCATATTTTCAATCGTGTTTTTAATTTGAAGCCCTGTAAATCATCATCATCATGAGGTCATCAGTCCTAAGACTGGTTGGATGCTAACCTCCAGCTTCTCCTATCTTGTGCTAACCTACGCATTTCGCTAATTGTGCTACAACCTACATTCCTTACTATTTGCGTGCAGTAGTTTAATCTAGGCCTACCTCTGCCTTTCTTCACTCCTATTTCTGCCTCCAAAATATCGCGGACTATTCTCCCATGTCTCAGCAAGTGGCCTACCATTCTATCTTTTCTTTTCTTTATGTTTTCCACATACTTCTTTTCTCGCCGACTTTCTCTAATACTTCTTCGTTCTAACCCTATCAGTCCACGGTATTTTCATCATTCTTCGGTAACATCACATCTCAAAAGCTTCAAATTTCTTCCTACTTGCTTCCCCTACCATCCAGGTATAGTGCCGTGCTCCATACATACGTTTTCAAAAATCTCTTCCTTGTTTCTAAGTTTATTACCCCCGAGCATAAAAGTGCTTTCGTCTTGTTAAAAGCTACTCGACCCTGCGCTATTCTTCGTTTTATATCTTTATCGCTTCTTCCATCCCAATTTATTTTATATCCTAAATAAGTGAAGTCTTTAACTTCCTCCAATCTTTCAGTATTAATTTGTACTTTCGTTTTTGCTCTGCTCTCGCGCCCTCTGCACACTAACACTTTAGTTTTGTTTTTATTCACCCTCATTCCGTATTCCTCTGTCAACACTGCCTCCATTTCGTTCAACGCTAATTCTAATTCCTCTTTACTAGATGCTAATACTGCTATATCATCCGCGAATCTCAGAATTTTTAGTTTCTGTCCCTGTACTTTAATCCCGAAATCCACTCTATCTTTTACCACATTAATCGCCTCTTCGATGTACAGATTAAGAATTAGTGGTGATAGCATACATCCTTGTCTTACTCCTTTCCTAATACCTACTGCCCTTTTTTGCTCTTCTACTTCTATAACAGCAGTTTGCTCTTTGTATAGATTGTATACTACTCTCCTATCTCTATACTTCATTCCCGCGCTCTTTGGTATCTCGAACATTTTTTCCCATCTTACATTATCAAAAGCTTTTTCTAAATCTACAAATCCTATATAAGGCTTCTTTCCTTTTTCTATTGTTTTCTCTAACATTACTCATAGCGCCAGAATAGCTTTGCGAGTCCCCCTATTTCGCCTAAACCCGAATTGGTCTTCTCCTGTATTTCCTCCGCTCTATTTTCCATCCTCTTCTGCACTATTCTGGTTAAGATTTTTAACGCGTGGGAAGTTAGGCTAATCGTTCTAAAGTTCTCGCATTTGTCGGCTCCTCTCTTTTTCGGTATAGTAACGATAATGTTCCTTTTACAATCCCTCCGGCATCTCCCTGTAAATATATAAAGAAAATATTTTCTTATATAATGTTAACTCATGAAAATATATTTTATAAATGAAAAATGTTGCCAGGTAGAATATTGTATCCATTTGAAACAAAGATATAGTTCGATCTACAATATTTTTATAGGTTTTCTTCTAAGATTCCTCTATGATTTTTTCTAGTTATTTATTATAATTTGTAGCTGTTTACTAAACAAACTGATATGCCATGGATGTTTAATTGTCTTAATTTGAATGTTTCAATATCGTTTCTGTATTTTTGGTGTAAACTTATACATACTTTGTTAAAATTTAAAACTAGCACCTTTTTTGAATTGGCCCTTTTTTTTATTTGTAAATTAACAAAATTGCATTTTCCTGTCTGGGTTATCTTCATTTCATTTTAAATTGGATTATTCATAACTGCAAGCAGTACATTTAGGCCCTTATCTTGATTTGTCGATAATTCGGGACTTCCTGGCTTTGAGACAACATCTATACGTCCCATATCTTAAATATTCTGACCAACCTTGAAAGGTAGATTGGGCAATAAGATTTTCCCTTTCCATTCTGCCATTTATCCATGGACTTAGCTATTTTTAATATAAGACTAATCAGAAAAATTGTCAGTATTGACAGCTACAATTAACTAAAACTAATAATTTACGTTAGTATAGTTGTATCTTCAAATTAAGTGTCTTTTTCTTGTCTAATATTGAGTCTCTTTCATTTAGTTTTTACATTCTACATTTCAGGAAGGCCTAATTAATTGTAGGAGTACAGTAAGTTGCCATTTGATAGTTTTTATTTTTGCCGTGTTTCAAATTAAACAAATTAAAAAAGATTTTATTTGAAAAAAGTTGAATCACTTTACAAAGCCATAATAATTTTTAAACTCAAAACAATATGCCAATGCAAATATGCAAAAACATTACAGAGTGTTATTTCTAAAGTGTAACTTCAGTGTGTCATACTTATTCGAAACATCCTGTATACTGGAACAATATTTTCAAGAGTGCCTCTTTCAATCCCCTAGAAAATGCTTTTTTTAATATACTTTTCTAAAAGCCAGACTTTAGGAAATAAAGCGGTCATGCACTACATTTGGTTAACCCTGTACAATACTCAACCTAGGCATTTTTTTTTTGCTCAAACTGTCGTCTTGATATTTCAATGTTCACTTGTTGTAAAAGCACTTAAAAAATAAATAAATCAGGGAAAGACAGAATCTTAGCACAAAGTTATGTTAGTTTTGTCAGGATGGACACTACTTGTGGATATCATACTTCTATATGTTAAAAAAAGATATAGTAGATGCGTTCAGCAATCTTACTTTCAACCACATATGTTTTGATGGGAAGAGAATAAGGATAAACATCATAAAAGCGTTGAAATGATGATCTTGATTGGTCAACAGCAAGATGAGATTTGTAGAGTACAGCTCTGTTGATCTATAAAGGCGTAAAACGACACATTAATTTTCAGGTACTCGGAAGGCGTGCAGTCCTTAAATTGGGTAAAAATCATGAAGACTATCACGGATGATCCTGAAGGGTTCTTTGACAGCGGCGGGTGGACGTTCCTCGACCCCGAGTCGGACGAGGAGAACGCCCAAGAGGAAGAAACTGAGGATGAGGACGAAGTTTACCAACCGACGGATGTAGAGGACGAGGGATCAGAATGGAGTGAAGAGGATTCAGAATACTCGGAAGGCGATACTGAAGACGATGATGACGCTTCTGCAGAAGAAGAATTAGGTAAGTGATAACAGTACGTGTAGTAACATCTTTTACTAAGTTTGTTTATCTGTGTAGGATCTGATGAGGAGTCTGGGAAAGATTGGTCGGATCTGGAGCGGGAGGCGGCCGAAGAGGATAGGGAGAGGGTCTACAACGAAGATGACGAGGACAGGAGAGGAAAGCACCGCACCAAAATCCAAAGCTCCAAGGACCGTCACAAGTCGCGCTCCTCCAAGGACAAAGACAAGAGCTCCAGCAAGCACGGCAGCAGCCACAGGAGCTCGAGCGGCAAACATTCCTCCTCCTCCAGCAGACATTCGAGTTCTAGAGACAAGGACAGGCACAACAGCAGTCGAGATAAGGATAAAGACAGGCACTCGTCGTCTTCTTCCAAGCACAAATCTTCTAACCATTCGAACCACTCGAAGTCTTCTTCCTCCTCCAAGGATAAGGGGGGCCACCATAAGAGCTCGCACTCGTCCAGCTCCTCCAACAACAAGAAGAGGAGCAGGGACGAAAGCAACGATAAGCATAAGTCAAAAAAATCTAGGAATTAGGTATGTTCTAAGGTTAATGTGTCACCAGTTGTTTTAATTTATCTACGCTCGTCAATGTTAAGCATAGTTTCTGTTACGTTTAGTTATCCATTTGTCTACTTTAGTGTTGTACAGTTTCCCCATTTTGATATAATAAATATAATTTTTTATGTGAAAGTGAGGCGTTTCATTTAAGGCGAATTTAACTGGAGGCTTGGCAGTTCCGTGAGCGTTTTGGGATTCAGATAAGGTGGTGTCGCAATCAATTGTGCTGAAAATCAAAGAATTTTTCAAAGGATCTAGCGTGTCGCAGTTTTTTTTTTTTAATGTACAGAGTAAGTTGGTGAGGAATGTTCCAAAACTGGTACCATCAAGAAAGATAGTAATGAAATACTTGATATATTTCACTGAAATATACAAAATAATGAGTCAAAATAAGTGTTAGTCAGCAAAGAGCGCTGCCATTTTGATCATAATTAATTCGTTGTCCTGTTCGTTATACAGGAAAATGTATCAAGTCTCGTTACATTATTTCTTGATACATAGGTTCGACGTTATATTTAAAGAATAACAATTTCGAAATCGATTGATTCTTCATGCTCAAATGGTAGGCTTTTAAGCAACTGTACAAACCAACACCAGCAACTGCTTGTGGAAAGTAGTTAAGTAAATATCTACTTTATGGAAAAATTAACGATTTTCTGTAAATCTACGGATTTTGGATTACCGATTACGATATAGCCGCGTTCCTTTCAATTGAGATCTCAGTCGTCCTCTGTTGTCTGGTATTGTTCATTTGTTCAAGTCATGCGAACATAATCAAAATCTGTTCTGCTCATGTAATCTATGCTGGTTATGTTTGATACCAGTGAACTATCTAGCATCTATTATGCACAATCACGGCGACATGAATAGCTATTTACAGATTTAGTGTTCGCATTTAATAAAAAATAAATCAAGAATTACTGGATAAAACAACTTGCAAAGAAAGTTATAAAATTCCGCGAATAAAAAATAGTTTTTTTCCATTCCTACAAAATCTTGTGATTCTGCAACCGTGTACCGATTAATTTTATGAACAGGAATAAGTTCCTTAGAACCACGCAAGAAGACTAGATAGTCCTCTAGTCTTCTTGGAACCACGTGCCTGTATGTCGCTTCAAACGGCTTGTATAGTCACTGTCGCTTGCATATCGGTGACTATACGCTAGCCAATCAGCACACGGAAGAACTGAAATAAATTGGTTCATCCGAGCTGATCGCTACAGGAACGATCATGAATCGATCGTACGTACTTAGGGTTCATGAAGCGTTCGATTTTTTGTTTGCTCTTAGTGATCAGATATATAACTGTGGGTTAAAATTTAAAATTGATGGTGTTTAGGTTAGACTTTTAGTTTAGAATCATATGTATATTTAAAACAAAAAACAATCAACTGTGCCATCTTTTGTTTAATAAATATTGTTGTCCTGGTATAACCTACTGAGAGTATAAATAGAAATAATTGCAGTATTGGTCGTACGCATTAGGTGTTCTGTGCACCACTACAAACATTGTATACGGAAAATTCCTAAATATTTTAGCAGGCAAGGGATGTCACTGATGTCAGTTGAAAAATTAAAAATTTCTAATGTTTACTTTATTAGGTTAAATGATGTATAATTTTAACGCAATAAAAAAATATTTTATCACTTGTTAAATCATGGCTTTAAGTCGTATGTTTAAAATTTCCGATTTATGGTAAGTTAGCCTAGTATTTCAAAGCATCCTTCATCAGCACTTAATATTTTTTTAGTGGTCGAAGAGGAACTAGTCTCTTAAAATTCCCACAGAAAGAATCTAAACTTTCAAAAAACATTAGAAATTTTAGACGCGGTAGGGCTGGTAATGAAGGACCCAAAATTAATCCCGAAAGTGTCGCGACTCCATTCACTAATGCGACTGTTAACTCAGGGAACCTAAATTTCGGAAAGCTACTAAAACCACTTATTTTCACAGTAGCGGTAAGTTTATTAAGTCATAGATATGGTTGCACCTTAAAGTTTATGTCTTTTAGTTCTCTGGAGCAAGTTTTGTAGGGGCCTCAGTATGGGAATATGAAAATATGAGATCTCACGCTATACGAATGATTAAAAGACCTGTGAAATTTTTTAAAAATAAAACAGATCAAGGAATTGAGAGGGGTGTAAGTGCAATACTAGTAGCATTGTTTTATAATTTTAAACTTGTACTTTTTTAGAATGAGTTAACAAAGCAGATTAAAAATTGGTGGAACGGTTTGACGCCAGGTGAAAGGGTTTTTGTACCGATATGTGCCCTAAATGTATTAGTGTTTGCAGCGTGGCGAGTTCCTAGAATACACCCGATAATGATGAAGTATTTCTGTTCGAACCCTGCCAGTGAAAGTGTGTGTATTCCGATGTTGCTATCTACTTTCAGTCACTACTCAGGATTTCACCTACTAGCTAATATGTACGTCCTTCACAGCTTTAGCACAGGTAAAATATTGTTGAAGGATATTGTTTTTTGCTGTAATGTACTTTTTTTTAGGAGCTGTACATAGTTTAGGGAAGGAACAATTCTTAGCTCTTTATTTAACGGCTGGCGTCGCCTCCAGCTTTACTAGTTACGTTTATAAAATTATTATGAAACAACCTGGATTGTCTCTAGGCGCTGTGAGTATATAACATGTTTAATACGAATTTTATTTAAATATATAAACTGCATATCCTTAAATTTTGTTATTTTAGTCAGGGGCGATCATGGCAATATTAGGTTATGTTTGTACCGAATATCCTGATACAAGGTTAGGTATTATCCTGTTGCCTATATTCACATTTTCTGCAGGAGCGGTAAGTTACCATCTATTTTGCTAAAATCCTGTATTAATACCCACATTTAAAGGCCATTAAATTTATAATTGGACTTGATACCGTTGGCGTAATTTTGGGTTGGAAGTTCTTTGATCACGCAGCCCACTTAGGGGGTGCCGCTTGCGGCATGTAAGTGATCTTTTTTAACTTACGTGAAGGATATTTTTATGGCAATTTACGTTCTAGATCCTGGGCATTGTGGGGGAATCAGCACATATGGCAAAAAAGGGAGCCTATATTACACTATTGGCATGAAATTAGGGGGTCTATAAAGTGATATATATTTTTTGTATCGCATAATTAAAGTTATTTAAAATGTACATAATGATTTAAAATATTTATATCTTAAATGAAAAACCCAACCATGAATTATCGTTTATTAATTCATTTTATATAATAAAAATATAGTTCATGAGTGCTTATTTGGTGAAATGGTCAACGTGATATTTTATGTGTTCTCCCATGAAAGTTGACACATAATAAAATCCGTGGTCGTATCCGTCACGAAATTTTACAATCGTTTTTATACGTCCATTGGTTTTCGCATTTTCGACAAAGTTTTCCAGTAAAATTTCTCCATCATCATAGTAGTGGTCGCCAGTACCCTGCGATAAACAAGATATCATTGAACACATTTCATATAAAATGATTTATTTCCATCTTCAATTTAATATAAAATGTGGCATTATGTTCCCTTTTTGTTACAACATAAAATCGCAAACAATTCTATTGTGTAACATGAACTGGTGTACTAAAATATATGAAAAAAAATGGCTTATATAGGGTGTATATGAAATTGGTAATTTACTTTTATTCAAATATATAATATAGTTTTAGATAGAAGTATATATAGTATCAAAGAAATCTTCAAAATACAAAAAACAAATTTTCTAAACAGAAATATGCCAATATATCAGTAATTTATTAATTAATTACTTTACCAAAATCTGTCTTCTATTGAAAGTGTATCCTTAAGCATATAAACACCGTGTATATTTACCTGATCTATGAGGACTTCGAACAAAGTCCCATTATAAGTTTTGGCTAACTCTGTAGCGTCCCATTTGTTCCATTCGGCATTTTTCTTTCCAAAATAACCTGTAAATGCTTTGATACCCCAAGGGCCTTTACAAGGATTTGCTATGGGACTAAATACGGAGACAGATTTATAGAAACCTGGATTTTTAAGGGCTGTAATGAGAGCACCATGCCCCCCCATACTAGGACAATTAAGTTGATCAGACAAAGAATTGAGATTGTAATTTATTTTTGATATAAACAAAATTTACAAATTTCTGATAAAAGAGCCAATATGTACCTGTGTCCCATGACGGATTTTTCATCGGTCACAGGAAAATTGAATTTTATAACATCTTGAAATTCTCTCGTAAAATACGTGTACATCTTGTAATTCTCCTTCCACGGTTCCTCGGTAGCATCTATGAAATACCCAGCACCGACTCCAAAGTCCCACGCCTGCTCTGGATCATCTGGTATGTGATCACCTCTTGGTGAGGTATCTGGGTTGATTAAAATGACTCCATAATCGGCTGCGAACCTAAGAATTTCTATCTCTCAAACAGGCATGTTATCTTTTGTATCATGCATGAAGTTTTTGTGGATAGTAACATCGTCTGGGAAATTCAGTGTATATACTTTAATATACAGTGTGATTTTTTTTTAAAGAATCCATCCTGAATAACTCAGTTCCTCCTGGGAAGAAGCTGGAACCTTCAATGCAACAATAAAAACGAGCAGTTTTTCGCGAATACTAAAAAATTTATGTTACATGACACGCGTTTCGCCACGTTGGCATCGTCAGGAGATAATTGAAACTGTTTTTTTTTTAATTCGGGGTGACCACCCTTCCAAAAATTATTAGGGTAATCCATGAAATACTGACGTGAAACTCATTCAGCCCAAATAATGGCCACCAAAAAAAGTGCGATGTAGCAATATCACCTCATTAATCCGTTGTTTTTAAAATTTAACCAGTGTTTTGTGGATTTATGATAGCGGATAATAAATTTAGGAATACAGACCCTATTTATGCTCCTACTCCTAAAAAAAGTTGTACAAAAATATATTATAATTAAAATAATGATCATTCAACCAAGGTAATCCAAAGTGAATCATCCCATGTCAGATTTCTATGGGGTGGTGGATGGGACTAAGAGGGCAAGTTGTAACAACACATAACAAAAGTAATGGCAATTAACGTGTTTTGGGGAATTTTATTGCTGCTTATTTTCCGAGGTATTCAGGGTGGGTGCTTTTAAAATTAACTGAAAAAATTGGATTTCCTCTAAAATTAGTCAATCTAGACTTCCAAGTGTTGGATATTTTTACAAAGATTATTAAAATATGAGGTATCCCTCGACCCCTGCCCCCTATAAGTTGTGAAAGGGTGACCACTTAGAGGGGTGAAGTTGTACATCTGATACATCCATACTTGTGTCCCCCTCTCAAAAAAAAAAAAAAAGTTTCAGGAATTTGTGCTGAAAAAACAAAAACCGATATTCGGGATGAATCCTTTCTAAAAAATCACCCTGTATTTGATATACACATATTTTTTATGGAAACATTAAATATTAAATAAAATCACAAGAGAAAATTCAAGTATTTTTGTCCGAAAGGAAATACTTAGATCATCAGTATGTATTTTTTACCATTACATGTTTTTCTAAAATAAACCACATGAAATTTATTAAAAAGCAATGTTACAATAATAATATAAAATGTGACATGCTAGATAATGGCTCAAACAATATTATCAAGTATCTTTCACCTTTAATCTTTTATTTTAACAACGTTTGTTGACCTAATCAGGAAAAGTTTCAAAATGGATACGAAAACAAGAAATCACATGTAAGTGTTTATTAATCTAACACAAAATTATTCTTATGAAAAATATCCGTAACATTGTTTCTGTTTATAATTTTCTTTTGTGAAAATAAATCATGCTAAATACTATAAAATATATTGAATTATGTGTAACATATGAATTATTTATATTAAAATTAAAATGCTAAAATTTCATAATACAATAGATTTTATATTGTGGATAGAATATTTTGTATTCTAACTATGCTGTAAACATTTTTTTTTATTTTACCAATCTAAATATTTATTAACTATACTGATAACCTTATTATTTCTACTGGACTGTATACTATTTGAAGTGTTCACAGGAATGTGAACGGCCCGAACGGAGTAAATGAAAACGGCCAAAATTATGCAAGCAACGATGAGAAAGTAGGTTTGTTTGCCAAACATTTAAAAAAAATCTTTCAGGAAATACATAATAACCAATCCTATAATTACCACAACATATGTAAATTGGCATGAAAGATTTGCTGAAAAGCGGAGTATAAAAAAAATAGAGTATTACAAAATCATGGAGAAACACGGCTCTAGCACCTTTTGGTTCAAATCAAAATTGACATGGATGTTTTTCGCAGGATATCTCCAATTTTCCCTGGGTTAATCGTGGTAATCCGAGCGTGGGTTCGATTCCCACATAAGTCGGTTGAATGCGTCTGTATGTGTTCAAGTGATTGTCAGGAGTTAGGTGGAAAAATAGCACTAAGCTGACCTCGACCCCGTAAAAACAAAGATGAAAAAAAATCCATTTATATATAATTAAAATGCCCAAGTACTGTTTAAAATATATACACTTTCCTGATGAATGGAAACAGGGAACATATGGAACAGAAACCGTAATTACTATTCCAAAATTTAATGTAACTACAGGCAACTAAATAATTACAGGCTCAGTTTACTCCTATGTGTTATGAGAAGGAATTTAGAACAAGCAAAGAACAGAATTGAAGATGCATAGGCTAATCATTCTCAAATATTAATTTGGAATCAAATCTGAGTCCTCGTAGATTCATTCAGTAACGATATTTAATAACTTGAATGAAAAGGTTTTATTTATTGACATCTGTTGTGTGAAATAAATTTATATGTTTTGACTTCAAAACTTTATAAACGTAAAATTACGAACCACTCATTTTATAAATTATCTTACCGTTGTGCGCCTGACTTAATTATAAAATTTTGCTCTGTGGCGCTTAGCCCAGACAAAAAGTAGATGACCGGCAACTGCTTAAATTTCGCCTGAGGTGGTAGGTAAATTCCGAACTTCATGGTACAGTCTAGTACTTTGGAATCGTGCGAGTACACTTTCTGATATCCCCCAAAACTCTTGTGGGAATCACATTCTGTAATAACAGTATACTTGTTCATCTTAATAAGGGTGGTAAGGCACTACACCTGTATAACAATTATTTACAACTGTGGATAGATCAACACTGTCGTGGGAAGAACTTAGTCAATAATGTGACTAAGATCACTAAAGGTTAATAGTTTATCATCTCTATATTGTTTTATCAATTGGTTTATTACTGAATAAGTGATCTGTTTTTTTTTAATTACTGTTGTTTGGAGAGATTCAGGGGTTATTAATCCATGATAATATTCTACTTTAATTGAAGCAGCTGGGAGTTCGAGAAATATTATTATCATTTCATGATGTAGTGAGTGAGGTAAGAAAAAACTACTTAATAGCTGTTTGAATTGTATAATTTGAATATAAATAAAAATAGATCTTTGTGCACTTATAAACTGTGTCACTTAAGCAAAGCATCTACATGATATTTTATGTGTTCTCCAATAAAGCTGGATATATAGAAATAGCTGTGATTGTAGCCTTCTCTCTTCTTCAAGATGGCCGAGACTCCGATGGCCTTGCAAGCTTCGAATAAGTTTTCCGGCAACAGCTGTTTTTCCGAAAGAAATTGATCATCCATTCCCTACAAAAAAGTCACTGATGCTCAATTGTTTCGAAACTATACATAGCAGACTATAAAAGAAAATCGACTGTCATGTGTTTTAAACGGGTAACTCTGATTTACTTTAACTTTGTATCTGACTTATATTTTAAATTATTTATTAACTAAAAAAAATATTCCTGTATGTAGTTCAGTTTTATGTTTATGAAGTTATTCACGTTTAATTTACATTTGTATTTACGTAAGTTCAGATGAGTGAGCCGGCACTTACTTGATCAATTAATAGTTCTAAGGCAGGGCCATTGTACTTTTTTACCAGCTCAGTAGCATCCCAGTCAGACCAGCCGCCTGTTTCCCTAGGACCTAAATAACCCGTGAAAGCCTTGATACCCCAAGCACATTCGGATGGGTTGCATATGGGTGCAAATGCAGAAACGGATTTATACATTCCGGGGTTTTTTAAGGCACAAATTAACGCACCATGACCACCCATGCTAAATAAGATGTTTATTAGAAATAAAAAACGGCATCTCAATTATTTCTTTACTACTAGATTAAATTAAATGTACCTGTGTCCCACAATAGAACGTTTCTCATTGTCGACTTCAAAATTAGAGTTAATTAAATTTGGTAGCTCCACTGTTACGTAATTGTACATCCTGTAATTTGTTTTCCACGGTTCTTCTGTTGCATTTATATAAAATCCCGCCCCAACTCCAAAATCGTAGGAATCCGAATCCCCTGGTAAGCCCAAACCCCTGGGAGACGTGTCCGGATTAACTATTATGACCCCATATTCTGCCGCATACCTACAACGATGATTTTAAGTGGACTATCCGACTCTTACACTCCAATACCTTTGAGCGCCAGCTTTTTCAATAAAGTTGGCTTCCGTACATGTAAGACCAGATAACCAATAGATAACGGGTAATTTTTTTCCCTCTTCTGTTTGTGGTGGTAGATAAATGCCGAATTTCATGGCGCATCCCACTTCTTTGGATTCGTGCGAATACACTTTTTGATAACCCCCAAATGATTTATTAGACGATACCTCTGTTAAAGCCATCTAAATAAGAAAGTATGGATATTCAATTGCTGCTATTCATGTAGTTAGTTCAGCAACTTACCTTTAATGTTCTAAGAATATTAATTTTTAAATCTACAATATAACGATCTTCTTAAAAACATATACCGATACTGGAAAGTGATAAAAATTGGAAGATTGAGGTGAAGATAAAGGTTATGTCGCCGCCAAAATTTATGGGTAATTAATGACGAGGTCATTTAAAGTTGAAAATAATTTGCAAGATCATTCATAAATATAATCTAGTTATAGATAGTATAATCTTTCAAATAAATAATATGAATGTAACGGATATAGGATCAGGATAAAAATCCATTCGAACCTACGAGCAAAGATGTCTCTCTGCTCGTAGATTCGAACTAATAAATCTAGTTTCATGTCATTGTAGTCCAATTCGTCGTCCTAACTTCCAGATTTCCAATTATAAAAACTCTAAAATATTAATTATTGATCGAATATTATCAATTTATTATCTGGAGACAATATCCTAACTGTTTTATCATTGCTATTTATATTTTCATGTTAGAAGTTTTTGCTAAATAATGTTAACGAAAGACAAGGTTACTTATATGTAGGTTGGCTAATGAATTGTCTAAAATCCAATGACGTCACACTTATCAGTATCGATGACGTATTTTAATTAATCTTGACAACTGACATTAAATAATAATAAAACCAAGAAGACTAGAGAACAGGAGACATAACTCGAGTGGTGGGGGTAGCACGAAAAGCGTCCGCACTGTGATCACGTGGTGTGCTGCATCATGGCGGTCATTGCGTAGAATCGAGCGAGGTTATTTTTGTTTTCTGTGTATTGAGCGTTTCCAGTTTTTCCGTTGAATATGTCAAAAGCGTCGAGATACTGTTGCGTTGAGAATTGTTCCTGCAAAAGCCCTGATCGCGGCTCAATGGAACCCGATATTTTGACAGGGTGAGAGAGAAACCGCGATAGACGAGGATAAACGGCATGCGCAGATCCCGCGCGCTTCTACGCGAGCCTGCCATATTGCCGACGTTTTTCGTCCCACCCCCACCACTGATTTTTCGAGGAGCTATGTCTCCTTACTCTCTAGTCTTCTTGAATAAAACTTTAATCTGATAGTTCACATTAATGATCGATCTAATTAAAGTGAGTGGTATTCTTTTTAATATTCCACCTTTTATCTCTTATAACAGAGGCGCGTTTCACCACGTTAGAAGTTTGAACACACTGTAATATTTTTTTTGTATTGAAATTTATCTTTTTTTTCTAATTACTTTTAAAAAATTTAACATGGATTTTGGTTAAAGCCTACTGTATGCTAGTTTTATTTTTCGTGGTGGTACACTAACATAGATTCAAGAAATATGTATTAGGTAATTCATATCAGAGAAACCAATTCAATTTAATTGTCCATTAGTTCAGTTTATATCCATATAAATATAAATTTAACAATCAGATTTAAGGTAAGGTCCTTGTTTGTCTTTCTCTAACGTCATAGCTATGTGTCAGGTGTATACATAATTAAGGTGTTAATTAAAGAATTGTATAACAATGAGTATGTAAGCAATTTATTGAGTAATAACACAGACCATAGATTTCTGTATATACAAACAATAATAAATTAACAATAAATAATTCTGTAAAATAATATGCCTAATTAAATAATACTCTTTGCTAACAAATAATGTGATAAAGGAGATAACATGATATTGCTAAGGTTTTCAGTCGCTAGTAAAAGTAGGCTACCAATTTTAATTCGAATGCATGGTTTATTTACAGTAAACAAATTAAATATCCCCGTCAATAGTATTGCTATAAATTAATGGAAACCATATAATATCTTTGTGATTATTATTGTTTGAATTTTATAAAGACAATTCAGTATAAAAACACACATATAGACAATTCAGTATAGTAAGGTAGTGCTTTTATATGGTATGTTTTAGATTTTATAAATTTTCAGTCATGGTGGTATTATCAAAAATGATATTTATACGGTAGGACTTATTTATAACTTATCAAAATTGATTGTATATTTATTTTTATGAAGATTGAATCTCTTTCTATCTATAGCTCACTGTTTTTGCAATTCGAGCACCCACGTGATGAAAGTCCAATGTGAAGTTAAATAAGTCGAATATTCATCTACGAATAGCAACTGAAATATTGTTAAAATATAACCATTAGATAATAATCATTAGAATCTGTCTAAGTCTGAAGATATCACAATGTCGAATTCAATAGTAATTTGAGATAATAAATACTTATGTTTTTATATTAATTAGAAAACCCAACTAGATAAAACAAAATTATACATTAACGGGGAATATCTTCTGCTCTACGACACTGACTGCTGCCATAAGTGATGCGTGTTCATTGACTTTCACCCCTTGCTTCTGCAAGTTCGACAATCTCTGTTCGAGGTCGTCCTTATTTCTACCGTGTTTCCACCAAATTTTTACGCATGTTTGGAGCAACGGTACGTACAGTTCTAAGAGATCACTATCGCTGACCCCCTCGTATCTGTGTAGGGTCAGGTCTGCCCACTTTAGGGAGTTAGGCATATCGGGAATTGACATCGTGCAAGCCAGCAAGCGACAAAGGGCTAATAGCACTGCAGGAGATCTGTCTGTGAAAACCTGAAAATAAATGGTGGCTTGATTCTTGGCTTAGCTTTGTTGACAATACGTTTTTAAACTTATTTTATGAAGAAAATGTTATAGAGTGGCTTTATTAACGTTCACAAATTACATAAAATTTAGGCAACCAACATTGCGCAATTGGTATTAATCCGAAAATTCCCTGAAGTCGGCCCAAGCTGCAGAATAGTGCAAATATCTTCAGTGTTTCAAACATTTTAAAAGTGAGATTGGCTGTAAAGAACGCGTATTCCAGTTTTGAGACTCGATAGAAATCACGATGTAGGAGACATCAATGAACAAAGACAGCAATGTCAAATAAATAAAATGTTATGATCCGTTCTCTGAATATTGTCCTTCAATATAACCTCTAATTGGATTTTTATAGCCAATCAAAGCACAGTAGTCAACTAGACTTTTATAAGGTTAGAATTTTGTGAAAACGTTACCTTAGATACAAAAAATTATTAGACGAAGTGCAACCAATATAGACAACAAAATCGCTAACTAAAAGGAACCAAGAGATCACGTGGTTTGTAAAGATTAATGAAGATGCCATATATATAATTCATACAACATATGTATATCATGTAAAAATATTATTATAATCTAATTTTTCACAAATATGAAAATATACAGAATATTTTTTGTAAAACATATTTTGTTCAGGACAATGGCAAAAATGTGTATAACTATATGTGTATAATAATCTGTATCTTAATTAATAAAAAATTTACACACTGTTTAAATATCGTCTACTAAAGTTAAGCAATATTCGTAAAAAATCATCTGTAAAAATACAAATTTTGCTACTTGAAATCTAAACCCATAACAGCCTATACTCACTAAACAGCTGTAGGATGTTTACAAAAGGTATAGACTGAATTCTTGCGCTATAGAAATATGAGGATATAGAATACAATTTCATTTAATTTTACAAATTAAATGAGAAATATCTAAATAAGATAAAACATTATTAAATTAAGAGAGATCTTGCTAATCTAGTAAGATGAATTAGTATTTTGTAGGCATTGCAAGATATATAGTTGGAAGTCACAATACATAAAAAAAAACACTGTAAACAGGTTATGAGTTCAAACAAAAATTGGCTAACTGTTGATTCTAAAAAGATAGCTTTGTTATTTTGTGTTATCATGCATTAGTATCGTACAAAACTCAATACTTTGGTATTGTTATTGGCATTTTTTCCAAGACCAATCTAACCAGAATACCATCACAATACCAATATTATTTTGCATTAACATTTTATTCAGAATATTTTATAGGTTTTTGCAATTGAGCGGTGAAAGTCAACTATTACAAGGATGTTTTTTATTAAATTAAAATAAAATCATTACACAATGGATTTATAAACATATAATAATTATTTGAATGAAAAACAATTCTATTTGAATAGCAAACATATACATATATAAAAAATATTTATAAAAAATAGGCTGCATTATTATATTCGTTAGCTTTAAATTATTAATAGATATTAAACTAATCTCTGACCAAAATTTATTGGTCGTAAACAAGTTTGTTTGCTATTTGTGATTAGTCACAAACTTTCTGATATGTATTTTTAAATTTATCCTTTACAAAACAGCTTGAATCCACAAAATCTAAGCTTAATATTTAACCAATTACTTTAATGTTATAGAAAATGTTGTTCATATTACTACAGCACAATATCCATAATAAAATATCTTTCAAGATAAAAATAAACCTACTTGTCATATTAAAACAGCCTTTTTTGTATTGGATATTTACTCACACCTCATTTGTATCCCCAATTTATATTTACTTACCTTATTTAACAATTTAAAATTATTTTCCAAGATAGGATAGGCAATCACGTGGTCGCTTTTCTCTAGCAGTTCTTTGGCTTTGTTTAGTTCGACCTCCTGTAAAAATTTCAGTAAGGCATTTGAGGTTCTCAGTTTGCTCTCCATCGAAATATGTTTTAAAAGGGATTCGAAACCTGTACTCCTCGTAGATATTAACTCATTATCAAAATTACCCACGAGAACTTTCTTTGGAAAAACAATAGCTGCCATTAGCTGTGGTTGTTCCTTTTTCAAGTCATTGAATAGGTTTAAGAAGTGGGTGTACCTCCTCTCAATAACAGACGGACTTAAATCGTCGTTGCCGGAAATAAATCTCACTTGGAGGGTGTATATGACATGTTTCTTTTCGGTTGCCTCTTCAGAAATTCGGGCAGATATTATTTCAAATATAAGGCCCTGCTTACCGTTACCTACAATATAGCGTTTAACAGACAAAATTAAGAACCATTACCTTCTAACTCCCTCACCAGTAATTTCTGACATACTGTTTGCGGATATAATTAACACAAAGAAAATTTCTCACCCATAATCTGAGTCATTACGTTTGTTACGCATCACTAACCACCACAATCACTACAAATGCACTACAATACAATACCAATACGTGTTTGTTTACCATCGGCCCTTTATTCGATACTTTTATACTGAAACGTTGTCACGTTTAAATTTTGAATGAAGATATAGGGAAACACACGCGATTCAAATCATATTATAAGATTTGTTACTCAAAGATGTACATATATGCATACATCTGTTAATAAAAACAACTTTTAATGTCTGAAAATGAAAACTATGTCTGATTTTCAAGACGCAGTGAAAATATATAGATAAAATTATTCTTATATAAGTTTATCTCCATGAGATATCAGGTTAAGAACCATGAATATTGGAGGACATTAAGGTACGACACTTGCGACCATGCACTTTTAGTAGATATTATAGCTGCGTTTGCCCCGCGTTGTTGTTAGTTCGTTCTTTTCTGTTCGTTTTTCGCAACAATTGCAAAACTGAAAATGTAAGTACAACAGGCACTGAATGGCTAGAAACGTATATGGTACGGTTATCATACGTGTTATATACAGATATAGATCACTGTTGATTCGTTGCAGTGGGCATCGTAGCGATTGGAGTGCTTTTTTGTGCCTGACACGTTTCTGTTACGGTCCTAGTATGGTACGGTGTAGTGGGAAAAGATCTTAAATATGATACATAAAAAATATTTACTTTCGGTAATTGTATAGCACACCCCCTTCTGGATTTTCGCGTTTTTTTTTTATGAACGTGTTGTAGGTTGCTATAGGAACAGTTTTTCACAAACGAAACTTTGCGCAAATTAATAATAACCCATCTAGCTAACGGGAGGTGGGAGCGAATAGGGGTGTTGGGTGGGATAAATAGGTGTATTGAGGAATGTAAATTTAGCAAGGGTATATTAAAAAAGTGTAAAGTTTTGAAAATATTCAACATATAGGGGTAGTTTTTAAGGGTTGAAGCAATATTTGTGTGGTGAAAGGATGTGGTATTGTGTGCACATAGAGACCGCAAAATTAAATATCTTGCTTTTTTTTTGTTAAATTTTGGCGTCTGTTGTTGAAGGGCAAGGGATGTATTTGGTTTATAAATGATTAATGTTCAAAAATAATTTAGAGGGATAGTTTGTAAGGGTTGAAATAACGTGAATCCTAATTGTTTCTATTTGTCATAATCTGCCTAACCCTTTTTTATGCACGTGATACAGTCATTATTGAAATTGATGTATATTTAATTAATTTACTCACATGTTGTATTCCAATTATTAAAACGCCATGTCTATTTAAGAACGATGTAAGTTCTTCATTTGATGCTGTAATAGCATAAAATTTCGCGTAAGTGACATCGCAAGAGTCACAGGTGTTGAAATCACAAAACCGCACAGGCACAGGTGTAAGATTCACAGTCAATACTCTGTATTCACTCATATTTTTGTCGCATTCGACGCGCAAGAACATTTTAAGTTTAAGTTCTAGTTGTGAACAAAGAACTGAATAGCTGTGGTATAAAAAGTGTCTTTTCAGCATCCCTTGGCGCGTGAAGACGTTTCCAACCAATCAGGGCGTCTGATTTTGTTTACATATTTGTAAATTCAATAGACAGTGATGCCTGCGCTTTAGGTAAGCAAGTAATTTGTAGCCTATATGGTATATTATGATAGTTGTACAAACGTTGATGTGGCAACATGGGAACTTTGGTGAACTACAGAAACGATTAAGTAAACAGTAAATCAGCTGTGCGCATGGAGAAATGTTCCAATTTTAATTTGTTTATAAAAAATACTTAACGCCATTTGCGCAAGATATGATAAGGTGCGTTGTACTCGTGATGGAATGTAGAATGTGTGAGTAAGTTTAGTTTTTCGATAGGGCAGAAGGGGGTGTTCTATACAATGACCTTACTTTCAAAGTATGACTAACAGAAAATACTGTAAGATCAGAATCGTTTATTCTTGTACGTTAGTAATTCTTCTATAATCAGATTTATGAATCTCACTTGAAGTGTAATGTGAAGACATCCGATTACTAGGAAAAGTAAGAAACGTGGCAACAGCGTTTTACATTTGAGTTATTTGACCTACTCAAGACACCTGATAAACTGTCACCTTATCTACCGTGTATTAATTGTACAATTCCCTTCTAAAAATAACCAGTAATTTGGATGGATTTTTGAGATAAATTAGTAAATTTGCATAGTATGGGAACAATAGTAAGATTTATCTTTTCATTTACCTAAGGTTGGCTCAATTTCACAAATAAAAAAAATGGCAATTAGGCAGAAGAAAATTTGAAAATGATTAATGAATTATCCTAGTATTACATTAAAACACACATGTAAAGCCCAGTCATCTTTGGGGTAAGTTTCATTATTGGATAACGAATCTTTTCAGTTATTATATAACCTAAAAATGTTGACAGAATGTAGTAAATATGCCTAATAGTGGATTACTTCTTACACCGACATTTAATTGGAGAGAATTTGCTTGTGGATGGGGGGCAGCGTTCATAAATGTCACAGTTACTTATCCAGTCAATAAACTAATTTTTCGTCAGGTATAGTCATCCATCCAGACAATCTACATATAGGTATAATATGTGCATGTTTTCAGATGCTTCATGGAGTTAAAGTTCGCCACGCTTTTCAACAACTTAAAGATGAAGGCATATTCTACTTATATCGAGGGATGTTACCCCCCCTTTGCCAGAAAACGCTTTCTTTGTCGATAATGTTTGGAGTTTACGAAGAAGTACGTAGGCCTTTAGTTGAGTATGGCTTTAATCTTTATGCAGCGAAAGCTGTGGGTGCATTAGCATCGGGTACAACAGAAGCGATTTTAATGCCATTTGAGAGAGTACAGACCCTTCTTGCTGATGCGAAATATCATGACGAATATAGAAACACAGTGCATGCATTTAAGCTATTAAAAAATTATGGTTTTGGGGAATATTATAGGGGTTTAGTTCCGGTTTTGTTGAGAAACGGCCCATCTAATGTAGGGTTCTTTATTCTTAGAGACGAAATACAATGTAGAATTCCAAAATATGATAACGAAATATTTAGAACGACGACTGAATTTACATGTGGTGCTATGATAGGTGTTGTGTTATCTAGTTTATTTTACCCTTTAAATGTTTTAAAAGTGGCCATGCAGAGTAGAGCCGGTGGACCTTACGAAAACCCTATCAAAGTGTTAATTAAAATTTATCACGAAAGGGGTGGAAAAATTAGATATATATATCACGGTGTCCATGCAAATTGTACTAGAGCTTTTTTAAGTTGGGGAGTTATGAATACAGCATACGAACACTTAAAGGTTCTTATATATTAGGCGAATTTAGGGAGAACTTAATCAAATTATATTTTTATATTTTTTTTGTTGTTGACGTTATTGGTGTTGTAAACAAGATCGTATTACTGTTACCTTTTAGATATTGAATTTAAGTGTCATTAATTAAAAACTCATTATGTTAAAATGTTTTCTATAGTGCTATTTTGTTCCTGATTAAAACATTCTCATAATAAAAAAAACATAAGGAGATTTGCGTTCATTGTTTTACATATAATTGCAGAGATCAAATTTAATGAGGGAACCTACAAATGGGGCTTCAAATAAAATTTTCTAGCCTTTTATTTCCTAATATGATCTAGGAAAGAAATCTAGGTATCCAATGTATTTATGTGAAATCTTAACGTATATAAATATTATATAAGTAACTTTACTGTGGCAATTATAAGAGTTATACAGACACACTCGAATCGACAGATATTATGATAGTTAATAATATGCCCTTAGGACTAATGAAATTCAAATATTTTTTCAAATGTTTCTCGTTTTTATCAAGGCTAAAAAAATTGCTGCTTAATTAATTTAGCTGCAAATAAATGTATATTGATTATGTATTTAGAGATTTTAATCTGATAAGAACCACACTCAAAGACGATCATAAATAGACCCTATTCCCTTCTATAGAATATAGACCCTATTCCCATCTATAGAATATCATCAGGTCAAATTATAGTTATGACCGTTATGACCTAATGGTTTGCTAAATGGAAGAAAATGTACGGTTAGTATTACGCTATTGATTGATAGATGGCGGTAGCTCCTGTCAGTTTGTGTAACATTAACTCTGTTCGTAAACAGTACACTTTTAAAATGCAAATCAAAGGTGTCATTCGATAACGCCTATTCTGTGCTTCTGAGATTGAACTGTGAATACAATATTACAATGTATTACATAAGAAGACTGGAAGATATGTCAAAAACAATATATTTGTGCATACTGATTGCATTAGTATCCTATTTAAATGTTTACTCATCGAAAAAAACATATTACGCTATTCATTGATGATGGTAACATTTTTACAGGTTGAATGAGAACTCTGTTCGTAAAGAGTACACTTTTACAATGTACGAGTGAGGTGTGCCATTTAATAACGTCTAGTTTATGTTTATTTTAATAAATATGTATATTCTTCAGAGATAAGTATTTTGTGCTTCTGATATGAATACAATTTTACGATGTATTGCATAAGATGCCTGGAAGAGATGTTTAGAATAATATACCTGTTCATACTGATTGCAGTGATTACATTAACTTCCTATTTAAATGTCTATTCATTGAAAGAACATAGATATTCAGTACCCACCACGCTCACCAGTGTTGTTTACGAAAAACGTTGTCGAACAATTGCTTTTTAGAATTACTTTTCAATTAGTTACTCTTGGTAATGTAAACTTAATAATCCTTTAAATAAATTTCGAGTTATTTTAAATAAAATGTGGTTAATACTGTTACCCAACTTTATTATTTTCTATTAGCATAGTAATTTAGAATTAATATCGCGAGTGTACTATGACGAGTCTATTAAACTTTTGGTAGCGTTTCATACTTCTATAGTGAAGGTATAGTTCTTTTAGTAAATTCTTTGAATATACATTTCCAATAGGAAATGTACAGTTTCTGATTATTTCAGTGATAAATTTAAGCCGCGCCATCTATCAGACAATACATAGAGATAAGGACGTAAGAATTATCGTGTACGTGTTACTGACTTATTCACACTGAATTAATAATGTGACGATTCTACTATAGAGGGCGCCATAACATTACAATTTGACAGGTATGCGACCTGTCGCTATTGACACATGACATTGACAGTTTACAAATATGAAATTTAAAATTTCCTGGTGTTGACCTCCAAACTACCATACACTACGTTCGACTGGCGAGATTTCGCTTGCGGATGGGGGGCGGCTGTCGCAAATGTCTCCCTTACATACCCTCTTAATAAAATGGTTTTTCGGCAGGTAAGATTAAAAAAAAATATAATACTCGTAATCCTGACCTAAAATTGGCTTTTGCAGATGTTGTACGGCGTAGGCGCCCGAACGGCTTTCGATCAACTAAAAAGAGAAGGTATCTTCTATCTGTATAGGGGTATTCTGCCGCCGTTCTGTCAAAAAACCGTTAACATGTCCCTCATGTTCGGAATCTTCGAACACATTCGAAAAGCTTTGCTTAACTGTGACGTTGAACCGAATTCGGCTATTCTGGCAAGCGCTGCTATGACAGGCACCATAGAGTCGTTCGGAATGCCATTTGAGAGAATACAAACTCTTCTGGCTGACGCAAAGTACAATAGGAGGTTCAAAAACATGTTTCATGCATTCAAGGATTTGCAAAGTTACGGAATCAAGGAGTATTACAGGGGATATCTCGCGGTGGTGCTAAAGAACGGACCGTCTTGTATGATGTATTTTATCTTCAAAGATAAGTTGCTTCTTTTAATGCCCGAACCAAAGAACCGACTGCACGAGACTTTGAACGAATTTTTAACTGGGGCCATGATAGGCACGGCGAATTCGGTTTTCTTCTACCCTTTCAATGTTTCGAGGGTTGCAATGCAAAGCAAGTTGGGCGGTGCTCATCGAAATCCGTTCAAGGTGCTGATGGAGTTGTACAGAGAACGAGGTGGGAAAATTAGATACATTTATCATGGCATTCTCGGCCATTCCATTAGATCATTCATGAGCTGGGGAGTGGCTAATGCAGCTTATGAACAGTGCAAATTGGCCCTATACGTGTGGTAGTGTATGGTTTTGTCGAGGTTCTGAATAATAATTAAGTACTCTTGTCTCTTGTTATTACCCTACACGGGATAGCTTAATACTCTTTAATAAAATAATAACGGTTAAATGCCATGATATAATCACTCCCCTTATAGATTAGAACTTGAAACATTGCGATAACGGAAATTCACAGTTCAAATTTAAACATACTCGCATCCCTAAAAACGTAGTTCCATGACCAAGGAAGATCAGCCTGGAGTCACTGCTGTTTGGTCCGCAGTGTGAAGGACATATTTTTGCCTTTCGCGAGGCAGGGGGATTAACAGGGGAAACGGTGAACCCATTCTGTACCAGGTAGTCTAGGTCTGTAGCGATAATAAAGAGCAATTACACTGCTCGACCTAAACCCACTCATCTTAGGCCAATACTTAGCGTCAGGGATGGAGGCAAAACTACGACATAGACTAGTATTTACGACTAGAATACGTAATTCTAGTCATAGATTATGAAAATGTTAAAATAAATTAGGACATTATCTAGTTGTTGAGTTATTCCGTCACGAAATTCGTTCTCTAAGATTATGACACTTCTTCTATTCAAAATTAAAGTCTCGTTTCTATTATTAACACAGAATTATGTATGTCACTTTATAATACTTACCTCATACGTGAAACAGTACAATGTTAAATAAACTACAAACACATTTATACACCCAATTACTTATATGATCGAACACACCCAATTATTGTATCACAGAATTATTGACCACTGAAATTAACTAAAAATTAAGTTACATAATCGATCAACAGGTGGTCGTCACCAACTTAACTACATTTAAAATAAGATTTTAAATATATCTTCTGAAAACGATTGTAAGAAAATATAAGTAAATGGAATATTACCAAAATTCTTACTCGTTATAATGATTTACCTACTGACAATTGATGATGATTTAAAATCATGAAAATGCCATAAACTGTGGGCGTTAATTCGATTAAAGGACACATAACTTTTAATAGAGTATTTAATTACTTACCTATGTATTTTCAACTATTGTTAAGATGTTTTGATGTGTTTGTTAACACTAATGGTTATAAATATCGATAATAATGTTTCACATTTTTTTTTATATAATAAATAAATTAAAAAAGTAATATACGATTCTTATAATTTCTGAATTTATAGGAGTATAATAAAATGGTACCAACTTATGAATACTAAAATGTTTATGTTAAATTGACTCCACAACAAGTAGAAGGCTTGAAATGGTACTCGTACGTTAAAACGAAGGAGTTTAATGAAAACAAGAATTAATTTTTGGGTATTTAGAACACATTTATTAGAAATAAATATGTATTTTTATTAAGAAAATATTTATTGATATTTAAACATTAGAATTGGAAGAAAGAGTACATTTGGTAGTACTCTTGTTGATTGCTGACATTAGTAGCAGTACCTTTCTGATACAATTTGAGGCGACATATCCCAATTATTTTTTTTATTAATAATAATTGCAAAAATGCACCTAAAAATAAGACTAAAAATACGTAAGTATAAGAAATAATATTTTTTTTTTTACGATGAAACCATAACTATGCTGTAAAGAAAAGGGCTATTTTATTTTTTTAAAAGTAAATGGTATTAAAATAATTTATGCAATACAAATATATATGAAATTGACGGTTATAGTAAAAACGTTTCTAACAACGGTTGTAAAAACGCCTAAAACGTAAAATTCCTGCTAGGCCAGAGAGTGTGACATCAATTGTTACATTTTAAACTCTTGTGACATTGACAAAAAGTACCTAAAATGAAAAATTCTAGTGTCTTCCTTTCTGCTTCTGAATTAATTCCCAAATACGTTTGACTGGAGGGAATTCGCTTGCGGATGGGCGGCCGCAGCAGTAAATGTCGTAGTAACATACCCCCTAAATAGGCTGATCTACCGACAGGTAAGGTCAAAATTCACCCCTCAACCTCCATATCTACGAGTACTTTTTTCAGATGCTACAAGGCGTTGGATTCTACTCCGCCTTCGTAGACATAAAAAATGTCGGCCCAGTCTATTTCTTCAGGGGAATGTTTCCGCCACTCTGTCAGAGGATGATCACCATCTCTTTGATGTTCGGGATCTTCGAGCATGTAAGGAAACCCCTCGTACAGCGCGGAGTGGATCCTGACATGGCGAAAGTCGTCAGCGCCTTAGTTTCAGGCTTTTCCGAACTGATCGTCATGCCGTTCGAAAGAGTGCAAACCCTTCTGTCAGACGCCAAATATGACCGTTACTATAAGAACACCTACCACGCGTTCAAAGGCATCAGGAAATACGGATTAGGGGAGTACTATAGGGGATACCAGGCGACGTTGTTGAGAAACGGACCTTCCAACGTTCCATATTTTCTATTTAAGGACAAAGTGTCCTTGGTCCCCAACGAAGATAATCAGTTCTACAAAAGCATGGACGAATTTTTATGCGGAGGACTGATAGGATCCATAAATGCCCTCATATTTTATCCAGTCAATGTATCTAGAGTAGCAGTGCAAAGCAAAGTGGGTGAAGGCATCGAAAATCCCTTCAAAGTGTTGTTGCAAGTCTACAAAGAGAGAGGCTGTAAAGTTAGGTATATCTTCAGAGGTGCGCTTGCCAATTCTGCCAGGTGTTTTTTGGGGTGGGGCGTGGTCAATATGACCTATGAAAGTTGTAGGATGGTGGTGTATAATATATAATAAACAATAAAAATATTTAACTTGTATTTTTGTGATGTGAAAAGATGAATGCCTAGTTGTAATAAGCCAAATCAATAACACGAATATAGTAGATTGCGAAGGTACATCAGTGTTTCAGTCCATATAGGTACAGCTTGTCAAGAATAGGAACAAGTCTCAAAACTGCACTATCGGACCGCCCACGAGGTGCGCAGTAAATAGCCTCAGTCGTATTCAGACCTTTGCAGAGTGAATATCGAGTATGTATGACTGTATGTACACAGAGTTCGATCTGGCCGCGCGTAAAGTGCATCCTCTTCCCTCCTAATGCTGCCTCGCTCTCTCTTCTACGCCTTCACAGAGAATTTCACGTTTTTTCCTATTCTTGACAAGCTGTAAGTATGAATATGATTTCTCAGTGGTATAGTAATCAAAACAACGATTTAAAGATGACATCAAAAGGATTTGACAGTCTGGTGATTGTTAATTACTAATGGCTAAGGTCGGTATAAGTTATTTTCAGTGACGGCTCGTCAGGTAAGGCAGGCGAGGGCTTTTTCTCACCAATAAGAGATAGAAAACATAAGAAATTTATTTGATTTTTTGTTTTAATATCTAGATTTATTTACTTATAATCGTAATTCTCATATTCATAAAAGCTATTCACTATTTAATAACCTTGGAAGTGGTTGAAACCTTCAATGTAACAACAAAATTTGCAGCAACGATGCAGCTCTTGATTGGCGAAATGCGCATCGAGAAACGTGTAATCTTTTCATAATGGTGGAAAATTGGTTTCAATACTCAATATTTTATTAATGAAATACCTGACTGATTTATATTTAATATTGGAAATTATTACAGATATTTAAATATCGCACTACCTTTTAAATTCATTTAAGAATTCAGAATTTTCTGGTACATATAGTGCATATGGTTAGAAACGAGCGGTTACTAATTCTAACGAAAATGAACGAGATTCAAGCCCTTACTTATATGGATTTAACAGACTGTGGGATTTCAAAATATACCTATCTAATACTTCTTTGGTAATAAAGTAACAGAATCTGTAGCATCTTGAAGCTGCTTCGCATTTACCTTCAACGAATCAGGCACGAGATTTTAAATAGTTTACTTTGCACTACTACTTTACGTAAGGGGGTCAGTTCGTTGTGTGGTCTCGATAGACACGTGTTTCGTGTCTGTGTTTGTTTAAATTTCGTTGTAAAATGTGTCCTACTGGTGTTAATTAAAATATTTTTCAGATCCAGTATAATACAAGTTGCAGAATAATAAAATATAATATTACAACAATCAAGATGCCCATCATGTAAAAATTGATTAGCTTCAACGAGTCTTACAGCTTTTCTAGCTTTAAATACGATTAAACGATTCAAATATACAGAATAGCTCAATTAAACTACAATCTTTATCTCAAATATTGTCTCAAATACTTGAAAAATATGGTTAACTCTAGTGACTAATAATTCTAATTTCTGTAATTAAACATTACTAATAAAATGAAATTAAGATTACATAAGGAAAAGGTACATAGAGACGAGAACAAACACACCCATGCTCAGGGAGAATTGCTAAACTTCTCCTGTTTCCAAACCATTTCAAGGTACGAAGGCAAATAAATATGAAGAATTTAGTTCTTTGTTTCAAAGTGATAAGGCTAAATGTAGATTTAAACTTCATCTAATGGCAAGAAAAAAAAGTAGAAGATAATGCTGTAATATATTACGTAACATGTTTTCATAAGTCACACTTTTAAGGTCGAGAATGCAGTGTGGGGAATCGACGCCCGTTTGTATCGATGTTTCCTATCGATTTGTGACCTTAAAAGTAACTTTACAGTACAAATAAAATAAGTAGTACTAAGTAGAAATAAGTACAAATAAAAGAAAAATAACTACTAAATTGGACTGTATTAATAACAACCAAGCTGTCTCGTTTTTATACGACGAAAACCAAACAATACAAGAACAAAACCAACAATTCCTTGGGAATTAAAACTTTGCTGTTATCTGACGTTTTATTTGCAGACCTTTTAATGAAAACTGTATTAAAAATGGATCAGATGATCCATCGAAACAGTTGCAGATATACAGATTCTCCTTTTTATCTGAAAAATCTAAGAAAAGTTATGAAGGGATGCTTTGTTCTGCCAGTGGTGTGACGATAAGAAGGTGGAGATTCATAGAAGTGAAGCGATCATACTTGCATATTGTTTAGAGAAATCTATAAAGCATAGCTTCCCTGCATTTCAGAATATGCGAAATTAAAGGCGTTTTTGAAAATCACCCTAAAATAAGTATTTTCAATGGAAGACATTATTATATGGAAGAAACTAGGTCTACTGTCAGATTATCAGAATTTCAATGGTTCGACTTAGCTCCAGTTTTAGCAATTGTCTATTAAATCAATGAGGATGACTATGTTCCCTGACAAAGAATTTTATTTCAACGAGACAGAGCTCCTCGCCATTTTGCTGTTGATGTTTAATAATTTCTTATAATAATAACTATACTTTCTCTGGCAGATGGATTGGGCGACGAGTACCAACTGAATGGTGACTACGTTCACCTGATTTGACCCCTTTACATTTTTTCATGGGGGGTTACTTAAAATCGCGAGTAATTATAAAATTTAATAGGCTAAACTAAAACTTATCAAAAATAAAGTTATGTTTGCTTTATCTGTATTTTTCGCAAAACATACGCTGTCTTATAAACGATAAATAGGAAACCCTTAGGAAAAATTGAGGGAATTGTACAGACACAAATCTGAAGAAAATCATTCAACATCTTTTTAAAAGAGAAAGTTGGCGTCCTTGAGTTTTTAAATATATCGTTTAATAACAAAATATGAATATAATATCACAACGGTGCATCTTTTAATGATCTTATAGAATATTTATTTACAACAAATAATACATTTTATATCAAAGAATGGTATTTTTCCCTTTTGCTTTTACATGGGTGACGTTTAGTTTAATGGTATTCTTCCACCTAATTCACACGGATATCTACAACACACCAAGCCAACTTCTGTGGGAATCGAACCCACACCCGGATTACCTCGAGCCGGCACCCTACGTCAACCTCAAGTGATTGTAGTATAGAGAAATGTTCTCTAATATTTATGAACATATGCATTTATAAACCTAAGTCGACCTGTTTCAGTTTTCAGATAACATGCTTAATAGATAATAAGTTTATTTTATTATCTTGCCCTACCCTGTATACAGTTAAACCTTAGAGTTGCTTCATGGTATTTCTAATAATTATGTCACATTTAGAAATTAAATTAGAAGTACAAAAGGTGCGCCTTCTTAGAGTTCACACTACCCTAGATGAACGAGATGTAGTCTGGGGACGCGAACTAAAGCAAAAACAAGATACCTCATTCAAATGGAATCCTTTCGTCTTCATTTCATTAAGTTTACTACCCAATCGCGAGGAATGCGGTCTTTTATAACCTGAATAAGCTAGTGAAGCACCCCGCCCTTCCTGTAAAATAAAGGAAAAAATCAAATTAACGTTAAGGGCAACTCGGGGAGCGATTCAGGAGAGCTGCCATAAAAAAAACGGGGGCCCAACAGGGCCCTTCTCTACCTCTCCGAACACTCGTTGTTCGACCCTACTTAACGTTTTGGAACTAATATTCGTTTCGTTGGTAATTAGCTTTAGGTAGCTTAACAATTTTTAATTTACTACGGTCGTAAATGAGAAGTAATGTTTCCGCCGGAGCAAGGGGGAGATATTTATGTTAAAAAGTGACAATATAATAATAACTATAAGTTAACAAAAAACAACGAGAATAATGGGCATATGAGAATAGAGCAATTGGTCATATCAGATAGCTACAAATAGCGAGAAAATAATTTTAATTTGCAGTAATAATAAAGCGGCTTTCATAAACAAATGTCTAATACATTTACAGTACTATCAGTTGAAATATTTTTTAATGAGGATTTGGGGACCGCCAATGGGTACCAAAAATGAGGCAGGCAATGAGGGGGTGTCTTTAGAATAGATAGGGGGTGAAGGTAAGTACACGTGCTACAATGAAAACCTAATATTCCATGATTATTTTCCTGTAGATGTACACAATCAAGTCAAAATAGTTAAAGAGAAAGAAAAGGCGGTAAATAATGATTCTCCTGAATCCATCGTTGAAAACAGTCCCCCTCGAGTAAGTACCACTTTGGCGCACATTTCGGTCAATTCTGGTGATTTAAAAAACAACAAATCTTTAAAATTGAAGCCCAGCAAACAGTAAAAAATAATAACGAAGTAGAATCTCTCACTTTAATCGAAAATTAAATCCTAAAGGATCTAGAAGACATTACTAACTTCACCCAAAACTTAGACAATACTAACACGCAAACAGATGATAGCACGAAAACTAGTGGGAATGAAAATGTATTAACAATAAAGGATAATCAAGCAGACCCGTTCATATGGCTAAAAATAAAATTTACGTAGAAAAATGTAGCACAGTTATTCAAATGGTAGACAATAATTATTTAATTCCCTTTCCTTCGACAAAAACACACACACGCACACCTTCCATGTCAGAGAGTGAAAGCAGCAATGAGCAACACAACGAGTTTCAAGATGTTATCGAAAATCCTGACACATTGCCTGTACCTGAAAACAACGATTTAGACCAAAGAAACCCTTCACAAAGGACATCCTCTGAAAAGTTAATTTCAGACTTTTGGGTAAAATTCTTGGATCCGTGAAATTTATTTTTAGTTGCGCATTTTTTAAAATATACTTAATATATACATCATACATAATGATTAGTGTAGGACGTATGGCGTTATCGATATACTTGTTTAATGGCAATCCCCCTTTTTATTAAGGAACGTGAAAGAGCTCATTTTTTACATGCGTTATGGTAATTGTTGCATTAGCATCACTATTCTTCTTCTTGTTCTTGAGCCTGTCCTCGTTCACTCCTGGACATAGGCCTCTTCCATGTCATGGCAGAGTATTGGCATTACAATGCCACGCTTGCTTTGCGTGTTGGCGAGGGGTAGGATATAGTAGGAAGAAAAGAAGGGGGTGGGAGGAATTGGGTTTAGGATATGATTCTCCGGGAGATAACCCATGAGCTCACGTGGGCAGGGTCTCTAGTCCCTGTAGTAGATCTATCTTCTCCCGAAGTCGCAGAGGACTATCTACCCGCTACCCTAAATTCATGACTGAGTATAGGTTAGATAAAAATTAAGAAAAACGATGATGCAATTTCAAAATACTAAACTTAATGGCAATGATTATTCGTCTACTTGATACAAATCAACTAAACTAAATGTTCAAATTGTGCACTATTAGCTACCTGATAGTAGCCAAAACGATTAATAAATCCTTTTTAAACAATGTCAATAACTTCAAGGAGGTATACGTTGTATTTCGTGACGAATTACTTTTAAATCTTCTAAATCCTCCAACTTAGTAACGTATACTTTGTTTTTTAAGTATCTCCACAAAAAGTAACCTAGGAGTGTCAAATGTGGTGATCTGGCTGGCCACTCAATCGGCCTTCTTCTCCCTATCCGACGACTGGAGGCCATCTCATCTAAATAAGTGCAGATAGGTGTTGCATACTGGGGAGGTGCACCATTTTGTTAAAAGAAAAAGTAATTTCTCAGAAGATCAGGTTTCTCGTACATATTACCATTCATTGCACAGACAACAAATATTCAAAATAACAAATAACAATAAATTTCAAATTGGTAAAATTTTAAATTGGCGTTTCTATATTATTTTTTATGATATCGGGGATTGAATTAGTAGAGATATTTTTTAATATAAAAATTCTACAACTCTACTAAAATTACGCAGCTATCTATTAGGAAACCAATATGAAATACAAAATTGTGTACCAGGATTCTATTGATATCACAGTACGATTAATTACCGCCACATTTCATACCATGGCCATCTAGACTTATACAATAAAAGGGTTTTCAGTAGCCATTAAAAAAAAAATGACATTTTGCCATACATATTTGCAAAGACAAATTTAAAAGGAGTGAGCTCGGTTAAAAAATGCATAGAGTGTCCTTTAAAATAACAAAGTAAAAGTCACTTCTGGTGAACAGGCAGTATTTTGTGCTTGACATGTAAATTGAAATTTACGCCGGTCACGGCTCTTCGTTTTGTACTTGTACACCAAATAATCTGTCAAATTGCAGCTATCTTCGATATGCTTAATTTATCATCATTTAGCAGAAGCTGATTATTTTAAATCAGTGAATTGAAATTTTAACTATTTGTTTATTTTTATTTGCCGAATTGTATTCTACACATTCTATTCTACATGTTCTATTCAATGAACTGAAAAGTACAAAGTTGTGTCAAAAATTATAAGACGATTAATTAAGTCAAATTTGACTTAAGTCCTCGTTCACCCCGTATCCGCGAGATAAACATTTGAATACGCAAAGAAACAATGTAGCAAAAACTTTACGTATGTATGAGAGGATAAAACGTTCGTCTCATAAACGAACGAAATGTTAATGTTCGATTGATTAACTCTTATCTAAGTGCTATGGCGAAAGGCTCCCTGCTAGCCCCATTAGAGCGCCTGTAAAAATAGCAAGCAATATACTTGTAAATTACAGCTTATTACAGATAAGTGCCCGTATTAGCGATGAAAACCGACTAAAACTCTCGAGCTATTAATATCGCAGAAGCATTACGTGTAATGGCGCATATTGCCTGCAACCGAAACTGCCACAAAACCTCTTAATAACCTCCCGTAAAAACGGAATCGACTTATACACCGTCTATTACTGTAATCCAAGTTAATAAAGAAACTACTAATTTCGGTTAAGTAAGGGTTAAGTTGTGCGCCGTAAAATACTAATTGCGAATAGGGAAAAAGTTTGCAAAACCTTATTTGGAAGCAGCTAAATATTGACCTCAAAACGGCGTAATCTGTGCCTTCCTGTCGATATTGGTCTTATATACACTCCTCAACAAAATTAAAGCAATCAGCAAAAAAGAGAAGATACTTAGAAAACAACTTAGACCATCAACAATTAGTCGAACATTAGTTCTTGATTTAATGAACTTGGAAGCTACTGTAGAATCCCAGGACAAGTTCATAAGAAGTCTACAGATGCAACAGATGAGCTATATATTATGCAAGTTGTCTTCTTCATCTTTGGGTGCTTATCCGTTCCGGATGTTAGCGATCATGTTGGCTATTTGGATTTTGTTGACGGCTGCACGAAACAGTCCTGTGGTTGTTGTTGAGAACCATGTTCTTAAATTTTTGAGCCATGAGATCCGGCGTCTTCCTGGTCCTCTCTTCCCTGGAATTTTGCCTTGTAAAATGTTTTGTAACAACCCGTATCTTGAGCTATTTCTCATAATGTGGCCTAAATATTGTAGTTTTCTTTCATTCACTGTTATCATTAGTTCTGGTTGTTTGTTCATTCTACGGAGCACTTCTTCATTTGTGATATGGTCCACCCATGAAATTTTCAGTACACGTTAATATAGCCACATCTCGAAGGCCTGAATTTTCCTGCTAGAAGCCTCAGTCAGAGTCCACGATTCGACCGCATACAGGAGTACGGTGAAAACATAACATCTCATCAAACGAACTTTAGTATTCAAGTTCAGATCTCTGCTTTTGAACAATTTTTGCATTTTTATAAATGCAGCTTTGGCTTTCTCTATTCTACATTTTATTTCATCAGAATGATCCCAATGTTCGTTGATGGAGCTTCCGAGGTAGACATATGATTGGACTCTTTCAAGTGGTCTCTGGTTCACTGTTAGCTGTCCAAGTGGTGTAGGTGTTTTACTGATTATCATATACTTCGTTTTTTGTGTATTCAGTTCTAGTCCATATCTTTGGCTGACTTCTACGATGTTCTTTAGCAATTTCTGTAAACCCTCCAAGTTACTCGCGAATATGACTGTATCGTCGGCATAGCGTATGTTATTTAAAAGTTCACCGTTTACAAGAATACCTTCCACCATGTTATCTAGGGCCTCTTTAAATATTTGTTCTGAGTAAACGTTGAACAGTAAAGGGGACAGGACACATCCCTGACGCATTCCTTGCTTTATCTCTATCGAGTCTGACAATTCTCCCTCCACTCTGATCTTAGCTGTCTGGTTCCAATACAAATTAGTAATAATTTGTAGTTCTTTTTCGGGAATTCCGGTTCTCTTTAATATTTGTATGAGTTGTTCGTGTTTGACTCTATCGAACGCCTTTTGGTAATCGATGAAACAAGCATATATGTTTACATTTACGTCTCTACATCGTTGGAATAAGACTTGTACAGCGAATAATGCGTCTCTTGTCTCCAAGGCATCTCGAAAACCAAACTGTGTTTGACCTACTTGTTTTTCTAAGTCGTTGTAAATTCATCTATGTATTATTTGCAGAAACAGCTTTAAAATATGGCTCATTAGGCTAATCGTTCTGTAGTCTTAAGAAACAGGTATTCTACCAGTTTAGAGCTAACAGAACCCTAGCATAAGCTCGAAATGTAGCACTTCCTGGACGAACGGTCAGGAGAAAGCTTAATGGAGGAGGATTGGACAGTAGAACACCAACTATTGCACTTGCACCAGAGAACATAGAGCACATGTTTTGAGAAGGAATTTGTTTCGATGGTCGCAAATACTTGTATTGAAATTTACGCCTGTCCTGGCTCCTATAGGGGGGGAGATTTGGCTCCTATAGGGGGGAGATCCATGAATGTACTGAAATATCTGCCTCTATGACAAGTTGTTACTGTCGAATTAGAGAGGGAAACCTACTTCTTAAGGAAACCATTCGACCACTCGATTCGTAGCATGGCCAGACGAATGGAAGTAGTGGCAAGTACTAGAGGAGGATCTACACTCTACTGAATTCTAATTCTTACGATTTAATTTCACCTTCTAGTTTTTTCTTAACCCTCGGCCGGTCGCGTTGTTGCACTCAGTGCCACATTTTTTGCTTTCGCCGTTCTATTTTTAGCTCAGTGATGGGTTTTCCATTACAACTGAGATACTTGTTAGTCAATCTTTCCTGAAAAAAGTAGATGACGTTTTCCGGCCGACTTTTTCCCCATCGCATTGGTCGCAATTTGGTTGAGAAGCGGTTAGCATCGTAGACCGCTCGCGGGAGTTTTTGTGACTTCGAGCATTTATTCTATTTTGTGCTACCTGCGACCACCATGCTTTCTACTCTTTTTTGTTTTTTATTGCCGTAACTCTTCCCCTGCCTCAGAAAATATACCTGGAAACTTATCCTTTGGAATTATAATGTCCCAAAGTCCCAAAGTTCCAAATTATAATGTCCCAAAGATTTGGAAACACTGTGGGCCGGTAGGGAAACAATTAGTTTAGACGATGTCCCTGTAATTCTTCAAGAGCTATCAAACGAAGAACGTGATGCAATTGATAATGAGAGTGACCTAAGTGAAGATGAAAAAATTCAACTTGATGATCACTTCAGTGAGTCAGAACAGGCCGGTGATGAAACCGTCGAACATGAGATTCTTCGAATTGTTCCTTCTATGTCCGAAAGGACAAAAATGCTAAATGGGACAAGTTGTCAAATAAGAAAGATAAAACCAGATCCAAGAACATAATAAAAATTTTGTCAGGGCCAGAAAAAGATGTTCGTAATGTATCCACACCGCTCGATGCTTTTTCCATATTTTTTGACTACACGATTATTGATCAAATTGTATATTTTACGAACATGTACATCCAAACAAAGAAAACAAATTACGGGAGAGATCGTGATTGTTTCTCTCTCTAGTCTTCTCCCCATTTGTCATTTAATTTGTTGGTTACATTAATTCGAGAGATAAAAAAAATCACTAAATAATCACATTTTTTGTTGGCGTTGCACTTTGTCCAATGTGCGACCGTTTGTGTCAAGGGAAGGGATGCGACCGGCCGAGGGTTTTAACACCGTTTTCATTGCATTAGACATTATTGTTCCTATTTATTCATGTTTTTTCCTGATAATACCTTCTAATTTTAATTTGTTAAACTTAGTTAAAACCATTTAATTATAATGTCACCTATGTAGGTACTACGATTTAAATCTTCGAAATAAGAAATGTAATAATGTGCAGTTGCACAGATTAAATTTAATTAAGTTAATTTTGTCCAAGAGTTTAGTTCTGAAAAAATAAACGGAGGAAGATGTGAATGAGTACTAAAGGCATTTGGTACTCGAGATTATTTTGGTAAATTAAACTACTACTGTCTTATTTTATTCACTATATTTATTGCAATAAAACACTTCTATAGTTTCAATATTCAAAGTATCATATATAGAGCTGGCGGCTGTCAAATACTTTACCATTTTTATAAACCATTAGTAAGTAGTAGTAAGGTACATGGTTTTTTCTTTTGACGTATATTTAAAAAATCTTTATTGCAGATTCCCAAAAGGTTTAAAATGAGTTTTTCAAGATCTTCCCGTTAAAATACCACAAGTCAGATAACTCTCCACCAGTGGCGGCTCGTAATGAAATAAAACGGGTGTTCTGCACAGGGCCGATCCTAGGGTATTGGCCGCCCGCGTGCAAATTTCAAACGTATCCAAACTACTGGCGCCGTATGGGCCGCAGAAAAATTGCGCCGCAGGCGAAAATTTTGAAAATTTTCAAGATCACGCGTTTTTTTGATAGTTCAGAATTTTTATGTAAAATCGTTTATACAAAAATATAGACTTTCACAAGAAAAATTTTTGGAATTTAATATCTTTTTGAAGAACATTCATATTTGCCGTCATATTCTTTGGTTAAGAGAAAAGGCTTGTAAGGTGAATTTTCTACTAGAGGGTTATAACACTTAAAATATTTTCCGAAAGAGTTTCAGCGTCACATTTTGTAGGTTTCAGGTATGTCTAAAAACGTTCAATCGGTTCACCATCGAGAATATATCTTAAAACTACCACTGAGTTTTTGTAGATACATCAGTTGTTTCGTCTGCCATAACTGCCAAAGATGAAGGTTTGTTAATTTCTTTAATTATTTCTTCATGACATACTTTTAATATACAGTCTAAAAGATCATTTTGTATTTCTTTAGAGGTTCCTTTAATTACTGAAGCATTGTGTAGATGCTCGCTTAAAGTTACATCAAGCTCAGCAGAAAAAATTATCAAACCACGAAATATCCCCGGGTTTTGAGAGGTTTCAGCTTCGTCATGTCCTCGCAGCGCCAGTTTAAAGGCCCCACAAAACTTTATGCAGTTTATAATTTTTGACAAAACTTATCTCTTTTTTGTCACATTATCATTATGCTTTTGCACATTTATCCAACAAGCTGAATGTAGCTGCGCTTTAATATTAGTCGTTCCTAATAAAGCTAATTCCATTGTATTATGTAGATGGCTTTTGGAGTTGTCGTGCTTTTTTATTTTTTCAGTTAAGTGCACCAAATCTGTCACCCCTACCTCCGTCCATGCTTTATCACCGCCAAAAAGTAAACAAGGAAAACAAAATAACGCATTTTTTGTTGTTGCACCCACAAATCCAATTGCTCTTCGAATAAATGTCTCTATTAAATTGACGTTTATATGCTTTTCCGCGGCTAACACCTGCAGTCTCAATAACAATATCGGGCAATGGCCTACCATTGTTTTTTAAATCAATTTTTTCTTCATAAGAGTATTTAAAAAATCGCTTCACATGAACTAAATTATAAACTAAACCCATTGTCACTATCACAGTATATAAATATTAATAATTAGTACAATAAATCACTACACAAATTCACAAAACAGTATTTAAAATCTCAAATTAACACGAAATACGAAATAGGTCCGATTTACGCCCGCCTACTGTACGAGGAGTAGGAAGGAGTAAACATTCACTGATGTTGCCTTAGCTGGAAAAAATACAGCTCACTGACCGTGTAAATTCGCGCATTTACGAGCGCCAAGTGTGGATTGTCGCGGGAGTTGAGGGGGAGGACGGGTGTGCCAAGCCGTGCTGAGAACTACCTCGTGTGGCCCAGTTCAATGTACCGCGACGCGCTCGCGTAGAGACCCAGATAATTCATCTGGTCTACTACTCAATAGAGGACGGCGGCGGGCAGAATGCGACTTTAACGCAATAATTTGGTTAGCTGCACCAACTAACCAAATTATTTTATTAATAAATTTTAGTAATTATTATGTCGCGAAAATATACAAATATTTAATTTTTTTGGCAGTTCTGCAGCTCTGCAGCACCTATACACCAGCCGCCCCTGCTTTCCACTAAGGAACAGTAAATTGTTTTAGTCTTTATTTATATATATATATATATATATATATATATATATATATATATATATATATATATATATATATATATATATATATATATATTTTTTTTTTAAACATTCGAAATGTATTTAAATTTGTGTAATTTTGATAATAGTTTCTTATGACATATGATGATAACGTCTGCATCGACATCTTTTACTACTATACATAGACAAATAAGTTATCGTTTTTGTTCTTATTTTTCAGTCACAGGGTTTATTTTCAGCGAACTCAAAATCATCAGCCCGTTACAGCTTAGCATATATACGAGTCTCGCGTGATGCCACCCCCACCCCTTATATATCGAGCCCCTTCAATTTAATTCCAAGTTATAAACCGTTAAATTAAAGACTATCCCTCGGGATGACCTCCTGTACGCGGAAAGTGTATGCATGTTCCCACATGCTTACAAAACTAGAAAAAATGAATATACAGGGAATTGTAAAAAGTACTCTCGATGAGATTATAAACTTTGACCGGAGACGTAATAGATTTATACACTTAATAAAGAACAATTTTTCTTAATAAAAACGTGTGTAAACACTAATATGTGCGCAATGATATTCACTGTGTGCGAATTTTGGCTATTTTTGAGAATAATTCTCATCCTGAAAACATTTTTAGCTGCATGATGTTAATTTACATAGATGGCTAGATGAAAACTTAGCTTCAGTATATAAAATACAGAGCTTTTACAAACTTCATCATTGCTACGTTTCTCATGTACCTTCACATCCAACCATAAGTAAGATTTCGCTTTCAATTCGCTGATTTTCTGATAATTTCAGCACATTGGAAAAAGTTGCAATTTGACAAATTATTTTGTGTAAAAGTATAAAACGAACGAACAAGTGTGAAAGCACAGTTTATATCAAAATGGTTGAGGAATAAGTTCGTAGAGTTTTTATCAAAGAGTTTTATTGGAATAAAAAACGGTAATTATAACAATAAATTAATCAGTAATGTATTCGTCGTTACTGTTTACGACCTCCTCCCACATTTCGACCAATTTGTTGATCCCACTCCGCCAAAAATCGCCCGGTCTGGTATCGAAGAAGTTGGTGAGCTAGTTTTTGAGGTGCTCTTCATCATCGAAGGTAACAACCCTGATATGGTTCAACAAGGAGCGGAAAAGATGGTAATCGGTCGGTGCAAAATCCGGAGAATACGGTGGATGCTGAAAGACCTCCCATTTGAACTCTTGGAGTGCGGCTTTTACGACTTGTGCTACGTGCGGTCTGGCGTTGTCGTGAAGCAGTATGATTTGGCCTTGTCGGTCGGGTCTTTTCAATCGAAGAGCCTCATTTACGCGATGCACCTGGGCAACATAGAGTTTGTTGTTGACTGTGGCGTTCTTCTCAAACATTTTCCAATGCACCATGCCTTCCCAGTCTCACCAAACGTAGATCATGGTCTTCTTTGGGTGGAGGTCCGGCTTGACTCTCGGCTTTGGCGTATCTGATGGAGCCATCCACTCCTTTCTAAGCTTCATATTGGCGTATAGTCATCATTTCTCATCTCCTGTGACGATTCGGTACAAAAAGCGCTGTCTATGACCGCGTGTTGCTCGATGGCGGGCGAGATGTCGAGAAGCAGTTTGAAGCCGATTTTCTTTGTTGTTTTCGTTAAGCTCGTGAGGCAGCCAAGCTCCCAATTTTTCGAAATCCCATCGAGAGAAGATGGTTATGTACTGTCACGTGGCTGTAGCTCATTTTTCGGTCAATTTCCGACTTGTTTAGGAACCGTCCTCCTTAAAAAGTGCCTTGAGACGATCCTTCTCGAATTCTGAAGGTCGCCTGGCGTGTCGTCGAGGTCAATGTCGCCGTTTTTGAATTTCGCAAACCATTTCCGTGCTGTGAGACTATGACCTATGAAACCTCCGTATACGTCGCAAATGTCCCGAGCGGCTACAGCAGCTTTTTATGACCTCGATGAAAAGCGAAGAAGAGCAGGTGTCGAAAATGTTGATTTTTGTCACCTGGATATTCCATTTCTTAGCTCGAAAAATAATGAAAAATTAAATAACTCGAAAAAACGATTAGCAAGGTTTTGTAGCAGAAAGAGCTCTTTCGAATAAATATAAACATATTGCCAAACAACAATGAAAATCCTTATAAAATAAAATAAAATAAAAACTACGAACTTATTCCTCAACCTATTATTTTAAAATTCATACATAAAATCGAATATAAACATTATTAAAACTAATTTAACCATTTATTAGCTCTATAAAACATAACTATACCTTATTGAAAGTAATTTAACGTTCAGTAACTGAATAAAAAGCAAGCGGTCTAAATCTGCTATTACGACCCCTTGAAAATATCTATAGGGGTGACATTATTTTTACACGCCAATACGCTTGTATGAGGAAGCGTATCATAGAAATATCGGAACTTTGTGGTGACAACTCAAGGGGTGGTCTCTTGAAGATGTAATTTTGCCGACACAAGGGTTGCTAAATCGAATTACGGGGTTTATAAACGTTTAGAGGGCAGATCCAATTGAATTACATGCACGTATGATACCCCATCCCATATGCTCATTAATGAAGAATAAATAAGCTTAATTAATATTAATTTAAGATTTTCAATCTGTTTTAATGACAGTATTTTCCGTCGACTTTTTACTTTCCACACTCCACTATACGCGGAAAAGTAATGTAATCGTGTAAAAAAAAAGTTTTTTCTAGGGTCCATTTTTCGTTTCCCGGCCTAAAAACTAAAAGAAAAATGGTTTTAAACCATTTTGTATGTGTGTGTGTGTGTGTGTCGTTGTCGTCAGCATTTATTCTTGTTAGCACGATAACTCAACTAGTTCGTGACGGATCGATCGGGTTTTGACTGATTCTGATTGAGGACGTCTCCCAGACGACACCTATTGATTTTCAGGTGGATAGGACACATCCCACCCTGTCCATGGGTCATGAGAAAGCACGAGGGTGGACTATCTGAGAATTTTCTTTGTTAGCACGATAACTTAATTAAATCGTGTGGGATCGATCGGGTTTTGACTGATTGCGATCGAGGACGTCTCCCAAACGACACCTATTGATTTTGAGGTGGATAGGACACACCCCACCCTGTTCATGGATCATGAGAAAGCACGAGGGTGGTCTGGAGTCTACCAGACGACATCTATTGAATTTAAGGTGAATAGGACACACTCCACCCTATCCATGGGTTATGAGAAAGCATGATGGTGGACTATTTGAAAAAAGTAAAACTGTCGCATAAAACACATATTCTGCATTTATGTGTTATTTTTTATCGGCAACTCAATTTCGAGATAGAGATGTTCTACGTGCGGAAAAGTTCGTTTTAAGGTTTTAAAATTGTTTATTTTATATTAGACTTACAGCAAAGCTGCCTTCTTGCAGGCTTCTGTCACATATTCAATTTGTAAATAGTTATAGAATTAAAATAGCAGACTTTCAAAAAGTCGTTGCATCTTAACTCAGTTGGTTTTTTTGTTTTTATTTACATTTTATAAATTTACCTCGTCATATTTTCTGCGTTTCTAATCGAGAACCAAAATACGAGAGCAAATGATCATTATGGTTTTTCACATTTGAGAAATTCATGATATAGAAATGGTATAAAATATATTAAGCTCTACGTCTGATAAGTGATAACAGTGATAACTTAAAATGGTTACATTTGGACTTTAAACTAAACAATATGTGGGAAAAACTCTTACAATTAGAGTTAGTATTAAAACGATATGAACAATACAACTCCTAACATTGAAAGATGTGCTATAGATACAATATTATAATAAAAAAGGAACAAAAAAAGTGTAGTTTATATGAAAATGAAGTCACGTAAAAGATGGTATAAAAGTAATTTGTGCAATAGCATACGATACGAAATCAATATATACTTAAATAATGATATTCACAATGTTAAAAAAAATTATACATACATGAATTAAAATTGTTACAAAAAATGTAGTGTAGTTGATATTCCAGGAAAGTAATAGTAATTACCTAATGGATGCTGTAAAATAAATTATATGATAGTTTAACTCTATTTCTTACGAGTATTATCTTCTGTACATTCTAGTATATAAAAATGAAACGTTAACAAGGCATTCCCTTTATTACCACGTTTTCTAAAAATAAAACTGCCATATGTCTTGTTTCGGTTTTTCTGTATAGGCAGGTATCAGTAGCTGTCATAACATTAAATCATTATTACTGATCACGAAGATAAATAACAGATTCTGCCAAATGCTTCGTCGTGTATAGCAACAATGAAAATATACACTCTTCGAAACCTCAAATGAAATCATTAAAATCGAATTTCGAGACTTTTTCTCCCATTCCACGTCAAGATTACAAACGCTCGACTAAAACGCCATGGACCTCTGTTATTACTCGGCAATTTTTCATTGATGACACGGCGTTAGGGCAGACCACCTGCTAGTGGGATATTTTTTTTTTGGTAAAATTTATTTCGAAGGGTACCGCCACCCCGCGATCGTCATTGATATACGCGAACGGTCGAGCATAATTGTTATATAATTTAGCCTCCCTAGAGTTCTGAACAATCATAGTTATTAGACAAATGCTCGCGTTTGCATGTCGCTGCCCTTTTATTATCCTGCCACTTTATCGATTCAATTTCGTTAAAAAGCTGCCCACGTTTGTAATGAGTGCATTACTCAATGGTTTTCTAATTGATAGAATCATGCAAGATGTTTTTATTGATAGGGGAATAAGCTCTCGAAGTTTGGCACACGATGTACCATCCAGGTGTTTACTGCAATTCAATTGAAACATTTCCTATCAATCAATTCATATGGTTATTATCCATATTCAGAGTGAACTTCTCAGAGAGATAAGGGATTTCAAAGTTTGCAACTTTAATTGCTTTTAAGAGAAATAACATTGGATATCAGGAAGGAATGAGGGAATTTCTTCAAGAGAATGTATGTCCAAGTTTTTATAATTTCCAGATGAAGTTTACTTGAATGTAAAAGTAGCAGCAGGGAAGATTTATACAGGGTTTCAGGATAGTTTCTTGGCATAACGTTATGTATACCCCAGATATAAAAGGTGGTCCAACCAAAACGCACGATGTTAATTGTAAATAAAACAAAAAGTTTTCAGAGAATTATCTTAATATTTTCTATTGTGATAGAAGGATCTATGACAATTATGTGTGAAACAAAATATCGGCCAAATGCTCGCCACGGCTTCGGTGGCATACCTCTATCCGATGGTCCATATTTTCAATGACTCTGAGACATAATTGAGGTTCAATGTCGTTAATGTGCCGAATTATCTCATCCCTTAGCTCTTGAATTGTTCTTGGCTTATTGACGTACACTTTTTCTTTTAAATATCCCCAAAGAAAGAAGTCCAACGGTGTCAAATCACATGATCGTGGCGGCCAATTAACATCGCCACGACGAGAGATAACACGGCCATTGAATTTCTCGCGCAAAAATGCCATTGTTTCGTTGGCTGTGTGGCAAGTGGCACCATCCTGTTGGAACCACATATCGTCCATATCCATATCCTCAATTTCTGGCCACAAGAAGTCCGTTATCATCTCGCGATAGCGAACACCATTCACGGTAACTGCTTGGCCGACCTCATTTTCGAAGAAGTACGGCCCGATGACGCCGCCAACCCATAAACCGCACCAAACAGTCACTCTTTGTGGATGCATCGGCTTTTCAACAATCACTCGTGGATTCTCATTTGCCCAAATACGGCAATTCTGCTTGTTAACGAATCCACTGAGGTGAAAGTGTGCCTCGTCGCTGAAGATAATTTTCTTTGTAAAGTCACCATTCACTTCTGTCTGTTCAACCAACCATTCGGCGTATTGACGACGCTTGAAATGGTCAGTAGGCTTCAGCTCTTGAGTCAATTGAACCTTGTAAGCGTGTAAATTCAAATCTTTATTCAAAATTCGCATCAGTGATGTTCGTGAGATGTTCAATTGTTGGGCACGACGACGAGTCGAGGTTGACGGCTCTTCTGCTACACTATCGCGAACAACAGCAATGTTTTCCGCAGAACGAACTGAGCGAGCATGCACAGGTGTTTTCACATTTCCTACAGACCCGGTTTGCTGAAATTTGCGCACAATTCTTCCGATTGTGGACACATTTGGGCGATTATGTTGACCAAAAAAGTCACGAAGTGCACGAAATGCATTTTGATTTGAACGCCCATTTTCGTAAAAGGTTTCAATAATTTTAGCGTGCTGCTCAATTGTGTACCTCTCCATGGTTGAATTTGTCAAACACTGAAACAAAGAAATGTCAAATTAAGTTGGGCAAAAAACTTGACGTTACGGTGTGACTCACAATTAACATCGTGCATTATGGTTGGACCACCCTTTACTTCAGGTACCCCAGATACTAAGCAATTAAAAAACAAAAGCGCCCCACGAAGGAAAAAAAGGCGTAATTAACATCCTTCTGTCTCTCCCCTATGTTAATGGTACAGGTTATAGTGTAGCTGCACGAATATGCAACAATATTTCCAGGACTAGTTTTAATCTTGGGTTGATTTAATCAGTGATTAGATTATGCTATTCATTAATCTAGTCCGAATAATAACACATCCTTAACATCGATTCAATTGTTCTCAGATCTAAACAGTTCAGCGAGGTCAAAAATACAAGCCCTTAACCAATTTTAACAGGCCAGCAATTTAAAGATGGGACCTCAAGCCTGCGTGTTTTAAAATGTGAGAGGAAGTACTTTATTCTTTTTACAAAAAATAAATAACGCTGTGAAAATAACTGTAGTGTGCACTTAGTTCTAATGTTCTGCTCTAACTGGGTAAGTACTGTCAAAGTAATGCACTGGCTTAAAATTTCACTTTCCATATATCAAAAGAATCTATCGCGATTAGGGAAAGAGAAAGATTTGTGTACTATTCATTTCATCGTTATTTGCCAAATAAAAAACTCTCTTATCTTGCCGATAAACGGAACAGTCTACCTGAGCCTAGCCATAAACAAGCGACGGTATGTTTTGAGATTTTTTATTTGGCAAATAGTGATGAAATAAACTATAAAGCAATAGTCGACAGGATACGGAATATCAACGTCAACTACGCTAGCCATATATATTTGCCAGAAACTTAATAATTTTTTGATCTGATCCAGTGGCGTTCTGTCGTATGGGTCATGAGGTTTTACTGGATTCTCTTACTAGTGAACAAACGAAAACAATAACGAAGAAATTAACTGTTTAGAGTTTTATAAAAGCTACTTGAGATGAAGATAAAATTATGATTAAGGTTTTTACATTTTTATTACGTTAAGGTCATTAATTACATAATATGTCTCGTATTCTAATTATATTATGTGTAATGTAGAAGCATTTTAGTACTTTTTCGTGTAACCCCCAGAATTTTCGTTATTAAACATTTATACATTTTGTAGCTTTTGTTTGCAAAATAAAGGTAAAGTGTGGTATATTACCGTAACTAGAAAGCTCGTCTACGAGAATCTACCGGCAAAATATGCCGGCCAAGTGGTGTCTTTTGGTGGCCCTTCACGCTGAGAGTCTGAGAGAAGCGGGAAGGTCTAGTGGGGAGATATCTTTCACATGACTACTGGATTTTAGTTCGCATTCGAATTGACATGGATATTTATAGGTACTTACTACTCGTCAATAATAGGAAAAAGTGTAAGATTTCTCTATATATGTGTAGAAGAAGGAGTGAAGGCAGCTTCGGATATTTACTTAGACCAGGTTACTTACTGCGCACCTAATGGGCGGTCCGATCGAGACTTGGTCCTGTTCTTGACGAGCAGTACGTCTAGATCTTCTGAAGGTACTTTATTCCACAATCACCTCACAGAAGGTATACAAGTCCATTGGATTAATCTAGGGTAATAACATCAATCGCTTGGAGTGGCCTTGATTGCCTTGCTTGGAGTGGACTTGGTTGCCGGCTCGGAGTAATCCGGGAGTTCGATTCCTACATACGCCGATCGGGTGTGTATGTATGTTCGTGTGAAACGAGGGTTAGGTGGAAGAATAGATCTGAGATTCTGAGCTAAGCTTCACATATGTAAAAACAAAGACGAAAAAAATATTATTGCTACTTAAAAATAATTGATAACGCCATAGCCGGAATTTGATTACATCTCGGAACTCTATATACGTTATTTATACATCAAAATGTGGGTAAGATTAAATTAATTGTCTGAGGATATTGCTCAACAATGCATATTGCAAAATATCGAATTTATCTCTAACGCACTGTATATTACAGGAAAGATAAATAAGTAATCACCATAATACCCATTCTCAATGACAAATAATTAATTATGATATTAACAATACCATACACTAAATATATATCGCATTATATCATACAGCTATAAAAATTTGCAATTAAACGACTCGCTCAACATCCTGAATAGTTTCCTAACAGTGCTTTACCTAATTCAGAAAAAATTGCGCCTTCTCCGGGCCACCGAAACGGCGTAATTTAAAGCCTAATTACTTTATCTAATTACACGAATTTTATAAAAATCTACAGGATACAAAGAGACAATTTGCCTTATCGGCATGTATCTTAATTTGTTCGTGGTTAACTTACAGAACTCACAATATGTATAATGTATAATTATAAAATGTCACCGTTTTCAGATAGCGATACACATCGTGATGGCTGGATAATTACCCGGCTCTTATGGGCAGGGCCGGCTCCAGGATATATACCAAGAAATTTTAGACAAATGTTCTTCATGGCAGTAAACACTGTCATATACATTGTGGAAAACAACACTTGAAAAATTTCGCAAAATATATTTTTATCGCAAAAATACTCGAAAGGATCAAAAGGTATTTAAAATTTGTGGTCTTTTGAAATATTTTAGTTCTATGTGTGGTACAGTGGCGTACGTTGCATGGTCAAAGGGGACGAATTTATTAAACGGTAACCCCTACTTTCTGTTCAATGCAGTGAAAGAGCAGATTTTTCTGAATGCTATGAATAAAATTATAATATAAATTTTATTAAGTTGCATAAAGAAAGCTTCCAAAAAATGAAAGTAAAGTTTTAATGGTAGAAATTGATTTATATTCACATGGTCCTGTTCACATGGTCACAAATCACAATATGAAAGTCAACAGGTGTTAACTCTGGTTATCTTGTAGGCCGATCGATTGTACCCCACCCGATTCTCGACCTAGTCATCTAGAAAGTTTCTGACGCTTACTTCAAAATATGAAAGGACACCATCTTGCCGACACTGCCTCTTGCTACATAAAGAGTGATAGCAAGAATTTCCTCAAATGAATAGAGTACCAAAGCTTGATTACCTACAATTTATACGAGAACAGACCATGTTCCTGAAAATATAAATACAAGTATTTTAAATAATATACTTTCGGCAATTTTTTATTACCACTTTCAGTAAAATATTTGAAAAAATTCTAAAACAACTATTACTGTTTTATTTTAAGTGTTTATTACTTAAGAGAAGCAGTATGATTTAAAGAAAAGATCGATGAACGCTCGTTTATTCATTTCATTTAGCCATCTCTTATTTTTGCAATCGCTGAGGAATATCGGCTGAAATTCAAATTACAGTGTTTACAATAATTAGAACTTATTTCAGTTATTTCAGTTATTGCACTCAAACAGGCGCCAGCTTGTAGAAGTAGAAGGTATCTGCAGCGATAATCTAGTGGTAATAGTATGGTACATCATAAAATACTGCATTAGGACAATTTGGGTTTAAACAAACAAAAACATGTTATACATTGTTATACAAAAAAAAGTGTAAACCAACTAATTTATAAATAAAAATATATTATGGGATAAAAATAAATGTAAAAACTGCCATACTTCTGGAATTCCATAAAATAAAGCAATATTTCGTGATTAAAATAATTTAATTTGCAGAAAATTTCTCTAGGTAATTCAACATTCTAGGTAATTACAGAAAGCAACATCAACCCATATATACTCGAGAATTGTGGTAATGGACGAAGCAACCTTCACTAGCAACGGATTTTTTAATTCCCACTGCATATAACCGCACAAAAGAAACTTCTTCTACTCTAGTAGTACACTAGAGTAATTTTCAATATCGCTTTTCTGGTAATGTTTGGGCTGAAGTACTTGGTGATACTTTAAAAGGGCCTTATGTATTACCAGAGAGACTGATGGGAGACGTTTATGTAAACTTATTAAAAATATAATTGGAGGAATTATTGGAGACGTCCACTCTCTAGGCAGTCCACTATTTAAATGCTAACTCGAAGTTAGCATCAATCACAACCAGTGGATTGGAAAAAATAGGTCCCATATTTGACCGGCTTGATCACCAGACTCAAGTCCACTGCATCTTTAATTTTGACTCCACATGAAACGTTCAGTACAGTGTATGTCCAGGAAATTCCAGATGAGAATCACCTTTGACAATAAATGTTTGAGGCAGCGCAACAGATAAGACTAAATCCCGAGATTTCCAATGCGTACGGGAACAACTTTGCAATATTTTTCAAACAACTTTTAGCTTTTTGATGGGGATCTGTTCACATCATCTCGAGCCGCCCCTGCATAGCCCTGAACGGCTACACACAATTGCATTGGCATGAACGCAATGAAAATGGGAAAATGTAATTTTAATTAATGTATAGACTTTCACGATGTCATTATTATACTGTTTTGATAAAATTAATAACACGTCACATAACTACCTAATAATTTGTATTATTGTATGTGCAACTATTAAGAACCTACGCTCTATAATTTTTGTTGGATTCCGGATTAGATTAGAATCATGTCAGTGGAGTTTCATGTCGCAGCGAATGTAAAAGGGACATATAAACAAAATGCGTGTTGTAACGATAACTTTATGATATAGAGGGTGGTCAAATTTGATGTGTTCGTACAAAATCTCGACAATTGTAATATAAAATAAATCAGCTATCCTTTCTTTTTTGGGAGTAAACCTAAACAAACTAGATTTTTTGTGCTTCAATATAACCATAAAAAATTTACCATATTTCTTATATCGGAATCCGGCTGAATTATTTTAAAAACAGGAGACAAGTTTTCCACGAATCAAAAGGGTGATATAAGTTAAGATGGACGTCTTTCGTTTGATTATCAAGATAATTTTTTATATTTCCGTATTATTTATAATGCATTCAGCGGTTTATTTTTAACTTAATTTATTGATAGTTATAATACTGTATTTTATTATAGTCTTTATCAACATGAAATGCATGAATAATATCCGGCAATTTATTTTAATATAAAATTTATTCCACGACTTGCCATAAATGACTGAATTTAGCATAAAATGAATAGAGGCTTATTATTTGGTAGCACCTATTCCTACACCCAAGGGGTTATCTTAAAAACCCTGAGATACCATGCTAAGAAGCATCCGTATTGTATGTTAGATCCCTAAAGGGTATTGTGAGAGATCGAGAACATACCACATGTGTCGAGACAGATTTTTCTTAAAAAATTGTGATCAATTCAGTATTCTTGGATGTATATTATTTTAAATAATAAAGATACAAAATACATATAAGGAAAATATGTTTTCCATAAAAAACTATTTTGTTTTGAAACTATATAGCTGATGTAAATCAGCTATGCATCATTAACTCTAAGAAATTTAGTGATCAGGATTATTGATCAGAATTATTTTAATTTAATCAACTGACCTGAATCAACTGACCTTTTTGCAAGACTTTTATAGAAATTTAAGTACGAAGGTACTTTTCCTTTTTTAATGTATTGGTCAGAAGTTTAGTTCCATCTGATTTTAAAATATTTTTTACATGATCAGTCTTCTTCTTCGTGTTCTACTTTCCTAACTGTAGATTGTCATACGGGATGACTTGGGATATTTATTATTAACCATTTCACATCTTTGCTTTTGAGTGTTCTTGTTTTAATTTAATACATTGATGTTAACTGGAAATAATATTGAATCATGGCCCACTTCAGATGTTTTGAAAAATAATTTTTTCAGTTCTTTATTAGTGTATCACATTAAGAAAAACTATATATTGTTGAATATACTAATTTCACAACTGCAGAAAAGTGAATTCTAAATCATTTTGTAGCCTGTGATCGACTAGCGTATGTTTCCTAAGTCTTCACCTCGGTTGGTTCATCAAGGTTTTCGAAAAATTGTTGGGGTCATCTTTTAGTCTTATTGACAGTTGTAATTGTGAGATTGTGGGTTACGATGTGATTTGGTAGGTACATACCAAGGTGCATAGGTTATTATTCGAAGTACTTCTCCACTCCAAACCTCCTCCAGTATTTCGATATTTCATATCCTTGTTGCAGACCTCCATAGTTACATATTATAATATAAGATAAGCCTTGTAAACTAGGACTTTGCTGTTTAGCAGTAATTTTGAACGACGCTCAATTAGTCAGAAATATGTCCCAAGTTTATGTAAGTATTTTCGTTTGGAAAATGTGTGTTTTATCCAAAGCTTTTTTCGCAAGTATTTGACACTCTATTGACGTAACTGCCATCTGCTCTAACACTGTCCATCTTTCCCTGCTCTCGAGCATGATTGGGATAATGTTATCTGCAATGATATTTTTCCTTTTTTTGTCCTATATTTTGCTTCGCAGCTCTCCTTTCTCCTATCCACCTTTTGTAGCTGAACACTGTGTGGCCGGCATCGTCGACCTCTTCACAGGACCAGCACTCTCTGCTCTCGCGTTTGTCTATATCCATTAGGTAATCCACGAAACAGCCATGCCCAGTAAGGACCTGGGTTAAATAATACCCGACATCGCCATGTGCCCTTTGGCACCGTGGCCCTATGTTCGGGATTAGCATCATCGTCCATTTCCCTTAGGGCTCCACATCCCATCTCTCCTGCCAGTGTTCCCATAGGCTCTCCCTTGCTGCACCTCTGTCAGTGCATACACCTCCATACACCTCCCGTCTCTCCCTTGCTAGAAGGTCAATGGGTGGTATACAGGCTATCACCAGCGTTGCCACTGCCGATACGGTCCTGTATGCACTACAAACCCTTAGCGCTGCTCTTCTCTGGACTTTAGAAGACTCCTGCTGCTGACTGTTCGTTCTCTTCACCACAAGTTCGTACCCGTTACCCCAGACATCTCTATCTAGGTCGGCGCACAACTCGTCCCACGTTCTCATCTTCTCTGCCTTGATAGCGTTCCTCAGCTTTTTCTTTTCAGCCTTGTACGCTACCTCCGCTTTTCCCTTAATTCAGAGCTAATTACAAACTTATGATGAAGTATCTAGGTAGTATTTCTAGCAACCTAACCTAACTTTCGTAGATTTAAACGTAAACACTAAAGAACCGGCAGTGACCAACATAAAGGTTTTCGTAGATTTAAGCATAAACGTAAACTCCGACTGTCGGAGATATAGCGCGGAAGTTATATCTCCGACTTTCGCAGAGCTATTCACTGCCTTTATTTAAACTGCAGCTTTTTCATGAACCCTGAAAACTGACTGACTGACTGGTTGACTGAAAAATATACGCATCGGAGCGGTTCTCATCTTTATCGACAAATCTCTCCCGTCATTTATTGCCGGGGATACTCATCTGCGCCAGATAAGAGATAAAATAGGGTGTCGTTACTGTAACTCACTAATTGTCCCGAAATTAACCCGGAGCAAACAAATTAATCGCGGCTTTTAGGCTCCGTTAAAAAAATGTGACGGGTAAATCCCTCTTCCGGCTGCCGCCCTCCCCGTCTCCCCCAGATGGGGAGAGTAAGACGCGGGGTCAATATGGCGTAATATCGCGAGCCGTCCAGGCAGTAAACTTAATCCGGCCCAGATGGCGGCCCCACGCTCTTAAATCGTTTTAAAAGTTATTCAATATAAAAAGAACTTTGCCGCAGATTTAATAGGAATTTGTTCATCAATTCGCGGAGCTAGTGTAATATGCCGGGCTCCCCCTTTTATTGGTTCCTCGGAGATAAGATGGAGACGCCGTAATCGCCTGGAAATATCGCTGGAATATTATAAAGTTTCCGAGATGCTCGGCTCGCCTTCTTTTTGCAATGGCGGATTATTTGCGGGGTATTTAGAGGGACGTTAACTTAATGTGTTCCTGGCTAATTGCGCCCTTAAAAATGACGTGGTAACCACGAAAATATAGTAGTCGAGCAGATCTTGTCGCTCAATTTATTGCCCCATTCGTATCTTGCATGGTAAAGATGTGAAACTCATTGACATCCATCATAGAATGAAGTTACAACATGAAAATTTTATATTTGTCACTCCATCAAGAAGTGTATGAATGGAACAACCACAGCGGCGGCTCTTCTACTGGAGCAATGATCCTGCAGGCTAATATTTTAATGGAATTAAGTTCAATTTATGTAAAAATGTCCATAATATAGTTAAGTATTTAAAATAAACGGAAGAATATTTACAAACCATTTAACAATACTCGTAATTTACGTTTTGTGTTATCAGAACGTTAATAATACCAGACTATACTGTCTGAAATGTGGTGTAAAATTTTACACCAATTTCACACCAAACGAGGTACGTATAGGGACAGTTTGGTGTGAACTGAAACCGTAATCGCACTTTGGTGTAAACTTCATTTCAATTTCAATGTTACATCCTTTACTGTTTATTTTGTACAATGAAGGAAAATAAAACGCCTTTGAAATAGAATACACTTTATTATATTTTTCTTTTTAATATACTAAGTTTATTTCTCAGTGAATTAGTCAAAATTTAATGTATTTTCGGACATTTAATATCTATTAATTTTAATAAACTTGGCCATGACAACGACTATGTTTGCGTCTTAGGATTGAAATCATTTTGGACATAAATTGATATTAAGAAATCATAAATATAAACATTATTTCAGGTTTTAACAATTGTTCTTATTGATATTTAGTTTTCATTGAAAATAAAAAAATTGGTAATATCCTTGGTAAAATGTATCTAAATATTATTAAATAATAAGCAGACAATAAATTAGAAATGACTAATACAAAATATGCATTTATATTATTGTTGTTTACCTCATCGTCACAAAACAAAAGTAGGTTAGATATATATACATAATATCTATTCGGTGAAATCATCCAGCGACTCATAGAATTCAACACATTATTCAATCATCTTGGCAAAACATTTTAAATTATGTAGTGTTTCTAATCACGAAACCAAGGATATTATGTGCATTAAAAGCCACTTGATTGACATGCCCGCAGAACGATAGTTTATTATCAAAGTACACACCAAGATCCTTAATATTTTCGGAACGTATTAAAACTGTACCACCAAGACAGTCAAATATTAGTGATTGCTTCTTTAAGAAATAGGAGCAAACTTTTTCTATGTTTATTGATAATTTATTCTCTGAATAGGATGGCACAACAAGGTCGATGCGTTTTTGCAACATTAATTGATCATCTAAGTAGGTTATATTTAAAAATTATTTTAAGTCTTCGGCAAAAAGACGAGATGTGACATGACATATGTAAGCATTAGAGACAAACCGTTAATAAATAAGATACAGAATAACGGTTCTATATTTGAACCTTGAGGTACTCCAGAAGACTCTAAAAAGTTCTCGGATTTAAAGTCATTATATGAGACAAATAATGTACGTCTGCATACGTATGATTTTACCAAGTGAAGAACATTACTGCTGAGTATGAGTTTTTAAAAACTCCCAATTACTATGTAGTAAAGCATGGCATAATCCAGGAAAATTGGCTTCGCTAAAATTATATGTTTTATTGTCAGAATCGGGGGGAAAGTTACAGGGTTCAGATGTACTAACCTCAATAATTACTAATAGGGAGGGGTGGTAACTATCTTCTTCAAACTATGGGATGAGAATCTCTTTGAACAACACATTTAAAGTGAGAAAGCCTTCAACTGAAAGTGTTGATGAACTGAAGCGTTGAATTGTAGCTGCCTGGGGCGAAATTTTGCAGCTTTAAAGAATTAAATAAAGAGTATGAACATTCGCTTATTAAATGTAATAAAAATAAGGGTAAATGGACCAAGCATTAGTCCAAGTAAAATATAAAAACACCAGTGAGTTCACAATTTTTCACAAACAACAGACCCGTTTTCTCATAAATCTCTGTTATTCATCAATACATGAGATCCTAAAAATTCGCAATATAAAACACTGATTTCATGAAATATACCGCTCCAATATATCCCTAAAATTATTTTCAGTTTCGAGATTTATTCATGATGTAGTCCAAATTGAGGGTGAGCATATGTTTCTTCACAGCACTGTATATAATGATAATAATATATACAGGGCTCTATCGTGTATCGATGATACCAAATGGCTTAGATTACATGTTGTACCGATGGAAGAGACATTACTATCGAGTACATGAAATGAACTATAGATGAGTTTCGTAAATTCAAATACCACGAAAACATTGAATTATGGGATGTTTACAAAAAATGAGCTGCATTTTAAAAATAATACGTTGTATACAGAATAAAGGGTCTTTCAATAAGGACGCTCGATTTTTAAACGTAAATAAAACAAGTCGTGTATGAAATACCCACTAAATTTTTTTTATGTGAAAGAACATTGTATGGCATCAAGTACGCCATATAACGTCGTTCAAATATCCGCCTCGGCTTTGCTTGATGGCACGTACTCGGGAGATCCAATTTTCGATGACTTTGTCGCATAAATCTGGTTGAATTTACTGGATGGCGTTTGTTATGTTGACTTTGACGGCATCAATTGTTTGCGGTTGTAACCTTCCATGATGATTTGCCATACACTACTGAACAATTCACAATAAATTTGACAGATATTGCTTTAACAATATGGCCGAGTATTGAGAGTCTCTATTGAAAGACCCTGTACATCTCTTGCTTGTACCTAATTATGAGAGAATACCATGTCGCGGGAATAAAGAAATATATTGCCGTAATATCACGCTTGGGAAGGATACGGCAGATGCGTTTTACTATATAAAAAGAAACATAACCTATGAAATTAACATTTCATTTTCAGTTTAGAAACGCATCGAGGTCACTGCATTATAATTATCATTAGCATTTATACAAAAGCGAAGAGGACAAATTATAGTCTGGCAACGCTAAACACAAGAGGCTCCCGATAATTTTATTACCATTCTGAATACATAATATTTATCATTACGTTGGAAATTAAGTAATGGCCGGATAATGAGTATTATACAGAAGCTGCGTCCCAAGGCTGCGACTTAACTGGAACAAATTCGCCGAGTTGAAACGCACAAGTCAGAAATTGTAGCGTGTGTTATTTTAAAAACGCGAATTTACCTTGTCTGCGCAAATTCAGTGAAAATTATTAACGCTCGATTTATATAATTACCTTATATTATAATATAAATTATTACAGACGGTTTCCCGTTGCCCAGACGGACGAGTTTATGTATTTTGCATTATCTTGCAATTTTTTTTTAAATCGAGCTGGAATTGAAGGCTATTATTCACTCCGACAGCACTATCTGTTTCCTGAAATTAAATATAATACCATGTTTCAACGGCGACTTCGTACTAAAAGAGAACCATTGTTACAGGACTGAATTCAATTATAAATCTGGAATCTCGTATACACTGTTGAAAATCTGCCGTGGTAAAACTAGATTACTTTTAATGGTGTAAAATTTCACTATTTCTTATATAAAACAACCCCAGTGTAATTGGCAAACTTTAACACCACTATAATCGTAAACTTTCATGCATTTGAGGTATAAAACTAATATAAATACACCACAGGAATTTTTCTACGTTCTCACGAATATACAGGGTCCGTCAGGGAGGTATGATGCTTTTGACGCGACATTTCAGCGCGCTTGCGTGGAGCGAATGGTTTCAGGATGGTTGATATCTATTCGTTGCGGGATGCTATTTCAGTACCCATGGGGTTATGGTGTGTGGCACCATCGTGTGTTTATTTACAACACTTTTATTGAAACTGGTCGCTCTGTGGTGCTAACACAGCGACGATTTCGAAACCATTTTAATGTTGGTCGGCATTGTCGCGCCAAAACGGGATAACGTTATGAAGTGGGTGAACCAATTTCAAACAACAGGATCCTTGAGACTTGGGACTGCACGGGGAGGAGATCGACCTGTACGAACCCCAGGAAACATTGAAAGGGTGTGACAAGCCGTGCAAAGCAGCCCTCGTCGTTCAGCGATACTCCACGCTCGCACTCTTGCAATATCAGACAGTTCAGTTCGCAGAATTTTACACTTGGATCTTCAATTTCATCCATATAAAATTATGGTAGTCCAAAAATTGCAGCAAAATGGCTTTGTGAGACGACATAGGTTCGCAGAAATGATGTTGGAATTGTTGGCCGACGACATCGTTTTGTTCATGAGTGACGAGGCCCATTTTCATTGATCGGGGATGGTAAACAAACAGAATTTTCGATACTGTCCATCCGAAAACCCGTAAGAACTGCATGAAGAACCTCTGCACTCCGACAAAGTAACTGTTTGGTGTGGCGTATCTCGAACTTGCATTATTGGGCCGTATTTTTTTGAGAAAATGGACGAACAGCATCTGTCAACACAGATCGCTATCTCGCCACGTTGCGTGATTATTTCCTGCCAAGACTAAGAAGACGACGTATTAACCACAACACAGTTTAGTTCCAGCAAGATGGGGCGACTTGTCATACGCCAAGGAGAACAATGCGCTTTTTAAGGGAACGTTTCCCTGAGCAACTTATTTCGTTGCGTGGGGATGTGGAATGGCCTCATCGGTCACCAGACCTGTCACCTTGTGACTACTTTTTATGGGGCTATTTAAAATCTAAAGTTTGCATAGACAAACCGTGAACTCTTGAAACTCTTTTCTAAACCATAACGCGCGAAATTGAAAGGATTCCTCGTGCCATGCTCGAAATGAGTATATGGACGATTTTGCTATCCGTCTACAAGTACCTATGCATCGACAAAAATGCACGCCACCTAACTGATGTGCTTTTTCGCAGCTGACTTATATTATGTATTCTTTAATGGCAATACACTATTAACGTATAAAAACAATAAATTTTAAAATTCGTTCAAAAATAAGCTTGTCATTCTCTTCAAAAACACTATACCTGACTGACCCTGTATAAATATATTCTAGACTACCACTTGCACATATTCATATATATACATCAATATTTTATTGGTGAAAAATATAATAAAGTGTGTTACATTTTAAGGCGTTTCATTTTCATTTATTGCATAATATGGACAGTAAAAGGTGTAAAATTTAAATAAAGCTCACACCAAAATGTGGAGAAGTTTACATTAGATGTTGTGTTGATTTTACTCCATTACTGGTATGAAAATTCACACTGGTGACCACTTTGGGAAAATTATTTTCAAAACTTGGGAAAAGGACAAGCCGTTCGGTACGGAACATTTTTTCCCGCCAGCAATACAAATCCCTGTTAGAGTCCTATGTCCTTGTGTCAGTGCTGCGTTCGTTTTCCCCACGACTTTGCCAGGACCGGGTAGCAGCGCAGCACTGACACAAGGGCATAGGATTCGGACAGGGATTTAATTTTTTTTTAATTTTCTGGAGGGAAAAGGGCAAGCCGTTCGTATGAAACAAATTTACTAAAAATTAGTTGAAATCATTTAAATATAACATCACGTCGGTACCTACTATCATTTAAATTTTCGAATAAATAAGAGTAATAATGTGAAGTTTCACTCATGTGTTAAATTTGTCCAGGAATTTATGAACATTAAACGAATTCAACTTTGTTATCTGCATTTGAACCTCAACCATCTGTGCACTTTGTGGAGTAGCATCGTACGCGCCATTCATATCAATTAAACTATTTTAGGAACGCTGGCAGCAACCGTAATAATTAGTGAAGTTTTCATATGTAATAAAGACATTAATATTTCTTTCTAAACAAATATAAAAACATCAAAAGGAAACATTTGTCAATGCGCTAATTATAAATCATCAAAGTGTAGTGGGATAGTGAGGCTTTTTGAAACGTGCTAATAAAATCTATCGTTAAATATATTTTGTTTATACGCATTATAAACATGTTTCAAATTAATGTTTTTGTTTACAGGAACTCCCCTTATTAGATTGTTGCTGGCAGACGTATAGTTACGTTAGGTGTTTTGCGTCAAACATTTTTTACAATCGTCTACAGTTCCTTTGTCAGTCTTTTTTAGATAATATTTATATTAGTACATTGTACTTAATTTATTACGGAGAAAGTGGAGGTATAATCTGCGAGAAGAACCAAAAACTGTACTACCAATGCAAACCGTATATATTCACACTGATTGAAGCTGGCGCGGCGTCACACAGAAAATGCACTAAAGTTATTAAAATTGTTTTATAGGGTCTTTCAATAAGGACGCATGATTTTTAAACGTAAATAAAACAAGTTGTGTGTGAGATATCTACTCAGTTTTTGTTTTTTTATTCGAAGGAATATTTTATGGCATTAGGTATGAAATATATCGTCGTTCAAATGTCCACCGCGGCTTTGCCTGGTGGCACGTGTTCGGGAGTTCCAATTTTCGGTGATTTGGCCTAATATATTTGAACGAATTTGCTGCATGGCGTTCGTTATGTTGACTTTGAAGGCCTCAATAGACCTACAATTTAACATAACCCCCAAAAAAGAAGACTAAAGGCGTTAAGACGCACGATTTCGGCAGCCAGTTAATGTCGCAGCCGCGCGAGATAAGCATGTCCTCAAGTCGCTCATGCAGAATGTCCATCGTAGCAGGTACTGTGTGGCACATAGCACCATCCTGTTGGAACCACATGTCGTCGGTATCCATATCATCCAGTTTAGACCACAAGAAGTTGCTTATCATCGATCTGTAGCGCTCGCCATTGACGGTTATGGCAATACCAGTTTAGTTTTAGAGAAAGTACGGACCGATGATTCCGACAGATTAAAATTCGAACCAAACAGTGACGTTCTCGGGATGCATTTGGTGCTGGTGTATCTTGTGTGGATTGGTATTGTCCCAAATCCGATAATTTGGTTTTGTCACATATCCATTTATCCAAAAATGGGCCTCGTCGCTAATGATAATTTTTTTTTTGGCGAAATTTGGGTCAAGTTCCAACTGTTCCAGAGCTCAATCAGCGAACATACGGCGTTGTCTATGGTTGTTTGCCTTAAGTTCTTGGGTCATTTGGATTTTATACGAGTGCAGACCAAGTCTCGACGCAAAATTTGCCAAGTTGAAGTCGCAGAAAGGGCAAGTTCTTGTGAACTACGAGAAATTGACTGCCTCGGGTTCTCTCGTACACTCTCCCGCACAGCAGCGGTGTTTTCAGCAGACCTTGCGTTTCCAAACCAGTTGACTTGGATTTGGTCACCAAACGTCGAATAGTCGACTGAGCGGGGTGGTTGTGGCGAGGATAAATATCACGTAATTCGTGGAACGTGTCTCTAACGGAGCACTGACTTTGAAAATAAAATATGATGATTTGCACACACTATTGAATTTCATGACCTTCCATGGTGATTTGCCATACATTACTGAACAATTCACAGTAAATTTGATAGATGTTGTTTTGATAACATGGCCGCTATATTCTAACAAATTTCGAGCGTTCTTATTGAAAGACCCTATATATACTAAGAGTTCCTGCTTTAAATCATCAACATTTCACCTAAAATAGACACATTAAGGAGTTCGTGATGTTAGAAGTGCCTAGGATTGCTAGGTCTAGGTTTTTATTTTAGAAATACCTTGTATAATTCTATAGTTTTTTAAATTGAAATGCCTAAGTGAAAATCATAATCATTCGTCATCAGAAATAGTTAAAGTTTCTGTTCTACTTTCTTTTTCGAACCATTTTCAGACTCATCAACACGAAACGAAATATAGGCGGTGGACCACATTCGAGGGTTGCCATTGCTTCAGCTTATTATTAAAACATAAGCGAGAGGTCAAGCCGGGAAATTAGTTTTCATAGACAGAGGGCTATAGAGTCTGTGTGAGTGCTTCAATCTGTACTCCAAGGACGAAAATGTTGAGACATTTTTATGTTAAATGGAATACACTGTTTGTTAATACTTAGCAGATAAAGCTAAGACTTTAGATGGACTAGTGGTTTGTACATATATATACATATATATATTTATATATATATATATATATATATATATATATATATATATATATATATATATATATATATATACAGTGCTATTCAAAAGTCCCCTCCCCCCCTCTTATCTTTTTAACGATTATACATAAACTAGTGAAATTTGGTAACTGAATATTAAGGGTTCTAAACTTCCCTACTAGTGATGATAGATGACGTATGCGTCAAAGATGACGTCACAAGGTCATTGTGACCAATAATTTTAAATGGAACCCTATGGCAAGCGACACCTCTTTTAAAAGGTATCGAAAAAACGTATTCAATGATACTAATATTGTTTGTATTTATGGTAGTTTTGATGGATTAAATCAGTAATCAGTAAACTTGGATAATAATTTTAATTACAGATTCAAGAATGAGTACCTACTTATAGTAATTGTTCGAAGTGAGCTCCATCTACTTCCTGACAGTAAAACATCCTATTGCGAAACTCTTCTCGTACTTTTTCAAATGTGTCTGCGGAAATAGCCCTACATTCTGTAACAATACGTTGTTTTAAAACATCAATTTTGCCAGGCTGAGTGGCGTAAACCTTCGATTTAAGATACCCCCACAGAAAAAAATCTAAAGGTGTGAGGTCCGGTGATCGACGCGGCCATTCCATTGAACCTCGTCATCCAATCCATCTACCAGGATATTCTTCATCCAAATACCGTCTTACTGCACCGTAATAGTGTGGAGGAGCACCATCCTGTTGGAATGTTATTTCCAAAATGTCGAATTCATCTTGATTATCTTCCAAAATTTCAAGGATTAACGGTTCTATTGCATTTTGCAACATCTGCAGATACACCTCACCGGTTAAGTTGGTATTTAAAAAAACAGGCCCAACGATGTGGTTTCCCAGTATACCTGCCCAAACATTGACCTTCTCGGGATACTGAGTATGTGTTTCACGCACGAAACATGTGAGGATTTGCGTCACTCCAATATCTCACGTTTTGTGTATTTACATTTCCATTTAGATAGAAACTACTTTCGTCACTAAAACAAATTGTTTTGACATAGTCTGGCTGTTGGTTAATTTTAATCTCCATATTTTCACAAAATTGCAGTCTTCGGTCTGGATCGTCGTCTGAGAGTTGATGAACCATTTTTAATTTATATGGGTGAAATTTGTTTTTTTTTCAACACTGTGCACTGTACTTTGACTGACTTCACAGGTTGATGCAACTTGAGTTGTTGAAGAAGTAGGATTTACTATTACTTCTGCCAGTATATCAATTTTCTTTTCATCAGAAATTTGTGGTCTGCCAGATCGTTTTGCATCATTAATACTACCCGTTGTTTTAAACTTACGAAGAAGCTCTCTCAAATAAGTCCTCGAAACTGGTAATCGGGAAACCTTTCATTAAAAATGCGTTCTGCTGCATGAATATTTTCTCCAGTTTCACCAAGTATTAGGATCGCTGCTACTTTATCACCTAAAACACGTACCATTTCTCTTCTTGAAGCACTTAAACGTTCAGCTCACAACAGTTCAACAAATTATTGAATGTACAAATATTTTAAAATTACCACAAGGTACTAAAACAGTTAAACCTTCGATCAACAATACACAAATTATTAAATGTATAAAAACTTTGACAGCTAAAAAAACATCAAATTGGGGAGACTTGCAAAAACGTCAGATTATTTACTATCCAACTATCCAGTGGCGGAGCTTGAATTTTAAATTTTATTATTAACTGATTTAATTCATCACAGCTTTGCGGTTTTTGAAAGCCAGTTGTCAAAACTGCCGTAAACAGACACAATATTAGTATCATTGAATAGGTTTTTTCGATACCTTTTAAAAGAGGTATCGCTTGCCACAGGGTTCCATTTAAAATTATTGGTCACAATGACCTTGTGACGTCATCGTTGACGCATACGTCATCTATCATCACTAGTAGGGAAGTTTACAACCCTTAATATTCAGTTACCAAATTTCACTAGTTTATGTATAATCGTTCCACAGATAAGAGGGGGGGAGGGGACTTTTGAATAGCACTGTATATATATATATATATATATATATATATATATATATATATATATATATATATATATATATATATATATATATATATACAGTGCTATATATAAATTAAACTCCTCCCTCAAAAGATTTAGCGTGCGAAGAGAAGGTTATACATAGCGACGAGGACAAACACATGTTCAGGGAGAAGTGGCCAAACCCATTCATCTATTATATCCGCTAATGCCAATATTCTCCCCTTTAAGCATCATTAAGAAACTAGGAGCATTGTATCAATTTCCAACAACGTATTCTGCCTGAAGTTGCGGAATATGCGGGCACTCGAACGGAATAATGGAATAACCGTAGAAGGCCTTGAAAACAAATAAGTTCGTGGTGTCACATCCAGGCCGTATCGGAGGGTATCGGAGATGTCATCCACCTACAATATACAACCTGTGGCTGTTTCCCGGTGGGCGGATTTTCTCGGCAAATGAGCAGTTGCATAGAAATTGAGTTCGTGAGACAAAACAATAATTGAAACCACACCTGAGCGCGGCGCGAAGATTACAGCTCCCATTTCTGCATCAATTAGTCGGCCCTGTCATTAGGCGCTGCCGGTGAAAACGGCGTCACCTCAGGCACGTCCTTATAGACACCTCGCACAGTGCCGCCGACTGAGGGAAGAATCTGGGGTCTGCTAGTAGGGAAAATTGGCATCACGTTAAATAACATTTTCAAGATTACGATTCGGGTACAAATAATTAATAATAATATTTTTGTTTTTATCAAAATGTTTTGTATACAATACAAAAAGAAACAAAAAGATAATAAAGTCTACATGCACTACTTTAATTTAATTAAATAAACAGTCAAATCCACAGTGATTGTATATATTTGCCTCCTACAGATTTTCTATGTGCGGTTCATATGTTTTGAGATGTCTACTAATATTTTCAAGTTATGCAGTTGGTGACAATGATTTCGATTGAAATATAAAATAATGCATTTAACTGAAATAATAAAGTTAAAAGTGCCTCAAATGTAGTAAACTATTTATATAATATAATTTTTTAGTGATAAATCAATACAAATAAATAAAAATGTAATGCTCTTAAATCGAGTGATTGTGGAGGTCATGAAGCTTAAGAGTTTCTATTTAATTTCTTTTGCAATTTATCGTTGTCGTTAGTTGTTGGTAAGTTTGATTCGTGGTGTTCATTCACATATCTTAGTGATTCACATTTCATTATTTTGTGGAATTTATTTATTAGATATATTTAGTAGATATAGTCTAAATGCTCCAGGAAGCTTATGGGAAAAAATCTTTAAACCAGGACGAGTGGTTTGTCTGGTTGAGAAGTGGTCAAATGTCATTTGAAGATGAATCTCGTTTGGGTCGCTCCACAACATTCAGAACAGATGAAAATGTTCGCGATGCCATCATGTTTGATCATTGTAGAACAATCGACGAATTGAATCATATAATCTGGAATTTCCTGGAATTTATGCCAAAGAATCACAACTGAAGATTTGAATATGAGACGCGTCGGGGCAAAGTTCGTTCCATGTCTGCTTTCCGATGACCAAATAGAGAGAGAATTGTCTGAGAGTGTGCAGGAATTGAAAGAACAAGCACAAACTGACCTTGATTATTTATTGATAACAGGAAATGAATCTTAGTGACACGTCTATGATCCCGAAACAAAACAGTTGTCCAGCCAGTGGAAGACACCTTCATGGCCCAGGTTAAGAAAAGAACGGCAAGTGAAATCAAATGTGTCCATCAAAAAAGTCCATGATAAATGTTGTTTCGACACCAAAGAAGTCGTTCACGTTGAATTTGTTCAACAACCATAGTGAACCAAAATTATTATCTGGAAATGATAAAGCGCTTGCGTGAGGCAGTCAGAATAAAACAACTTGAATTGCAGAGATCGGGGGACTGGTTTCTTCATCATGACGACGCGTCTGCCTACATAGCGTCGAAAATCAACTATTATTTGAAAAAAAAAATGGTATTATAACGCCTTACTCGCCCGATCTAGTCCCCTACGACTTTTTTATTACTAAGAATGAAAAAACCTAAAAAAGGAACCTAAAAGGGATATCGCTTTCAGGGCGTAGAAGAGGTTAAGAAAAATCGCTGGAGACACTTAGCAACATTAGGGCAGAACAACATATAAAATGCTGCGAACAGTGGAAAAACCACTGGAGTAAGTGTAAATCATCTAATGGACAATATTTTGAAGGAGATTCATGTTTCAAGATGTTATTTTAAATAAATAAATAAATAAATAAATAAATAAATAAATAAACAATTCTCGTTCTTTGGGTACGACCTCGTAAATAATTAATGAATTATGTACAATATTTTACACAATCGAATTGAAGTTTTCAGAAAAGAGGCATTTCTACTAAAATTTACAAAGCTTGACGAGGGAACCTCCTAACGAGGCTAAATCCAATACTGACGTCGAAGTAATAAGTAGACAATAACTAGGAAATGATTCTTGGCAACAAAATTCTTAGATGCACATTTGGCAGACAATAATATTGAGATAACTGCGTAATCATATGTATATATCATGTAGTTATAAAGAAAACATTAAACGTGCCACATAAATTCAAAGTTCAAGCTGTTTGCACATTTGGAAGAATCCAACAACACCCTCAAATACTTCCAGCGTCAGACCTGGGGCTCGAACCCAGGCCACCCCTGACAATAATTAATTGTGAGCGACGAAAAACTGCAAATTATACAACATAGATCGCTATCTCATAAAAGCGCATCCCAAATTCGCACACCTCGACACAAAATTTTGGTCTACCGCGCCAGTGACCTCACACGCCATCCGATGATGCCTTCGGGCCATCGAGCCTCGCTCTCAATAAGCCAAATGTCGACCGATAGATTTGCGGTTTTCTTCAATAAAATCAGCACGACATATTACAGGAGTGACCACACAGGCCGTATGCCACTGCTATTAATAAATAAACTGAGGTTCGTGCCGAAAATAACACACAATGACACCTATTTGAAAACAGCAAAATAGGAGGTAAAAAATTAATTACAGGTAATAGTGAGGCCCAGGAAGATTTCGGGGTAATTTTCTTATTATATTGTTTGTAATGTGGCTGGGTTCGTGGAGTGTTCGGGCGGTCCCGGTCAGCAATTTGGGCGATAAGAAATACAAAGGAAGGGGAGGGCATTACTAATATTTAATTAAGTGTAATCTTGAAAATTTTAGGAATTCTTGTTTTATTTTGTTTCGGGTTCTCGGTTATTTATGCTACAAAACGAAGAGTTCACTACGTTCTTTCTAGTTTCTGATGGTTGGGTACTAACAAGTAAATAACTGATTACTGGCTGACTCGGTAGATGACATATCAGATATAGATAGTTTTTCAATTTAATTATAACACAGGCCTACAAATTTTGTCATTTTGAAAGTTGATTTCGGTTTGATAAGTGAGTATAAGTGAGTTATATACACTGATTTCATATTTACGTAAGGTTTTTGATCAATTGAATAATCAGAATAATAGAAACTAAAGGAAAAATTATATTTTAATAAACCTTATATTTAACAAACATTAAAAAACATAGTAAAAAGCAACAACACAAATAGTTTTGAGTCTCTAATTTCTTTTTTTTTAAATCTTCCTTTTTAACAAAATACTTTGTTTTGTAGTTTTTCTTGTGTAAACATCCGTTGGATGCTCTCTTTTTAGCATTTAGTAGTTATCTGCTATCATCGCCACATCCCATCGACCCTGGTACCTCCTTTCATCTCCTTCATATCTTGATATAACCTTTTACCTCGTTCCTCACTAATAGCACCAAGAGTTTCTGAAAAGTAGTTCAGATGACGTATTGACGTGCAGAAAATAAATTTTTATGCTCATAATACAACCAAGTTGCTTAAACTTATCCAGCATTTTGTTGGCAACTTCCTCATACTACGAATGTTTATATTTTCCTAAAAAAAGTTGTGTTATATTTTTAAAGCATATTCAAGATTCCTTTTCAATTTCTGGCATTGTTTCTTCAAACTGATGCATTCATTTTCTTATTTGTGCAAAGCATTTTTACGAAAATTTACCAAATTTACGAAAATCGTAGGACCCTTCTTTAATTTTGCTTCAGAAAGAACTGGAAATTTTCCACATAAGTGCTTAGAACAATTCCTATTTTTATCTATAGCTTTTACATATCGTTTCATTAATCCTAATTCAATATGAAGTGGGGGCAAAATAATTTTTTGCGGATCAACCAAATTTGCATAAAAAACGTTTTTTGAACCAGGTATTAAGCTTATAACAAAATACATTTGGAATATTTTTACAACTTCTAGGCATTTTTAAACCAAAATAAAAACAAACAACGCGATGTCACAAATAAACGTACACACATTAAAAACGTACTACAGCGACTATGTAAATACCCGAATAGTATAAAACCGACATATCCCCACCGGCCAACTCTGTGTCGGTAAATCCCCCACGCTTGTGTGTACGTTTCAAATTGGTTAAACACAGGGGCGTCGGAAAGATTGAGGCAAAGTATAATTTTATAGAACCTCTGTTTTAAAATCTGCAAATCATTGTACAATGTACATTTAAAAAGACTGCTGCGTGATGGAGACAAAAAATCAATGTTTCTGTAGTTTATGGTATGTGACTAAATAAACGCGTTTCTTATCGAAAATGGTTTGTTTTCTCAGTGTATGTAAACCGTCAAACTGGTACAACCACAAAAATTCTTTTAAGTATTTGGAGATCGTAACGATACGTAGAAAAGCATTTGGTTGATTTCACAGAACAGATGTTACAAAAGCATTACTCGACCATCCACCGAATCCCGCAATCAATCTAAGTACATCGAAGCGTGTGGCGTTCTGACACCATACTCCCGATCCTCGATCTATTGTTTTTTTCCAAAACCCCATCATCAATCACGCAAGTGAACACGAGTTAAGTTAATCATCGGCGCTGCGGTGGAAAATTCGAAAGTTGATTTTTTACGTACGCCACGCTGTGTGGCCCTAGGTCGCCACTTTATGGGCATCAATAAAACTAATAGGGCATCATTTCTTTGGCAGACGAAATCGTCTTAATTTGGTCTATTACTGCGATGTATGCGTGGCTGGATTAAATGGGAATTCGTGGAATGCACCGTACCAGTTCGAGACTAAAATAATGTTTATCGATTGACAAATCAGTTAGTAGCAATTTAGAAAATTATTTTCTGTTTACATAGGGTGTCTCAGTTGAAACTATAGGATTTGAATTACGCGCCATTTGTGTTCTGTTAAAAATATGGCATTATATTTAACGTCTGTCTTCTACAAACCATACGACGTCAACATGCCTTAACAGCTTCATTTTCAAAGAAGCATGGTCCAATTACTCCACCACTCCAAAATGCGCTCCAAATGGTGCATATCTGTCTATCTGTGGATGCATTGCTTTTTCACGAACCTCATGTGCATTTCCAGTACTCCAAATTCGACAATTTTGTTTGCTGACGAATCCAAGGTGAAAATGTACTTCATCGTTGAACAAAATTTTGTTGCAAAAATCAGCATCACCTTCTTTCTTTCCTAACTCCCAACTAACAAATGTTGTAAATGATCTTTAATTGTTGTGTCAACTGAATTTTGAACACTGACACATGCAGATCTTTCATTAAAATCCGTTGCGTGGTGACGTTTGACAGATTCAATTGTTGTGCATACGTCGAATTGACATGTTTGGGTACTCCCGTTCACTTTCCCTCACTGCAGCAATATTCTCATCTGACCGACCACAATGAGACCGTACTGGTAGGCTCTTCAATTTGTCCTAATTTTATGTGAATTTTTCTTAATTCTGTAAACGACTGTACTGTAAATGATCTCTCACTTTCATAAAATAATTGTACACAAACTATTGGTTGTCGAACTATTAATCGCGACATGTTGACGTCGTATGGTGTGTAGATGATAGTCGTTAAACATTGACGCCCTATCTTTGACAGAACACAAATGGCGCGCAATTCAAATTATTTTGTTTCAATTATAGAAACATAATGTGTGTACATATGTGGTATTAATGACAATGTATAAACCATTATTTTTACAACAAACATTATAGTTACCAAAAAAATACATTTAGCTTCTTCTTCTTAGCTCTGTCGGATTCCAAAAGGAAGGGGTTAGGCTTCGATGGAAGGGAATGGTTACATTTGAGAGTAGAACAGATATTACAAGCACTCAAATTTAAATACACATCTTATGATTCGCGAAACAATAGACTTACACGGAATAAATTTCTCGACGTTTGAAAATGAGAATAAAGTATATAGAGACGGAATCGTGGAAAAAAGTACGAATACGTTTGGGAATATACTTTTACAAACAGCTAAGGCTGCATGTGGTAGCTACAAAAAAACTAATACAAAACAAGAAACGAAGTAGCGTACTGAAGACATTAAATTAGAATTTAAAGTCCGAAGAGAGCTTGGAAAGAATATTTAGACAAAAAATGAGATATATTGAGTGTACGGGGTGTAGAGAAAGAGAATAATATACAGTGCAAATTGAAAGCCTTTAAATCGACGCAAATTATATTGAAGATAACATAAATAGACCTCCACAATACGATAGACATGTCCGTTTTAATGATAAATTGTCGGTTTTCTGGTAAAACAAATTATTTGACCTGCTGATAACTTCGCAAATCCATATTTAAAAGAGAACCTCTGAATTTAGAAGAAATCCGAAGAAATGGTTTAATTCGTCTGTCCTTCTTACGTCTATATGAATTTTTTCAGATTTTTTCCAGAAAAAGCATTCTTTGCGGTAGAAAATCGATGCAGTATAGCAAGGGGATTTTATCGATAATTCAATAGATACAAAATCAATGCAAATTACATTGAATAGATGGACCTCCTGAATACCAAAGAGACATCGGTTTTAAGGTAGTTTCCCCGTGTCCGTTCCAAAAATAAATGAGCGGGTAAACGTAAAATATTTGGAATATCAGTAGTATTCATTATTTTTGTTCAGAGACTGTACTGTATACTCAGACACTGCATGTTTATTAGTTGCAACTAAAGACATGGCAACGTTGCGTAGTGTCGTATTTTAATCTGTTGTGATACTGTATGTCTTATGCTTAACCTGACTTTCTAAACTTTTTCGGAGCGTGAAAGAAAATTTATAGAAAAATTAATTATTTTTTGTCATGATAAATTGCGGGACAATAAAGGAAAATTTTTAAAGCGGAAAGTGATACAGAAACGTTTAAATTGTATCGCAAAAATGAATCTTGCGAAAAGTAACTAACCTAAGCATTGGACGACGTATTGTTGAATTGAGCGAGCATGGCAAAAATTTAAGATGTTGTATGAATGTAAAAACGTTATTTTACTTGAAAAAAAAATAAAAAAGGAAAGTCGCTTAGGACTAATAGATATTGCTTGTGACGAATGTGCAGTAATAACATAAGTGGCGTCAGACATGCATGCCGCTGGATCGCCAGACACTAATTGACAAATTCTCGACTTACCAAGAAAAGCTTAAACGGACATATTTTAAGAATGTTTATCGTTTCAACAAATCGGGCAACAATCGATTTTTTTAATTCAAAATATTCGTAATAAACTAATATATAGATGAGTTGTTTTTGGAAACAATGTATGAAAAAGTTTTCAAGTTATGATGTAAAATGTGTAAGCTTTAGTCAACTGGTACATTCAAATCATGCAAAAAGTTCCAACATTGATGGTGAATATTGAATATCTCCTTTATTGTACGGGCAACATTTTTTCATTTAAGCAACTTCCTTCGGGAAGTTTATTCTTTATGTGTACCCGAAATTTGATGATATTCTATAGACAAGTGGGTTTCCGGAGAAACTACTTTAATAAGAAATTGCTGAATTTTCCCATAATATTGAAAAATATTTTTCGACTTGCCCATTATTGCCCAAATTCATACTTACCTAGAGAACCTCTGGATATAGGGGACTTCCGAAGGGACCATTGAATTCGTCTGTCCTTTTTACGTCCATACGAATTTTTTCAGATGCCCGGCTTGGGCCCTTTATTTCGTCCCACCAGTCCCACAAACTGCTCGCAATAAACTCGGCAGATACGCCCCTGACCAATAATAAAGGTAGATATTAAATTCGTATTAAGCTTCAGATAAACGGTAGTAATAAGATTTAAAATGAAAGAGACGTCCAGTCCAATCACTCGCTAACTTTTGTTAAAATCAAAACGCTTCAATTATAGAGTAAAGCAGTCCGCTGTCAATTACAACTAAGCCATTTTGCAGCACTTTCAGCCGATAGCGACGATTAAGAGACTCATTTTCCTATGTACTTCAGTGGTCGACTGATTTGAATATGATACGGATTATGGCTCTTATTAAATGTCACTTAAATGATCATGAGATAACCATTAGCCGCAATAGCCACGGTATCGCGCTGGCAGAAGCTCTTTTGAGCATTAATAGACCCACTAGAAAGATTAGATAGATTGACAGACGATTTCGGAGTCTGTTCGGGAGCGCCTCGGATATAATGAAAGCGTGTTAAACATGTGTAAGGTAAAGTGGTAGGTAATAGAGCCTGATAAACAGTGTGCTCCTTTGATGTCGGGAGCTGCTTTAGTGGCGTTTCAGCCGCTGCAGGAAGATAACAGGTTAAAAGCTGCGGATGTGGTTGATTTCGTCGGAGTCTGCTCGACCACTTCAAACAGACACTCGGCCCGGCCCGAATTATCTCGCGCACGATATAATAATGCCGGTTAATGATCGTTGCGCGTTGCTCACCTTTAATATTTCCAGCGTCAACATCTGGCCCGTAAGCGCTTCTGATGTTGCAGGAATGCAGTTTTAATATCCTCCTGCTAGTATTTGTCCGTACTGTCTCGCAGATGTGAGGGTTATTTTGTAATCGTATCCAGAACACAAGAAGATGGATGTAAAGATACGAGGGGGTGGGTGTTAATAAATAAAGAAATACACTAGGCACACAAATTAAGGGATGTAAAAAAATCCTAAATTTTTAGGTGATTTTCTGTACTGTAACTTGAAGGACTGTAACTTGGAGAGAAATAGTCGCAGAGCAATTTTAAAAAAAGTAAATTGAAGCTCCAGGTTTCTAGTTTTCAGATCAAAAGTTCAAAATTATTTAGCTTCAGCAGTTCTTGAGTAATCATAAGAAACCCATCGGAAATTTTTTTCCAAATTTTTTATTATTTTCAAAAGGTTTATGGACTTCAATATTTTTTTCTCAGTGATTTCATTATAAAGCCTTTCTAGATAATTGTATCCTCTTTAATTTGGATGGTCGAAAAGCCTTGTACGATGATTTTTCGCTGAGTTATCGTCATTAAAAGCAATAAAGTCAGTTTTGTTCTTTTTGAAAATATATTTTTTTCTTAATATAATTAACATTCTTGAAAAAATATGGATATTTGCTGAAAAAACATTTTCAAACAACAATGAGTAAAACATGAAAAAATCATCTTTAAATTGAATTTTAGCAAAAACGACAAATTCAATCATTCCGAATACAGTGAAAAAAGAAAGAGAAAAATTGCAGCGCTTTGAAATTTTCAGAGATTCTTTGGGATACTTTGAGATAGAAAAGAAATAGTAAATATCCCTAGTCTATCCATTATTTACAAAGTTATGCCAAGTTTAGTGAATATTCCTAAATACGCAATATTTTATCTCCTTTTCAATTGACATTATTGTACCGAAAATTTTGTTTTTATCAAAAACCAATAACTCCGACTTATAAAGAATACTTTGCAGTTTTTAAAACTCTTCTTGAATTTTCTGTACGATAATTATTTTCTGAGAAATGAATTACCAAAGTCAAAACTGACTTTTTTGCTTTGAATGACGGTAACTCAGCGAAAAATCATTGCACGGAGCTTTTAGTAACTCAAATTATCATCATCATGAGGTCATCAGTCCTAAGACTGGTTGGACGCTAACCTCCAGCTTCTCCTATCTTGTGCTAACCTACGCATTTCGCTAATTGTGCTACAACCTACATCCCTTACTATTTGCGAGCAGTAGTCTAATCTAGGCCTACCTCTGCCTTTCTTCACTCCTACTTCTGCCTCCAAAATATCGCAGACTATTTCCCCACGTCTCAACAAGTGGCCTACCATTCTATCTCTTCTCTTCTTTATGTTTTTCCACATACTTCTTTTCTCGCCGACTTTCCCTAATACTTCTTCGTTTCTAACCCTATCAGTCCACGGTATTTTCATCATTCTTCGGTAACACCACATCTCAAAAGCTTCTAATTTCTTCCTACTTGCTTCTCCTACCGTCCAGGTTTCGCAACCGTATAGTACCGTGCTCCATACATACGTTTTCAAAAATCTCTTCTGTGTTTCTAAGTTCATTACCCCCGAGCATAAAAGTGCTTTCTTTTTGTTAAAAGCTACTCGACCCTGCGCTATTCTTTGTTTTATATCTTTATCGCTTCTTCCATCCCAATTTATTTTACTTCCTAAATAAGTGAAGTCTTTAACTTCCTCCAATCTTTCATTATTAATTTGTACCTTCGTTTTTGCTCAGCTCTCGCGCCCTCTGCACACTAACACAAATTAAAGAAGCTAAAATTATCTAAAAAAGCTTTATAATGAAATCACTGAAAACAATGTATTAAAGTCCGTGGATCTTTCGAAAAGCGAGAAAAATTTAGAAAAAATATTCATATATCAGAAAGTATCAGAAAAATATCAGAAGTTTTTTCTTATGATTACTCAAAAACTGCCGATGGTAAAAAAATTTTGAACTCAGTACCTGAAAACTAGGAAGTTGGAGCTTTAGTTTCCTTATATATATATTTTTTTAAATTGCTCTGCGACTGTGTTACAGCCCTTTGAAAATCACGTAAAAATATAGGACTTTTTTACATCCCTTATTTTTTATATCTAATGTAGTTTTACTAATGAGACTGAAGGAGTTTTACAAGACGAATCTCTAAGTTCTCTACTGTTCTCTCTATTTATTTCAGATATTGAAACATCTCTTCAGGCCCAATGGTGCTGGTGGTCTTAATATTGATAACATCAATGATGTTTTAATGTCATTATATGCTGATGACTTGGTCATTATGGCTGAATCAAAAATTGATTTATGCATAACCACATATTGGGACCAAGCAGGAGAATACCCCGAAAATGAACTTTCTATTTTCAATCATAACATTTTCTTTTTCTTAATAGCCGTAGACAAGCTTTTCAGGTTATTTTCTTTTTAAAAATGGCAAAAAAATCTCAGAAAAACCATGGGAGAAAGGCATAGACAAACATATGCTGTTGTTAATCTTTGATTATTTGACAGATAGAGGAATGGACGTACAAAACGCAAACAGGATGAAAACGACTACGGGAGTTCTTCAAGGGTCGGTTCTAGGGCCGACACTGTGGAGTGTGATATACGATATAGTCCTTTTCCCTGAAACTTATGAAATACTACATCTTGTATATGTGGACGACATGGCGACTGTGGTGATATAAAAGAGGGACATAGGACTAAAAATAACAAACGAGATGGTATCAAAAATAGACGATGGTATCGAAAATAGGTGGTATGATAGCAAACGATTTACAATTGTTTCTGGAGAAAACAGCAATTATAGTACTATGTGGAAGGAAAATGTCGAATGACCCAATTTTTGAATACGAAGGAAAGGAACAACAACAAAAAATATAGTAACGTATATAGGAGTTACCATAAATAAAATGTTGTTACTTGGTGTACGTATTGATACTATTATCAAGAAACACTGAAGACTTTGACAGCCTTAATGAAAATTATGCCGAAGATCACGGACGAAACAAGGGGAAGCTTTAGAAGCTATCATCACTTCCATATTCACATATGCTATTCCAACGTGAGTAGAAGGATTTCGGATAAACATAAGGACAAAAATAAATTATTGAATACGTAAAGGAAAATTCTACAAATTATAATGGAGTATAGGACCATATTGACAGACGCAGCCTTAACATTAGCATACGTCATCTCAATCCACCTTTGGGCAGATCAAATAATACACTTATATAGAAAGGGAGGTAGATGTGGAGGACAGAAAGATGGCAAAGGATGATGGACAAGAACATTAATAAGACACATTCTACCATGGATTCATTTGGTACAATTCTTGATGGGACATGGATCCTTTGGAACATACCTGTATAGAATAAAAAAAAAACAAATGCATAAATTGCGAAGGACAAGATACGACAGAAGATACGATCTTCTATTGCTTTAAGTGACACCGAGAAAAACGAGAAATGATAAATACAACAACAATATATAGTCCCTTCAAATTAGACAAAAAATCACTGATTTTGGTAAATTTTTCCTACAGCTAAGCGACCTATACAGAAAGTTGTGTTGGGTTGTGTCAACATATTTTTCACCTAGCGCATGATAAAAAAAGGGTTGCTTTTTAGATATAGACATATATATATATATATATATATATATATATATATATATATATATATATATATATATATATATATATATGCGTTTTTGGCCGTTATTTCGGTTTTTTGCGTTTTTCTGAAAAAATATGCATTTTTGGGAAAACATGACCTGATTTGATGTTGTAGATCTTACGATTCTCTACAATTTTTGTCCTTTTCATTTTTTCGAAATTCTGCTTAGTTGCGCCGCTAGAGCGCGCTGAAATATTTGTGAGCTGTTTTTCGATTTTAAGCCAAAACTATGCATTGTAGAGAAAAATATCAAGAGATAAAAGTTGTAGATTGTTGTTTTGTTTTTTTTAAGTTGCACGGTTTTGCCACTAGAGGGCGAAAACCGTTTTCATTTTTTTTAAATACTCTTGTGCAAATGAAAAAAACACTAGCGCATTATTTTTGATTTATAGGCAAAACTATGCATTTTTTGTAAAAAAAAAGTGTAAGACAATTTGTAGGAAGTTTTTTGCTCTCCGACTTTTTATGTGATTGAACTTTTCTAAAAATGAATAGTTTTGCCTATAAATCAAAAATAATGCTCTAAAGTGTTTTTAACGGTTTTCGCCCTCTAGTGGCAAAACCGTGCGATATAAAAAAAAAACAAAACAATAAAATGTGTCGTAAATTTTTATATCTACAACTTTGACTTCTTGATATTTTTCTCTACAATGCATAGTTTTGGCTTAAGATCGAAAAACAGCTCAAAAATACTTCAGCGCGCTTTAGCTGCGCAACTAAGCAGAATTTCGAAAAAATTAAAACAACAAAAATTGTGGAGAATCGCAAAATCTGCAACATCCAACCAGGTCATATTTTCCCAAAAATGCATAGTTTTTCAGAAAAGCGTAAAAAACCGAAAAAACGGCCAAAAACGCTTATATATGTCTATATCTAAAAAATAACCCTTTTTTTTATCATGCGCTAGGTGAAAAATATGTTGACACAACCCTAACACAGCTTTCTGTATAGATCGCTTAGCTGTAGGAAAAATTTCCCTCAATTTTCGACTAATAAGTAAACCAGATTCATTTAGTAGAGTTGCTGGTGGATTGGGATGGATTGTAACCATTGAAGAATAGGATATGAGGGACAGTCAAAATAGAGAGATTAACGAAAATGGATAACAGGAGAAAGAAGCCTATAATCTGGTAGCAACGCTTAATGTAAATTCCGGGGTCCAAGTGGAAAAGGAAGGGGTTTTGGGTGGTTGTTTTGGCCCCTAACAGTCCACCATTCGACGAGTAGACCCAAAAGTTGGATGTCCTTAAGGGATTTCCCCCTTCCCCAAAAGGCTATATGGTACAGTATAAGTCTGTTTCTGCCTTCTAATTGTGGAATTGAGATATCAAAAAGAATAAAAAATTACATACGTACATTAAGGAGTAAAAATAATGTTTTAGTTAATTATCAATGATGAAGAATGTAGGCAAATTTCCGCAGGCAGAAATACTTCAATACCTAGTGAAAAAAAGTGATAATATTGTGATAAACTATATGTTAATGAATTACACTAGTATCCAGGAAAAAATACAGATATAGGTACAGATGTAGAATAGAATACATTTATATAGATAAAGAGATACAACAGCAAATAAAAATACAGATGCACATAACAGATAAAGATACAAATGGACATAAAATATAACTAGATATTAAAGAGAAGTTTCTATTTGTTGCCAAGAGATTAATGAAGTGCAACTGCATTGTATGTAAATGATCTGCAAAACAAAGCTGCTGAGTGCTTATGAATATTTAAGGTATTTTATTTGTAATATGGGCATTGCGCAGTGCCCGTTTCTGTCGCAATTTTTCTGCCAGGTGGCCAACTAAGGATTTTTATTTAATCAGAAACATGATCAACACAGGTTATGAAATTTCAACAATGAAAAATGTGAACATTTATGTGATTTCAATTTATTAAAGTAATCTACAGAAGTTTTTTCTCGCAATCTGTGTTCCTCTTATAATGAATATATTTAGGAATGATCCTCTTACTGAATATAATTATTTTTCCTGGAAATTCACCGAAGTAACTGATAATATACACAAAGACAAATAATTTTTTGAAAACACTTTTGCGTCAAACGATTTTCTTTAACGGAATAAATAAATTGGGTGCATGAAAACAATAAATAGGTAAATCAGTAATCACGATAAAATACTCTTTAAGTTATTAATAACATTAACAGTTTAGTTATAAAAGCCATTAAAATGCTTATTCCCATTAATAGTTATAATAATGTATTTATTTATATCAGGTCAATATAATATGTATTGAGATTACCACGAGAGTAATTCTATAATTACTAGTTCTTATATCCTTGAATCAATTTATATTCTATTTGCAGAACATTTAATATACAACACAATTTACATACACGAAGAAAAATGTATAGACATACAGACCTTAAATTTATTTTAAATTCTTTCATTCAATTCGTTCATTGATTTTCCTTGTTTTTAATAAAATCCTGTAGCATTTCTCATATGTAAATAATTGTTTTACTCTATAACTTTTGGAATTTTGATAATAAATTTCTAAAGTGTTAAAGACTTATACGTTTTATTTTTTCTTCATCAGAGTTTGGAAGCATTAAGAAATATTGGTTGAAATACAATAATTTGAAATAATGTTCCCATATTCGTTAAAATAATAAGAAAGCATACCATTCAGATGCATTTTCTTGACTGGGATTATACCTGGGACGTGCACACAACGTTCGATTTAATATTTATATAATAATATATCATTTGAGGATATTACTACCCCTCTAATGTCTAACATCACAGCAGGTGCCGGATAACTTTATAAATTTGCAAGTGTATCATTATTTTCGTGGTTCCAACCTACAATAATCGAACAATCGCCGCTTCTCTTTCATGTCGCCGATTTTTAAGTTTGGGACATACAAAGTAAGGGAACCGTTTATTAGACCAGGTTATTATCGGTAATATGCCTAGACAGCATTAAAGAACACTTGCATAAATAAAATTACGTCAAAATCTTGCATGTGAAAATGTAAATTGCTGAAATATGTTAACGATTTCATATTAAATAGGATATTTGTTATTTATTAATATAATAGAGAAAAAAAATATCTTTGTGATTTTTAAGTTCTCTTTAAATATTGTGTGTACAAAGTTAATGATTGTACAGGGTTTCAGGATAGTTTCTGGCATATCTTAAATATATACATTTCAGGTATTAAGCAAAAAAAAACGATGCAAAAGAAGTCGTAACATCGATTAAATCAGTCTCCAATTAAAACAGTCTTACGAGGTCAAAAATGCAAGGCCTTAACCAATTTTAAACATTCCAGTAATTTTAAGCTGTCAGTCTCAAACCTGTATTACAATATGAGAGGAAGTGTTTTTACAAAAAACAAAAAAAATTAACGCTTCGAAAGTAATTGAAGTATGTATTTTGTTCTATTTGGCTTATGTACCTGGGAATTATCATCAAAATTATACTATAGCTTAAAGTTCTACTTTCCACATGCCAAAAAATCTGTCACAATTAGTAAAGACAGAGATTAGTGAAAAACAATAGCCGACAGGATACATAATATCATCAACTGTGCTATTTAGTGACCCGATTCAGTGGCGTTCCATCATAGGGGACATGAGGTTTTTAATTGAATTGAAGTTTTAGATATTTAATAGATAATTACCCCGTTAAAGTTGCACCAAGAACTATTCTGAAACCCTGTATTTTCACCCTCTTAACACATTTATTTTTAACGTTATAAAAAAATTAAACAAATATTGGAGGGTTGCCTATATACGGTTTTAAATGGAACTAAAAATAATATCGCATGTATTATATCGTCTTCATTGTAAATCTTTATAAATTCAAATTAAGAATAAACAACAACGTTCATAGGCATCAGTATTAAAGGTTCTTTTGACGAAGAGGGAATAAGAATATAAAATAGAGAAAATAGTGATACAAATTCCTAAAAATAATGATAACAACAGATTTTATTTTAGGCTACGACAAATATCTAAATCACATCACATCACATTTTGGCGATGACCTAAGTAAATATTAAAGTGACTTAATTAATTTTGAATCATTTGTAATGTTACGTTGTCTATTGTTATTTGTACCAACCGAATAACAGATGACTTCATGTACTCTAGAAGTTTAATATTCTGTAAAAAATAAATTAGATATACCAAATATTGATCTTAAGATATTTAAGGCCTGTATTAAGTGATCCTTAAAACCTTTTTCCTTCTGAACATTCTGTTCTCTCAGAAATTGACTATCATCAAAACATATTGTTATTCTGATCAATTATTTCAATAAAAAAAATTACAGAAATTAGAATAATTTATAGCAAAATGCAGTTTGGATTAATTACTGATTGAAGTAAACCTGAAAGATTGCTCTTTCAAGGTGAATATGTTCTTTGAAATGGATTTGGGCAGAAACTAAATACAAGGCAAGATAATTATGTAGGAGGCTAGTGTTCATACTCCATTTAGCATACCTGGAATTAATGAAAGTTCCATGGAAGCTTCCCCTTCCATGGAAACTATGGTTAGTTTCATAAACCACTAAGTATTATAATAATAATTCACACAGTTAATAAACTTAAGTATAGTTTATTTCATCGCTATTTGCCCAAATAAAAAATCTAAAAAATTTGCGGTGCCCTGTTTTTATGGCTAGGCTCAGGTAGACTGTTCCGTTTATCGGCAAGATAAGAGAGTCCTTTATTTGGCAAATAGCGATGAAATGAATAGTAATATAGTTATTTCACATATATTTTTCGAATATGTTTCCAAGAGTAGTTGAAAATTTTCAAGAGAAGAAGAAGTAAATATTGATTAATCATTTCGAGATCATTTTTTATACGATGAATCATTTATATAAGAGACGTACAATGCGCAGAAGACAAAAATGTTACTAATTTGTCTATACTCTGCATAACCCTGAATATTTGAATCTACTAAGTATTTGATGTATTAGGTCCATAGTATATATTATAACAAGAAAGGTCTCATGATGCCTGCACATAGTTGACCTGGAGTTTCCCAATCTCCAAACTGAATATATTTAGCAGTTTTTATATTTTTGGGTGTCGTTTGTTAAATATAGTTAAGTAATTCAAGTATTTCTATTACATAAGCTATTAAACAGGAGTATTAGAACAACAGCAGGTTTGTCTGTTCATTGTTGGATGTATTTAAAATAGTTGCGGCTATACCATGACCAGATCTGAACCCAAACTGTTGATCAGGAAGTTATTATAGTCAAGTATCTTTGGAGTTTAGAAACTGTTTAGCTCCTCATCTTGCTAGATCAATATGAAAGCTTAGAAAAACGAAAGTTCCCCAGAGATCTCTTTGACAGGCACCTTAATTTGATGTTTCATTCATGCTATAGCACCAATTCTTCCTATGAAAATGGCGCCCTAGGCACTCTGATTCAAATTTTAGGTTTCACTGAGATGTGTATTCGAATAAGCCAGAGGCCTCATCTGCTTACAATTTGAGAATAGGTTGAGGTTATTTCGATTCCGATGCCTTTTCTTAGACAGTTCTAAAGATGAGTAACTCACGTAACATGTACTCATGAGACAATGCTATTAACTTTTCAAATAATCTACGAGGTTATTCAATATATTAAAAAAATCATAACAAAAGAATCATTGAAATTATTCATATACTTTGTATAAATCATACGGATTCAGCACATCTCTACTGGGTAATTTTACGGGTTTTACGCCACGTCAATACTTTGGCAAGCCTTTGAATGAGGGGGCGTAGGTCGAGTAAACCTACTGCTCTTTACTCGCTCACTACTTTACCAGGTAGACAAAGTAAAGGTATCACTGGCATGTGATACAAATATGATCATGTTGAATTTATTTAATAAAAAATAGTATAATACGTTTTACTCTTATTTTCCTTAGTACGACCCGGCCGATCCTTCCATCCCCGACGAGCCACCACCGACAAACAACGATCCAATATCCTCCAGGATTGAAACATTAAGTCCACATTTCAGGCATCCTGTGTCATCCTATATTTACGGCCATTAAATCGTTATCAGTATTAATTCCTCGCATGACCAACCTCCATTTTATCGACTCCTTAACGATAGCCTGCGAGCGTAATGGGCGCGTCCCCAGGGTACGCAGGAGAATACACGACGAGAACGTTGCTGGAGAGATAAAAGCTTGTTACTCTCTGTTAGATTGAATGTAAGAGAGTTTGGACTCGGCCCTCCCAGGCAATTTAATAATGCGGCAGGTATGACGGCTGCGACATATGTTAGATACTTTACATGCCATGCAGGAAACAAATACCGACTCGACTAGGGATAATTGGCTTAAGTGCCTCGCGTTAAGTCCTGTCGAAGAGGAGTCCGTCGGTTATTTATCCTTTCAATTTCGATGGCGTTATGACTGTTATTACGGGTGTAATGTGTGGGTCGCTGTCGGCCTGTAACAAAGTGTGCAGATTGCGTCTTTGCAATAAACTTTAGCTTCTAACGTTAACACTTAACCATCAAGAACTAAATTTGGAAAGTTGGAGAATGGCCCTAAACTGCTTATACAATATAAGCTCTATTAAAATGGACACCAAAACATCCTACATTCGATCTCTTCATTATATTAGTATCTAGATAAATGTAAAAATACAGAATTTTAGGCAAGAATCCTCTAGAAGTTCTTGGATCTAGGACCCGTTGGTTCTTCCCAGATTCTTTTAAATTTTTGCGAAGTATATGAGAAAAATATATGAGAAACTGGCGACACTGAAGCCATTCTCGCGATATATGTCGAATTTAAGGCGCCCTGAGGCGTGCCGTTTTAAAAAATTATGTTTTGAGAAAAACGCGTTTAAAGTTTTGAATTGTGTTATAGACATGAGAAAATGAAAAATCCGACTATTTAAAAATGTTCACCATTAATCTGCTATCCCAGGACCATAAATCTGCCCTTCTGTATTTAAATATTCTTCCTCGAACATTTTATGTTAGAGCGTACCTCTTTCGCTGTATCTGTCAAAGACATCATGGCCTGCCTGATTCGCTTAGCATCGGATTCCAGATAAAAGTTATATGATTGGACGCTAATATCTATCTCTAAACCTTTCACAATTCGAATAAAATTAGTCAAACCATCATTAAAAGTGCACACAGCAATACCAGTCGCTACATTCAAGACTTTTTTGCCACTTGAATAAAGCTTTGGAACCAATTCCCAAACAATAGAATTGAAACTGTTATTGCTATTTTGGATGTAGCATCCAAACAACAGTTTAGTAAATCGTCTCAGCTCGGGTCCTCATAAATTGGTTTGATGGCTTTAAGAACTTCCTTAGGAAGCGGCGGCTTATGATGGAAGGTGTCCAAGGAATCCGTTACTTGCGCCTTCTTCCAGTCACACCAAGGCTCTGAGCACTTCTCGTGCTACGGACTTTCGTCGGTTGATAACCTATGAAATAAGGTTAGCACTACACACAAAAACCGTAATTTCAAGGGACGAAATTGTCTTTTTTTGTACATATACTGGCCTTATACTAATGTACTTTTGTTTGTAAATACTTCTTGACTACATATAAACATATTTCAACTATATCTGTAACGAAATAATACGATTATATCTCCGAAAAAATTAATGATCTGATTTAAAATGCATAATCTATACAAATGTGAGTGTATTTGTCTACAGTTCAATTCATACGTTCTCGCCATCTTATTTACGGGATAAATTAACATTTATGTATTATATACATGATATAAATATTCTCTCTCCTAGCTCTCTTTAATAACCAAAACTAAATATTTTATCAAGTTTAACAATTTGTATATGTTATCTATTTTCTCCAGATTTAATTTATATCTTTTATAAAGGTATTTATTTTCTGTACTGTGCAGTATAGCACACTGTTTTTCTTTTTTAAACATTGTGTATTATTTGGTTATCGATTTATTTTATTTCCTGTTTTTTCCTGTACTTTATATACATATGTGTAGGGTTAAGTTGAATAGCCTTTGGCTAGATTTCACCCTTGCAAGAGATTATTTATATTTTCTTTATATACAGTTTTTCACAAATAAACTCAATCTATTATTATTGTCATTGTTATAAGAATACTTAGTAATTGCTCAGTGTTTCTTCAAAAATCCAACAAAATTTATATATGACGCGTCTTACCGCGACTTATATTTCTCAGTATGTTATGTATGATACTATTTTTTATAGCAAATCAAATAATGTACCAAAATAATTATGTTTAAAAATTAAATTCTGGCAAACAAAAGATAACGTTTGAAATTTCAACTAATTTTTAAATTGTCATTTACTCAAAATTAGTGTATTTCAAATGACTTGTTTCACGAAGCTCGGAAAAGTAATTAAAACCCATAACCTAATTTAATATTTAAAAGTGAAGAATTTGTTGACAAGGCCATTCAGTTTTCAAAACCTCAATGCGTTAATTGTGTGGAAATACGTATCATACATACAAGCCCTTGTCAAAAGGCCTCTAAAGAACATAAACATTAATAAGTCATATAATACTGACATAACGAATATGTTTACTATATTTAAATTTCAGTTTAAAGCAACTAAGCCATACATGGCTCGCCGTGAAATGCCAAGGCTCCTATTATTAAAGTGTTCACAGTGAACGTGTAAGGCATTTGTTTTAATAATCTGAATAATACAGAGTGGCCCGTTTAACAGTACACCCCCCCAACTTTTTAAATACATTCTTGAGAAAAACTGAAACTGGCATACTCATTTTGTAACAATGTTTAACAGCAATATATTTAACTATATTTAATATAAAATAAATTAAATGAGAGCAGAGTATTTTAATTTTCTTTATAAACTGCTTAAATAATCTTAATTTGATGTTCCTCGTGCTATGAAAATCATTAGAGGCGTTCTTCAACAAATTATTTGTTTCAGTTTTTGTAAATTACCTGAGACGGTTCTGGAATACTTATTCTTTAATTAAGGTAACATAAAATGACCCATACAGATCAAACAAGGCTTTGGAAGGTACCCCACATATCCATTATGGTCAACAAGAAAATATATATCGTGTTTTTCTTCACAAAATTCACTGCATAAATACCTACCTTGTATACTGTTTAATATAGATATAGGTCGCAATTGTATGTAAATATTTATTAGGATATGTCACAGAAGCAAATAGTATTAATAGTAACAGGCAAGAGATCTGAAAATAATGATTTTATTAGAAGACACGAAAAAAGCATAAAATGGCGAATGCGCCAGGGGAACCTGATATTAACTGTCGTTAATATTGTACGACAAATATGACCATATCAAAAAATAAATAATGTTTACGGTAAAATAGGCGTGTTATGTTACTTTTCAGAAACTGATGAAATAGATAATTATAAAAATGGTTTTGCTGATGTAAGAAATTAGTTTCTTATTGAATTGTGGAGTTATCAGTCTGCAGTTGCACTTCAGACCGTTTTTCCCAAGACCGATGGATCAACTATTTTTCTGGCATAATGACAATTCATATTAAAAGACGGCAACTTACTATTTAAGTTTAACTAAAACAGCTTAAAAAAGTTAGAAACAATACGATTCGCGTAAATATGTATTATTTATTATACCTTTACAGAAATATACTATTTTCGCTCAAACGGCTGATAAATGAAGATAGCATAACCTTTCATTATAAAATCAAATTGATGGTTGAAGAATCGAAAAAGAATATATATTTTTGTGGCCAAATGTGGACAAATTTTAAAATTTGTCCATTTTGACACTTTTTTTTCGGAAAGTGTTTAGACATTATTTTCTACAGTGAATTCCATGAAATCAGATAACAATTGAAAGATGACACCAAGAGAATTTGGTACCATTCTGATTTCTGGTTGTTAATGTCCAAGATTGCTAGAAAACAAAAAAGAAAACAGAAGTTTCAGTGGTGGCTCATCAGGGTAAGAAGGTAAGGTATTGCCTTATCAATAGGACTTAGAGACAGAAAACCGAAGAACAAATAATTTTCACTTTGTTGTCTTAATATTTGGTTTATATTAAAGAATCGCAATTCTAAAATCAGCAATTGCCGTTCACTATGTAATATCATAATATTGTATTAATAATATACCAAATAGATAAATATGATACAGAGAGAGATAGCGATAAAATTCAATTGTAAGTATTTTGAAATCAGTCTACATACCTATTTAAAATTCATATATGTATTCATGTCTTCCTAGTACATATTGCGCCGACGGTAAGAAACGAGCGGTTGCTAATTCTGACGAGGATAAACGAAAAATAAATCTCTTTATATTTGTTTAACAGATTTCAGAATTTAAAAATATAGATAACTATGACTTCAAAGGTTTGTGAACGTATGGCGTACTAAATATTCGTGACAGATGGGGAGTGCATAGTAAAACCAATTATTTTCTTACCACGGGACGTACTTGGTTTGATCGTGGACCAACTCGATTTAAAATTAATGTTTTATTATCTTTCAATCATCACCTGATCTTGTGGAATTCAATTTAACATATATTTGTTTGAAGTATTATGTCAAAATGACGTAATGACGTAAAAATCTAGAAAAATATATGCATTCTTTTTATCTCACTATAGTTAAGTATCTTTTTCAATTTAAAATGCACTTCAATTGTATCAATAACATATTTTTTGTTAACTTAAATCAGACAGTACCTTTCACTTAAACCAATAGCGCAAAATAAATAGCTTATTTTCGTGATTTCTAGCATTTGTTATGACATAAACGGTGAACTGTAAAGGGCCATTATTAATCAAAATCATAAATGTTATTGTTACCAATCAAGATGAAAAATTAATATCATCTGTGTTGTTACTCATTGGTTCATTTCTTGCCCTATTATACTCTCTTTATTTTTTTTTAAACTAGAACTTATCTATTTCAAGAATTTTTTTCAAAATCATTACATATACTAAAAATATGTATTTCGTGCAGGTTTTAGCTATCACGCTGTATAGTATTCGTAATTCAAACGGACGTAATGGAAATACTGTAGCAGCAGGAAGACGCGAAAAATTCTGCGGTAGTGATGCAATTTACCAATATACAAAAATTATAAATCATATAAATCGAAATGTAATACATTTCCTAGATTAAAGTTATTGCAAATTCAAATTTTTTAATTAATATTTGACAATATTTCAATTTGCATCGACGGCTCGATTATTTATGTTTTTGGTACAATTTAAATTAGAAATAAAAATTAATGACTCCATATCCAGCGAGGTTATTTATTCCATCCCATAGGGGTTGAGAGTATTCGAAGTTTTTATGTAAATATTAAATTATGCTGCTGAAACATAAGGGAGATAGGGGAGTAATAATACAGGCCAACAAAGATTCGCAAAGATTGGATTTCTTTGATTTTTGGCTTAGTTACATATCATGAACTACAGAAACACTGCTTTCTTCCATCACGCACCAGTATTTGTAAATATACATTGTACAATAACTTAAATAAAACCGAGGTTTTATAAAATTAAATTTTGCCTTTGCCTCAATTTTTGCGGAGCCCCTGTGTTTAATCGGTTTGAAATGTTCACACAAATATGGGGGATTTATCGAAACAGAGTTGGCCGGTGGAGATATTTCGGTGTTATACTGTTTATTCGGGTATTTACATAGTCGCTGTAGTACATTTTTAATATGTGTACGTTTATTCGTAACATCGCGTCGTGTGTTTTTATTTTGTTTTAAAAATGCCTAGAAGTTGTGAAAATACACCAAATATATTTTGCTATAAACTTAACACCTGGTTAGAAAAACGTTGTTTATGCAAGTTTGGTTGATCCGTAAAAATTCTTTCGCCGCCACTTCATATTAAATTAGGATTAATGAAACAATATGTAAAAGCTGTAGATAAAAGTGGGAACTATTTTATAAGTACCTATGTGGCATATTTACAGCTCATTCTGAAGCAATATTAATGGAAGGCATTTTCGTAGGATCACAAATAAGAAAATTAATGCAGGACCAATAGTTTGAAGAAACAATGACAGAAATTGAAAAAGACTCTTGGATATGCTATAAAAATGTTTAAGCAACTGGGTTGTAATATGAGCATAAAAATTAATTTTCTGCATGTTCATCTGGACTACTTTCCGGAAAATCTTGGTGCTACTAGTGAGGAGCAAGGTGAAAGGTTTCATCAAGACTTGAAGGAGATGGAAAGGAGGTATTAGGGTCAATGGGATGTGGCGATAATGGCACATTACTGCTGGATGCTGAAAAGAGAATATCCAACGAGTAATTACACAAGGAAAATTACAAAACGAACTTTTTTGTTAAAAAAGGTTCTATTAAAGAGATTTTCAAAGAAAAAGAAATTAGAGACTCAAAACTATTTGTGTTGTTGCTTTTTACTATGTTTTTTAATGTTCATTAAATATAATGTTTATTAAAATGCAATTTTTCGTTTAGTTTTTAATTTATTCTGATTATTCAGTTGATCAAAAACCTTACATGCGGGGCAAAAACAGAAGTCAGGTATGAAAGCAGCTTAAATAACTCACTTATCATCACTTACAAAACCCAAACCAACTCTCAAAATGTTACAATTTGTAGGCCTGTGTAATTATTGTCTGTTTTCGATAAACAATAACACCAATTGGATTATTTAATTGTAGCTCTTGAAATATGTGTATACATAGATTATTATAATGTTACTGATATAGATTATAATATCACGTAACTGTTACTTGCTATATGTTACTTGTTACTTGTTACGAGTTATTGCTTACAGTAATACGTCGTATTTGAATGATTAATCGGTGGTTATTACTAACGGTAATCTACCTTTTATTAGCTATTATCAAAGGATTTTAGCAAAACATATTTAAATAGCATATCAAGTTACGCTTTCTCTCCCCCACTGAACTAGCGTTTTTGTGCTAGCGTTATTAAAGTTTTGTTTTCTTTCACTCTCAGTGTAATCAACATTAAGAATGACCAAAATCCGCGTAGATTGTAGATCTCAGATAACAGTAGACATAACTCATGTCACAATTCACCTATCAGTTATTTAAACAAGGTTTATTTACCTAATACATAAATAAGCACCGATGCTGCCACCAGAAGTCAAAATATTGATTAATCACCGCATTATGCTCTACACAGTAACCCAATCCATCTTTGACAACCTCGCTTACAGTCTAATTAGTCATGCGTTTCTCGTGGCTCGAGAAAAAAAATTACGAAACGACAACAGGTCCAGTTAATGGTGCCTTCCAGGATGGCGAAATTTATAAGGTGACTAATTGCGAGCGAGGAAACGATCGACGGCCGCGAAATGCGCGGCGAAAATGCCGAAGATATGCATTAGGAGCGGCCAGGTGAGGTGGCTGGAGCTGCGGACCAACACGGATATGGTAATTGGCAGGTAATTTCGCCACGGCAACGTTACGATCCTGTGTTTTCGACTGCCGCCCTGTAATAAAATCGCCGGCCGCTACTCATTGCAATAATAAATTACTTGGCTACTCTCGAGGTGCTGTCTCCGTCTTGGTTCCTTCGTCGATGCCTCCAAAACGGGATCTTCTCGATCTTGTGTGCAATAAAAAAGGGGGTTTGAAGTAATTTTTTGACCAATAATAATGAAAATAAAAAAAGAAGTTAATCTCTTTTGAGAAAGGAGAAGAGAAATTTAAAAAAAGAGAGAAAATTAAAAAATCTCTAAAAAGAAATTTCGACATAAATATACGATGGAATACTTTAGGAACATATGACTTACATGACATTGAAAAGTTGTTTCCCTAAAGGAAGTAACTCATTATGAGAGTATAATTGTTGAAGTCACAAGTGAAGTCACTAGATATTGCATTAAAAGTTTGTGACGTTTAAATACTGACAATATTAATAGCACATTAGTTCCTTGCCAATAAAACATACTCCTTTCGAGAGTCTAGTGTAGGTACTATTAATTTCTTTAATACTAGCACCTTTTAATGTATTATTCTGTTTTTCCGGAGTCATCAAAATTGTGTCGTTTAATTTTGACTATTACTGCCACAAGCAGTTCCGCGGAAAGATCATTTTTATGTTTAAAGAGAATAAAGACTTATCTGCGGAATACTCAAAAGCAAGAAAGACTGTCAGCTTTAGCATTAATAAATATTGAATGTGCCTTGTTAGAAGATATGAGATCGTCTACAACATTTGAAGAAACAGCGATAGAGGTTTTCGCTGGACAAACAAAAACCGAAGAATTGATTTTTCCTTTAAAAATTAGGGTATATACCTCGGCATAATCATTTTAGGTTAGTGTCTTTTTTATTTTTACCATTTTCATTTGGCCTACCTTACATCTGACTATACCTCTTCCCCTTATAAAATTTTTGTCACATCCCTAGATTCTTTTCCCACGCTACGCCCCTGTTCTATATCTATACTATTATGAAACATCTACATGGGTATATCTATACTATTATACAACTATTTAAATAAGATAAACGAGAGGTTAGTAAGTACCCTTCTAAAAATCAATGACTTAATGTCAAATCTTCGTAGAAGCAAAGCATGGCTGTAACCCCTCACCGGGCAATAATTGCTTATATGCGAAGTAACAAATATTTTAAGAAACACCGTTGAATAATTTCAAGTTGATTCATATGACTTAGATACCCGGGATACCAAATAATGCTACACGAAACCAATAGTTTTATGGGGTTCTTTAATAGGGACGCTCGAAATTTGTTGGGTTATGGCGGCCAAAGAAATGTCGCTGTCGAGAAACACCGCACGCGTAGGACAGAAGCGACGAGTAAAAATTTTGAAGAGATTCTGGAAGAAAATATTAATTAATTCAGGTTCCTATCCTTACACTTCGGCGTGTCAACGGATGTCACTGATACCGCACAGCTTTGTTTATTTATTCGAATGCGTTTCCAAGATATGTCTGTTAGAGAAGAAATCCTAATAATTTTACCGACGAAGGGACAAGCGAGAGGTTTACATAGAGAGATATGCATAATTTGTTTAAGTATATTGTCATTAAAACATAATTTCCAATACATAAACTGGTATCGATTACGACTGATGGAGCTCCTTCTATGGCTGGGAATCATAATGGATTTATAACTCTTTCTAAAAGTAAGAAATTCCAAAATTCCAAGTTTTACCAACTATCATTGTATTATCCATGAGTAGGTATAGTATTCAAAAGTATTAAATTCAGATGATGTGATCAATTTTGAATTTAAAATAGTTAACTCTGTTCGTGAAAGCAGTTTGCAAAGACGCAGATTCAGAACATTACTAGAGGAATCTGAATCTGACCTCGGGGACCTACTACATACCTATTACACACTGACGTAAGGTGGCTAACAATAAGCCGTGCTTATTGTTAGCCTTAAGCCTAAATTTTTAAAAATATTCTTGGATCTTTTGTCTGAAATAAAAGAATTTATCGCAATTGTTAATAAATCATATCATCAATTGGAAGATAATACGTGGGTGCGCCATCTTGTTTTTCTCTCTGACATTACAGAAAAGTTAAACGAATTAAATTTGCAACTTCAAGGAAAGAACAAAACATTGACTGAAATGATTAGCGACGTGAATACATTCAAAGGGAAATTTACATTTCTAGAAGCACAATTGAGGAGAGGAGATTTAAAACAATTCGAAAATATGGCAGCTAAATCTACAGATAAAAAATCATATGAATGCGATCAATATGCTAATAAGGTGCCTATGTTGTGAAATGAGTTTGATAGAAGATTTAATTATATTTCAAAAATAGAGGATATAGTATCATTCATATCATTCCCATTCAATAATGAAATAAACATAGAAGATATATCTATCAAATTAACCGAACTTTTGTATGTGGACTAAATACCAGTTGTAAATGAAACCCTTAACTAAAAATGCGATACATTTTTGAAATCAAGGGCGTCACTTGAAAATAGTTATTGAAATTTACTTTTTGAAGAAAAATATCCATGTTTATGGAGATGTGCAGTATATTTAACAACCTTTTTCGATTCTACTTACCTCTGCGAAACAACATTTTCTACCATGAATGCAATCAAAACAAAACATCGTTCCCTTTAACAGATGACCGTTTGGCAGCATGTTTACGAATAGCTATAAGTACATATGAACCACAATATGAAAATATTTTCGAAAATATGTCTTGTATCTAGTGCGTCCTCTGATACGAAATAAAAAGTAATAGTTAATATGTATCGACAATAACATTGTCCGCATTAATAATAAGAATGTAAAAGAACATATTGTTTTGTTTATAAGCTAATTGGTCTATTTTAAATTTAAACTTATTTTTGGCTTTAAATTACTACTTTTCCTATGATCTCCTAACACATACGATGTTGGTAGACCGCCGCCCATAATTTTAAAAATAGGTCGCTCGTGGTGATCAAAAGTTTGGCCACATCTGTCCTACACGAATCACCCTGTATTTATTGATTATATTTTAAAAAATGTGTACTTAACAATAAAATTTGACCGGGTATTTCCCAAAATTTATTCCTTGAACTTTTAACGAATTTATTTTTTATTTTACTAATGTACTGTATACCATATACACCATAGCTTTTAAAGCTTATAACTACTGTTGTATTAAAGAGTATTTACGCAAATTATTTTACAATATAGAACCTGTCACTATTCTAAAGAATGTAGTTCATCTTTTCGAAACATCAAAACTAAAACCAACAATATATCAAACAAATATAAAATAGGATAAATAATGAACCACCATAACCTACGCTAATTTGCCCATAAATTTAAATTAAGCCAAATTCCCCAATAAAATTCCTCTCTTACCGGGGGTTAGCTTTTCAGGCGACTATTAATCTATAAAAAATACATCCCAAACAACGTAATTTCTTATATCAATCATTTCACGTGCATTTTATTATGGCGATCAATCCACGCGATACATCGTCAGGCAACAATCGGTGTGCAGGACTGGCCTTATAGTCCTGGGTACCTTTAGAAAATAACGTAACAACGTCCACAAAATTGAGATTCCAGTGCGGTTCAAGATCATGTGAAGACGATTCGATGCCATGCGATATATCGTCAAACAGTAATCGGTGTGCACCAGCCTTATATTACTGGGCAACTTTAGAAAATAATATTCGTCCACTAATTGAGATTCAAGTTTGATTCAAGATTGTGTGAAAATTATTTGAGACCATGCGATACATCCTCAGACAGTAATTGATGTGCAGGACCGACCTTATATTACAGGGCACCTTTAGGAAATAATATAACAACGTCCACTAATTGAGGTCCAGGTATGGTTCAAGATTGTGTGAAGATGATTCAAGATCATGCGATACATCGTCAGACAGCAATCGGTGTGCAGGACCGACCTTGTACTACTGGACATTACATATATTTTCGTAAGGCATAAGGTCATATTTAACTTTAGCTTAGAATGATGTACTATATAACTGGTAACATTTTTAGACATAATTACATAATTTTTTATGTAATTATGTCTAATTTATTAGGCTATGTTAGACTTATTAACTTATTAACTAGATTATGTTAGACATAATAAAACTATGAATATTATTTGAATGATATTGGTTTAGGACCTATTGATTTCTGTCTCTTAAGCGCATATACTAATTTCTTTCTTATCAGTTACATGATATAAACAAAGATTTTTCCAATATTGTAAGCTCATTTCAAAACTACAAATGCAATAATTCTATTAACGAAAATACTAGTATGTAAAAAAAGGCATATACTCGTATTTTTTCTTTACTTTTAAAAATTATTTATACAGTATCTTCAAAAAGTCAATTTACTTTTTTCTTACTTTTTTAATAAGAAGTCCATAATGAAGACATTAATTAATCGAGGTAACACAATATATGACTGAGGAATTAAATAACATCGAAAAGGCGTTGGAAATGGATGGATATAAAAATATAAACAATAAAATAAAATAAAAATATATACAAACAGCCATGAACAACGAGAACATGAGAAATTAGTTCGTTATGCATACCTCTCATACATTGTCGGAGTAACAGACAGACTACAGAAACTATTATGTATATAAGAAAAACATAGGTGTACGTATCTGATCAGTTACCGAAGTGTTTCAGTGGGAATAGCTATCCTTATTAAACAGCAAAAACATCACGTGTAGAATTATGGATTATAAAAGGCACATGGTGCTAAAAGGCACAGATACAGGTATTGACATTATTCAGGACAAATTTGTACCAATGACATGAAATAATTGTTTCTCCAAATTTTATAAGTACTCTGTATAAAATCGAATTTATTTCAGAAAAGGCTTTTTGTTATCTCTCTTTGTCTCTATCAACTTTCTGCAAAGTTCGAAATACTAACAGTATTTACCTCAGTGGCGGTGCTAGCATTATTTTGCGGTTGGGCGAAAATAGGCAGGAAATATTTAGGGTGGGCGAGGGCGTTAAATATATTATTTTATGTGCGAATGTGATATAGTGGTGTTATAAGAGGTTGGGCGACTGGTTGGGCGAAAATAATTTTGCCTGGGTGCTCGCCCACCCGTGCCCACCTCTGTCGCCGTCACTGATCTACCTAAAAATTAAACAGTTCAGTAAAGAAGTGTCAGTGAATATACTATTAACTATTACATAGATACACAGGTAATGACGAAATAAACTGATGAGTTGATTTAATAAAGGTAAAGATAAAAGCATAAGTCATCCATGCATCTTGCGGTATATTAATCTTTCTTTATTTGAGCAGCTAAATCTGTAAAATATACAAGTGCAAAACCAAACTTTTTTTATTTATTAAAACAAAATCAGATATGTTTTTAATCATCCATGGTGCATATTGCTTTAATGATGTATTTATTTTTATGTATTTCTTCTTGGACTGTAAGCGAGACCTTAAATACTGAAATAAAAATAATGAAGAAGAAAATCTTCATCTCCTGTATCGCTATCACCACAGATCAGTAACACTTGATCGGCAGCTTCGTTCGAGACTTTTTTGCGGCTCCTCTACCGGCGAGATTTCGTACTTGCATATGCATGTTCATATGTGCATATGCATATGCCTATTTTTTAAATTATGGGCAGCGGTCTACCAACATATGCATGTTCAATTCGCCTTCTTATGTATATTTTATTAACAGAATTTGCGAGAGGAATTCAGTTCAGGTTGCTAACTGTTGTATTAATGGATATTATCGACCATTTAAGAGATTTACCCTAATAATTTAAAATAATTAGGAAAAATGGAGAGATTGCGAAATTTTACTACAATTTCATTAAAAAACTTCTATAATGACCCTCGTATTTTCACTTTGAGTTTAGAAAGATCTCTTACGATAAGATTAAGTGATAGATTAATTAGAGGTTTGACATGAAAATGAGTTTACATGGTGGTGAATCCAACTCTGTCTACAAAGGGGGCTATGGAACGCCACGAAACAAAAAAAATGAACCGCGTATCTATGTTTCGTGGATTCTCTGTCTCGCCCGGAGGTCCCGGCGATGACCGATCACTCTTCACTTTGACAGATAGCAGAAACCGCATCCGTCAGACAAATGCATGATGGTCTCATTCATACGCAACCGGGGCCCCGTATTTGGGGTATTTATCATATTAAAAACGCTCCGAGATTTCATTTAGATAGAAGGACCGATGGCAAGTGACATGCATCCAGGTAAAATGCCTGCCTCTCAACAATAACCACTTTGGGATGCCATTATGGCCGGGAGATGCAGATTAGGCGCGAGTTGTACCTTTTGATAGATTGGCCGAAGTATAACTAACAGAATCAATAGTTTTATCTCGACGATGGATCGCGACGGGCCAAAACAAATAGAAAACTATAAGTGGATATCGCGGGCTGTGTTCCTCTTCTAATGCAGACACGGAGTGACAATTCCCCGGCCGACACGAATTGTCTGAAGTATGTCATGATATGTGGTTTTATCGACGTCATCTCGAACGTTTTCTCGATGGGCAGGAGTGGTTTTATTGTGCTCAGGTATTTATTTTGTCGTAATTAAAAGCTCGTTTCGTGTTCTCCGAGATCAGTTAATGAGTTGTGTTTCTGTTGCATGTCACATGTCAGGAATAGATCCACATGATGTCGATTTTTTAACTACATAGAGTTTCTAAATATGATAAGCGGTATTTCGACGCGGTACCAATAAGATACTTTTGCTTTGTTACACTTGGAGGGAAGATAAAGTCTTTCTCCATTTGAAAAAGAGAAACTTAAACTGTCATCAATTAGGATCGTACTACAATTAAGCACCAATCCATTTACCTCCTTATACCTACATTGAAGTAATGATTGAATATATTTTCCATGTAACTTGAGATTTGCAAAAGTGTAAAATCATATCATTTAAACATTTTTATACAATAACTATATTCGTCCCTTGAACTTGATAATTACTCCCCTAATGTTTTAAATGTAACGAGGTTACGTATGCTGCCTCATTCCAAAGGGTTTTTATTTTTCTATATTAATATGTTGTTTTTTTAATATTATTTAGTTTTTAAAAATACATTAATGACTCCGCTTGGGTTTGGTTACTGGGTGGATTGAGTAGCCTGGCCACTGCCGGTTCCAAGCCCGGATAAAGGAGGAGGGTTCCTAGGTCAGGTCAGCACCCTACCCAGAGTAAAAAACCACATTGTTCATAGAAGCGGAACTTTGCCTCTTAGGCAAAGACGAGAAGTAAGAGAAACAAGCAAATTGTTTACATATAAGACGGAGGAAGAAAGAAGACATTAATTATCAGCTATAATATCCCTAGGACATTGATAATGTACGAGATTATTTTATGACATACGAGATAATTTTATGTCATAAAATTATGAGGCATTTGTCAATGTCAGAGGGATATTCGGTCAGAAAATTTTTCGAAAAAATACAATCAAAAAGTCGGAACACAACAAAACAATTATTTATTTATTAAAAGTACAGTTGGTAAAGGTACAGTTACTAAAATTTAACGCAGTATTAGATTGGTTATTTCTTTCTACTATAGAGGATCTATTACCACGTATAGTATTTATGATCTTATTGTGGTGTTCTTGGTCGATGATTACGTATGGTTTTATAGAATTTGAATTTTTATAATCAGTAATTTTCAGCAATTGTTGCTCTTGCACACCATTTTTTGTTAATTCACTAACAGCAGTTGACCTGTTCCAATGGTTCGTTATCTTTTTGTTCTTTACATTCAGGCCAATAGCCTCAGCAGACGATTTAGTCCATCCATTAATAGGATTTCTTCCAACAGGGACATTGTCGTACCATCTATCGATTTCCATTTTCCAGTGTTGATTTGGTTTTAAGAACAGCCGTGGTGAGGTAATATGTTCGCCTCGTTTTGATATCAGTTTATGAAAAAGGCGTACAGGGTAGTTTTGACTTTCACTATTGGTAATCAACCATTTACTATTTGTACAGCTTTTTGAACCGCCTTGGTAAGTTTTACTGAATACTGGATTATATTCAATGCGATTTGTTGGAGAGCCATCGTTATTTTTCTCGATTTGAAAGAAATCCAAGAGACAGGCAACTGCCTCGCCTCGCCTCCTCTCCACGCTAATTCTACAGCAGCAGTACGGTAGAATTTACGCATAAGACCTTCAGGGGTATTTTCATCCCAGAACAATATTATTTGGTTTATTTCAGACAATCTTAATGAAACTGAACTGGTCTTACGTTGGCATGGATCTGCTAGCAGTTTCTTCCTGGTTGCATCGCGGGCATCTCGGGCAGGTTTAAATACTAAGCTCTTAAATGGGTCAATCAAAATCTTATAGTAATTATATTACTTTTCTTGTAAAAATTTGCACGAAATGTTCCACATAGTTTTTACTGTTGATTCTTTGAGTTCTGTTCCATTTTTATTCCTCATATTGACCGCCCAATCTTTCGGTATCAATGCCAGTTCTTCTACACTTCTATGCTCATTTAATTTATATTTTCGTTCATGGCAAAACTCCATAAATATTCCCCATGTGTATTTGTGACTTTTTGTGGTATTTTTTGGATTTTTTTCTTTGATTAGCGCGTTTATAGATTGAGAATTGGCATTGCCAAAACGTGACATTTTGAAATTTATTTGGCAGTTATTATGAAGTTCTCAAAGTTAAATAATTTTGTTGTCATAGTGATTGAAAATTTCCCTGGATGATGTTATCAGTGTAATGTTAAAATGGTTGAGTGATTTGTGTCATATGACAAGAAACAACGAAATTTAATTGGTTATTAGAACTGTAAAAAATTTTCAAGAAAATTTTATAATGTATTTATATATGTATGCATAGTTGAGTCTGCAGTCAAGAAATTCTGTTCTGCTGTTTCTTCTGTTGGCAGATCTGACAAGTGTATTAAATATGGTGTCATATTCGAACCATTCGATAAAAGTACCACATTCGTTTTTTGTGGGGTTTAAAAATAAACTGTTTTTGGTTAAACCCTAAAACTATACAGCTTCGTTCACGCTTTCAGAAATTCTGAGTACCGATGTTTGTTCAGGTTGTCTTGATGTGCAGGCGCTTGATATACAGCCAGAAAAAGCTTCTCGCCAGCTTGTTCGATATCCTCAGTTGATGTTGAGGGATCTGTGAATATTGCTGAGATGTCATGGATGAGGCCAGGATTTGCTGTGAAGACTTCACATCAAATCCTGGCCCACTTTGCTCTTTCCATGGATCGCCGAGGTGGTGTCGCATCCGGAGAAGCTATGGAGAAGGAGGATCGTCTTGGCGAATGGAAGCTCTTGAAGTTGTCGCACCGAAAACAATTTTGTCTCCACCTTCCCACGACCTGGCTTCATGAAGTACATGTTGATAAATGGTGATGCCAATCCAATGAGGAGAACTATCAAGTCCACATCCTCCCCAATTATTGCTACGGTTGGATGTACAGCAGCTTTATCCAACCCGCACCTCACAATAGTGTCATCAGCATCGGTGATCAAGTGGATCAGTCTTGTTTTGTTCCTTTTATTAGCAAGAAAATGCTCCTGTTGAACTGCGATGGTCATGCTTTCATTAAAGTTTATGTCAATCGAAGTTTTTGTGAGCCTTCTTTGCTTCTACTCTGCTTGTTTTGTGCTGTTGACATCACTGTAACCATCAAAAACCACCGTACAATTTTCACCGTAATGTATCTGTACATAGGCAGTGTAATAATGGCAAATTGAAGAAATACAGGAGGACTCTTTCTACTTCATGCGGCGGAGAAGGAAACCACCGTCTACCACATCGCATTCCGCCCTCGTTAAACAGGGCCATGGAGAATGGAGTTAATTCATATGTCAAAAGCTTTGCTACATCTTCGTCGCTCTTTTTTGCTACGAGAGTTCTTTGAAAAATTGTCAGAGAGTTAACAGTAACTGTCTCACCATTGATATTAATGGCACTGCTCATACTGGCTAGTGATAAAACAACATTCTTCTAAGACTGCTTCATGTCACCAGATTTGCTGCCAATGAAACTTTGCATGATTTTGGTTTCAATATCCAAGGCTTGGTGGCAGGACAAGACAAGCGTTGTCCTACGGGGGGGGGGGGTAATCATGGTAATTATCCCCCCGCCCTTAGAACAAACACAAAAGGCGGTACATGCAGTAAAGACATTAATACGCGGTCTGAGCACAGTTTTTTTATCATTAAAACTTGATTTTTAATAATAAAAACCGATTTTTTAAAAACTGCCATTTTTCCCCTTCATATATCCTTAATTACTGGTCCTGGCGAAAAGTGTATAGGACCCTTTTTGTAGAGAATTTTATCTAAATTCATTTAGTATATAAGCATGTTTTCGCTAGAGGTAGTAGTTTTCGAGTTATTAACAAAAAACTGAAAATAGAGGATCTTTACAGCCCCCCACCCCCTTAGCTTCACTCCCATCCATCAATACTTTTAATATGTTGTTAAGGACACCTTCTCCTACAACTGTGCCAAAATTGGCTTCTACATGAATTATTTTCGCTATTTGGCCCTTTTTGGTCCTCGTTGCCTGGACTATTAGTTAACCAAGTTGGAATCATCTGAAGATGATGGAAAAATTCACCGTTAATTGATAATGTCATTTTAGTTGGCAAAAAGCGCGTCGAGTGATCATTTTTTGGTGCTTTTGGAAAACTGTTCTTGTTTCTGTTGTTGCATCAAAGGTTACAATCCTCTCCCAAGTCTTCCATTTGGTGATGGTGTTATTTCAATAATTTATATCCTAAAACTACTAAATGTAATAGTGTCTCATATATTTCAGCAACCTCTAATTGCTTTTTTTAAGAGAGAGAACATTGAATATCACATGGACAAATAGAAAGTTTGATAGACCCGTTTGCAACGCTGCCTGGGCTTGATGGTGAGCCACACTACCTTTTATGATAGTTTTTTACGTATAACGTCGAAAAGAACGTCGTATATTTATGGCTCATAATGTCCTGCCACCTAGGGAACACCCTGTACCATGCACGAACAAGCGAATATTGAAAATTCTCTCCAAAAAATTCATAAATTACGTAAAATGACCCGAGAATAAACCATATAAACATACAAACAAAAAATCTACCTAAATAAATTACGTGCATAATCACTCTGTATAGGGGAGACACCTGTAAAGGAGAACTTGTTTCTTCACGTCGTTATAATTCCAGCTGTCAAAGAGTTTGAATAAATTTCAATAACTCCTGAATCCGTAATAATGGTTTCGAGAAAACTGGAATCATTTTGTCTTATTGGGAGCCGTGGGGAGCTGGCGCCCTCCCGCGGCGTGCGCTCACACTTGTCGCTTTCAGCGGACAATAGTTTATGTCCTGCTAGGCTCACACATGCTCACGTACAGGGTGATCGCCTGTTATTGGACTGTGATTTCTCTCGTCGATTTTGATGACAATTGATGATTCTCTTAAATATCAACAATATACTTTTCCAGTAGGATATCGAGGGCACACACTCTTTGATTGTGACATTAAATTTGCACATAAGGACTAAGAAACTTCGAATAACAAATATTTAATGATGAAAATTGTGGTGGTACACGAAAAATGATATAAATTCTAAAACCGCCACTAGAGTAAGAATAATAATTAGAAAACGAGAAATATTCAGAATCCATATGCTGCTGGCGAACATGTCATTGCTATCGAAATACACATTAGAATATCGATTGTGATTAAGAAAACGTAATACTTAAATGTATTATATTTTGTATAAATGTTGTATATGCCTTTCTCTACTAGATTGTGTGGTTTTTTTTAGATCTACTTGATAAAAGTCTATTAATAGTCTGCAAATCTCATTTATACAGTTTCTTGACTATTTACGACGTTTTTCCATAAAATATTGAAGGTCAATGCTCTGTTTTGACTGAACTTGTAATCAATTTAAAGTAATATTTCTATATAGAAACATACATTAACTCATGGTCGTCTAAAATGGACTTTTCTATTGATGGAGAGGTGCTTCTTAGTCTTATTTTTTTTTTACAAAAACTTATACATTGCATTTATAACATCCGTATCAAAATGCACAGTGAACAATTAAACACATGTTTAACAACCATTAAACGTTGTTAAACACATGTTTAACAACTTAGTTATGAAGAAATACTATTATTAGAATACTAGAAATTAATATACTCAGTAAAAATTCAAAATATTTTAGGATTTCTCTTTAAAGTGATTGTTCTAATTGGAATTGAGTTTGTGCAATACTTCATGGACGCACTGTATAATACAGTAACCATCTGTAATTTAAATCGTGAATCAAATTAATAACTGTGTATTTATTATTGAATACTTGAAACATCTACCGCGACAAGCGTTCAACAATTTTATCCATATTTCATAAACATGATGCGTTTCGTTCGTTCTTTTCGTGGATGAGAAACGGACACGCCGAAGGGAAGATGGACAGGGCACATAAGAGTGCGAGATTAGCATTTCAATTCGAGATGTACCATAAAATCGTTAGTTAATATGAGCGGGATTTGTGCATCTCCAAGAATGAGCATTTAATCCCATGATTGATGATAGCGAGTTAGAGCAGCTATAAGTCGATCCGACTCACTCCATTTAACCTGATGAGCTGCATGACTGTTCCGCATAACATTATCAACCTAAACCTCCTCGTACGGAATCAGGGCCGGGTTTAATGCATGTGGCGCTCGATTAATACGTGTCATAAATGAGGAGTAAGTAGCTGTTGTGTTATTAAAATGAGGCATGTAACGGAAAATTAGGTAATTGGACGAATGACTCCAGGTTTCGGTAGAAGGTGGCCTGAATTAATTGGGAATGTAAGGAATGTGAAACGTCGACAACGGCGTAAAGGTTTTTTCCTGTTTACAGTCTTGTTGCTTCTAAAATACTATTCTGAAAATTTGTCACAAAAATAGATAAGGCATAAAAATGCATGCAGGGGGTTTTATGCTTATTACTACTGAAGTCTGGGGACACCTAAGGGCAACGAACATGAAAAGCGAATAGATTTCAGTGTAAATTCATTTACATATCTAATATATGATACAAATGCTTTCCTGTACCGGGTTAGTCAAATAAAATTGACCCCCCCTTTATTTCCCTTAATTTTAATCGACTCGAAAAATTCAAACAAAGATTTTACATGATTTTTTACAAATTTTTTGAATATTTAAACAAATTTTCAAAAAGTCTGCAAATTGAAAGGGGGCGAACAATTTTTTATTTTTTTAAATCGAACACCCTATATTTTTTTACTTAAAAAAGTTACCCACAGTTTTCTGATCACAGAAATATATAATTCATGTATCTTGGTAAGTATAGTTCTTGAGATATTCATACAAATATATAGTCACATCACAGGAATAAGTTTGACATAAGATCATAAATCAGGAGAGCTATGTTTTTGAGATATAACGACACATCTTGTTTTTTAAGAAAAATAGTATGAAAATTCTTTGATGCGGCAACACATAATAATTATAATAAACAAATAAACCTTTATTAAAATGACAACAACAAAGTTTAATGAACACAAAACAAACCAATGAACTTTATTAAAATTAAACATATCTCCACGTATCTTCCATTTCTATCAAGGCACAGTTGGCATCTTTTAATAAATTCATTTCTAACGTTTTCAAATAAATGAACATTTTGCAGCAAATTTTCTATTTCTTGACTGATACAGTCCTTCAACTCATCCGAGTTATTATATACCGAATTTTCGTATATGTTTTGTTTTAGTGTTCCCCACAAAAAGAAGTCCAAAGGACTCAAGTCTGGGCTATCAGCAGGGCAATGTATAGGACCGTATCTTCCTATCCAAAATAGATATTTGTCATTTAATATTCCGTTACGTTCCGTACAGAGTGTGGAGGAGCACCATCCTATTGCCAAATAACAGAATTCCTGGTTGCAAGGGGAATATTATCTAAATAGTTCTCTACTTCACCCCGAAGAATATTCAAATACTGAACTGCATTCAAGGACCCATTAATGAATACGGGACCACAATTGTATTTTGATGAATACCGCACCACACATTTACTGTATTATATCCTTGGGTTTTTATCTTTTTTATAATATGTGGATTTGCGGGCGCCCAATAATGTGCATTTTACCTATTAAAAAGTCCAGCCGTTGAAAAGCTACTTTAATCGGTCCAAAATAATTTTTTTAAAAAGTCATTGTCGTTTTCTGATCTCTCAATCATCTCTCTACAAAAAACTCTTTTGTCGGCAAAGTTATTTTCAGTTAAAAGCTGAACTGGTAAAATACTATAAGGCTTATATTTGTGACGTTTTAATATACGTCTTATACTTGCTTGAGAAATATTAAATTCTTCTGCAGCAGCGTTAGTAGATTTATTGGGGTGTTCGGTAAAAAAAGTAAAACGTCCATTTCCATATCTTTTCCTGTTTTGGGTTTCTTTCTTTCTCGTTTCTTATCTTTTAAGGAGTCGCTGTCCCCAAACTTGAGACAAATATTAGAGAAAGTGTTCTTGGAGGGAACGCGTCTTTCAGCATATTTTCTTGCATATTCTCTTTTAGCTATATATTTGTTTTTATTGCTGCTTAAGTAAATTTGTAATATTTCTTTCCTTTCGACTAATGAATATCCCATATCAATATATTAGATGTATTAACAAGTGTATTAAAACTTAACTTAAAGCGTATTAATAATATAACAATCAAACATACGCCAAACATAACATAACTGTCAAACGAAGCATTATTGTTTCTTTAAATTATTTTGGTTCATAGCTCTCCTGATTATGGTCTTATGCTATACTTATTCCTGTGATGTGACTATATATTTGTATGAATATCTCAAGAAATATACTTACCAAGATACAACAATTATATACTTTTGTGATCAGAAAACTATGGGTAACTTTTTTAAGTAAAAAAATACAAGGTGTTCCATTTAAAAAAATAAAAAAATGTTCGCCCCCTTTCAATTTGCAGAGTTTTTGAAAATTTGTTTAAATATTCAAAAAGTTTATAAAAAATCATGTAAAATCCTTTTTTGAATTTTTCGATTAGATTGAAATTAAGAGAAATAAAGGGGGGATCAATTTTAGGTGACTAACCCGGTACTTGGAGAATGATCAGTCTACATCTAGTGAAGTAACATACCATTTTTATTAAAATCCAAATGAAGAATTATTAGTTTTGTACATAATACAGGTATAACCACAATTGTGACGAAATTAAGCAAAATGTTGAAAATTACATCAATATAATTAAACACTAGTTTGATTATAAACTCATATCTATTTTCGAAATTTACAAAATAAGGTTTTGTTTACCTTTATAGATAACAACGCTACAAGTCTTCATTTGCACATATTCTCATTCTTAACAGTTCAAAATAAATACACTACGTATGAGAACACTATTTATAAAAATATTATAAATATGTATATACAAATATAGGCACTATCGCTATCCTTATAACGCAAAGCTTTCAGATGGTAAGTTTTACAAGATGTTGTAAGCACGTATAAGCCTTCAATCCACCTATAGGTCCTTAAACAATAAGGATTAAGTCGACGGGCGCTGAATTATGTGGTGAAATTTGCCGTATTTTATTCTAACATAGAACTAAAATACTGTGCAATGAGCAATCCAAATCACAATCCGGTGACTCCGGTGAAAGTCACTTACTGTATGGTATAGTAAGGCGTTGTGAAATTTCTAAAACTTGCCTGTACCGTCTTAAAATAATTTAAAACCGATTTGTCAGGAAAATACTCTAAGATGGTTTATTAAATATATATAAATGAAGTATATCGTTTTACCTCTATGTTACCAACGAATATCATTAGCATCGAAGATAAACCTTCTTCCTTAACGGTTCGGTCAAGATAGATAGAGGGCCGCTCACCACGCTATCCATAGAAACACTCCAACGATTCAACTTCAACACTTCAGTTTCGCTTTATTACACGTGTTTTATAAACAGAGTTTATGGAAAGAATTGTGTGCGATTTATAAACTGTTGGATAAATGAATGTTGCCAAATATGTAAGAGATTTAACTTGATAATTAAAAAATAAATGTAATGGAATTTGGCTAGAATGTTGTTCCATAGTGTTCCAAGAATAAAATCAATGTTACATACATGTTTCGTGGAATAAAATCAAACCAAAACATAACCAATTTAAGACAAACTTTATCATATAGTTACAAAATGGAGCCTTCAAAGGTTGCACGCTACAAAATTGTATTAAGATAGTGCAAATGCAGTAATTACAGAAAAGGAAAATGCCCAAATTTCTCTGAGTATTCACAGAGTGATGCGCTTAGCTCAATATTGATTTGGAAATGCAGTTTTATGCCATCTGCATCTAATAAATAATGTACTAGTTTAATTATCTCCTAATAATATCAACTTGGTTGACGAAACGTGTGTCGAGTGACGTATAATCTTTCGGTGTTCGTAGATATCTACTGGTCTCCTGATGTTATTGTCGTATTGAAGGTTCCAGCCCTCTCCCAGGAATGCATAGCTAAGAGTATTTTGGAGGCTGAATGTCTGTTGTCCGGCATAGAAAAAAATGTCTCGATCACAGCGATCTACACCCTTGATCATGTATTTGCTAAATTTCTTGATAGATACCAAGTCTGTTGTGGAACTCCCTTCAAACCCGTGCAACTTGGATATTATATTTTTTACATGAAAATGTAAAATTAATCGTATGCCTTCGACGGTGGCAATTTTTTGTCTGGAATTAATTAAGAGTAAGGTCTACAAGGTGTTACAGAAACTACTGCTAGCATTCATAATCAGATACACTAGTATGACGTCAAGATTGACGTTAATAGTACGGATAGTGACAGATTTAGAAGAGTCAGAATGGTACAATTCAGAATTCACTTACAATTAATAAATATGCTGGGGTTCACTTAATAAATAATTAGCCGTCAATATGTATTGGGGCTATTAATTGGATTCAGTTAATATTATTCTTGATTTTAATGAAGATTTGATTCTATGTTTAAATGAGGATCTTGGAATAACTAGAATGAGGATCTAATTAAACATTAGTTTTAATTTTTTATTTGTTACATTAGTTATGTCTTTATTGACTCGCAGAAATGCTGGGGAGTTCTAAAAAAAATTGACAAAGTTACGCTTCGTAGATTTGGGTCAGTACAAATTATTGAAATTGTATTGTGTTAGTGACAGATGATGCGAATAACAAATAGAAAAATTACAGTATTTCGCAGTAGATGACCGCAATCGTTAAAGCATATAGTCGCTGTTTAATTACAGATAAAGTTAAAGTTTGTTTGGGGGGTGTCAGTAAATAATTCTGTCTAAAAAGGGAATTGGATAAATTTGATGTTAGTGATATTTGCACTTAATTTGAATAGCTGTAGCACAAATGTGGCAGAAAATAATTATACAAATACAGTTTTAATGGATTTGTTTGTTTATCATGGACAGTGCAATAAGATTATCAGCAGAAAGTGTAGAAGATTTAATGACAAAGACCTAAATTTGCCGCAGAATAACAGAAGGTTTCTACGAATTCAGAGGAATTCTATAAATTTCATTAAGAGAACGAAGATGTTGCCAGTTTCACATATAAGCGGCAACACCTCACTTTCGAAAATATTTTAGTTGCATAGATCATATTCGATTTTCTTGGTAGTCAATATTTCAAAGCAATCGGTTGATTCTCGTTCTTCATATATTTTTAATACTCCGTCCACCGTTAATCACCCGGTATATATCTTCTTAAAATATCTGTCGTATTATCCTCAAACGTAAAATCGTTTATGTTAATCATTGCATGCATATATTTCATCGTATCAATTTGTTACTTAGTCTGCATCCGTATTGAATTAATTGCGGGATGCTGTGGGGTGATTCTGTGCAATTGTAGGACAGTGTCGGGCGTTACTAACAAGCTCAATGCGATACACGCGACCGTCTAACGACGGGGGCGGACAATCGCGACGCTATCGCACATAAACTACACGTGTTGGGCTATCACTCCCCCTCCAGATTATCTTCCAACGGCTACGGTTTATCCACCGATCCGGACCGGATTATTTGTCGAGAAATTAGCTCCGGATAAAGTCAATACACTTCATAATTTCGATCCTTTCCACCGGGGGAGAGATAGGGGATGGCGTTAAAATATGACGCTATTAAGTAGAAGACGATGGAAGGATTGATAGACGATCTGATGTTGGGGGACGTCGGAAAATGTTGATTGTAAGCTCGATAAATTTCGATATATTTGGCAACATGGCAGTTTGAACGTATTCGAAAAGAGGTCTTAAAATAAAAATATAAAGAATTATTAATACGTCTACATAAATGGATGCTGTTTTAAGGATCTGTGGAGCTTTGATGGTTCAGTTAAGATCTATCTGTGGACATAATTCCGCGGTTCCTCTACTGTGGGGTCTCAGATTTAATATCGGTCTGCTCAGTCTGCTTTATTACGCCCATTCTTTCTTTAATATATCTATCACAAGAATGTACTCTATAAACTTGTGGTAGTACTATGCAAAATTATTTTTGCGAATCATTTACATTGTATCACATTTTACAGAAGTTGAAGGAACATTATTATCAATAGCCAAGCAGTTGAAAAGGCCCAAATTCCAATTGAGCGTTTGAATAAATAAAGATGATACAGTTTTATAAAAGCGAAGCCAAATTTTACAGAGATCAGGTTTTTTGATAACTTCTTATGCGACTGTATCAGAAACAAAACATAAAAAACATTTCTTTTCGGATTCTTTATTATTTTTATTAATCACAAAAGATGTAATACAGAATATAGAGTATAATATTCCAAATATATTTACGTATATAAATAGTTTCATTTTCTTCATCATCGTTCCTGAGGAAGTGTCCACTTCCTGTTTGACAAGAAATATAAGATCACCCTCACCAGTAAGACAGACTGGATGGAGGGTCGAACTGGATTACCGCTCAATGGAGACATCTGGTACACGGATGGAGCCAAGAAAGGGAACAGAGCGGGTGCGGGCGTATATAGGCGACGCGATGGGATAGGTAAAACCTTCCCCCTGGGCAAATACACTACCGAACTCCAGGTGGAGCTAGTTGCAATTACGTACGGTGTTCTGGGGGCCGACCAAAATCGGACTCAGGAGAAGGTATGTATATGCTCGAATAGCAGGGCGGCGTTGACAGCCCTGAATTCAACAACGACAAAGTCGAAACTGGTTTATAATTGCTATGAAGCAGCAGGGACGGGTGGAACTCTCATGGATACCTGGGCATAATGGCATTAAGGGAAATCTAATTGCAGATGACTTTGCCAGACAAGCGACCAGGGAAAACCTCTATGGACCAGAACCTGCAGTGGGAATAAGTCGGAATCTGATCAGATACCGCAACAGTGGCTGGGCAAGAGACCAGCACAATAAAAGATGGAGAGAAGTAACGGGTTGTCGAATAAGCAAACTCTTCATCGAATACTCAGAGATTGAGAAATGGGCCCAAGAATTCACTAAATTGAACAGGCACAACGCCACAACCCTGGTGGGGATCATAACGGGCCACCATACTAGCTTGAATGCATATAAGCACAAGCTGAGGCTGACTGACAACCCGGCCTGCATATACTGTAAAGAAGACGAGGAAACTTCGATTAATCTTCTGTACACCTGCCCCGCACTGGAGGAGAAGAGGTACCTTATATTAAGGACCCCTGTTATCCCAGAGGGGGTGAGGCTTAAGGCGGGAACGTGCCTAAATTGCTCCTTTTATGGGATAGCATTTTTGGATAATGACCCGGATAAGAGGGGATCGCCAAGGGACTACCCATGCGTTCAGTGGCTTATGAGGCCTAAACCCATATAACATAATAATAATAATAATAATATCCATCATCGTTAGGGTGGATGTCAATTACATGAATGTCGTCTTCAAAATTCTAACAAAAGCCCCCAAGAAAAAGTTTTATAAAAATTTCGTATGAGTTCTAAATCTTTCAAACTTAATTCATTTGACAAATTTCCACAGTATCCCATATTTATAAATAAATTTGTATCCTATGAAATATAGGCTTATGGCCTTCTTCCTGTACATTCTTAGAGATTCTATAGGACGTTCTTTTATTTAAACTTCATTTCGCCAAAAGGTGATTTATTCCCTTTTACATAAACATATGCACTTTGAATTGCTGACGTGGTAGATTTTTCGTACAATAGCTGAATATTATGGTGCGAGATAAATGGACTCTATAGAGTAAAAGAAAAAAGATTAAGGGGCGAAAACAACTACGGAACCAAATAAACACGAAGTAAATTGCCTCAAGAAGTGAAAAACTAAGGGGACAATCGACTTACCCTCAGTAAGACTGTTTAAGTAATATATTCTCAGAAGGGTTGTCTGCAGAAAAATCATCTGGAAAAGGCACTCTTTCCATGGAATACATGTCTTCTTCTCAAAATAACCAAATATTTATCAACCAAATTGCGTACCAATTGCGTACGGTAGCATTTTTGGCAAGTGATTTTCCGTTACATAAACTGGGGAAAAACCCCACACTACGCCAGTTTATAAAAAAATATATGGACGACCTCTCATAACCCCTAATCCAACTACACTCAGAACAGATATGTTGATCAGATATACGAGTCCGTATTGAAAAACATTCGTAACCTCGTTGGGGAAAATTTAGTGTACTTCATTGGAGACGAAGCAATCGATGCATGCGGACGTTCACTGGCAATTTACTTTAATTGGTGCATTAAAACCTGACAGTGCTAGTGGCAGCTATTTATTGGCTTCTAAGATTTTAAATACAGCCAACCAGAATTGTAGATTTAGTGACTGAGTGCTTTCACTGTACATCTCATCAACAATAGGAATAAGTCTTAAAACTGCGATATCGGACCGCCCACGAGGTGCGCAGTAAATAGCCTGGTCTTTACTCAGTCGAATTGACACCTTTGCAGAGTGAATTTAAAAGTATACATAATGTACACAGAGTTCGATCTGGCGGCGTGTAAAGTCGTTTTCCCTCCGAATGCTGCCTCAGTCTTTCTTCTACGCACACCGAAACTCCAGTTTCAAAATAGTGGGAAGTAAGGTATAGAACACTATTTTTATGAGCTGGTAATAAGATTCAACAACTCTCGTGTCTGTTTTACTTGTAAATTGTAAATACCGCTCCCTGCACTGTGATCTCTGCTATCTTTAGTCGCGCGCAGACAGTCGCCTTGTCTCTCTTGCTTGCCTATATAGCAGGCAAACAAAGAGCGAATTATTTATTGCGCGCGCAGACAGTTGGCACGCGCCTTGTCTCTCTTGTTTGGCTATTATAACAGGCAAACAAAGAGCGAATTACTTACTGCCTACAATTTTGAAGCCATAGTATAGAGAATCTCATACCTTTTCTTATTATTGTCTTATTATTTTAGTATTATTATGTACTAATGCCAATGAACGCAGCTGCATTATTGCAAAACACAGGAGATATGTTAACTGAAACATTTCCAAATATATATATGCTATACTGAATGAATAGCGTATGTAGCATTCATCATGTGTATATCGTACACTTTTCATATGCAGCTTATGCACTTAATCGAATAGTAGAAGCAATAAGAAACAATTTCCTTTTGGTTAACGAAGTAATAGCGAATGTAAATGGTTTTTTTGTAAAAGCGCCTAGCCTATCAAGCTAGAGATACGTTTAGTTAGAGAAGTTTTACCAGACATACTTTTACCTTCTGAACCAGTTGTTACGAGATAGAAGCTGCAACTTATTATGATAAGTAATTTGGAGAACTAAAACGTGTCATCTTTAGGTTTGATCCGAATGAAAGCAATGTCATACATATAGTACACAACTTACTACAACTACAAAGCAAATGAGATGGTGTCCATTACATTAATAGTAACTATGGTTTGTATAATGATTCCTTGCGTGTGCGTCGTAGGTAACAATCCTATGAATCAATCAACTGACATTTTTGAACAGTGTCGTGCCGAAAACACATTTTAGGATAAAAGGTAGTACAATACAAATCCGTCAACCTATGACAGAGTAATGAAAAGGTTCTACACAAAAACATTCAATGGAAGTGATATTTTCATCAAAATAAATGAAATAAATTTTACAAAAATACTGAGACACCAATAAATCAAATTATACGATAAAGCCAAGACGTGACTTCATAATGACATTTTGTTAACTGTCTATGCCGTACGTAGTTGATTAAAACATATGTCGCTAGACATACGTGTTGGTAATTGTGACATATCAGTAACAATTGTGTGGTGTAGCATGGGATCCGTGCATCGTCACTATACCCCAGTGTCGAAATAGCATGGAGTGACTCATCGATGACATATGGATGGCTCAGGGGCAAGAAGTATGCGGGGAACGAAATTCCATAGGCGTATCAATTTGGAGGGGGCAAAATATAAAAAAATAACAAAATAATACCAAGACAGTTGAAAAGGGTTTTAAGTGGATTTGTAACAGTTTTTTAGTTAGTAAACAATGTAAGTATCGTAAGTTATGTAAAGTACTTATTTCATGCTTACCCAGTCAGAACATCTCCTGTCAGCATATCCTGATAAAACAGACATTTTGGCAACATGTGCCATATAAAGTGACGTAGGAGTAGCAAGCTACACACAAGTGGCTCCTCTGAATCCATATATTGACCTACCGCTTTCACTATTTAAAACTATCATTATATTTATGCCACACCACTAACACAATCTTTATTTTATTGTATCAACAACACCGTCACAGTCACTATATCTATCACTATACATATATGCCACACTTATCACACATATTTGATTTTATATTACCAATCACTGTCACTATTCCATTATCACTATGTTGCGTCGCACTGAAAATATTTTCTTAATGTCATTATTACAAAAATCAATCACTTCAGACAACACGACTTCCTACCGCGGGTTCCTGTTTTCTTCTTTTTTGCACTTGTTTCTTCTTCATCATACTTCATTGCACGGTACACACTACTTACACAGACTTTTGTTAACGAAGAGCATATATCAACTGCCTCGGTTGTACTAATATCTGGGTTTCGCGCCCGAATTCCTTCGTAGACGTTTTTAATCATTTGAAGTTCTTCATTTGTTAAATGTGGCTAATTTCGATTGGAATTCTTCGTTGTAGAATCACTACAACTTGCATCCACTTCTTTCATGTTAGAAAAACACTAACCACTCACTTTTATCGCAGAATATAATACATAAACAATTTCCCGAATCCCGAATCAATCGCACATAACCACAATGTAATGCCACTGGCGCGCCAAAATCTGGGCTAAACGACGCATGCATAATTCTATCGATCGACATTGATCCGTGCCGCCAATTGTTGACCAATCGAATTCAAATGTATTTAAAACCACCTAAAATGATTGGCTAGCTTTGCTACAACAGCCCACCAGGCGGTACAACCGATTATTATGCGATTCGGAATTCAATAGGAGAGAGAGTAGTTCGCATTGAACTACTGTTTCCATAGAGCGGCACATAAAATTTTTATGCACATAATAGGTGATTACACAAGAAATAGACAAACCGTTGAAAAGTTATGGTGGTCTGATATTATATATGAATCACTCCACATTATTTCGACACTGGGGTATAAATTGATACACGCGCAAAGATCCATTTATAGAAATTGTATTCTATCTTACATATTCGGTACCGGTAAAATCAGTAAAAGAAGCAATTGATGTAAAACTAGTGGCACTTCACATTACTTCGCATTTTTCAGCAGATACACTTATTCTTCATTAATGCTTCCCTTTTCCGGTGTATCGGCGCCGTCAAATCACCATTACCATAGTATTCCGCCAGCGTAATTGCGCGGGGTATTCCCCCGAGAGCCAAACCGAGTTAAAGTTAGATACACGTCGCAATCCCCAATAATTGTGGAATCAGCGTCAGCCAGATTATCCGGGGCGAAGTTGTAGAAATCCCCGCGGCACTCAGCGAAAGAGAAGTGCACGGAAAACGCCACGTGTGGTGTTTGATTGGGCCCGTAAGTAACGTTCGTCAGTGCGGATTACAGCCGGTTTCACGCGTCACTAGTACATAATCTGCTTAGCACTGACATTGATAAGAACGAATGGTGCTGTAGTTGCTAGTCATCCTCTTCGGCTGTGATGTTCGCCGTGTATCCGACGGCGATATGGCTTGACGGCACGATAAAGCCCTAAGTCTCGGGAACTTAACAACTCCGAGGAACGCCCTTGAGTAAACAGGGACAATAGAAAGTTGGGCGATTCTAATGATGATTGCTTGGTTCGATTAAATCCTTGATTAAACACAGGACCACTGAATTGAATCTTGCTCGGTTAAAACACGAGAACTCATTTATACATTTGACGTAAAGACGGATCGGTAATATAATTCATACAAAACAAAACGTAATGCACGTCAGTATGTGACGTAATTCATTACCATTACACTTAGAATTTCATTCGTTTTTAATCAACAGAAATTTAAATTTGGCACCCATTTTGAGGTTGGCAGCAATTGACATATTATGTTGTACGTGGTGCCAAATTCATCGGATGCTTAGATGGTTTAGACTATTTGGATTCTAAAGTGTTTTAGCCACAAGTGAATAAGAAAACTGTTCTTTTGAGAACAGAAATACCTGGTGTTAGCGCAAGCGCCATAAAAATACGGACTGTTGCATACGGGCTCATGTTTACATAATGGCGCAAAAATTAAACAATCGTTGTAAAGAATTGGTAACAGCTTTGCTTTGCTAACAAGATCGAGACAACAGAGGCCCATTGCTGCCGTTAATAGCTGTTGCGGAAGTAAGTTAAGTTACTTTTTGGAAATTAGTGTTTGAAAATTATATAACATAACCTTTTTTAGCGCGTAACATCAGCTTTGAATATAGATGTTTCGACTATTAGTAGAATTTCACAAGCAAGTAAAACAATGAATTGTTAAAATCGCCTCCAAAAAAACGTAGCTATAATAAAAGAGTTACTAATACAGCTATGTTAGATACAAGTGCTATCCGTAATACGACTTATGAGATGTACAAAAGAAGTATGTGTTTATGTACTTATTTTTCTATGGCATGTTTTTACAAAAACACGCTTGTAATGTACAGTGTTTGGAGTAGCTTTCATATTCACAGGAGAACGTGTAAAGTTATCGTACTTATGGGAAAAATTAAGAGTAAAATAATTATTAGATGGTTGTCATATGTCACTGAGCATCGTACTGAAGTAAATGGGTTTCAAGTATAAACACATCCCTTAAAGTGAAGTTTATGCAAAATTAGCTCCAAATTTCACTTTACGAATGTTAGTTATAACATAAGCTGGTTATAATGATATTTTCTTGGGTTCTATAGTATTTTTGCCAATGTGACAACAGTGATCGTCTGTCACGCATCAGGTACATTATGACGTGCATTGATTTTTGTTTTGTATGAACTATAGTTCTTTGTACTGAGAAAACAGTGTATTTACGATACGAGAACATTATTTGACATTGATTTTAAGCTTTTTTTGACATTAATTTATTCGGCGTACATACAGTGAACACTAAAATTTGGAATAGATTCGATAAAGGCGTTGTAAGTATAAAAATAAAAAAAAATTATTGAACAGGCTAATTTTGATTATTAAATATGCATTATTTTTTTAACTCCTAGAGGGATCTGCAATATACCTATACTCCGATATCAAAATAGTGGGCAGTAAGGTATAGAACACTATTTTTATGAGCTGGTAATACGATTCAACAATTCTCGTGTCCGTTTTACGTGTAAATTGTAAAGACCACTCCCGGCACTCTGTCATCTCTGCTCTTTTTAGTCGCGCGCGAGACAAGGCATGCGTTTTGTCTGTTCGCCTTGTCTAGTCAACACGTTACCAATTACTTACTGCCTACAATTTTGAAACCAGACTATACTGGGCAATAAGCGTTTTCTGTGACTAGGATTAGGATGTAATGTCACGCAGTGTCACTCCAGTGAATGATATCCTTTAAAAATTAAACTTAAATTTAAAGAAACATTTGACTAACAATAAATGATCTAATGTTTAAACCTATCTGAGTACCTATTGTAGTCAAATCGAGTGGCAGCAGTTTTAGCCTACGCACTTCACTGATATCGCGCACATTTAACATATTGGCTAGCACATTAGGATGCACTGACACTCTTTCATTGTATTTTTTACTGAATTGTATGGTTTCTTGGACAAATTCCAGAGGGATGTCATACTGAATTACTTCGTTGGGGACGTAATAAGATGTGTCGACGATGGCACGCAATACCTTGTTCTGGAACATTTGCAGAATGTTAATGTTGGAGATACTAGTGGTACACCACAGCTGAGTTCCAAACTGCTATAAGTCCAAACGGGCTTAAGAATGGACTTGTATAGTAACAACTTGTTGTTAACTGTATAATGAAGAAAATAAAAGAGCTTTGAAATATAGTAAACTTTATTATATTTTTCTTTTTAATGTACATATTTTAAGTCTTTAGCGTAGTAAAGAAATATTGTCCAGACAAACCTAGAAAGAAGTCTAGAAAATACTTATGTATTCGTGAAAAACGTAACCAAATTCCTTCATTCAAAATAGTACTTTGTATTATCCAACTTTTCAATTAAATATTGTGATCCTTTTTTAACGTGAATGTTCTTCCGGGTTAATAAGTAATAAATATGCTTCATTGAAATCCAGATGCCCTTGGATATTTACTAATAATTCTTGTAGGAGGGTATTTAGTCCTTACTGAAAAATAAAAATTATAATTTAAACAATGTTTATGTAGTAGTAACGGTGTACCTACCCATATCAAGAATGTACCAAATCATTTTTTTAATAATTGGACACATTCCTGATAAAACTAATAAGTTATTAAATGGATAACAAGAATGCCACATATAAAATATCACTTAAGTACCCAATGAAATCCTGTAGCGAATTTGTCAAAATTTAACATATTTTTCAGGCATCTAATATCTATTAGTTTTAATAAACTTGGCCATGACAATGACAATGTTTTCTTCTCAGAATAGACAAATCAGTTGTCTTAGACTTGGTAATAATAACGAAGGGCCCTTTCCTGGAGCCGATTCTCGATATAATGCAGGGAGCATTAAACAAGGTTGGGAATTGGTGCAGGGATAAGGGACTCTCGGTCAATCCCACTAAGACCGAGGTAATGGTGTTCGCCAAGAAATATAAGTGGAACAGAATATGTCCGCTGAAACTTGGTGGCCAAGAACTAAGTTATAATAGCGAAGTGAAATACTTATGTGAAACTGTCATGGGAAAAACATGTAAGTCACATATGTTCTAAGATCACAGCAACACTTGGGCAACTGAGAAGGGCCATTGGTAATAGCTGGGGCTAGAAACCGGAGACCATGAAATGGATAAATTCTCAAACCCAGACTGACGTATGCAGCAAGCATGCAATCCTCTTAGCTTAATAAGCTAAGAGGATTGATTCTAAGAAGTATAACTGGAGCCCAAAGATCAACACCGATCGAGGCGATGGGGATACTGATGGGGATACCACCTCTTGATGTCAACCAGGAGAAGGTATGTATCTGCTCGGATAGCAGGGCGGCGTTGGCAGCCCTAGATTCAGCAACAACAAAGTCGAAGCTGGTCTATAATTGCTATGAGCATTGAACCACTTGGCAGGGAAGAGACGGTGGAACTCTTATGGATACCTGGGCATAATGGCATTAAGGGAAATCTAATTGCAGATGACTTGGCTAGACTAGGGACCAGGGAAAACGTCTATGGACCTGCAATGGGAATAAGTCGGAATCTGATCAGAGACCGCGTCAATGGCTAGGCAAGAGGCCAGCACAATAAAATATGAAGAGGAGTAACAGGTTGTTGAATAACCAAACACTTCATCGAATACTCAGAGATTGAGAAATGGGCCCAATAATTCATTAAATTGAACAGGCACAAAGCCAGAACCCTGGTGGGAATCATAATAGGCCACCATAGTAGCTTGAATGCATATAAGCACAAGCTGAGGCTGACTGACAGCCCGGTCTACTGATACTGTAAAGAAGACGAGGAAACCTTGATTCATCTTCTTTACACCTGCCCCGGAGAGGAGGAGAGGTACCTTATATTAGGGGACCCCTGTTATCCTAGAGGAGGCGAGACTTAAGGCAGGGGACGTGCCTAAATTGCTCCTTTTATGGGACAGCATTTTTGGATAATGACCCGAATAAGAGGGGATCGCCAAGGGACTACCCATGCGATCAGTGGCTGATGAGGCCCAAACCCATATAACATAATAATAATAATAATTATAATGGTGTAAAATGTTACCAACTACTCTGGTGTTAAGTCTAATACCAGAAATAGTGAAATTTTATACAATTTTCATATCATTAATAATGGTAAAGTTATGCCGCTGCAGATTTTCACTAGTGTGTAATATTGTGACCTCTAAGTCTGTATTGTAACATTTAATTGTTTAAATTTATTTCGACTCTATTTTATTGTAACTCTAAACTCAAAGCAACTATCTCAACGCAAATATTAATTAAATACAATTGGCAACTCAAGATAACCTCCAATACCATGACTAATTGAGGGACATTTAAATGATAATGTCCTACGACACGTAACTGAAGAATCGTAACAATTTTACAAAACTTATCTATTGCTTTTGGAAGACATTTTATAGGTTTACGGTTGCAATAGAATGGCCAAATTAACGTGGGCAAGTTAATTTAAGAGTGAACTTTATAAGCGTTAAAGTGTTACCCAATTACTCGACAATAAACAAACAGGGACACCGTGACGCTGTCCCCCGTTAATACATCCTATAAAGTGTTTTACGCCGGCAAAAACCTCTGTCGTTTTCACAATTTCCAGCGTCCGCGGCCATAATGGCAAATAAGTATTACAATTTGTATTCAATGCGGTAGGTACACGTTTAACACGCATGTGGGAAGTTCACTTTATATTAATTCGCTTTTGCACGCTGTTCATATATGGGTATGCACATACATACAAATAAATTTTCAATAATTTAGTGTGCATATATTCTGGGATGCCGATATAAAATATACACTAGTTTAATCGTTAAAAAATGTACGATATAATAATGCTTTATGCTTAAGCGTTTATGCTTCGAGGGAGCGTATGACTGCCTATGACTGTCACAAAATAGAAAGTTACAATAACTAACTTCAATATTTTCGTTCGAGTGACATCTATAAAAATAACTTCGTTGAAGCATTAGTCGGTGCCTTCATTAATGTTTATAAACCATGTGATAATAAAATATAGGCAACCAATATTACGCTATTGGTATTAATTAACTGGAAAATTTCTCAAACATAATCCAGTCTATGCTGCAGAGTAATAAAGTATAATATTTGAACTGTCAAAATAGTTATCATGAAGAATTTTAAATTTAAAACATTATGTGTTTACTGAGGCGGCTGGTGTATAGGTGCTGCAAAGCTGCAGAACTGACAAAAAAATTATATATTTGTATATTTTCGCGACATAATAATTATTAAAATTTATTAATAAAATAATTTGGTTAGTTGGTGCAGCTAATCAAATTATTGCGTTAAAGTCGCATTCTGCCCGCCGTCCTCTATTGAGTAGTAGACCAGATGAATTATCTGGGTCTCTATGCGAGCTCGTCGCGGTACATTGAACTGGGCCACACGAGGTAGTTCTCAGCACGGCTCGGAACACCCGTCCTCCCCCTCAACTCCCGCGACAATCCACACTTGGCGCTCGTAAATGCGCGAATTTACACGGTCAGTGAACTGTATTTTTTCCAGCTAAGGCAACATCAGTGAATTTTTACTCCTTCCTACTCTTCGGGTGGGCGTAAATCGTACCTATTTCGTATTTCGTGTTAATTTGAGATTTTAAATACTGTTTTGTGAATTTGTGTAGTGATTTATTGTACTAATTATTAATATTTATATACTGTGATAATGACAATAGATTTAGTTTATAATTTAGTTCATGTGAAGCGATTTTTTAAATACTCTTATGAAGAAAAAATTGATTTAAAAAACAATGGTAGATCATTGCCCGATATTGTTATTGAGACTGCAGGTGTTAGCCGCAGAAAAGCATATAAACGTCAATTTAATAGAGACATTTATTCGAGGAACAATTGGATTTGTGGGTGCAACAAAAAAAATGCGTTATTTTGTTTTCCTTGTTTACTTTTTGGCGGTGATAAAGCATGGACGGAGGTAGGGGTGACAGATTTGGTGCACTTAACTGAAAAAATAAAAAAGAACGACAACTCTAGAAGCCATCTACATAATACAATGGAATTAGCTTTATTAGGAACAACTAATATTAAAGTTTTGTGGATCCCTTGAACTGGCGCTGCGAGGACATGACGAAGCTGAAACCTCTCAAAACCCGGGGATATTTCGTAGTTTGATAAATTTTTCTGTTGAGCTTTTCTTTAACTTTAAGCGAGCATCTACAAAATGCTTCAGTATTTAAAGGAACCTCTAAAGAAATACAAAATGATCTTTTAGACTGTATATTAAAAGTATGTCATGAAGAAATAATTAAGGAAATTAACAAACCTTCATTTTTGGCAGTTATGGCAGACGAAACAACTGATGTATCTACAAAAACTCAGTGGTAGTTTTAAGATATATTCTCGATGGTGAACCGATTGAACGTTTTTGGACATACCTGAAACCTACAAAATGTGACGCTGAAACTATTTCGGAAAATATTTTAAGTGTTATAGACCCTTTAGTAGAAAATTCACCTTACAAGCCTTTTCTCTTAACCAAAGAATATGACGGCAAACATGAATGTTCTTCAAAAAGGTATTAAATTCCAAAAATTTTTCTTGTGAAAGTCTATATTTTTGTATAAACGGATTTTACATAAAAATTCTGAAGTATCAGGAAAACGTGTGACCTTGAAAATTTTCGCCTGCGCGCTATTGTTTTCAGGCCCCTACGGCGCCAGTAGTTTGGATACGTTTGAAATTTGCACGCGAGCGGCCAATACCCTAGGATCGGCCCTGTGCAGAACATCCGTTTCATTTCATCACGAGCCGCCACTATGTGTTTATCCTACACTTACGACTTGAATAGGTAATGAATAATAAATTACTGAAATATACAGTATAGCTCAATCAATCCAAATGTAGGAATAATAGTGATTATACGAGGGGATACAAAAAAGAAACCGAACTGATCTGGTGGGCGGAGGTTTTGTAGTACAGCGTTCTAGCGCTAGGAACGTGTAGAGCTACCATTCCCGAGCTACCATACCAACCATTCCCGAGTTAGTAAGCTAAACGTTCTCGCTATAGAAGGTTCCGTTCGGCTTGTGTTAATTTTCTTAGTCAGAGTTGTTTTGTGTACTCGTCGTTTTTTTATTATCGTGAATAGCGCGCAGCCGCATAGTTTTGCTTCTTGCTCGGAAAAACTGGCACAAAAACTCTTGGAATGTTAAAAATGGCCTACAAGGATAATACAATTTGGAGAACTCAAGTGTTTGAGTGGCTTTCTCGATTTAAGAGAGGTGTCAATTGATGTTAAACATCGCTTTGGTCGTTCTTCCACGGTTCGAACCGATGAAAATGTTGCCAAAATTCGCGAAATCATCCTAGAAGGTCGACGATGGACCATTGACTGAGTTGTGGAAATTTTTGGTTAAAAATTGGCGCACAGACAGGGCTGTGTGAGCAGGAGCGCTATGCTGATGGAAAAATCAATCGCCCGACTGCGACAAATCAGGCCCCTTCCACCGCAAACTGTCGCGCAATCTTTTCAAAACTTCCAGATAGAACACCTGGTTAAGTGTCTGACCCTGTGAAACAAACTGTGACAACTCCTCTCACATAGAAAAAAACAAGAAAACGATGTGCATACAAAACAACTTTCACTAAAAAAATCACACAAGCCGAACGAAAATTTCTTTAGCGACGACGCTTGTCTTCCTGACTCGGAAATGGTAGCCTCATACACTCCTAGCAGCAGAACGCGGTACTACGAAAACTCCGCCCACCACAACATCAGTTCGGTTTCTTTTGGGTACTCTCTCGTATACCAAGTGTGGTAACAAACTTTTTAGAGCACGCAAGTGAGGCTTGCGTTCACTCAAGGACGTTAAAACCACCATTTTGTCTACAACCGTGGAGTTTTTAAACATGTTTACTCGTATTTTTATTAAAATTAAGTAGCCTTTGAAAATGTCACAATAAAACAAATTTGTAAACACGTTAGAAACAGTCAATATCGTGAAGTTTTATGAAACAAAGCAATCACGTTCATCAAGCAAATTTATAGCCAAGAGATTTGCGATTGGTTCAAAGAGCAACTTCTAGCTTATTGCCGGAAAATCTAAAGAAGAAAATTGCCCGGGCATCGTTATGAAAAAGATTCTTCTAGGCATCATTTGTATGATACATACAAATGATACGTAGAAGATATACATTACCCTGCTGAACTACCTTCGTCTTAAAGTAGAATTTTCTTCTGCTGTTGCAATTTTTTTAATTTTTCTTGCTACTATATATTAGTATCGGGAAAATACTAATTCTAGCATTAATACTATCAAGTCTAGATAGATTTCTCTAGTCAAAGTGTATTCATAGAAGTGTGGCCTAAAAATAGCGTGTTAAACCCTCAAATTTGGATACTACAATAATTATTATATTGTATACAATTGTAGTTATTATAATTCAATAAACATAATAATGTTAAATAATTATACTTAATTATCTAGAGTATTACACATCTATGGGTTAAGATCCCGTAATGCTCTAATGTAGCTAAGATAACGAGGAGCCTCCTCACTTCTCTCTCTCTCTCTCTCTTGACGTATCCATATCCGGCATAAAAGCCCTGAATGTTAAATACGTGTAATCTGTAACATAATAGCAATCCAGGGTATTCAGTAAATAATAAACAATCCGCTAAAAACCCTTGTCAGTCACCGGTGTGATAACTCGGAACTTCACAAACAGTTTAACGCATGTCAGAAGATGACACCCCTTGTAATCCCTCACACAAAGGCAAGCACCCGGCAGGGCCACAGGGACCTTCACGACAGAGGCGTGCCGAAGACACTTACATTGTTAGAAACTATATTTCTGGTCTAAAAAATATAGATTCGGATAGAAGAAACCAGGGAATGTTCGATCCATGTCCCACAGATTTTGAGTTTCCGTATAAAAATATTGAACTTAAGGAAGCCTAAACAATTGGTGGCTAATAACTGGCGGCAAATTTATTAGCCTAATATATAAAATACTACTGTATTTTAGATTTGTTCTGTAAATCATTTTTATGAATAGTCCTTGTAGATTATCATCTCTTATACCACGTATTGATAGAATCTAGAAGTTTAGCTAAAAGTTGCTTAAGATATTTAAATATAAGAGTGTGGTAAGTCTAGAATATTCTTCAGAAGTTTAAATAATAATAAATAATGTTTTAAGAGGATCTGGGGCATTATTTACATCTCTCTTTCTTATTTTAGATGATGATCAATGTATATTTGAAGATATTTCATATTATCACGTGATCTATTTTTATGGTGTTTTGAATATTTGTCAGTATTTCATCAGAATCTGATAATTTACATTGATTAAAACATATTTGCTACAATATATTTGAACCTGATGGTCAAACACTTGTGTTGAATCTAAAATATACTTTGGTATCGATCTGTAGTGAGTACCAACAGGTAATACACAATTTTTTCTTAAGGATGCCTCAAGCGCCATCCTCATAGAATAGTATTGTATCATCAGGCAAATTGACAATTGAAGTAGAACTATTTTCAGTCACTAATTGTATTTATAACTTGTACAGGGTTTGAGGATAGTTTCTGGCATAACTTTGGCAGAATAGTGATCTCCATAACCAGAGATCTAAAATTTACATTATAAGACAATTCAATAAAAAAATAAACGACCTCTCCCACTATATCCCCTACGGCAAAACGCCACTGAAATGGGTTAATAAATTGTTATATTTAAGGCGAATGCAGCTATCGCAGCTGACGTTGATATTCTGTATCCTATCGACTATTGCTTGCCCTGAAAACCTTATTGCATATTCCTGTCATGCAGCTACACTATTTTTGTTACATGGACCGTAAATTAGCAGTATATCTACGTGTTCCTGATGAGTGAAGTCCGCCATTTTTAATATTGCTACCAACATAATTTGACAGACAAACTACGACCACGACATAAACAATATATGCCTGTTGACCACGTGAACTGACAGTGAACTAAATTTCCAGCAGAACTTTTCTTAATTAAACGTGTGATTTAACCCTTTAGGAAAGATACGCTACTGGCCTTCTCTAGCCATCCATTTGCAGAGCGGGCACTAAACGCATAAACAAGCGAAAATACCCCGCGTCAGTGTCAATGAGAGCATTACATAATTTCATTTTGGCGAGAAGTACAATGACGAGCTGTCATAACTGTATGACGGATCGTCAGGATGGAATAAAGGCGATTATTCACAAGTTGTGGTCTGTTTGGGGTAAAAGATCTATCCCATAACGGAAAAGATTCAAAGCGTATTTAGCGCACGGCCACATGCTTTTCACAGAGTAAAGGTGTCTCTTTAATAGATCAGTCGACAGGAGTCATTTGGATAAAAGATGTTTCTGATATGTTTAGAAATATATTGACCGCATTGTTATGAACGACTTTCATAGTCAGTTACGTTTTCAAAGTAAAGTAGAAATGTAAAATGTATAGGAACAGTAAAGGTTCACAGACATTTTATTTTTGAATCCGATGTATTTAGATAATAATTTTTATTAGCACCAGTCGAATCTTTCACAATAAATGAAAAAAGGTAATTTCCGTAACAAAAACGTTACAAATTAATGCTGTGCTGGTTCAAATCTGACTGTACACCTCACGTGAATTATGTGCAACACCAACATAGAAAGCAGGGCGTGGCCTTGCAAACTTAATTTAGGTTTGATTTATTGTTGATGTTGATAGCCTGCAATATTCCGCTTTACATATTAGATAAAGAGCCATTTCGAAATTTTGGCACAAATACAATACATAATTCCAGTTACCAAGTCGCAGAACATTATGGACCGATATATCAACTCTACGCGAAGACATTATAGAGAAGATTACACATAAATTACAAATTAGACGACTGTGGTTATGTGTTGACGAGACGACTGATCGTACTATTGTAAATATTATAGTACGTGTACTGGACCTTCGGCAATCGATATTTCCATTGCTGTTAGCTTGCAAAAGATTCATTGAATGTTCCAGCAATATAATCACGCAGGTGGCGTTGGAGACGTTGGAAACATTTCAAGTGTCAACAAGTCAAATATTGATGTTTGTGAGCGATGGTGCCGCGGCACTGTATTCAGTAGGCCGTTCTGTTTCACAACACGGTTGTAGATTGTTACATGTTAACGTGTAAAGTGCATCGTTTACATTTTGTGGCAGAAACTATTCGACAATATTTTCCCAAGGTAGATGCATTAATAGCGAATACGAAAAAATGTTTCTAAGATCTCCTAACGTCTCTGCGAGTTTCATAGACCAGTGTCCTGAAATTGCGGAACCACCAGAGCCGATCTTTATACGTTGAATAACCAGGGGCGTAGCATGAGAAAATAATCTAGGGATGCGATAAAAATCTTATAAGGGGAAGAGGTATAGTCAGATGTATGGTAGGCCATATGAAAATGGCAAAAATAAAAAAAAATACACTAACCTAAAATGATTATGCCGAGGTATATATACTAATTTTTAAAATGAAGATCAATTCTTCGGTTTTTGTTTGTCCAGCGAAATCGTCTATCACTGTTTCTTCAAATGTTGGAGACGATCTCATATCTTCTAACAAGGCACTTTCAATATTTATTAATGCTAAAGCTGACAGTCTTTCTTACTTTTGATAATTTCACAGATAAGTAGTCTCTTTAAACATGAAAATTATCTTTCCGCGGAACTGTTTGGGGTAGGAATAGTCAAAATTAAACGACACAATTTTGATGACTCCGGGAAAACAGTAGATAATTGAAGACACATAATATATTGGTGAAGCTCAAATACTTGCTCTCTTTTCTCTTTTCTCGAAGCTCTTTTTCATATCGGGATCACTATAAATAACTGACAGTTCACTTTTTAAACGATTTGTGTCAAATAATGTTCCATATATATCTACTAAAGAAGAAAAAAGTTCGTCAGCAAAACGTTACACGAATGAAGTATTTTAATTGTGTAGGATCTAGATTTAAGAATTTCAGTTTAGAAATTTCACCAAACCGTTCACTAATGTTCAAAGTAATAACGCTCAAAATTTCATAAAACAATCGTGCGTAGGTGTTTTCCTTATCTTCTTTAGGAATTAAATCCAAACGCATTCTTTTACTTGGTGGTTGACTTTTTAACACAAATCTGTCCATATGGTCCCAAATGTCACTAAACTCGTTTCTCCTTTTTTCAAAATGTGATTTGCAATCGGCGATCTTTTTATTGCAGTAACTAATATCTGATATTTTGTCTGTAGAATGTTAAATAGACTCTCGGAATGTGGGAATACTGCAGAAAACACTGCTAAGAAAAAATTAAAATCAAAGTCGCGCAATAAAGTTAATAGGCCTCTAGCACAAATAACGGTTTCTCGATCCCATTCCTTATTTTAATTTTCCACAATTACCTGACACAGCACTTCCAAATCTTGCTTATGTTATGGCGACAGTCGCCAAGATGCGTTCACATAATCGCATAACTGAGTCCGGAAATAACGACAACACCCACTCGAGGTTCCACTGTGGTCTGCGTAAGATCACTGATATTTTCGCCCATCTAATGCCTAGCTTGGATGTAACGTGGACCATCGCATTTCAGCACTGCAGCAAGTAACGCGGGAGTCCAATAATTTTGGGCGCCTTCACGGCTGATTTGAAATACAAAAGTTGATGGTAGCGTTTAAAGTATATAATGTATGTTTGCGGTCGATTTAAAATAATTGAATAAATCGATTGAACTTGGAAATAACATTAATTAGTCAATTTTTTGAGGGATGCGACGCATCACTTGCATCCATGTACGCTACGCCCCTGTGAAGAACATAGTTGAAGGCAGCTTTGTATTATACTGAAAATTTCCAGCAAGTAAAACCTGTAAACTACAGTTCAATCCTGCCGAGACCGCAGCTATTAAGGAAAGCCAGACACAATTTCTATATATTTCCACTGAAACTGATTTAAAAACTATTCATACCAACTATAGAGGAGTGCATGACGCAATAGATAAATTACAAAATAGTGCGTTGGCGATAACGGAGTGTCTGTAAATAGTGAACCAAGTAAATTCACTGCTACACGCTATAGACGATGCAAAAAATGAGGGCGTCAAACAAAAATTCGAAAGTGTGTTAAGAAGACATCTATTTTAACATATTAAGACAAGATTGTGATGATACTGCTAATAGTGATAGTGCATCTACAGGTCCGTTAAGTGAGTGCAAAGAGCATTTTACGTATGCCTGCATTACATCAGTAGATGTCGAACGGTCGTTCTCCAAGCACAAGAATATATTTCACCATAGGGAACATCCTTCTCTGAGACAAATATGAAAACATACCTGATGTTGTAAAGTATTTCATCTCGCTAGTTAAGAGGGTAAGTACATACAGTGTTACGATGTGTTCGTATATGGCGCGCAGCACATTTCCCACAGCCTTATTAATTATTTTCGTCACGTGATTAAACATGTAGGAATTTAATTTGCTTTTGGAAATGTAAAGAAAACTGTATATAACGCAATGTAATTTAATTGCGAAATTGGCAGCGCACGAGGTAGACCGAACGAATTTAAAGTGTATGACAATGTTGCATTTCCGATCAAAGGAGAGCCAGAAGAAATTAATACCATCCCACCCCACACCGCGCCGGAGTCATCCCCACGTACCGTGAAATCGAGGATTCAGCAACGAAATCCCTATGACGTATCCGGAGTGCAATTTAATCGTATTAGCAAGTGCAGCATGTCTCGACTCGACTTGTAATACATGCAATTACAATCAATCCGGGCGCACGTTCCGGCTCTATAAAAACAATTGAATATCTGGCGGCCTCCCCTCGCACACGGGCTAACGATAATGGATATCGGTATTGTCGGGAATCTGATTTATGACACGGAAAACAAATCTTGGGGTACGGCTGGCAAATTGAATCAGGTCGGCCGTCATGTACGGATGGCGATTTCGGCGTAATTGTTCGGACGCTACCGGCGCGGTTTATCACAGGTCGCTGCACGCTGCGTTTTTTTTTATCGCATCCGACTAGTTCTGATGATGACCGGTGCACCCCTGACAACTGTCAAGTTGCAACGACGTCAAATCCGCTAAAACAACAGATACATACATCCAGAGCGATTCAAGGCGACGTCCAACAGAAAATATGACGTCACGCTTAGGCCCGGGACAGACGAGCGTCGATTTTACGTACGTTACAACGCACGTTGCGACGCACGTAACGACGCACGTCAAGACTTGTTTTCGGCCGTTGCAGCTTTCTATTTGTATTTATTCGCTGTGTCACATGAGCGTCTAATTAACGGCCGTTTCTAAGTTAAAAATTAGATTCCGCTTTTAACAAAAACATAAAAATGATTGACTCTGAAATGTTAATTAGTGAAGTGGCAAATCAGGCAATAGTTATGTGATCTCTTATGGAATGCAGCAATTCATCGAAAGAAGCTTTAGACATCCGAAAATAGTTAAAAAATTTATTTTCGTCATCATTAAGTGAAGCATATAAAGTATAAAAGTGACCATGTAAATGTCTTTCACAATTTATGGGATGCACCCACCACTTTCTATTTTGTTGTTTATTTTTTATTTTTTATGTATTGTAGCATTAAATAAGAAAATTTACAAACTTCAGTAATATCCATTCTGAAATTTCAATACCGAATCCCGGCGTTGTAACGCGACGTGTGACAACTGCTACCAACGTCCGTTGGAAACTACGTGCGTTGCAACGTACGTAAAATCGACGCTCGTCTGTCCCGGGCCTAAGGGGGTACGTGAGCTTGGTCGGATCAAAAAATACATTTTTTTTATTCGCATATTTTCAAAGGTTAATGACTTGAGATTATATGCTCAAAGGCGCTTAACGGAATTGGCAAAAATGACTTAGCTGTAGCACTTTTTAGGACGCGCGGTCCGAGCGGCCGCGTGCAAGCACAGACAAGTACAGACTCGCACAGCCCATAACTTCAGTCGCGTTCGACTTTTGTGTAGACATTTTGTTTGTGTATAGTGTGCACGATGTTTTTTTAAAGATTTAAGATGTGTTAAAATGAGTGTAATTTAATATAGTTTAAATTGATTCCAAAACTTTAAACTCGTTTTTCTCGAAAGCATGTTTCTCATGGCGGTTCCTAAGATATCTCAATACAGAATAATTCGATGTTCTCTCTTTTTTTTTTATTATAAAGCTTAGCAAATTCCGCGTCGTTTGACATGGGTTTTTCCCGATATCTCACCAAAACCTGATGTTTGATGATAACTGGCTTCTTCTCCATAAAACATCTATAACTGTTCATAATAAAATGGGGTAGTCCGATCTTTTCGTGGAGATTGTCATGTGGAATAGTTTCTTCTTGGCATCATTTATATGCGGTAATATTTAACTTGTTCGCATAATCTTTACGATAATAAACATGAACTATCACAGAGGTAACATTTTGTAAATTTTCAATATGTCCGTCACCTCTATCGACAATTGTCACTGTATATCCACCTAAAAGCCATTGATCGAATATGAAACATTTATCCACCATGATAAATATAGTTACGGTAGCGTTAAAGTGGAAATACAACACTACAAAATATAACACATCTTATACCATTGAAAAATATTTTTCAATTGAGTTAAAATCAGTACAATAATTGAATAGGTATAAAACAATGGGTCAACAACAATTGCATATGTTGCTCAAGGTTGTCCAAATGGCTTGGTAAACATGACTTGGTAAGTATTAAGCCTACTTCACATTTGAACTAATCTACTTTAAAGTACTATTCTGGACTAGCGACGCAATTATTCCAACATTGTTTCCCTGATTTCCATGGCAGTATTTCTGGAAGGCTTCTTTCAGAAAGGTCCGTAGCTGCTCTGTTGTGGCCATTTCAATGTCGGGAAAGGCGTCAAAACGTTTTACTTTTAGCACGGCTCTGATTTTTGGAAAGAGCGAAAAGTCGCATGGTGTTAAATCCGGAGAGTAAGGCAGATTTGGACAGATACGACTCTTTTCCTCAGCCAAAAACTTGCGAATCAGAGGCGAGGCGCGTTGTCGTGATGCAGGAGGAAGCCATTGACCCATTTTCTGGTCTCTTTCGCCGTACATCGTTTCAAAAACGTTGCAGAACGCCTTTGTAATATTCGGAATAAATACTTTTGCAATGATTTCGTCTATTTTTGAGGACGAAGGACGAACCGACGGTTACTTGTCTTCAACCGACTCATTTCTGCTTTTAAATCGCCCATACCACTCTTCACCATATCCTGATTTTAACATTTCATGAGATTCTTTGGTACTTTTTTGCAACTTAAAATAAAACTTTATGTTATTGTGTTGTTCGAAATCCATGATGCGCGACAAACACGGTAAACACATCCTCACTCTTCCGGCGCTAGAAGCCAATTGTCAAATCACAGCTTGTTAAAACTTGACACTGACTATCTCAGAGGATCAGGCTATCGGATGCATTATTTCACAGAAATGTAGCGTCAGCAGTTTATGCTATAGAAATTCATTCACTATATTCTTTGATCACATCTCGTACACCGCGCTATACAATGAAAACGGTCAGTTCTACAAAAAAAAGTATATGTAGGACATTTTTTGTAGACAATCTTATGATCCACAATTTTTACAATAATCTCTATCCACCTCCTATCAATAGGAAGCAACATTTTCACGACAAACTGATATTCGTGACCTTTGACCTTAAGTATCTAACAACGTCGGCACGATATCAATGTCTATTTTTTACATTTGGTTTATAACGATACAATAAAGGTCTACTCAAAAATCTAACTCACTGAGAATTTTTCTGCAGATTTTCTGCCCGGTCATTTTAGATCTAAAATAAGCCACCTAGATCTAAAATGACTGGGCTATTAGTCCTTTTAATTGTTATGAATAGTTTGCAAATCTGCTTCAACTTGAGGATCTTGGCATATCGCTTGACTTTCCTTGATGTAGGTGCTTCTTTAGGATCAAATTGTAACACTACAGACTGTATTTGGTGGAAATGCACAACATAATAAAATGCTGCCTGTAACCATGTTCCCCAGCGAATAAGAATCGGCTCTGGTAGTTCAGTGACATCGGGACACTGCCTGTGAAATTCTCGAATACATTTAGGAAATTTGAGAAATACCGCTTTTGTAGATGTAACCTTAAAAGACCAAAATCTTAAGAGAAATAGCTATTTTCATTAACATACAAAAACTTGTCACGTATTGATCTACATGTATATTACACTTATTGTTAGTATTCTAATCCCATCCTATGACAACACAAAACATACAAACCCCATCAATGACCTCTTGTAGCCTCCCTATGCCCGGGTATTTATTTCTTTACCCCCAGTATTTAGCATCGCCTATCTGGAAGCACATTGAAGGCGAATCTTAGATGCTATCCGCTATTTTACGACGACAATATTATTAGTTTTGGGCTCGATATAGCCCTTACTCTATAACGTCCGAATAATAACTATGAGTGGCCATTTCCATATACGAAGCGAGAATGGTAAGTGACCAGAAACACAGTCTCATAAACCTCTAAAATGCGTTCTATCACATTTAAGATAACATCTAGATCCCCGGGTGGCAGCCATAACCATCTTGCCGTATGAATTGTGATTGCTTGACCAGCGTTTTCGTATCGTTCCGTGGATCCGTGGATCCGTGGACGTCTTATTATAGGCAGTGGCGTGGAGGGATAGCCTTTCTCGGGGTCACAAAGAAGTCAAGGAGCCTTTAAATCATCAATCAAATCATTTTTGTGTATGGTTGGTCATAATGTTGTATTGGAAGTGCTCTGTGATATATTTTTGTTGTTAAAGTATTCATTAAGAGAAATTTCTTGACAAACAAATTTAATCATATCTATCTATATTTACTAAACGGCTGTTTGACATCGACCTAAAAATTTCGTGTGTGTCACAAAATTTTTAGGTCGATGTACGAAATGATTTTCGTTCGATTTTCGGAATTTTGACAAAATCAATATAGTAAATCGACCCTTGTGAACAACGTGGTAACTTTTGTTTTTTGATTCGAAGCCTCTAGAGGTATACTCCGGAGCTGGCTTTATTATTGCGATTTGCTTACTCATGTATGTATTATAGTGCAATATGCTCAGGAAGTGTCTTTCCTGAGAATATGTTCAACAAATGACAGTTCATTAAAGCCACTCATAATTTGATTAAAGCCACTCATACTTTTTCCACCCTTGTTTAGATTAATCGTAGTAGATTCTACAATGAAGTAAACAAGGCAAAATAAATGCATATTCTGTATCTGTCATTTATCACTTATTATCTGCACATCATTTAATAGTAATAATATATACATTTTATCATGAATGTTATCATTTTTATTTTCAGCGTGAACTAAATCCCAATAAGAATTATTAACAATTGATAAAACCCGAAGTAATGTGTAATTTTTTTTATTTATAAAACAGCAAGCAGATAATATAATCTATACTTATTTCTGTTGTTTAGAGAATTTGACAATTCCTCTTATTCTGACATGATGAGGCTCCTTCAACGAGAAACACCTCTAGACTTCTATTTCAGGTCTGATGGCCAGCATCTTATGAGCTTTCTGTTGTTGTGTTCCTGTACAAATGGTGGTACTCATAATAGGAGGGTTGATATACGTTTCTAGTCTCCTGTGGTACTTATTACTTCTTTGATGTGTTTCTTCTTGGACTGTTGGTATACGAAGGTCGCTGTATATTGTTCGGTTTGTCATGTACCATGGCGCATCAGCTATGGCCCTGAGGATTTTAGATTGTGCCCGTTGTATAATCGATACGTTTGATCTACTGGCGCACCCCATAGTTCTATGCCGCATGTCCATATTAGTTTGGTAACAGTTTTGTATATTAATATTTTGTTTTCTAATGACATTCTTGATTTTATTCTCAGTAACTAGTATAGTTCCTTTCTTTTTAGGCCAATCTTTTTTCTCCTTTTTTGGATGTAATCTTCCAAATGAATTTGCTGTCGAGGTGACACTTAAATATTTCACGCATGTTGATTTTGGTATTTGTACATTATCCATAAATTCTAGTGGGATTTGTTCTTTTCCTATGGTAAATGTTAAAGCCACTTTCTTAGTTCAAGAAGTTGGTCCTGGAGATTTGCGAGGCAGTTATCGGGTCTTCGTGTATATACAAGAATGTTGTATCATCTACAAACGCTCCGGTAATAACTAAGTCAGAAATTGGGAGGTCTGAAGTGTAGATTAGATATAAGATGGGTCCGAGAAAGCTTCCCTGGGGAACACCAGCTTTGATGGGGCGATAGTCTGATGTTTCTCCATTCTCTCCCATCTTGAATTGTCTATCTGATAAGTGTGATCTTGAAACATTGTAATATTATATGGGAAGTGTTTGCTTGATTTTATATCGGAGGCCGTCGCGCGTCGTGCCAAACTTTATCAAGCATTTTACAAGTTATCTTGTCTAATACTGGAGCTTTGTTATTGTTTAGGAGAGAAATTTATTTTTTGACTTCCTTTATGGTTCCTTCCCTTGTGGTTTGACTTCCTTACTTTTTTGAGGTCTTTGTGGTTCCAGATTTGTCTCGTGATTATAATCTTCGATGTTCCTTCTTGAGTTACTCTGTACCTCATGATAAAGGCTATTGTTTAAGGGACTGAAAACTTCAGTTAGATGTAGTGCAAATAGATCTGCTTTTTCCCTATTACTTCTGGCCCATGTGCCTATTTATGATTAATCAACTTATGCCCAAATTTTTTGTTTATCATAAGAATCAAACATAGACGTCATCATAGGCAATCATGGCTAAGTTTATTAAAACTAATGGATATTAGGTATCTGAAAAATATTTTAAATTTTCATAAATTCACTAGAGGATTTTGTTGGGTAGGTAGTTATGTGATTGAAATTGACTTTAGAAGTTATTAATTGGTAGTTATTGATTGAAATTTACCCCATTTGGCCTGAAATTGGTGCTGAATTTTACGCCACATTTCAGGCAGTGTATTAGTTTTTCTAAGGGTGCTATAAAATCGTCAAAATTAAGTCAAAATATCGACGTGAAGAAACGAACATAAGATATAACTTTTGTACTGCATAATATATGAAATATATTTGATATACCGCTACAGTTAATTTAAATTCCTGTGCTTCTTATTTACTTTAGAGACTAATATTTCATTACCTGGTGATTCTACAAAACTGGCAGTCATTATTTACCATAAATATAGTCATATATACCCACGCCGCTGGTTTGTAATCAACCGCACACACAGTAAACACATTTCACATTTGCTGCCTTCATTACAGTTTCGTCTATGTCCTTTTTTATACCCGGTGTGGCGAAAAAGCTGCATCAGACACAGAAGCTACTGCTATGCAAGGTTGTGAGGTTTACGGTCGGGGACATCGTAACTTACTTACCTGACTCATAAATGTGTTGCAAATGAATTATTCCCGCTATAATCGGTGACACCTCGCATCTCGGTGGTTACTCGTACGGCAAATAAGCTGCAATATGATCAATTCATTTCTGTTTATGCTGAATCATCCAGTGAAGATCGTGAAACAGTTGGGATCGGTTAATTGGAAGCTAATCAATGGGGGACTATTTTAAATTCCAGATAGAACACCGTTTCTGTCTAAAGTTTTTGATTGTATAAACCAGGAATTACTTTTAAACAAACTAGAATGCGATGACTTACACCAAAGTACAATGAATTACTTTAATTATATCTTCTTAATTGAAAGCAACATATACATTTTCATGATTACAGTCAGAACAACTAGAAATAGATATAGGTGTTCCCCAAGGAAGTATAGTAGGCCCTTTGCAACCTCTGTTGTATCTTAATGATATAAAAAAGCAATAGGTACTTTCAGTTGCGCTTTTACTGATGATATTATAATTGTATGAAGTGAAAAATATTTAGAAGATGCCCTAAATAACTTAGGCCATAATTTGTCACCTATTAAAAGTCGATAAGTCAACATGTAGTTAATTTACAAAGCCTTAAAACAACACAACTGCTTTCCTTATAAAATTAGAATTATTCAGCAACTCGCTGAAGATGACGATGAAAAAAGGATTCAGCTTTGTAAAATAGTAATTGTGAGAAATCAAAATGACCCAAATTTGATAAATAATATTTGTGTCAGTGATAAGGCAACATTCTTTCTTGATCGTTTTGTAAATAATTGTAGATGTTGGGACAATGAAAATCCACATATGTTTTGAGAAGATCATACTCAGCTCCCTCAAAAAATCAATATCTGGGCTAGAGTTCTGGGAAATGGAATAATATGATCTATTCTCATTGAAGGATATTTAACTGGTGAATTTTACTTGATAAATTTTAATTGAACTGGTGAAATTTATTGGGATATTAAATCGACCCTCATAACATAGTCTTTAGAAAATCAAGTCGATGAAGAAGAAAACCCACTGTTGGATGAACAAAATTTACACTAGGATGGTGCACCACAATATGCATTCGACAATGCATGTAACATTGCAGCAATGCATGTAAACACACATGCAGGGTAATTACTAAAGACACAATTCAAAACGTCCCACAATAACTCGAGAATAAATCGTACTTTGTAAAGGTTTCAAATCGTGTTTTGAAAAGTAAATGTATTCCATTAATTTATTTCGTTTTATTAAAATTATTTTTTTTGTATTTCTATTACGAGACTGGAGCAACTGATTTCAGTTTTCTAAACGGGGTTGAATCGAAGGTTTTAAGACTTTCAGAAGGATGTAATATAAGATAGGGGATGCCAAGTGGGGGTAGCTAGGAGTACTGACAAGGATATTGGTTTTAAACTTTACTTTATTTACGTGTTTTTGTATGCAGGCCATTTTCCTTGCCAAAAGAAATAATGGGGTTGAGTAAGAATAAATAATTGGGTGACCTTTGAAATGAAAGCATAAAGCATCCGGCCAAAATCAAAAGATTCTAGGACTTCTAGGAGAGCTTCTATTCTATAGGCTGACTCAATTGGGACTGGATTGAAACTGGAACTGGAACTCAGTTGGACTAGGATTTAAATTGTGCGCCATTTGTATTCTCTCAAAGACACAGCTATAGACGCCTTTAACCCTGTAATGACTGTCATTTACAAACCTACGAAATTGTTTAACATGTCACGATAACGTTCCCCATTTACTGTGATAATGAAGCTGGTAATAGCTTCATTTTTAAAGAAGTATGGCCCAATTACTCCACCATTCAAAAACACGCAACAAACCGTGCATCTCTGTGGATACATTTCTTTTTCGTGAACATTATGTGAATTCTTTCTTTTCTAACATCCAATTATCAAATGTACGACGTTGTAAATGGTCTGTAACTTTTAATTGTTGAGTCATCTGAATTTTGTATGCTCACAAATGCAGATATTTCTTTAAAATCCGATGTGTGCTGGCTATTGACAGATTCAGTTGTTGTGCACCATATCGAATTGATGTGTTTGGACACTCCCATACACTTTCTCTCACTGCAGCAACATTTTCATCTGATCAACCACGACGAGGACGTATCGGTGTGTCTTACCAATAATAGAAACCATCTCTTCAAATTTCTGGATTAAATTACGAAGTGTTTTCTCTGTGGCCTGTCCTAAATTTATACCAATTTTTCTTAATGCAACTGTAAATGATCGCTCACTTTCATAAAACAGTTGTACACAAACTATTCGTCGTTGCACTTTTAAACGCGGCATGTTGACGTCGTACGGTATATAGATGATGGTAGTTAAATATTGATGCCCTATCTTTGACAGAACAAAAATGGCGCGCAATTCAAATCCTATAGGTCCAACTAAGATTTTTACGACTTTATTATTTTTTGAAAATATCCAAATATTCCCCAAGTTGTTTAAGTAATAAATTAACACTCTTAACTGTGACCAGTTAATTAAACAGACTAATCAAGAACCAAAAAAAAAGCGGTCTAAATTACATTTTGTGGCAATGAAATGATCTAAATGGTTGTCTAAATGATTTTGTGACAATCAATTTGATATCTATGTTTTGGAAATATAAGATATCTGTCTTATCTCTTAAGACTATAATCTCACAATTAACGTCTAAGAAATATTCATATAATAAAGCAAGAGCATCATCATGTTCAGGAAATTATAAATAAACCCAAGTCGAAGACTTGTCCACTGTGCCATATACATTACAAACTTGGTAGATAAATAAATGGACACATAAGAACGATCAAATTATACTAAAACCTATTATCTCTCGTTTAGGTTCCACGAGTCACAACACCAATTAACTCTCTTTTCGAATATTTACGATTCATCTCTTGACAATGCTGCGACAATAATTGTAAACAAAGTACCGGACTCAGTAAATCACACCATTTCACGCTGCTTAAGGAACCCGTTTACCGGGAAACTGGTCAATATTTCGTCTACTGCGGGCGGAGGCAGTAGCTACCGCTCATGGATCGGTCATTCATGGGCACGATGTGTATAAATAGTGTGGATGGGACCGCATTCTTTGAGGCACTTCACAATGGGACTGGCTAATTGATTTTTGGTAGTGGTCGTAAATTTGTGGAATTATGGGACGACGATGTGACGGAATAATGGATTTATTTACACGGGTGTTACAATTTCGTGACTGTTCTTACCACATACATATATTTGTATTAATGAAAAATAAGGTGGGCTAGGCTGAGTGGTACGTCAGTGGTGTAACTTTCGGTAACTTCGGTGCAGCCGGGATAGTGTCGGGTATATATTTGAAGCCATGTAGGTACAAGATATTCAGGTTAGAGAAGCCGTCGTCTTTAACTACCTCTTGTTTTCTTCGTTATGGCATGAAATTAATGCATCAGTAAAACTTTTATTTCTTATAATTTTTCGAAGTTTTAAATCATTAACTATTCTATGTAGATAGCGTAGAATATTCTCTGTCATTAGTAATAAACAATTGCAATTATTTGGCAGATGTAATGTAATATATTGTAATTGTTTGTTAATAATACATTTAAAGTTGTTTAAAGTGATTTGTAAAAGTGAATGAAATACTTTGTCCAATACACTTACAATTAGAGTAGAAGAAGTAAGTCATCCACACAATCTAAGAGAAGATGAAGCAGTGAAGGCGGTAATTATGGTTAATGATGGACGTAGCCAGCGATATGTGGTTAATTTGTTAGGAGTTAGACAATTAACTATTAGTCAACAGTTAAAAGTTTCAATGAACTTTTCAATGAACAAACAACTGCAGGGGCGGCTGGTGTATAGGTGCTGCAGAGCTGCAGAACTGACAAAAAACTTAGATATTTGTATATTTTCGCGACATAATAATTACTAAAATTTATTAATAAAATAATTTGGTTAGTTGGTGCAGCTAACCAAATTATTGCGTTAAAGTCGCATTCTGCCCGCCGTCCTCTATTGAGTAGTAGACCAGATGAATTATCTGGGTCTCTACGCGAGCGCGTCGCGGTACATTGAACTGGGCCACACGAGGTAGTTCTCAGCACGGTTCGGCACACCCGTCCTCCCCCTCAACTCCCGCGACAATCCACACTTGGCGCTCGTAAATGCGCGAATTTCCACGGTCAGTGAGCTGTAAGCTGTGTTTTTCCAGCTAAGGCAGCATCAGTGAATGTTTACTCCTTCCTACTTCTCGTACAGTTGGCGGGAGTAAATCGTACCTATTTCGTACTTCGTGTTAATTTGAGATTTTAAATACTGTTTTGTGAATTTGTGTAGTGATTTATTGTACTAATTATTAATATTTATATACTGTGATAGTGACAATGGATTTAGTTTATAATTTAGTTCATGTGAAGCGATTTTTTAAATACTCTTATGAAGAAAAAATTGATTTAAAAAACAATGGTAAGCCATTGCCCGATATTGTTATTGAGACTGCAGGTGTTAGCCGCGGAAAAGCATATAAACGTCAATTTAATAGAGACATTTATTCGAAGAACAGTTGGATTTGTGGGTGCAACAAAAAAAAATCCGTTATTTTGTTTTCCTTGTTTACTTTTTGGCGGTGATAAAGCATGGACGGAGGTAGGGGTGACAGATTTGGCGCACTTAACTGAAAAAATTAAAAAGTACGACAACTCCAAAAGCCATCTACATAATACAATGGAATTAGCTTTATTAGGAACAACTAATATTAAAGCGCAGCTAGATTCAGCTTATTGGATAAATGTGCAAAAGCATAATGATAATGTGATAAAAAAGAGATAGGTACGTTTTGTCAAAAATTATAAACTGCATAAAGTTTTGTGGGGCCTTTGAACTGGCGCTACGAGGACATGACGAAGCTGAAACCTCTCAAAACCCGGGGATATTTCGTGGTTTGATAAATTTTTCTGCTGAGCTTGATGTAACTTTAAGCGAGCATCTACAAAATGCTTCAGTATTTAAAGGAACCTCTAAAGAAATACAAAATGATCTTTTAGACTGTATATTAAAAGTATGTCATGAAGAACTAATTAAAGAAATTAACAAACCTTCATTTTTGGCAGTTATGGCAGACGAAACAACTGATGTATCTGCAAGAACTCAGTTAGTGGTAGTTTTAAGATATATTCTCGATGGTGAACCGATTGAACGTTTTTGGACATACCTGAAACCTACAAAATGTGACGCTGAAACTCTTTGGGAAAAGTGTTATAGACCCTCTAGTAGAAAATTCACCTTACAAGCCTTTTCTCTTAACCAAGGAATATGACGGCAAACATGAATGTTCTTCAAAAATGTATTAAATCCCAAAAATTTTTCTTGTGAAAGTCTATATTTTTGTATAAACGGATTTTACATAAAAATTCTGAAGTATCAGGAAAACGCGTCACCTTGAAAATTTTCGCCTGCGGCACAATTTTTTTGCGGCCCCTGCGGCGCCAGTAGTTTGGATACGTTTGAAATTTGCATGCGGGCGGCCAATACCCTAGAATCGGCCCTGTGCAGAACACCAGTTTCATTTCATCACGAGCCGCCACTGAGGACAAGGTCGTAAGAAGTCTATAGATGCAAGAGATGAGCTATATTTTATGCCAAATCGGCTTAAGAAACAAGCATTCTACCAGTTTAGAACTAAACAGTGTCCTCAGCAGCTCGAAGTGTAGCAACTTCCGGACGACCGGTGAGGAGAAGGCTTAATGGAGGAGGATTGGGCAGTAGAAGGCCAGCTGTTGCACCACTGCTCACCAGAGAACGTTACTAGACTGCGTTTTGCAAAAGAACACGTAAATTGGACCATTGATGGCTGGAAGCGAGTTTTGCTTTTAGGCGAAACAAGAATAAGTCTTAATTCATGAGATGGACGTCAACGAGCCTGGCGAGAGTCAGAAAAGAGGTTTACTGCCTTTAATATCTCTCCGAGGATTCTACTTTTTGGTAGATCAATAATGTTTTTGAGTGGAATTTGTTTCGATGGTCGCATGGATTTAGCTTCTATACGGGGAAGATCCATGAATGCACATGTCCACCTAGAAAAACATGTGATGCCATTTGTTCCGCTTGTCGGTGACAGTATCATTTTCATGCAGATAACATGAGATACTGGTCATCAAGAGTAGGAAGAAGTGTAATATTGCATGCGTAGAACAAAGAGTGAGGTAGCATTCACAGGGAAAAGGACGCACTATACGTGCGACCAGATCGAACTCTGTGTACATTGACAGTCAATATACATTCGTCGATGTTCACTCTGCAGATGTCTCAATTCTACTGAGTAAATACCAGGCTATTTACTGCGTATCTCGTGGGCGGTTCGATATCACAGTTTTGAGACTTCTATTCTTGATGGTCTGTACTGGACTACCTTCGATTTATGAATATTCTAACTATGGGGTGGCCACCAAGGAGCCCAGATATCAGCCCTATAGAACATCTATGGGATGCACTAAAAGGCGCCATATACCTGCCTCTATGACTCTTAGGGAATTATTTTATATATTCTTCTACAGTCAGAGGTATATGACTTGAGGTATGCGATGAGGTAGAATGCATTTGTATATATTTTCACAATATTTTGTATAAATAATTGTTAATGTAAGTTTTTGATGATAAACAATATTATTATTATAATTGTTAGTACTATTAACATCATTTCACGGTTTAATGTCTGTAATTAAATAGTGAATCAGTTAAAGTTTATTTCATCGAAATTTGTCAAATAAAAAATCCCAAACGACTCTTACCTCATACCGTGGCTTGTTTTTATGGCTAGGCTCAGGTAGATTGTTCCGTTTATCGACAAGATAAGAGAGTTTTTTATTTGGCAAATAGCGATGAAATGAATAGTACTTCACATGTTTTATAATGATATAAAATATGTGAGGTAGTAATACAAAAAAGACCTTTCATTAGTACCAAACATACATGAATGAGTCTTATATATTTAAAATCTTTTATGTTTTTCATTAAAAATCAACCTACCGGAACGCTGTAGGTTGATTTTTAATCATCTGTATCATATAATACAATTATGTTTCACATATGTAACACTCTCTGATTTAGAGTTCCACAAAAAAAATCCAAAATACGGTTTAATAATTCTTGAGCGAGATAGCACACAAAAATTTTACAGCTTCGGCCTTTCCAACCTCGAGCGGACCGTAAAAACTGCGATTTATCGCTGCGCATACATTAACAATATTATACAACATCCGAACGGGTTTTCGCAACCCCAAAAATATCCATAAGCCGAGATAAAAACCGTCCGGATTTAATGCAAGCCGGAGTAATAAAATTAGCAAGCCAAATTAATACTCTTCAACGCTAACATCATCGTTTAGCCCCGGCGACTCTGTTTTATTGTTCTGATAACCGACTCCCCCGTTCCTTCACTCTAATTGCATCCCCGCCGGCATATCGGATAAGCCGCGGCCTGCAGATGGGGGTGGGGTTCTCTATGAGCTCCAACCGCCCCCTTTCGACTTCGCCGAAGACTCTTATCTCCCCGGCAATCCTTCTAGACAACAAAGTTTGTCGCCATCTATACTGTCTCCAGGCTTCTGCGCATCCAGCGAGGAAATTTGCTCCGGCAGTTTTCCGTCTCTTTTCGACGCCCGGAGGAACGGCGAGACGAGCGACGCGGAAGGGTGTTTTCCTCTCGGGATGTTATCTAGCATCAACAGAGCAGCATTGTGCTAATGTGATACTAGCCTCATCGCTTCTACACTTGGCCGCCCCACATTTCCACTTTCCGGGGGCTCTCCAAGTTTCCGCCAACGCATATTTCACGCTCAAATGTGCTCCCAGGCAATTTGAAGATTATTCAACACAAAGTAGAATTTTATGGGGAGCATAAAGCGTCAGGTTATTTCATATTTATGCGGGCACTTTCGGGGAGGTGTAAAATAATGATATCTCCTCTTAAAGTGACGTTTCTATTTTACTTGGATATATTATGGTGGAGATACGGCGACGCTCCATGTTTTATCTAGAAACTCCAGATTATACGCTGTGGTCTATAAGTGCCGCATAAATTCATTTTTTACGTCATTTACAAGTTTTAATAATGTTCTAAACCATGTTTCTAATTATAAAATATCATTGTTTGAATAGAATCTTATTTAGAAGTTCTTTCTTCAACCATTTTGCGAGTGGTAGTTACAGATTTACATTTTGTTGGTTTCCTTTTTTGAGAACCATGAATTATTTCGCTATATCTGAATTAATGTAATTATCTTTTCTTTTCCTTTAAACATAGATTCACCTTGAATTTTCTTTGTTGTTCACCCTGAACTAACGACGAATATTTCGTTGTTGATTTGATAAAAACAGTTAGTATGATATATATATATATATATATATATATATATATATATATATATATATATGTATATTTGTTGTGTGTGTGTGTGTGTGTGTGTGTGTGTGTGTGTGTGTGTGTGTGTGTGTGTGTCTGTATGTGTGTGTCTGTGTGTATGTGTGTGTGTATGTATGTATGTATCTTATTTCAAAGAGTACCTAACACAAAATAACGAAGTAATAAATTATATTACTGGAGTAGATCGGAACCTTTGATTGTGACCAGCATTGTCATAAGCTGCTTGATTTAATCAAAACTTGTTCGTCGTAATTTAAAAAAAAACGTGTGCGTCACGGGACGCCCGACAGAAGTGATAACTTCTATAGAGCATATCCCGATTATACATATGCACTTATTGTATATATCCCGATTACTGTTATTGGAATTTAAATGTAAAATAGTTGAGTGAATTTTTATTTTTTTTGTATTTTCCCAGGTGATCCACGGTTTTAATTTATTTATTTATTTAATTCAATTTATTTTTTTTACAATATGAAACAGACGCAATGTAATGTCAGCATTTCAAATTTTGTTTTGGCTATTATAGTTAACTATTATAATTAACTTAAAATTATTATAGTTTTTACATTTATGTAATACAAAATAATAAATAAAGTTTAAATTTAACAAAATTTCTTTTAATTTAATTAAACAAAGTTATTAACGTAATTATAATTATTAATAATTATTTTAATGAAAAAAATTTAAGTAGTGAAAATATTTATTAATTTATTGAATAATTTTGTTTAAATAAATGGAATTTTTAATTTAAAATATTTTAAAATTAATATTTAAAATTAAAAATTTTAATATTTAAATTATAATACTAAAAAAAAATTATTAAATATAATTCAATACACAACGAAATTAACGCTTTTTAAAAATATTTATGTTTTATTACAATAGTATTAAAAATTTTTTGAGTTATTGTTAATAAAAATGTTCCTTTATTTATTCATTAATTTAATATTCAATTTTTTTTAATTATGTTTATCAGAACGTGTATAATTATTTTTTTACTATGATATGCTGTAAAATTACTAAATTTACTAATTACTAAATCATAGAGGCGACCCCGCAGCAGTAGCGACGCACACATACACATGCACGTTGATGTAGACAGCGGAAGCATGTAGAGAGGAGGAGATAGATAGAGCTCGAGATCGTGATAGAGAGGGGGAAGCGTCTGTCCGAAATACGGCCAGCGCTGTAGGTTAGAGTGAGAGAGGAGGAGCCTGCCTACCGCTGCCGTATGCGTGAGAGAAAGGGAAGCCAGACAGACTGGCGCTGTAACGCGTTACGTAACGAAGCGGTTTACCCTCCCATAAGAAGTTATCACTTCAAAAATGTTCTTATACATGTATAAATGTATAAAGTATATATAAAGATGACAACCGTTCGACATCTAGTGATGTAATATCTGTAAGAATTAATTGTGGTGGTTCAGGGATGTCGGGAATCTGACTGTGAAAGTCTGTGAAATCCTCGATTACGTTTAGGAAATTTGAGGAACACTACGTTTGTATGTGATATTAATCCATTTACATTTGGATATTGTCAATCTGCCACAAAATGTAACGCATGTCTACACAACACGGAATAGGTTATACTCGTTGAGAGAACAGCTAATAGAACGCATGTTGGCGGTATCGCCAGTCATAAATGTTACCAGTTGGTTTCTTAAAATTTTTTATTTTTCTAATGTATTTAGCACCACTCTTATTGTTTCGTTTATACATTTTTGTAATCATTTACTAGGTGGTAAGAATGAAGCTGACGGTTTAAAATGTTCCAGTGTATATTCTATAACATTAAAGTGTACTATAACAATACAACAGATTTTTTTTAGCCTCTGTCATCTCGTCCACACTTAACCATAGTACTATATTTAGTAATGCAGATTTAATCTTGTTTTCGATTGTTTCATGCGTGGATTTTACTTTATTTCGCAACGTTCTCTGACTTGGTAATTGCCAATGGGTGATATAATTATTCTAAAACGAATAAAATGCGTTATTATAATACACGACATAGTATTAGAAATATTACAAGCAGTCAGGATTATAAAACAGATCAAGGGTTAGGCAAAATTAAGTAACTAGAGAAATAGCAAAATTAACCATTTCTACGTCTTCAATATTCTCACAAATTTTAGTGCATGTGTTTTATCACCTTCTAACAACCTCATGTTCACTTTGCTACGTTCTCTGGTATTAAATGGGATTGGGAATATTACTACTGGTGAATAATAGGAAAAAGTGTAACTCTTTTCTATGTATGCGTAGAAGAAAAAGTGAGGGCATCATTCGTCTATTTATTTAGACCAGGCTATTTACTAGGCACCTCGTGGGCGGTCCGATAGAGACTTGTTCCTATTCTTGATGAGCAGTACAAGCAATCAAGATGAAAGTTGTAAAATTGATCAAGGATTAAATTAGGGTTAGGCAAAATAAAGTAACTAGCAAAATGAACAATTGCTTCATTTTCAACATTCTTCTTACAAATTTTAGTGCATGTGCTTTATTATTCATGTTGTTAAATCTATTTATTGAAATTAGCTTAAAATGGGTAAGCAATACATGAAGTAAGTCAAGGGAAGATAGTTTTAATGATATATTATTTAGTTTTACTTGGATAGCATTTAGATGATTGAAAGGCAAATATTCTCAGCAAATGAAATAGTAAACAGTTCTCTACAGATGGTAAGAATTTGATAGTATCTTCAACGTACGAATGAGTACTAGGTTTCTAGGTATTGGATTGGAAAGCTTTGGAGTTGCAGAAGAGTGCTATTGGGATGCAGAAGATTTTAATAAAATTTGAGTCATTTCTTTCTTCAAGATTATTTGTCATGGTACTGTAGATTATTGGTCTAGAACCAAAACATCAACGTACAAGTATCTGTATTACGGTTCTTGGCGTCAAGACTAAATTTATTATCAAAATATACTCCTTAGATCTGAAGATATTTTGATAAGGATGATAGTATTACAAATAAAGTATCAGTTTAGATTTGGCTTTTGAATAGGAAAATACCTGCTTATTTCCTGCTGAAGATGGTATATTGAGACAAACATTTTGTAAAAACCATTGGAATAATATAGACGATGCTGTTTAGTGTTTTCTATCGTTATTAAATTTCGCATACTTATTAGTTCGACATGGATTTTAACATTCTAGAAAAGATTTCAGATATGTTGATAGTAACAATTTCCAAAATTTGAAGAGAACCCCAGTTAATCAAAAATATGGGAATAATGTCAAAACTATCCTTTATGAAGTGGTGTAACCAGGATAAGAAATCTAATTGATGAAAATTCGCTACTTGTTGTATGCTTCGCACCTCTGCCCCGTTTTCCCAAAGAAATGACATTCCCCTTCGCGCTCTCTCCCCATTACTCAGAGTGCGTGGCTGATATGTTTGCTCTCCGAATTGGCGGGTCTCTTGATTCTCGATGTCGATATCGTTGCACTCTATCCAATTACACGGTCGGCTGCATGAGGTTGCGACAGCTTCTCACTGCCGCTGGCAGCAGTTCCGGACTTGCCACCCACCTCCACCACTTATAGCCTAATATTTATCACGCTTGCCTTTGTCTTCGTTATGTTCACCCCCAAAGAGCTAGGGATTCGGAGGAGCGAGACGTTTGCTTTTCTTAAAATATATTGGGGCACTCTTAGTACCTGCTGTTTTTAAGACAAGGTCACAGTATAAATGCAAGTATATGGCAAATCATATATTGTTATCACTTTGAAGGGAAATAAGGTATTAAATTTTAATTTAATAGAAGAAAATTATTTTGATAACGAACTTTAGAAGACTATTATGCAGTTAACAACTTCCTGGGAAGGGGCTGGAATTTTCCATGCAGCAAGATGAAAAGAAAAATCAGTTTTCCACGAATACCAAAATATTACACGTTACTCGAAGCGTTTCGCCAACCAAATTGGTATCATCGGCATCGTCAAGATTAAAATTGCTAATTTACTAATAAATTGATAAACTAAAGTTTTAACCATCCCCTGATTATGCTAACTTGTGCGTCGACTACAGTGAAACCTGGTTAAGTAGGACCTGGATAAGTGAGAAACCCCTGTAACTAAAATTCATTCTGGGGTCCCAAAATTTTTGCAGCAAATAACCTCTAACCGTGAAACTAACAAGCCTCTTTCGTATTGTTTATAACCAATTTTTCAATTTCATTAATAAAACAAAACTGAAATATGTTCTGCTGCGACCTCTATTAATAGAACTTTTTGTATATGGGACAATTATGTTCGTACCTGGATATCTCATAAACTGGGTAAATGGGATACCTCTTTAAGTGAGATGAAAATGAGCGATCTTTTACAGTTGCTTTAAGACGAATTCGCACAAAATTAGGGCAAAACGAAGCGCCTACAGAGTTACAGTTCGTAATTTAATCAAGAAATTTTAAAAGACGAGAATTGTCTTTTCCCACTCATTAGATTTTAAGATCATCAGATAAGAAAGATCTGCATCTGTCAACATACAAAATTGAGTTGATACAGCAGTTAAAAGTTAGAATACAGTTTTACAACGTTGTACATTTGTTAACTGGGTGTTAGAAAAGAAAGAAGGTGATGCTGATTTTTGCAACAAAATTTTGTTCAGCGATGAAGCACTTTTCATCTGGATGGATACGCCAGCAAACAAAATTGTATTGTGGTACTGAAAATTCACATGCTGTTCACAAAAAAGAAATGCATCCACGGAGATGCACGGTTTGATGTGAATTTTGGTGTGATGGAGTAAATGGACCGTATTTCTTTGAAAATGAAGCTAGTAATGTTATCACAGGCATTTTGACGTCGTATAGTTTGAAGACAGTCTTTAAATATTGACGATCTATCTTTAACAGAACACAAATGGCGCGCAATTCAAATATTATAGATTCAATTGAGATACCCTATACAAAAATATTTTGAATATTATGGCTCATTAAAATATTCTCATACTTTTTATTACTTTGACAAGCTATTCATTTCGTTGACAATTGCTTCTTAAACACTTTGTAGAATTGGTGAAATAGAATAACGTACTAATGAAAATAGTTATATTAAGCTCAGATTATCGAAAAATCTAAGAAATATTTAAGAAAGCCCGATTCGATGAAAAGACGAACAGAATAATATATAGCAAAACAACACATATTAATATTACTGCGAGCTTAAAACATATTTTTAGTTCTATAAATATTCAATTCCCGCTACTACTATTTAACATAAATACCTTATTAATTATTAATACCCCGGGCAAAAATGTCACGACTACCAGCAAATTTATTAAACATGGTTGCTCACTCAAAGACTACCTACTGTATAATTGATGACAGATTAAAATTTAATTGCTACAAATTAATTCACACCGAGTGGCTGTGGAATAATTATGGAACTGCGAGAGAATGGCTTGAGAACATAATAAGTGTTTTATTTAATTTGTTATATTTTAATGGGTATTATTTTACAGGAATACTACGTCAGGTACCATTGGTAGAAATAAAAAATGTTATAATTTACTGTTTGCTACTTACCAGTCAATGTACGTGCATTATTCTATGGTAATTTATTTGAGATAGTATACGATGCTGTCTCCAGCTACGATACCATCAATTCTAATGTGCGTGATATTGTCTCAATGTATCCATCGAGCAATATTAGAAGTGAAATATAATTATAATTTTCGTAATTTCAGTTTAAAAATTTCCCAATTTATAATATTTTAACGTTGTTCACTAATATCGGATGCCGTTTGTAGACATCACTTACCATTAACAATATTTCATTGTCTCATACGAGTGTAAAGTGTAATGTGGAAATAATGAGGTTTGTAGATGTGGGGAAGAGACTTAGCGAAAAGGGTGGGAAATGTCAAGATAAAAACGTAACAAAGGCAAACAGCAAGTAGCAGCTAGATATCGAGTTTGTAATCCGGGAGAGATGGCAGGGCATAAAATAAGCGTAGCACTTCCAACGAATGGGGTGCTGGAAATGTAAAATAGAGAGAGCAAAGAAGTAGGAGTTGGAGGGGTGATTACGTGGATTATTAATAAAGGCGATGAGTATAGCAAAATGTTTATAGCAATGTTATAATAACTTTAATGTATGTAGAAATGTTTACTGAATTAGTAATATTATTACATCGTTTTACTGTTTAGTCCCTTCAAATTAGACAAAAAATCATTGATTTTGGGAAATTTTTCCTACAGCTAAGCGACCTATACAAAAAGTTCTGTTGGGATTGTCAACATATTTTTTTGCGTTTTTCTAAAAAACTATACATTTTTGGGAAAACATGACTTGATTTGATGTTGTATATTCTGCGTTTCTCCACAATTTTTATTCTTTTCATTTTTTCAAAATTCTGCTTAGTTGCGCCGCTAGAGAGCGCTGAAGTATTTTTGTACTTTTGTACTCTTGTACATATGAAAAAAACACTTTGGAGCATTATTTTTGATTTATAGGCAAAACTATGCATTTTTTAAAAAAGTTCAATCACATAAAAAGTTGGAGAGCAAAAAACTTTCTACAAAATGTCTTATACTTTTTTTTTACAAAAAATGCATAGTTTTGCCTATAAATAAAAAATAATACTCTAGAGGGTCTTTTTCATTCGTACAAGAGTATTACAAAAAAAAATAAAACGGTTTGCGCCCTCTAGTGACAAAACCGTGCGAATTAAAAAAAAACAACAAAATGTATCGGAAATTATTATATTTACAACTTTGATCTCTTGATATTTTTCTCTACAATGCATAGTTTTGGCTATGCATTGTAGATATGTCTGTATCTAAAAAACAACCCTTTTGTTATCATGCGCTAGGTGAAAAATATGTTGACATAACCCCAACACAACTTTCTGTAGAGGTCGCTTAGCTGTAGGAACAAATTCCCTCAATTTTCCTAATTTGAAGGGACTAGTTGGTTTAAGACACAATTCATGTTTAAGTTGATTATTATGATAAAAGATCAAAAAATGACAAATAAATCACGACTTGCCAATACTGTAAAAGATGAAACTATTTACTTCCTTCGCACTAACGATCCCTTTTGTAGTAATACATTCAGTCACTTTTGTATAGTCGAAGGATGGAAGGCAATTTTTATAGGCGAATCCTTTTGCCTTCATTTTCCAAAAGTAGTTGAAACTAGTAAGTTGATGACATTTAGTCTTGAAAGAGACTAAGTGACATTACAAAAAACTGACACAAAAGCTACAAATCCTAAAAAAATAGTCTCTCCTACCCTTTTAACTTATACTTGTCAATAACCAATTACTGTGCATTATTCTGATATTTTGTATTGTTGAGTTTGTACCATTCAACATGTCTTATTATTACTTTTAAAATAATGAATATACATACACAACAGCCCAAATAAAGCAAATACGACATTATTTTTGATAAAAGTTTTATAATTGTTCAAAATATCATCCACTAACAATCTAACATTGGCCTGCGCATGTTTAAACAATTTGTATTGACTGCTTAATAATTTTTAGGCTGATGTTTTTTATAGGGTATTTCTGTCTCAGTTGGAACTATAAGATTTGAATTGCGCGCCATCTGTATTCTGCCATAGGGCGTCAATATTTAACGACTGTAATCTATAAATCACACGACGTCAATGTGTCGCGATTAACAGTTCAACAATGAATAGTTTGTGTACAACTGTTTTATGAAAGTGAGCGATCATTTGCAGTTACATTAAGAAAAAATCGCGCAAAATTAGGACAAAACGAAGCGCTTACAGAGTTAACAGTCCATAAATTAATCCAGGAATTTGAAGAGGCGGATTCTGTTATTTATAAGGCAACACCAATACGTCCTCGTCGTGGTCGGCCAGATGAATATGTTGCTGCAGTGAGAAAAAGTGTACGGGAGTATCCACACATCAATTCGCCGTCATGCATAACAATTGAGTCTGTGAAGAGCCGCCACGCATTAGATTGTAAAGAAAGATCTGCATCTGGCAGCATACAAAATTCTGTTGACACGAGACTTAAAAGTTACACATCATTTTCATCTTGACGGATACGTATGCTGTTCATGAAAAAGAAATGCGTCCACAGAGATGGACGGTTTGGTCCATAACATTTTGGAGTGGTTGAAGTAATCAAACCATACTTCTTTGTGAAATATGATGCTGGTAATGCTAACCAATGTAGCAAGTAAAGTGAACGTGGTGGTCATTTAGTTGGTCCTCGTCCTCTAATCCATCGACCAGATAAAGTATTGTCAGGAAAACGCACGGCATTAACACCACAGCGAGGAGAAGCTTCATTTTGTTGAAGCCAAATTCTTTGGTGGGGAACATTATGATCCATGTTCTTTGGATAAAGAACTACTAAAGCCAGAACTGCATCAAAGCTCAAAATGTGTAGCAGCAATAAAATTGTCTTCAAAGAAGTAAGGTCCCAAAAGATGATTTCCTTTCATACCAGCCTATACATTTACTTTCCATTAACGCTGGCTGTGTGATTCTTGAATCCAATGAGGCTTCTTTTGAGAGCAGTATTTGCAGTTTTGAGGATATCTTGTCCTATTCAAGAAAAACGACGAAATTAATGGTTAATGAAAGTGTCTTTTACATTCCTGATATGAGTTACCTCTTTAGTATTTGGATTTTTTCAAGGTAATCATATTTTATAATGTTTAACACCTTCTATCTTTTAATGGGTAAATAGGAAACCCCTAATATGGGGATAGTATATCGTTGTACTGGGAGAACTTGAAAAAAGGAGAGATTGCAGTTGAAAGAATTCTATGATGACGTCCAAACAAAAGCTTCAAACGGAATTAACGTTTTTTTAAAAAATCAAATTGATTTGCTTGGAAGTTTTTCAACAGTTATTTAAAGTTTAGTAACAAAATTATGATTATTGTTTGAAACTTTATCATCACATTGTATATACTATGACATTAAGAGTTTTCTATTACTTTATTTACTAGTATTAGCGTTATCGAAAGGTCATCGTCATCACTTGCCGTATGCCAGTTAATATCAGGTTCTGTTTCTATTTTAATCTAATTACGTCCCTATTACCACTTGGCCCATCCGAATTACTTACCTGTACCACCCGAACAATAAAGGTACTCGAGATGGGTGGGCAGAAACGGCATCATTTCACTAACAATACTCACCACTCGAGTTCCACCGTAATTTATTAGCAGGCTCAGTTGGAAATCCGATCAGTTTATTAACACCATAGGATGCGGTCAAGTTGACAGGACACCGTTCAACCCCTAGCACGGGGGTTCGGAGCAATCTCGGCTCGGCATAATGCGGCAGCTGATCCTGATGACTCACTCAGATAACCCGCGCTCGAATTGCAACCGCGAACAAAGGCCCAAATGACCAGTGGTCAAGTCTGAAAGACGTCCCGCGGCTTCTATAATCGATCTCGTCGGCCGGACATCTGGCATTGGGCGCGTTCGAATCACGGCCAGGCCCGAGCAAATAGTGATATCAGAATACAATGTTGCGCTTGTAGCGGAATGGAATGAGTATTATCCACCACAAAAACTGGCATGCATTCCAAACATGAGGTAGGATGGCTTTCTTTAACACATCATACCTGTTGGATTCTAATTGTTGAAAAACAAGTCGAGTGGCAGCAGACGTTTTAGCCTACGCAGTTCATTGATATCACGCACGCCAAGGACAATTTAGAGTTACGAGCTATGATCTAATACATATGGCTTAATTTAAGTCCTAGCTGCTTATGTTTGGTGAATACATGGTTTTGCCACATAGGGCGTCCAAATGCATGCCAAGATACTTGCCACCTTCAACTTGAGGAAGTTGGCAGTTGTTAATCTTCACAGGAGGACATGTTTCTCTTCGTGATGTAAATGTTACATGAACGGACCTGGTTTCGTTGAATTAGCAGGATTAGAAGAATTTGATTTTTCTAACCTTTGGATGTGCTTGCCAACTACCAATCACACCAAATTTCATTAACTTCTAACATCCTGAGAGAATAGATGCATTGAAAGTTTTGACCCAAATTAAGAAATATTTTTATTTGTACACATTTTCTTTATTTGTACCTCATGAATCACCTGGTATTAGTTTATATTTTGGAAGTTGTAAAATAATGTCTTAATAGGTGTATATACAAATCTTACACGTATTTACAGTTACAATTTCCGGAGGGAACGGGTGGGTAAACATATTGCTTAGCTTTTACATTAGCGAGGATTTCTTCCCGTAATGGGACGTCGCGCGTAGTCCTGGAGTGGATCCAGCCGGCAATTTAAGCAAATTGAAGGTGTCTCATGGCTCAGGTGGCCGTGCAACGCTCTAATCTGCTCGTTTTCTTACAAAGTCTTAAGCGCGTGACAAAAAAATCCCTTATTAAAATACTTTGCGAGTGTCTCCGGGGATGCGGCTCCCTCTTTCCGGGATCATTTTGTAATTTTCTGCTTAAGGCGATGTTTACTGCAATTTAATGCGCCTCCCTAGCGCCTCACGCCGTCTACACAACCAATTTGCTTCTTTTATTAACTCGAACTAAGTCGTTATTTTTGTCCCTTAATCACGGAAAATTGAAAAGGATATGCTGTCCCTCTTCTTTATGTCACTGAGCCGGGAAAGGTTCTTGTTCTTGGAGGATCAAGCCAAGTATTGAAAGAGCCCAATTTAGTAATTACGGTTCATGTATTTGTATAGTAACGAATCTGTTGACGTGCGGAATAAATCAAATGATAAAAGGAAATAATTTTATAATTGTTTCGAAGTAGTTGAGATCAGGTTTAATATATTGTAAAACTTTTGTTGTAAATATTATCATCAAAGTAATTTTTTTGTTTAGCGTAATAAAAAAAAATAATATATGGATCAAATGAATCCCAATCAGGTCAGTAATGTATTCAGTAATTCAGAAACTGAGTTCAATAACATTGGGGAACAAAATAAAAATTTGTTGCCACAAATTTAAGATCGGTTTGTGAGTACTCGAGGATCCTATCGTAGTTTCACATTATACCTTCATTTTAGCTAAATTCAATAGGTTGTTAAAAAAATGGATGATTGACGGTTATTCGTGGATAGTTCTATAAAGAGCTTCAAATGTGTATTACTGCACAATGGAAACAAGTCTGCATCCACTCCAATCAGTTATTCAATAAAACTTATGAAAATATTGAACAATGTGAAAATATTAAGTAAATATTAGAAAAAACTGCTTATTCTCTGCATGAGTGGCTTGTTTGTGTGAATTTAAAAATGATCACCATACTTCTTGGACAGCAAAGTGGACATACCAAATATCCTTGTCACCTCTGTTTGCTGTTTATGGGATAGTGGTGCAAAAGAGAAGCATTGGCAGCAAACTGTTTGGCCTTTGAGAGACGCTGACCATTGAAAAAGCCAACATTGTTCACCAAGGTTAATAATACAGAGAAAATAATACTGCTACCTCTTCACATCAAACTGGGTTTAATGAAACAGTTTGTAAAAGTACTGGACAAGTCAGGTGATTATTTTAAATACATTTACCAAGCATTTCGAGCACTGAGAATGGAAAAATTTAAAGCAGTGATTTTTGACGGTCCACAAATTAGAAAACTGGTAGATCCAAATTTTAACAGATATATGACCGTTGTAGAATTTGATGCATGGTTTAGTTATGTATCTGCAATTTAAAATTTTTTGGGTAATCAGAAGACAAATAATCAAGAACTAGTAAGTAAGATGCTAAAATGTTTTGAAAAATTGAGAGATAATATAAGCATGGTGATTTGTTGAAAATTACTCTCCCTGAATAATTTACCTCTTGTGTCCTTAAACAACTTCTTGGAACAGGTTAACTTCTATCTTGAAGGGAGATATGTAAGTATGGCAAATTTAGATGCACAACTTTATCTGCCCCCTCTCTTCCCGGGTAAACTTCGAGTTATACTTTATATCGATATACTTTATATTGAAAATCGAGTTATACTTTATATTCAACGGATTTTAATTCTTTTTGTAGATATCATAGATTGACTAATTTTAAGCAGTATTCATTTTCTATTAATTCAATTAAAATAAGCAAATATAAATTATATTTTGTGTAATCGAAACTACAAGCACATTTATAGACAAATGAACTGTTTTAATCGGATGACTATTTTGCTGTGAACTATTTTAATGAGATTTACGTAATTTTGTGGATATGGCCACTGAAGATAGGTCGCTCTTATACTTGGTGTATCTGCAGATAAAGTTATTGTAATGCCATCTGCAAATATAGTTATATAGATATAGACAGTGGCGGCCGGTGTAATTTTTGTCTGGGGGTGCAATCGATAAAATAATAACAAACGAAAAATTAAAATAAACTTACCTATGTCCAAGCCCGAGGTTATTTATATAGAAAATCCGTTCGTCTGTTCTTGGAATTCGCAAAAACGTCAATAATAAGATCATTAAAATCCAGATTTTAATAATCTGGAATCGCTGCAATTAGAACTTTCTGCATACTTATCATGCAAGTCTGTCTTGCGCCATTGTATTTCTCAAAATGTTTTTAATTCTTTTAAGTGTCGAAGAACAGCGTTCACTCTCAACACTTGTCATGGGTACGGTACAAATTAATTTTAATATTAAAACAGTATCACTAAAACAACCTGTCAGGTTTCGACCTATAAATAATTGCAAAATTGCTAAGCAACTTGCTGCTTCACAAAAATCTTCTCTACTGTATATAACTGTTAATTCACTTTTAAATGTGTTCAAACTTTGTCCAAAAATCCATAAGTTTTCGTTACATTGGCAAAATCTTGAATGGGAATTATTTCTCATAGTCACAACATTTATCGAGGAAAAATAGTTTCGACCCTAACAGGTGTTCTCTAAACTCAAATCTGTCTTTAGTTTGGGTAATTAATATATCACACACTTCCTTAGTTTGTGATGAAAATTATATGTCATTATGAGATCGTATTGTTTTTTTTTAGGCGAATTTGAGGAATTAGTTGTCCGGATTTTTATAATTGCGTCTACAAAGTTATTCAAATAACTGTTCATCTTGACAGCATCCAATGATCGACACTGAAACCCTTTAGAAAGGATTTCACAATGAGGCATGACCTTGGCGAAAAGCGCGAGCTAGTATTTAAAGTTGTCGTTATTTAAATAACCCAATAACATTTGAGTCTCATTTTTTTTATTGTAATTATTCCCCGCAGTGTCGAAAATACATTCTAAGCATTCTTTTAAAAGTTCAGCTCTTTCAGAAACGGTTCGTACAGTTCGCGTTTTAAAATTCCGTTATATATTCCACCGAATATGCCTCCATTGCGATTTCTTCCCTCTCGTTGTGGTTATAAAAATACTAATAACACGTGACCACGTAAACAACCCAGATTCAACAGACATACAATATTATACAATACAATACAAGACAATACAATAGACAACCTGATGCAATACACTTGCGTCAAAGCTTACAGAATAAACTTTGCTTTGCGTGGCCGTGCAATTCAGGCAAATCACATATATTTGCGTATAGAAATCTCCTGTTTCACGCGCTCGAGTCCTCTCTTTCTAACACATGGTTAAACGGTCCTCTGATGTATGCTAGATGAAAACTGAACGCGCTATGTATTTAGAGTTGCAGATTTAATATCCCGTAGATAAATCTGATAAATTCTAGGGCTGGCGACTCTCGCTACATCTAACAAGCTGTAAGCGAGACTGTTAGATATCGGAACATTTTGTGTATAATGATAATGTAATGTATAGTAAACACCTAATAGGTATTTTTAGGAATTTGTAAGGGAGCTCACTGCACAAATGCACCTACAATAAAACTGCCACTGGTTAGATGACCACAGATGTTATAAATATAGGTAAGACTATAGGTAATATAGGTATACCCAGGACTGAACTTTGGGGAACTCTAAATAATGGTATGATTCTCATTGCACCTTATCTAATTAAAAGCATAATTCTGCCTTCCATATAACTCCAACGATAAGACTGTAGACTGCCTCTAATTGCCATAACAGATAGCTTCTCTCTTAATAAACAGATCAAAGACTTTGAACAAAGCAAGCATAATTGAAACAACATACTTTCCACTGTCCAAGTACCTATACCTATACATATTCTAGAAAGTGGCAGGTTGCTGTTTTTGTCGATTTTCTAGCCGTAAATCCATGCTGGAATGTTGTGAGAAATTCTACCGTAAAACATGTAATTATGTTATAAACTACCCTTCAAATGGTTTGACAGTTGTCATTAATACCGAAATTTGCCTGTAATTTTCATAGTTTTCAATGATTTAAGACATATCTGAAAAAGATTTATTTAAACAAGATACAATGTTGGAAAAATAAATCATTTCATATTAAACGTAGAGTAAATATAAAACTACGTAGATTAAATATAAAAATATACTTATACCTATAATGGGCATGAAGGAATTTTGTAAAAAAAATTTAAAGCGTATCGGAAGAAAACTATAACATACTTAAATTATGCTTACGCTACAGACATTATTAAAGCACAGTAAATTTCGACTTTATTTAGTGTTACGATGCCAATATCTATAAAGACCGTAACACTGACAATGCATTACCTGATCTCCACTGTTTACCCTTGTTTACTGTGGGATCCACTCCATGATGAGTTAATGGGCGTAATATAGAATAGCCCAGTCATGGTGGTCAGGACATAAATATGATACTTTATTGTTAAATACCTAACGCCTTTTGCGTAACAAAAGGCAGGGTCGGATTTCGATATTCCAACTAAATGGAAATAATAGAAATCTAACGTGCCTATGGACATTACAAATTCTGAGGAAGACTGATGAATTTACCAGAACAAAATAATTTACTGTTGTTTTAAAAAGAATACAATCTGCAGAACATATATAAGGTAATTTTAAGGCGCAAATAAACGATAAACAAATGTAGTGTATTAGTGAAATTCATCATGGTTGGATACCTACGATCTGGTACATTTTGGATCTGTTGAGTTTATAATAGCCAATAGTTGTGAAATCTTCAAGTAAAATAATTTCTGACATTTCTACTAAACGCAAATGCTTTTTTACATTTTTGTAAAGGTGTCTTCAAAATGATTTTGTTGAATAACATGCCATCCATGTGTGGAAGCATTATTGCGCACCATAATTAGGCTGTTATTTAGTTGTCCTTATTGTAAGGACAATCAAGTCCTCGTCAGATCAGGACAGGATTACTGCCTAATTGTATGGAACAAATGTGTGATTAGTATTAGATAAAAAAGTAAAAACAATAAACGATCGTTATTCATGTAATTTAGCTCTATTCGCTTTTATTTTTCCGCAATCAGTTATACCAGAGCGGAAAAGTAACGTAATCGTGTAAAGAAAAATGGCGAAAATGAAAAATTTCCGAAAAGTTTTTCGGCCTAAAACAAAAAAAAATTATTTAAAAAAAATGTGTCTGTGTGTGTCGTCATTGTCGTTGTCACGGCATGCGGTATTTTAAAACTTGTTAGCACGATAATACAACTAAATCGTGTCGGATCGATCGGGTTTTGACTGATTCTGATCGGGGACGTCTCCCAGATGACACCTATTGGTTTTGAGGTGGATAAAACACACTCTACCATGTTCATGGGCCACGAGAATGCACAATAGTGGACTATTTGAGACATTTTTTTTGTTAGCACGATCACTCAATTAAATCGTGTCACATCGATAGGGTTTTGACTGATTCTGATCGGTGACGTCTCCCACACGACACCTATTGATTTTGAGGTGGATAGGACATACTCCACCCTGTCTATGGGTTAGGAGAAAGCACGATGGTGGACTATTTGAGAAAAATTGAAAAAAGTTAAACTGTCGCATAAAACACATATTCTGCATTTATGTGTTGGTTTATTTTTTCTCGGCCCCTCAATTTCGAGATAGAGATGTTCTATATGCGGAAATGTCCGTTTTAAGGTTTTAAAACTGTTTATTTAGAATATAAAAAAAGGTAGTGAATATATCTACTTTTAATTAAGTGCAACATAACTGAATAAATAAATGTAGTTGTATATCATCTGAAGCATCTACAGACAATTGTCTCGGTAATTGTGTTTCAGTATCAAATTTGTGTTTGATTATGAACGTTATCATGTTTTGGTGACGTCAACTTAAGATCTAACACGGTCTAATCCAAATGGGAAAATGGCCATATATATGTTCATTTTTCAAATTTTAAAGGCTTATTTTAAATTGCTAAATGAATACATGGTACAATGATTTTGTTATAAATTAAAAAAACAAAAAAGTTATAACCAAAATAATGTGTATTTTTATTTTGAAATGTTTTCTAATAAAATTGGAACTTTTGAATTTTCTTTCTTGCAATCTTATTATTAATGAATTAAAAAAGGCAATACATTCAGTAGAAATAGAAAGAAACATAACTGTGTCAAAACATAACTTTTCAGCAGAAAGGAATAACTAAAATTCCCTCTTTCTTGCCTTCTATCGGGTCAAATACAAGTACAGAAATTGATGAAACTATTTAATTATTATAACAACTTCAAGCTCAAAATTTTCTTGTTCACATTGTCTTTACCATGTTACAAATAATTAGAGAAAGCTGTGCATGAAAGTGGATAAGGGAAATCTCTGTTTCGGTGACTTAAAAAATTAATTTAGGGCCTTTTCAGGGCTTGGATTTTGACGAAACAACATATAATCAATTCAGAAAGAGCAACTATTTTAAGATTAAATTAAAAAAATATGTAATAAGCCCCTTAATTGTTGTAATTGTTTCTGTTGGGCAGACGAAAATCTTCTTTGATTCACCGAAGCGTATAGCTTAGTCTACTTGGAACTATTTGGACAACATTTACGATTTGGCATTTTTAGAATCAAATGAAATCCTACAGCTAGTACTAATAAAAAAACTGCAGTTGTTATTGCTGTTAAAAGATCACAAAATTAATCACGATCACGATCTTGTATTTGACAATGAAGCACAATGTAATTTTTACTTGTTTCACTACGTTCTTCTTTCCTGGGTTACATTAATGTATAGGGTATATCAGTTGAAACTATAGGATTTGAATTGCTCGTCATTTGTGTTCTGTCAAAGATAGGGCGTCAATACTTAACGACTGTCTGAAACCATAGGACGTCAACATGCTGCGATTAACAGTTCAGTAATGAGTAGTTTGTGTACAACTGTTTTATGAAAGTGAGCGATTATGTACAGCTGCATTAAGAAAAATTAGGGTAAAATGAAGCGCCTACAGAGTTAACACCTTGTAACTTAACGAAGACATTTGAAGGGACGGTTTCTGTTATTGATTAGGCAACATCAATACGTTCTCGTTGTGGTCGATAAGATGAAAATACTGCTGCAGTAAAATAAAGTGTACTGGGGTATCCAAATACATCAATTCGACGTTCTGCACAACAGTTGAATCTGTCAAGACCACGCATCGGATTTTAAAGAAAGATCTGCATCTGTCAGCATTCAAAATTCAGTTGATACAACAACCAAAAGTTACAGACCATTTACAAAATTTGTTAATTGAGCGACAAGTAGAAAAGAAAGAAGGTGATGCTGATTTTTGCAACAAAAGTTTGTTCAGCAATGAAGCACATTTTCATCTTGATGGATACATCAGCAAACAATATTGTCGAATTCAGAGTGCTGAAAATCCACATGTTGTTCACGAAGAAGAAATGCATCCACAGAGATGCACTATTTGGAGCGCATTTTGGAGTGGTGGAATAACTGGATTATACTTCTTTGAAACTGAAGTTGGTAATGCTATCGCAGTAAATGTGAAACGCTATCGTAACATGTTTAATTTCTTTTTCCACCAAATTGATGATTTGGATTTGAACAACATGCAGTTTCAGCACAAATCACATTCTATAGTGCCAAATGCGACACCCTATATATGTGAGTCCAGACTAAACCCAAAAATGTTATGACCATTGTTATTTGAATATAAATGAAGAGTTTAAGATCGTTAGATGTAACTCAATCTAGAGTTGTATATCATAATTGTATCAAATTCCTGATGGAAAAATGTATTACATCATGTGTACGACCAGAAGACATATTAGAAATAGTCTACTTTATACGATAATTTCATACATATAATTGGCGAGGGAACCGAACACACTTTATGTAAATCTGCGGCCTTACAATCACCCCAGTCTGTCATTGAGAGCTTGTTCATCGCCACCAAACATCTCATACAATACATTTAAGGTAATTTAGACTCGAATAAGTCGTTTCATTGACGAGAGGTGTCCAGCGTCAGTTAGACCGGGACAAAGGCCGGCGATAAATCTCCGAGGATCCCACTGACTGGACACGACTTGACACCAGCTTTGAATAGACAATGACAACACAATGACCACTTGAAGCAGATGACTCGAAAATGCTTCGAGGGGCGTGCGCTGTCTAAAGCCTGTTCTTAAATTATATAAACGACGCTCGCTACGGCCGGGGGCAGATGAAAACTGATAGCTGAATAATATATGAGGTAAAAGTGTATTGTCTAGGATTTAATGTGTGGTGATGTTGGTACTTTAAAGGAGTTACGTGATTTTAAATGATGTCGAAGCAGTCGCTGTTTAAAGGTCAATAATTACACTGTTAAACTTACACTGTTGGAAATCTGTCGTGGTAAAACTCTACCATTTTTAATAGTGTGAAAAGATTGTAAAATTTCACTATATCTCATATAAAACTTAACATTAGTGTAATTAGTAAACTTTGGTGAAATTAATCATATAAGTATTGTCCGTTTATTATTTAATAATAACAATAATATATGAATTTTTTTTTGTGGGGCTAACTTAAATTGAAGGTATATATATATATATATATATATATATATATATATATATATATATATATATATATATATATATATATATATATATATATATACCTTCCTGAGATCTTGATACCTTGATGAGACATCCTATATATATATATATATATATATATATATATATATATATATATAGGATGTCTCAGTTAGGACTATAAGATTTGAATTGAGGATCTGAACAACGAATAATTTGTGTACAACTGTTTTATGAAAGTGAGCGATCATTAAAAGTTGCATTAAGGAAAATTCGCACAAAATTAGGACAAAATGAAGCGCCTACAGAGTTAACAGTTCGTAATTTAATGAATAAATTTGAAGAGACGGCTTCTGTTATTGATAAGGCAACACCAATATGTCCTCGTCGTAGTCGATCAGATGAAAATATTACTGCAGTGAGAGAAAGTATACGAGAGGATCCAAACACATCAATTTGATGTCGTGCACAACAATTGAATCTATTAAGAGCTACCACGCATTGGATTTTAAAGGAAGATCTGCATCTGTCAGCGTACAAAATTCAGTTGACACAATAGTTACAGACAATTTACAATGTCGTACATTTGTCAATTGGGTGTTATAAAAGAAGTGATGCTGATTTTTGCGACAAGATTTTGTTCAGCGATGAAATACATTTTCATCTTGATGGAAACGTCAGCAATATTATCTTCAAAACATGTTTCCAAAATAATTGCTATGTAACCTACCGCAATATTTGATGCACCATACGTAAAACATATGCTGTCCTAAACAGTATCAAATAATGGTATTATAATTTAAGAAAACTTGTCGATTACGTCATAATTCAAGCAGTGATGACATCTAAAGAAATACGCATGGAAAAAATGTAAAGTCGACGCGTATGAGCATTTTGTTCCTATTTGTCCGGTAACGATTTTATCGGTTGTATCAACTTTTACGTGCTACCTATTTGCCTTAGCTGCATGGTGGTACGAGGGGCACCATTTATATTTTGAGCCTAATAATTAAAAAACATTAATTTGTCATTAAAAATTACATCATTGTTTTTCAAAATATTCTCCTTCATGATATATTATACACTTTTACATGCGTTCGAACTATTTCTCAAAGCATTTTTTTCATTCCGCTTGAGATATTTCCAAAAAATGGTTTTTGAACGCATCAACGCGCAATTTATTTCTGACGATCGGGAACAAAAGGAAGTCATTGTGTGTCACGTCGGGATTGTAATGATCCATTAATTCGATTTTTTGAGTGTTCAAGTATTTGGTTGTTAGACAAGGTGTATGAGAGCTAGCATTGGCATGATGAGGAATGATCCGACGGTGCTTGTTTGTTTTCCTTATTTCACCGAAGATTTCCGGCAAACAAATGGTTGTGTACCATTCAAAATTGACTGTTTTACGTTCTTCTGGAGGCACTGTTGCCATATGATCAGTTTTTCAGAAAAAAAACAGGCGACAATTTGTTTTGAAGTGCTTCGAGGGCGAACAACTTTTGTTGGATTTGGTTCACCTTGCAGCACCCATACAGTCGACTGCTGTTTACTTTCCGGCTCATACGCATGTATCCATGATTCTTCACCTGTTACAATATTATATACGTCTTCTGAAGCACCGCAATTGTATTTCTTGAACACTTGTTTGCACCAATCGACACGAGCATCTTTTGAGATTTTTTCAAATTATATAGGATCCAACAAGAACAAACCTTTTTTTACAGCTAAATGATCATGCAATATTTTCTATATGCTAGTCGAACTAAGGTTACCTCAATCTCACAGTATGTCATATGACGATCTTGCATTATCAGTTTTTGCACAGCATCATTTTTTTCTGGCACAGTAACTGAGTTTGGGCAACCTTCACGACTTTCGTCGATGAGGGAATGGCGGCCACGATTGAACTCGTTATACCTGCGTTACAGAGAGGCAAAATATGGGGGTTTATCACCAAAAGCGGAAATCAATTGATCGATGCACTCTTGTCTTGATAATTCACTTCGAAAGTCGTAATGAACCATCGTTCGAAACTCCATTTTTTCGTTGAGATACAATTTTCAAATCACTGTAAACAACACAAATCGCGCTTAAATGATAAAATTTTCTGAAGAAGGTTATGGTAAAAAATATCAAACTTTCCATTGGAAACGTCAGATGGCGCCTGACAACACTTAGTGTTGCCAAGGCTCAAAATATAAATAGCGCCCCTCGTATAGAATAATATATAGGCGAGAAGAACAAACAAATAAAACAGCATTCTAATAGAAGGTGAGACAAATGGGCCGGCTGTGCCGCCTTCTCCATTCCGAAATGAAAGTATCTAACCACGATCAGTGTGATCATCGCAAAGCAAACAATGCCCACCTCTTCGGCGACAATGACTGGCCACTTATCTTCATGACTTATTCAAGTGTGGTGCTCGAACGGCTAAAAGGGCCTAATAGTTAGGCCGTAAACACACTGTGGAGTGGTTAGCCCTGAAGAGGTTAATTATTCCAGAAATATTAACATTTTTAATTCTCAAGGTGGTAGACTGCCGTCGCCAGCTAATAGCGTTTTAAGATGATAGATTCTGTTTAATACAGCCCTTTGACATGTGTCGCCCGCCCAAACATTGATATTTCCAGAGCCATTTGGTTCAGATAACACCCCTTAACAGATGTCTGTTTTTACATAATTATCCCCATAAAACGCGGCGAAAAAAAAAGCACGACGCCGCTACCAGCCAGCCACTACATCTCCATAAATAGCCGTTGAACTATAAATTTCGTTAATAGATTGTTAAGGGCTAATGTGACCCCGGGTCAAAGGCATAAATATGGCGGCCACAAAAGGTGTCGGAAATCATTAAAATAATGAACCGGTCTGGGCGATATTAAGGGATTATTTTTTTTCGTTTCCCACAAGTTACGGGTGGCATGATTGATCGTGGGCAGCGCTATACGAATCCAGTAACGAGATTTTAAAGGGAAACAATATTTTTTAATGACATATTGAAGTTGTGTTGAGGTGTACTGCGCGCTTCGAAAAAAACAGGCGAATTAATCACTTTAATAGGTCCATTGCAAACCGGTGGTAAATTGATAGCGGTAATTATGATTGTGTGTCGTTAACTGGGCTTGATGTCTGCCTGTCATAACAGAAAACCCATCGCTTTGTTTCCTATGTAAATTCTGTCACTCTGGGGACTCCGCGGGGAGGAGACGTCCGCCGTTCGTCGCTCCGGGACGATTTCGGTTTTTAATCAAATCAAAGCGACGCAATTTAAATTTCTGAATTTCATGCAAGGTAGATTTGTTTAAATTTTTTTATTTCACTCACCAAAAACCTTCATGAACCTATCCTGAAAACTGAACCATCAAGAAATTAAATATAGTACATCAAAAATCAATATTTTCGCTAGTGATTTATCTCTCTCTTTCTCGTTAAGCACAGGAGGTATAGAAAAATCGACCCCACTCAGTTTTGATCTCTTTCTTCGAGAGAAACTCAAAGGTGAAACTAGAATTGGCTATCTCTTTTCTTTTTCGAGCTGTAAACCTATTAGTTTTTTTTTTTTGCATTTTTGATACATGTCGTTACAATGCCATATTTAACATAAATTAATAAACTCATAAAATATAAATTTGTAGGATTATCTCAAGAATAAAGTATATGCAACAAAGTTAGCTAACATTGTTGATTTCATAGAAAGAATACAAATTCTCATTAAGCGCAGGGGTATACAGAAATGAACCCCTCTCATTCTCGATTTTCTTCTTCGAGGGAAACTCAAAAGTGAAATTAGAATTGCCTATTTCTATTCCACTTTGAAGCTATATACCAATTATTTTTTTTTTATTTTTGATACATGTCGTTTATGTTTTTTTTTTACATAACTGTCTTTAATGATTCCTCAAAAAACAAATCTAGTGGTGAGATATCCGGTGAACGTATTGGTCATCTTACTGGACCATTGATATATATTCAATTTTATTCAAAATTGGTAGGTAATAATTGGGAGGCAATTCTAGTGCTCTAGCTTGTTGAAAACAATTATTTCGTCTCTTATTGAGCAGCAGGTTGTCTACAAATTATTTCATTATGTGATGGTTGAATGTTGATTAATTAGCTTTTCTTCCTAAGTCTGGTAAGCCAAAATGCGGTTACTATATAGAGCCATACTACACATTAAAAGTTAAGTTATGTTGGTTGAAATTTCCAGTACTACTAATATAGTAATCATATAATCACAAAGTTAGTTTCCTCCTTATTTACTACATTATTATATGTACATTGATTTCGTAAAATAATGAATATATTCATAAAAAATCAAGGAATAACTTTTGGGAATACCTCCCAGACCCGTCAAATTAAATCTTTGGTTATGCATTTTTTAAAATATAATTAATACATCCAGCGTAATTCGTTATAGGTCGGAGGTATGACGTCGTCGATCTTTTTTAAATAGCAACCTCATTTAGCCAAGATGATTGATACATTATTTTTGAACATTCTTTATAACTTCAGGGGATAGACTTTGTATTTCATGACGAGTTCTTGCTTTCAAATCTTCTAAATTCTCCAGCGTAGTAACGTTTATTTTATTTTATAAGTACCCCCATAAAAATAATCTAGGGGTGTCAAATCTGGCGATCTGGTTGGCTATTCAATTGGTCTCCTTCTTCCTATCCAACGATTCGGGAATATCTCATCTAAATAAGCGTAGACAGGTGCTTAATACTGGGAAGCACCATTTTGTTGAAAGAAAAAGTCATTTCTCGGAAGATCAAGTTCCTTTATATCTGGATATAAAGTTATTAGTGCATTAAAGGTCGTCTCGAAGAAAATCCAAATGTCTTGCACCAGTTAGGTCAACGTCAAAGATATAGCGGCCCAGAATCCTTCTGTCGGGGTTAAATAAAAATGATTTTGGAAGGCGAGTTAAATTTCTTTAATGGTATCAGCAATAATGTTATAAAGACCCGAAGTTTTCGTCAAAAGTGTTATGGACGGATGAGACCAGGCACACACATTGCAAGATTTATAACATATATAATACGTATTATTGGACTATTAACAGTCCTCGCATAATCAGCGAAAGAAGGTTTCAAACCATATTTGGCTTTAATGTCTGGTGTATTATAGGTCACCGTTCTATATCCTAGAACGGTGACATCTATTTACAAATATTACAAGAAAATATAATACATGCTGTCAGAGAAGCTATTGGGGGCATTAACGAAATTTGGTTTCCATACGATGGTGATCCAGCTCATAATACGCGTATTGTAATTGAATATTTACAGAGTATTTTAATGAAAGGATGATTGCAAAAGTGGAAACGTTTTTTGATCCAGCGGGATCTCCTGACCTCAGCTCTTTGGACTGTAATTTATGGGAACACGCAAAACATGGGATATACCAACAACACCTCTACATAAGGACAAAGCGCTCACAAAATTTTAGCTCGTGACGTCATGAATGTAGGCCTTTCCGATATGTAGCGAAGATTTAGGAAGCCAGCTTACCGGTGGCGAAACACGATCGAAAGGCAACAGATGTTTGCAACGTTGCCAGACTACTACGATACTAGCGAATATTAGGATTCCAGTATATAAAGGATGTATCTCTTTCTCTTATATTACCATTTTCTTCTTCAATATCGTAAAACACATATTTCCATAAGATGTTCTTTCCTCTTTTTTAATGTGGTATTTCGTAATTTATTTATTTAATTATCAAATACTACTACCTTGTTCGACTTCCCTAACAAAAATACTTTCCTTACGGAGCCGGCAACAGCGCTCATCTGGTACGTTAACCTCTAAACCTAAAAGTTGCTATATTCAGCGTTATTTCTTACATTTTTCTGAAATCAGAACTATTTATGTGCTTTTAAGTGCGTGAAACTTGTACCTAATATTTCGTTGTATATTTAGGTATACAATTTATATTGTTAGGCGTATTTTTTAATACGTAAAACCATATATTTCGGACTTATAACCTGTTGCTTTTTTGGCGGTCCGTCGGTTTGTTTACAGCACAGTTTATAAGTTTTTGTTCGTGTTTAATTGTATGTTTTTCTCTTGGTTTCGGCTAGTTTTGTGGTAACTGATACTTAGTGAAATTATGCCTCAAAAGTGTTGTGTTCCTCGCTGTAACGGAAACTATTATAAATATGGGCCTAAAGTTCATGTTTTCGGTTTTCCAAAGGACGTAAGTTTACGACAAAAATTGCTAAAAGCGATACCCCGAGATAACATTCAGCCCACAAACAACACGAGAGTATGTGAAGCTCATTTTCCTGAAGGTAGTATAATAAAAAGTACAACAGTTCAAGACTCAAACACTGGTAAGATTTTTACAATAGATTTACTAAAACCACGGCTAAAAGAAGACTGTATACCATCTATTTTTTAAATTGCCCCTTTTATTTATCAAAAGATGTCAAAATACGGCAAGTAAAGATGAAAAGCTCAAAAATATTGATGAGTTAAATTTGTCAAAAGCCCTTGAAATAAGCAAAAATTGCTCTCAACAAGACTTTTCTCAAATTAAAACGTTATTGTCTCAAATTTTAATAAATGATGATCACTTTCACGATATCAACGATGTATTGCCGTTAATTACATATTTAGGTGGTTATTGTTGCTATATTACGTTAAAAAAATTACAATGTGCCAGCTGTAAACAAAAATTAGTATATGACGAGCAATTTATTGTTGGGGACAATTTTGATATTATTAATAAATTAAATCGTGGAGGACTTTTATATCCCCAAGGATAAGTTATAAATGTCCTATCTGTGACTTATATAATCTTCAATAAAATAATAAATGAATTTGAGGACACATTTCTAGAAATCTATAATAAAAGATCGTTCATGGTTCATTTAATTTTGGAATATTGTATTGAACAGAAATATGTCTCACATTTCGATGGATGCGCTAATCATAATGGAAAAGACATTTTAAAAATTATTCTCAAAAGTATTTCCAATGCCCTCTTAAAAAATTATTGCGCTAAAAATAGCGACCATTTAAAAAAAGGAAATAAAAAAGAAAACTCGATACATTAACGAAGTAGGCCATATACCTACCTATACATGCATAAATATTTTTTATAACTAAACGTATATAATTTGGGACCTATTTCTTTAAAAGTTTAATTAAAGTATTTTCATGGCTTGTGTTCTATAATATATTTTTTATACCTAAACTCTCACCTCAACACTAAGTTATGCACGATGTTAGGTAGTAGGTAAATGAAATTTGAAACTGCATAACATGAATATGCATACCTATATTATACCTAGTAAGTAATAATAATTAAGAGAAGCTGTGTAATAGTTCAGTATATGTATTTATGTGTAATAATCTCTTTTCAGTAGTGCGAAAAATGTTTATTATACATAAATACATATCCTGAATTTTGGCGCAGGTGTAGGGGAGTTGGGAGCCTGCACTTAATACTACACCTAGTATTAAACCAAAACTCAAACATAATTTTTGGGATTTGTCAAGAAGCCTGTCATATAACTAGCGTTCTTTAAAATGAGTTAACTATTGATAGTTTTCATAAATATTAATGTATGTATCCCCTTATATGATTAAAATTGCACGGCCTACATTGATGACGTTACACGACAAGCACTAAGGCCTTGTTATTCAGTGGATGTTGGATATACATACTCCTTTGAGGTACCAGAAAACATGATCATTGATCATTGAAGAACGTGTCGGACGTGATTTGGCCTCAATTAATAAAAATATATTGATAAGGGTGTCTAACTCTCTTTTCAATAGGACGTGTGTCCAGCAAGGAGGGCAACATTTTGATCACTTTATGTGGTGCTAGTTACTGTTACCTGTTGAAACTTACTTGTTAACAGATTAAACATTATTTTTTCTAATATACTTATTTCATGGCTTTAGGAAAGAGAAAATTAAATGTATATTTTTTTTTAATACAGCTAAAAGTATACAATTTGTATAATGGATCTTTGGGCGTGTATCATTTAGTGACGGATCACATGCTACACCACTCACAATTGTTACTAATATGCCACAATTACCAGCACGTATGTCTAGCGACATATGTTTCAATCAACTACGTACGGCATAGACAGTTAATAATTTGCCGAACAAAATGCAATTATGATGTCACGTTTTAGTTTTATTGTATAATTTGATTCATTGGCGTCTCAATATTTCTGTAAAATTTATTTCGCTTTTGTATCATTTATACTAATTTTTGTTGAATTTATTTCATTTATTTTGATGGAGATATCACTTCCATTGAATGTTTTTGTGAAGAACCCTTCATTACTCTGTCATAGGTTGACGGATTTGTATTGTACTAACTGTTATCCTAAAATGTGTTTTCGGCACGACACTGTTCAAAAATGTCAGTTGATTGATTCATACGATTGTTACCTGTGACGCACACGCAAAGAATCATTATATAAACAATAAGTACTTTAATATGTACTATATTTAATAAGTACTTTAAGAATGTACTTTCTAAAATTAAACATTTTATCTTCAATTAAAGAAATATGATGCATTATTCAAAATTCATCGTTATTGCAATTATTAAAAAGAAAATAGTTTTCTAAATAATAGTAAACAACTAAAATTCTTCAAAGAGCTTTCGCCATTTAATGATCTCTCTATCACTGATAATATTTGACAATGAGATAGCAATACATGAAGCGAAGTGGGCCATTTTGTATAGAGCAGGTAGAGTATGTTTTCATAGGTATCGACAACTATAAGGGATGGGGATAGGGAGATGGGAAAAATGAACTCATTCTCCTTCTCCTTGTCTGAATAAAACTCACTGTCAGTTGTAATAAATGCTATTGGAGTCTCCTGCTTTGAAGTTGAAAAAAAATCAAATTATCTCAAAAGTTCAATTAAAGTAAACGATTTTTGCGATTTAATTTTGTTATCAAAATTTGTTAGTCTTGAAAGAATCGTAAAAAGTAGTAATATAATACCATTGTGTTTGCTTACTTAAACGATAATAATTAAGATATTCATAAGAGGATTTGCCACGCCTAAGAGGAATTATTACCACGAATTTTTAATAAACTTCATTGGCCTCTAATTATGCCATATGTTATACTAATTGGCACAAAGCAATACAGTTCCCTAACGTATATTAAAATTTTTGGCTGCGGGCTGCTTTTTGTTGCCCACATAAAACATTATAATTTAAAATACTTCATAAAAAGCATACATGCGTAGGCCGTTTTTAATAACTTAATTTTAAACTGTTGTTAAGCTGACAATTACTTACCTAATAAAACAAAAAAGTGTGTATAATGCAAATTTTACACATAAAGCTTTAATTAAGCGAAGGACTTTAGACTTATTTGGGTCGAAGTGGGCGGGTCACAGTCGGTGCAGGTATAATTTCGTTTATTATATTTTATTTTCTTATAATTCCAATCGTTATGGGCACCATTTGAGTAATAATGGCTCATTAGTTTTTAATTGTTATTTTTCTATGTTCCTTAAAGGCAATCATTATATTAGGAATGGCTTGGTCTTGCACAATTTACGGGCAATAATTATTAATACATGTTTTTAGTTTATTAATAACCAGACATTATACAAAAGTTAAATAAACAGTTTTCTAAAAATTTATAGGTAGGAATTTTTTTATATAATTTTTAAATATTTCACATATTTATTTTGTTCAATAAACTATAACAGGACACTCAAAGATGTTTAGTAAATAGATAGGTAAATACGGATGGATCCAAACTAGAACAGGAGGTTGGGTGAGACTATACACATTTACCTGGATGCTACCAAAAACAGCCATCATCTCAGTGGCGGCTCGTGATGAAATGAAACGGGTGTTCTGCACAGGGCCGATTCTAGGGTATTGGCCGACCTCGTGCAAATTTCAAACGTATCCAAACTACTGGCGACGTAGGGGCCGTAAAAAAATTGCGCCGTAGGTGAAAATTTTGAAAATTTTCAAGATCACGCGTTTTCCTGATACTTCAGAATTCTTATGTAAAATCCGTTTATACAAAAATATAGACCGTTACAAGAAAAATTTTTGGAATTTAATACCTTTTTGAAGAACATTCATGTTTGCCGTCATATTCTTTGGTTAAGAGAAAAGGCTTGTAAGGTGAATTTTCTACTAGAGGGTCTATAACACTTAAAATATTTTCCAGAAGAGTTTCAGCGTTACATTTTGTGGGTTTCAGATATGTCCAAAAACGTTCAATCGGTTCACCATCGAGAATATATCTTAAAACTACCACTAACTGAGTTTTACAGATACATCAGTTGTTACGTCTGCCATAACCGCCAAAAATGAAGGTTTGTTAATTTCTTTAATTATTTCTTCATGACGTACTTTTAATATACAGTCTAAAAGATCATTTTGTATATCTTTAGAGGTTCTTTTAAATACTGAAGCATTTTGTAGATGCTCGCTTAAAGTTACATCAAGCTCAGCAGAAAAATTTATCAAAATATCCCATTCAATATAAATGACCATATTTTACTCAATAAAAAATATTCAATACACATCTTTGGACACTTTTTATTTATGTTCATCACTATTTAGATCCTTTACAAATATTTCATAAAGGCCAATAAGTTTTGATTACGAACTAAACATATCATTTGGGACCCGTCATATTTTAAATCAGAAAATTCGTATATTACTGCTAACTTTCGTAATTTTTACGCTGTATGCAGATCACAGACACGAGATAGCAATTGCACCTACACTGATTCAAATATCTGAAATCTACGCGACGCCACGGTCATCTCGGCTACTACGGTTCTAGTCAATGTGCCAAGATTTGGAAATTTGAGTTTGAGAAAAGGCTCTTTATCATTAGAGAATCTCTAAAACATCTTTAAAGATTTTATACCTTCAAAAAGATTTTTAAAAGGTTAACAAGCTTTTATAACAAACCAAACACCATTTTTGTAAAAATGTACATTTAGAAAAGGTCATTTGTCTTTAAAAAGCCTCTAAATTATCTTTAAAATGCCCTAAGCCCAAAGGAATTTGAGTTTTCTTCTTGCGGATACCTTGTTAGTTTTATAAGTAAAGAAAATTTCATCTTTAAAAAGATTTTTAAAAGGTTAACAAGCTTTTATAACAAATCAAATATCATTTTTGTAAAGATATACATTGAGAAAAGGTCTTTTACCTTTAAAAACCCTCTAAAATATATTTAAAGAGCCCTAGGCCTCCAGAAATTTGAGGTTTTTTGCGAATACTTTGTTAGTTTTATAAATAATGAATGCAAAGATTTTATACCTTTTAAAAATATTTTTAAAAGGTTAACAAGCTATTATAACAAATCAAACACGATTTTTGTAAAGATACACATTCAGAAAAGCTCATTTATCTTTAAAAAGCCTCTAAAATTTCTTTAAAATGTCTTAGGCCCCCAGGAATTTGAGTTTCCTTCTTGCGGATACATTTTTAGGTTTATAGATAAATAATTCAAAGATTTTATACCTTTAAAAATATTTTTAAAAGGTTAACAAGCTCTTATAACAAACCAAACATCAATGTTGTAAAGATATATATTGAGAAAAGGTCCTTTATCTTTGAAAAGCCTCTAAAATATATTTAAAGTGCCCTAGACCCCCAGGAATTTGAGTTTTCTTGTTGCGAATACCGTGTTAGTTTTATAAATGAAGAATGCAAAGATTTTATACCTTTAGATAGATTTTTTTTAAAGGTTAACAAGCTCTTATAACAAACCAAACATCATTATTGTAAAGATATACATTGAGAAAAGGTCCTTTATCTTTAAGAAACCTTTGAAACATCTTTAAAGTGCCCTAGGCCCCCAGGAATTTGAGTTTTCTTCTTTCGGATACCTTGCTAGTTTTATAAATAAAGAATGCAAAGATTTTATACCTTTAAATGGATTTTTAAAAGGTTAACAAGTTTTTATAACAAACCAAACATCATTTTTGTAAAGATATACATGGAGGAAAGGTCCTTTACCTCTAAAAATCCTCTAAAATATCTTTAATATGCCCTAGGCCCCCAGGTATTTGAGTTTTATTGTTGCGGATACCTTGTTAGTTTTATAAATAAAGAATACAAGGATTTTATACCTTTAAAAATATTTTTAAAAGGTTAACAAGATTTTATAACAAACCAAACATCAATTTTGTAAATATATACATTGAGAAAAGGTCCTGTATCTCTAAAAAGCCTCTAAAATATCTTTAAAATGTCCTAGGCCCCCAGGAAATTGAGTTTTCCTCTTTCGGGTACCTTGTTAGTTTTATAAATAAACAATGCATAAAAGACTTTATACCCTTAAAAAGATTTTTAAAACGTTAACAAGCTCTTACAACAAATCAAACATCAATTTTGTAAAGATATATATTGAGAAAAGGTCATTTATCTTTGAAAAGCATCTAAAATATCTTTAAAGTGCCCTAGGCCTCCAGGAATTTGAGTTTTCTTCTTTCGGATATCTTGTTAGTTTTATAAACAAAGAATCCAAAGATTTGATATCTTTAGAAAGATTTTTAAAAGGTTAGCAAGCTTTTATAACAAACCAAAAGTCATTTTTGTGATCAGATATACATTGAGTCGACAAAGACGTTTCTAGAATTTGAGTTTCTTTTACCAAACAATTTTAAAAATGGATTGCACTAAGACTGGTTGGAACTTGGTGGAATTCCTTGACAATTAATACTCGTTTCTGTTATTTCTGAAGTTCTACTGCTAACTTACGGTATGACTTGGTACCCCAACAGTTAATCTACTTGTAATTAAAGGTACATATGGATCTGGCAACCAGTGTGTATAGAATATAACGATAAATAAAGAGTTATATTCTATACTCACTGATTGCAACGTCCGAAGTCATGCTGCTTCATGTACATGTATAACTACGATATCTGCTTAACGCTATTTTTTTTATTTCATTTTGTAAAATTTGAATTTTGTTATTTGGAACAACAATTGACCGAAAAACCAGGTAGTCGCAGATAAATTCCACCGAAATACATTTGCCGTACACGAATCCTACTGCCTGCAGTTTTATTGCCCGGTAGGTAGAGGGCCAATGGCACGGTTCTTTTTTTAATATTCACTCTTAGGGAAATAAATAAAGTGACAAAGTGAGTAAATAAATATTTTCTTTCTGGAACCTGATTTGTGGCCATAGAGCCCCATTCAAGCCTCGAATAAAAAAACTTTCAATATTTATACATCCTGTAATAATGAAAGGTATAAAAATAAATAAAGTATAAATCTTTTAATTTGTCAGTATTCCTTGGGCATGAGTGGCTCGCGTGGGAGTATTTATGGTGTAAATATGTTAATCAGTTTGTGCGTTTGAAAATGCCACCAGCTCCTGTATATTTATTGACGGTGGATTCTTGATACAAATTTATTAATTGTTAATTTTTACGTCGATGGCTTTCTGTCAGCATAAAATATTTTTTTCGTCGGGGAGACGATATTAATTTCGATGCAGTATTGGTGCGAACGCGTTGGCTCAATAACTACCTGTTTAATAAGGTTTTTTCAGTTTTTTTCGTATGGAACATCGGAGTATGAAAATAAAAATTTTCATGGATATCTCTAACTCATTTCTTATTTTTTGTTTTTGTTTTGCATTTTTTTATAATACCACGTGTCTCATTTAAAATGAAAACAGCCGGATATTTTCGTCATTTTTTGAAATCCAGTCCAACAGACTTAAATTTCAGTAACAAATGGTTCTGATATTTTAATTCGCGCTGAAGATATCGAAAAATGTTATTAGAAAAGGTTGTTCAGAGTCCCTAACACCAAATTCCATTACGAAATTCGCATTTTTAGTATTTTCAATATTCTGCAGCAATGTCCACACAGTCACAATTTTGGTTTACAGTTTAATAGAATCCCATGGAAATGGAAAACAAAATATTTAATAATTTGCTAAATTAACAAAAAGTACATTTTAAGAGAAAAGAAAACAAACAATTAACTTAAAAACAATCAGTTATTGATATAATTATTCATTTTCATACTCATTTCATTACATATAAATAAAAAGTTTAATTAACTATCGGATGTAGCCTTTCTCTACTAATCCTCCTTCAATTCGAATACATTTCTCAATTCCTTTTACGATTAGGATTGGTTACTTTTCTCTGGTTACTTTTCTCAGCTCTGGAATGCTGATTTCGCGACAGGCTCGTCTTATTTTAGCACAAAGTATATATTTCTCGATTTCTGGGCCTTGTTTTGTAAACTTCATTCTTCACTGTTTTTCATAAATAAAAATCTAATGGTGTAATATCGCGGGATCTAGGAGGCCAGAGTGTAAAAGGACTATTGCTTCCTATCCAGCGCATTGGAAAATGTTCGTTCAAGTGACGAACAATTCTGGAAGATCCATTATGGATTGACGCACCATCTAGCTGGAAGAACATCTCAAGTCGTATAGTTAGAAGAAATTTTCAATTGTATCAACAGTAACGGCGCCAGGATTTGTAAAATAGGTGGGCACAAACTGGTACAAAATTTTTGGGTTGGGCACATATTTGGTATGTGTGTTGGGGGGGGGGGGGGGGGGTGATTCAATTCAATCAATACAAAGATATAAACATGTTAACATAAACACAATTTACAATTTACAAAAGAAATTAGTAGTGCATTAGGTAATACAGTTAAAATATTAATAAAATTATTTCAGTTTTGTTTCAAATTCCTCAAGAATCTTATCCAAATCCAAGCTTTCAGCTACTTTTTTTCTCTATATTTAGTACAGTCAAAAATTACTTAATCTCTCGTGTTTCAATTTATTTCTTAAATAGTTTTTTAACCTTTTCAGACGTGAAAGGTCCTTTCACATGCCACACTTGATACAGGAATTGTGATACATATTGAACATAATTTATAAATCTCATTGAATGCCAATCTATATTTATTCAGCATTGTTGGATAGCTGTAAAATATTATAGCTATAATATTTTATAACACTTTGTTCGTTTTAAAATTTTGAAATAGTAATAGTCAAAATTTTATATTTATATTTTGGTTCATATTACTCCTATAATTTTGTAGATAGTACATTTTTTGGGTGGGCATTCGAGTGGGCACTGTTACTGATTGGGTGGGCACGTGCCCATCCAGGCCCCCCTTGGCGCCGTCACTGATTCTAAACACTCAGCCTTTAACGGGTTATTAAAGAAAGATGGACCAATTATTGTGTTTCTTAAAATTCCACACCATACGTTAATTCTCTCTGGATACTGGTCTTTACAATTAATAACACAATGAGGATTTTTGTAGTCCAGCATTTACAGTTTTGAGAAGATACCACTTCATTAGGGGTAAATGTAGCCTCACCAACAAAAAACACTGCCAATATCTTTTAATAACACTGCCAATATCATTGGAAAGAGCATTTTTGGCGGTTTTTTATTAGTTGCATAACTAATAAAAAAAGGATGACTCGTAAAGGATGTCTTCGGTTAAATTCCGCAGCTACTTCTCTGCTACTAGGATCCCAATTACCAAATAACCTTATTATTTTGATTTTTCCCTTAAATGCAGACGCATTTTACGATTGCAAAATAGAACTTTACACAATATGACTAAAAGTGTTGTCAGATTGACATTTAATTTAATCATAGTTTTTGTTTTAATAGTATCCTATTAAATTGAAAATCAAAATTGTAGCCTTGTGTGGACTTATTGTGGATAAATATTGAAAAAACTATAAATGCAAATTCTGTAATGAAATCTGCTATTGATATCAAAGTTATATTTAGAAATGTACGTCTTATATAGGACCACAACGGTGTCAAAGCTAAAATCTGGACTCAAAGAGGAACGAAAATATCCAGACGTCTTCATTTTAAATGAGACACATGGTATAAATTATAAATAAACAGTTTTGAGTGAAAAATAAAAATTGTTTTTTTCATTTTTCTTTATACGATTGCATTACTTTTCCGCTCTGATATAGTTGAGTGCGGAAAAGTAATAAAGTCTATTTAGGATGTCTACAAACCGAATTTATCCTATAATTTTTTGAAATCAATATGAAATAAAAAGTGTTCCAGCGTTGTAAATCTTCCGATACGAAGGAGAGGACCCATAGAATGGCTTGCTAGGTTTCCAGACCAAATCCCATTGGACTACTTTCTGTGGGGTTACTTGAAAAGTAAAAAATACTTTGGCGGGGGACGTAGCCGGTGCCAGCGCTAGCCGGACAAGTGGCCCCCAGATCAGTGTCCCACCTACCTCGGCACCGCTCTCGCTTATCATAGAGGTAGGGGTCAATCTTCTTATTGGATGTTTAAAATTTCCTCTTCAACTTACGTCCCCCTTCCGCTCACGTGATTAGGGGTTCAGGCCATTTTCACGTTCCTCTTCTTTTTTCTTCTTCATAATCCCAATAATCATTTTGTCCACATACACCCACTTCCTCTCACATTCAATTATCCCACACACCAGGTCTTTTACACTCTCCGGCCAACCCAAAACAGCCATACATTCTTCCCTTTCGCCCGACCACCTCGGACACCTGAGCAGCGTGTGCTCGGGGTGATCCCTCTCTCCACAAATCATACATTCCTCTGACTCAACCTTATCAATCCCACGCAGGTACTCCCCGAAGCACCCGTGCTCCGAGAACACCTGCGTGAGATGATACTCAATCTCACCATGTTTCCTTTCTACTCAAGGTCTAACATACGGTATCATAGACCTTGTCCATCTCGCTTCCGTCTCAGCCTCCCTTCTCACATGCCACCTTTCTCACATCCTCTCTCTCGCCTCCTTTCTCTCCAGTACCTTGTATATCTCCTTCCTCTACCTCGCCACGAGATCGATTGAAGGCATACCGGCTAAGACTAGTGCAGCCGACCCCGAGGCAGTCCGATATGCGCTGATAACACGTAGCCCCGCTTTCCTCTGCACCTTCAATACTTCACGTCTCCGTTTGTCTCTCTCTCTAAGATCTTGACCCACACCGGAGCTGTATAGAGTATAATAGAGTGCGCATCTCCGGCGAGTACTCTTTTCTTCGCCGCTCTGGGGCCCATCAAGTTCGGCATCAACCGCCCCAGAGCCAACACGGTCCTCCCGGCCTTTTCCAGCGTCCTCGTGACGTGTTCCCTGAACTGTAGGCCCGGGTCCAGCCACACACCTAGGTGCTTCAGCACCCGCCCCGGCTATACCCCGATGCCTCCAACCCGGAACTCCAGCTCGGGTGGCTTCCTCTTCCTGGTCAGGATGGCCTCCGTTTTGTCATCTGCTAATTCTAGATGCTTCTTTCTCATCCACCTCCCAATCCTTTCTATGGCCTGGTTGCTATCCTCCCTCACATTCACTCCTTTTTTTCGCTACTACCAATACCGCGGGATCATCGGGGTATCCGGTTATTTTCACCCTTGGCGGGACTCTTAGCCGGAACACACCGTCGAACATGATGTTCTACAAGATTGGTCCAAGGACCGAGCCCTGCGGAACACCACACACGGTGTTTCTCCTATCCTGCCTCCCATTCGTGTCTTTCATTACTACGTATCTGCCTTCTAAGTAGCTGCCTATAATGTTGGTGATGCATGGGGTGACTCTCTTCTCTATCAATCACTTCCTGATACTCTCCCAGGCTATCGAAAAACCTGACAATCTGAGAGATTTAAATGAGAGAATCCGAAGGGAAGTGGGGCTAATAAACCGAAAATTATTGAATATGTATAAAGAGAATTTATTCACTCCAAACTTTGAATGTAATATATTTTGAATATTCAGTGTAAATGATTTTTTTTTTGTCAAATACATATTTTGACATGTTCTGATGTAAAAGTATCAATTTTATGTCATTTTTGATTTCGCAGTTAAACTAAAGTGGTTAAGTTATATCTGTTTCGATCCTAAATTTTGCTATATGGAAGATCGAATATGAACATGGTTTAAGGAACATGGCGCCTAAATAGGGGCGCCTTTTAATAGCGTTTTTTTTCTCGAGCATCCGTCAGTGTTGGCAGTCGGTATAAAGCCATAAAAATTAAGACAATCTAAACAGAGGGATTAGTGAGCCGGGGTAAACCGCTTCAAGACGTCTAGTACCGACGATGGGGTGCGTGAGACGCTATGCCGCGGCACGAGATAAAACGCCAAGTGAAACCTTCTTAATTTGTGTCTGGTCGTGAGATTATCAAAGGCAAGACGAAGATTTAGTAGTCGGTAGACGGAAGCGTGTTTATATTTAGGCTTGTTTAGTGGAGATTAGAAGCCACAAGGGCCTTACTCTGGGGCTGATTAAAAATTATAATCAGCCAATTTGTCAACTTGAGTGTTGCCGTGGATTCCTCGAGTGCGCTCGAGGGCCGACACGGCCAGGTAGCCCGACAGGCCGGGGGGTTGGGATCCCGATCAGATAATAAATAAAAATGGCTCTTTGGACAAGTGATTTTTCATAATGGGGTTAAATATAGACGACGTGTTGTTTTTTGTGTAAAACATAAAATATTCGGATGGGTTGTGATATTTTAATGTAAATAAGTAATAGGCCGTGACCGGGAGCGGATATCAAGGGGTGCTAAGCTACACCCCTATATCTACCCTTCCTTAACAATTTATATACGTGAGAAGGTTGAACTATTATTACCTTATTTTGAGGACTTGAAATACATCGAAGAGCAATTTTGACAATGTACCACAGTGTTTCACTAGGACAAGTTAGGTGGACAAAATTATTATTCGGCATTTATGCATTTATATTGATCAGTTGTGTAATATTATAAGATTATAAAGCGTTTTTATTAACAAAAACTTAATTAGTGAGGATTGTTTTTAAATAATGAAATTTCATAAAAATTCATTATATTTTATAAAAGAAACAGTTTAGGATATATAAAAATACTAAAATAACCTAAAAACTATAATACAAAGAAATAAAAACAATAATTACAAATTTAGGCCTCCTAAAATACACATATTACAAATTGAATAAAAAAATTTTGTATTCAATTTGTAATAATGTGTATTTTAAGTGGCCTAAATTTGTAATTTATTTTGTATATTAAATAGAGCATGGGTAACACATACAGTACCTAAGGAGTGGAGAATTGCAATAATAGTACCTATTTTCAAAAAAGGGAACCAGAAAGACTGTGCAAATTATCGTGGGGTATCGCTACTGTGCAGAACATGCAAGGTATATGAGATGATCTTGGAAGAAAGATTAAGGAGGGAAGTAGATGGAAAGTTGAATGGAGCACAAAGTGGTTTCAGGTCCGGTTACTGCACACAAGATCATATATTTACATTAAGAAATATAATAGAAAAAATGCTTCCTTATAACAAAGAAATATATATATATATATATATATATATATATATATATATATATATATATATATATATATATATATATATATATATATATATATATATATGTTGTGTGGACCTGGAAAAAGCATTCGATAAGGTGGTGAGAGAGAAAATATGGGACATATTAGAGAAAAATGGTACAGCAGAAGAATTGATAGAAGGTAAAATCATTATACAGTAAAACGGAAAATATAGTAAGGAAGAACAATATGAAAACCAAAGAATTCAGAACCACACAAGGAGTGAGACATGGGGGAAATCTTAGTCCATTGCTCTTTATCATTTTCATGAATGAAATAATAACAAAAGTAAGCAGAGAAAATAAGAAGGTGAAGGTAGGATACTATAAAATGAAGCCAGTAGAAGTGAGTGTATGTTTGTTTGCAGACAATATTGCAATAGTGGCAGACACGGAAACAAAGTTACAATTTAATGTGGATCTATGGGCGAAAGAGTTGGACAAACAGGGAATGAAAGTAAATGTAAGCAAAACAAGGGTAGTAGTTATAAGCAATAATAATCTGCGAGAAATGAATGTAAAAATAAATAATCAGATAGTGGAACAAGTAAAAAGCCTAAAGTACCTAGGAGTAACCATAGAGGATGGAGGAAAGCAAAATGAAGAAATAAATAATAGAATAACAACAGCGACAAAGATCTTTCATAGTATGAAAAGGGAGTTCATTAGTAAAGCAGAAAGTAGCAATAAAACAAAAATGTCAATTTATAAAACTGTATATTTGCCAACGCTACTGTATGGATGCGAAACATGGGTGTTGACAGAGAGGCAACTTAAAAAGATACAGGTATTAGAAATGAAGTATCTCAGAAAAGTAGCAAATGTTACGATAATGGATAAAATAAGAAATGAAGAAATAAGGAAAAGATTGGATAGTGAAAGTATCGTGAAGGTCATAGAGAGGGTTCAGCTGAGGTAGTGGGGGCACATGAAAAGATTGAGCGAAGAAAGACAAGTAAGAAAAATATGGGAAGCAAGAGCCATTGGAAAGAGAAAGAAAGGCAGACCACGGATGACGTGGGACGGAGAAGTGGCGAAGATAATGAAAACAAGAGGAATCACATGGAAGCAGGCTGAAATTACAGCAAGAGACAGGGTTAGATGGAGATTAATGATAAAATAGTGAAGAAAACCGTGAAAGTGGGGAAGCAAATGTGAGTGAAGGGAAGTCAGATGTTCATCATACTTGATAGGTTTGGGATGAGAAACAGGAGAAAAGAGGAGTGCATAAGGGAAGTGGTAGTGAAGTGACAAATGATACCACAAACAGAGTGGAGTTTAGATATAGGGACAGAGCAAGATAGAGTGGAATGAAATTGTAGAAGTTCTTTTAAGTTGTTTAACACGGAATAGGGTATTTAGTTAAGTAACTGTAATTGTAGTATTTAGATTAATTGTTTAAAGAAAGGTATATTTACCTTAAATAATAATAATAATAACATAATGATAGCAACGAAAAGAATATTCTTTAATAAATAAATACATCCTTGTTTGGTGATGGCACCTCAAAATCTTTTCGAGATCTTCCTGCAGAAGTAGTATTTTGAAATGATGCAGAAGATCGTGGTACTATAGAACACACGTGGAATTGGAATTCTTCAGCTTCTAACCAGATTTTATTCTTAATCAAGAAATATTCCTTTGACTATCCCGCAGCAGTCCATCTGGCAGCAATTTCGGTACTTCATTTTGAGTCCTCAGTAATATCACTGAATTGAAATTTAGTCGAAATATACTCGAATATCCGAGTGTATTTTTCAACCATTCTGTGTTTGAGCCAATCTTCTTTAAACTCCATTTTTGAAATAGAGTGAAGGTGACCTTCAAGGAAAACTGTCATGCAGAACGGGTGCAATAGAATTATTGTAGTGAACGTTAGGTTCTTTTATTTTACTTTAATTATGTGACTGGGCTTGGAGAACAATATTGCAATACCTAGTAGAACGTTACACAGGGGAAAATTCTATATAAAAATTCTATAAATTGGACTTTAACCCAACAACGCTATCAATATTGATTGTTAACAAAATATTCATAGTCAAAACATTGGCCGTATCGATTCGGAATTGAATTTATTTGACAAAACTCATTAAAAATAATGAATCTAGCTCAGAAAAAATATTTAAAATTGATGAATCTCGCTCGAAAATTTTTTTAAATTGATTTGTCGTTTTAAATATACCTAATAATTTGAACCACAATACGATAAAAAAATTGTTGTACTCGAGTATGCTGGCTGAAACACGTTTTGAAAATATTAAGGATCTTGGTGTGTACATTGATGATAAACTCGTTCTTTGGTCATGTCGACCATGTAGCTCTTAATGCGTATAGAACCTTTGGTTTCGTGATTAGAAACCAAAGATCTTTTAATAACACTTTTAATAACTGTAAAATGTTTATATTTTGCATTAGAACTTTCGAAATTCGAATATTTAAACTTCATTTGGTATTCCCCATATGGCACTGTAGTCTTATTTGATATTTAACTATGAAAGATGGGGGCTTACCTCTCATTTTTATTTAAATTGTTCCAAAGTAGTATAGATACACCTGCATTACTAAGCATGTTAATTATATGCATACCTAGACCAGGGTTTCGATGGAAGGAAAGTATATTTTATTGCCAAATTGCAAGAACCAGCATATTGTTAAAATTGCTGGTGATTTTTTAATTATGTACTGTACACATATGTATGTATTCTTATTTCTTAAGAGAGACTTTCGACAAGTTTTGTAGACTTTTCTTCTATACAATGGCGAAAACCATCAATAACACGGGCCCACAAAAAATAAAAAAAAACCGGGCAAAAGTTCTGTATTCTAAGAATAAACCATACTTATTTTTTGTATTTTTCCTGCTTAACACGAATCTAAAATCAGAATTAGAGATTAGTGATAAGACTTCTAAGAAAAACCATAAAAACCGATATTTGCCGCAATATTTCTGTAATCAGCAACTTTATTATTATCTACAAATTTAGTTAACACTTCTTCGAAACTCAACCATGATGCCCTTTCTTGATCACTCACAGTTGTAATGAATTCTTTGAGGAAAATTTCTATAAGCAAATATCATTAGAAACCATGATATACTGTTCTATATGGCGAAGAAACTTTTATAACCACATAGTTTTGATGAAGCACAAATTTACGCTAAAAGCAGATTTTTGCGTTATTTTTGTCATTCAAGTCTTTGTTTTTTACACGATCGGTACAAGTATCGTCAGAAACCTTCTACCACGGACTCTTTGGTCTGTGATGACAACTGCTCTGAAAATAGGATGTGTAGAATGAATCGTTTGGTCTACACCTTCGTGGTATCGAAGGCGCGTGGTTTTTCAGAGAGAAACTAACAAAAAAAAAAGAATGAAACGAAGCAGAAATCAGTTACATTTATCATTTGAAGACAAACGTGCTTGCAAACGAAAATCAATATAAGAATAGTATATAGAAAAATATATAGAACCAAATTTCTAGAAGATTTGTATTGCTTTTCATGATTTTTCTTAGAAGTTTGATAAGTAACACCTAATTCTGACTTTAAATTCGTGTTCAGCGGGAAAAAATACAGAACATAATTATAGTTTATTCCTTAGCATACATAACATTAATTTTTTTGTGGTTCTGTGTAACTGTTTCTGTTCGAATGGTTATTTTACTAGCATTTATTGTATGAGTTTCGGAGACAGACTTACGCCCATACAATTTTTAAGGTATCATAAAAATCCTTTCCAGGAAAGAAAGGTAGTCTTCCTAGGAAGTGCTCTCGAAAATTGTCCAAACATAGATGCTGATTGTACCCCTGAATTTGCATGAAACTTCTATACGCCTGAAAACATATTTTTTCTGACATATAATAAGTACTTAAGAAGAATATTATAGTCATTTTTCATGAAAATCTGTAGTCTTTGCATAATTAATAGAATTAATTAATTCATTTATGTAAACAAACTCACGTGTTCGAAAACGCAAGTCTGATTGGTCCACGTTACTGTATGGGAAAGTAACCCAATCGTCACTGTTTTGATTTGGTTTAGTGCTAACAGTTTGTAAAATCTGTAGGTAACAAGTGCGTTTTATAAAGTGCCTAACGGTATGGAGCCGATAATACACAAATTGTATAAGTATTGCATCGTGTCAATGTATACAAATACTACGGTATCAACGCCCGAAAAATTGTTCTGGGTTCCCAAAGTGGAAAGAGTGCAGAAGAAATGGTGCGTAGCAATGAAAAGGGACGAAAAAAAAATACAAAGCAATCAAGTTCGACGCCGCTATATTGTTGCGAGGATCATTTTATTGTGAGTACCTAATAACATTTATTTGTTTTAGATATATTTGTACATAATCTCACTTTCACGCTATTTTCATATTACTTGCCTCATGGAATATTTAGAAAATATACTGCTGCATGAATTGCTCAAAAAACCCTGAATACAGACATTTTTACAAAACTTACAAACTGTTTTGTATAATTTTAACTATTCCGTCAAGAAGTCCGTCAGTAGAAAGAAGCTTTTCGTGTCTTAAACGTATAAAGGCTTATTCAAGAAATACCATTTCCCAAGAAATACTATCATCTTTAGCAACTATTTAAATCGAGAAAGAATTGTTGCTAGAACTAAAGAAGAGTCCAGTCATTTTATGAAGATATATATAGATAACTACGTCTCACTAAAAGATCGAATAATTGATTTCGTGTACAAAAATTACATAGCTATAAGCTCGGCTATAGGTAAGCCCTATAAGAAAAATCAACCTACTTTTTTCTAACTGTTTACGCATTTACACTCTTCCCCTGTTTTCTAATCCGCGAGCCGCCACTGTCGTCCAATTGCCGTCAGCTCTTGACAGCGCCTGCATCTAAAAAAGACTAAATGAGTGAAATAAATAATATTTTTCAAATGAGAGATACAAAGAAGGCGACAATACCTGCAAGTATTGGAGTACGATGATGCCATTTTTTGCAGAATATCTATAATGAGGACTTAATATAACGAAATTTATTCATCTTTTTATATTTGACAAACATTACATAAATTTACATGCGCTATGTCGCAGATAGGCATTATAAAGGGTGGTCCAACCATAATGCACGATGTTAATTGTGAGTCACATCTTAACGTCTTAAGTTTTTTGCCCAACTTAATTTGACATTTCTTTGTTTCAATGTTTGACAAATTCAACCATGGAGAGGTACACAATTGAGCAGCGCGTTAAGATTGTTGAAGCCTTTTACGAAAAGGCTTCAACAATTTTAACGCGCGTGACTTTTTTGCTCAGCATAATCGACCAAATGTGTCCACAATCGGGAGAATTGTGCGCAAATTTCAGCAAACCGGGTCAGTAGGAAATGTGAAAACACCTGTGCATGCTCGCCCAGTTCGTTCTGCGGAAAACATTGCTGTTGTTCGCGATAGTGTAGCAGAAGACTCGTCAACCTCGACTCGTCGTCGTGCCCAACAATTTAACATCTCACGAACATCACTGATGCGAATATCGAATAAAGACTTGAATATACACGCTTACAAGGTTCAATTGGCTCAAAAGCTGAAGCCTACTGACCATTTCAAGCGTCGTCAATACGCCGAATGGTTGGTTGAGCAGACAGAAGTGAATGGTGACTTTACAAAGAAAATCATCTTCAGCGACGAGGCACACTTTCACCTCAGTGGATTCGTTAACAAGCAGAATTGCCGCATTTGGGCAAATGAGAATCCACGAGTGATTGTTGAAAAGCCGATGCATCCACAAAGAGTGACTGTTTGGTGCAGTTTATGGGCTGGCGGCGTTATCGGGCCGTACTTCTTCGAAAATGAGGTCGGCCAAGTAGTTACCGTGAATGGTGTTCGCTATCGCGAGATGATAACGGACTTCTTGTGGCCAGAAATTGAGGATATGGACTTGGACGATATGTGGTTCCAACAGGATGGTGCCACTTGCCACACAGCCAACGAAACAATGGCACTTTTGCGCGAGAAACTCAATGACCGTGTTATCTCACGTCGTGGCGATGTTAATTAGCCGCCACGATCATGTGATTTGACACCGTTGAACTTCTTTCTTTGGGGATATTTAAAAGAAAAAGTGTACGTCAATAAGCCAACAACAATTCAAGAGCTAAAGGATGAGATAATTCGGCACATTAACGACATTGAACCTCAATTATGTCTCAAAGTCATTGAAAATATGGACCATCGGATAGAGGTATGCCACCGAAGCCGTGGCGAGCATTTGGCCGATATTTTGTTTCACACATAATTGTCATAGATCCTTCTATCACAATAAGAAATATGAAGATAATTCTCTGAAAACTCTTTGTTTTATTTACAATTAACATAGTGCGTTTTGGTTGGACCACCTTTTACAATTGAACTCTAACATTTCTTGTTTAGTTTTGATTATAAATTGCAATTAAATTTAATATTACCGAATTAATGTAGAACATATAAGAAATTTAGGAATTAAATATGACAATAGCGCCTATCAGCTTTTTAGGTCATTGCACTCTTTGCGCTATTTGGTTTCACTTTAGAAATAGTGAAATTTTTATAAAAACTTTTTTAATAACCCGTTTGTCGGACAAAAGAGACTGCACAAGATTTTATTTTGAAGGTTGAAAACTTCTCAGATTCTGTTGTACATTTCCGATAACGAAAATGCTTAAGTCCAGGTCGAAAATAGAGTCGATAAGTGCCTTTCATATACTTAAAACCCCATTTACCGGTCCATTGACCCTGTGCAGCGTCGATAGCTGATCACCCTTTCAGCGTTTCATCTTAACCAGAGCGCACCTCGTCGAAGACGCGGCCGCGAATTTGAGATTCGCCTTTAAGTGCCGCAGTAAATTACTCGGTGGAAGCGTTAAAAATGGCCATAATCACGCCTCTCTATTAAAGTTAGTAGCGGTGCGTCGCACCGACTGCGTTTCGTGCATTAATTTTCACGCCGCCATATACGGCGAACAACATGGCGCCTTCGGACCTCACACTGGCTTTATTTGCATCCAGGCGTATATGCAATTCAAATACTGAAATATCCAGCCACGGGCCTCCCGCTATTACACATTGTAATCGTGTAATCTGTTATTCAAAGTGTCTAAATTCAATTTCCGAAGGCCCCGTGCTCACGCATCGACGGTGGACCACTTTCGTAGAGCGTTCGACTCGGATATTACCATTTTTTATTTGGAAGCCGTTACCGGAGTCTGTTTTACGTGACGCCCACCATAGAATGTTAATTTCTGCTTTGTTAACATGGATTAATAGTAGAGGGTCCCGACTTTCCAAAGCTCTACGTACGACTAAACGCGGAGCTCGATGTACGAGGGGCAGTATTTATATTTTGAGCCGGAACACCAAGTGTTGTCAGACGACATCTGTCGTTTCCAATGGAAAGTTTGACATATTTGACAATAACTTTCATCCGAACATTTTATCATTTAAGCGCGATCTGTGTTGTTTACAGTGATTTGACAATCGTATCTCAGTGAAACAATGGAATTAACTCGTGAATTAATTTTCGTGCGATGATTTATTACGAATATCGACGTGGATTATCAAGACAAGAGTGCATCGATTAACTTACTTGCATTGTTCGCAATAAATTCTCATCCTTTGCCATTGTGAAACGCTGATATAACGAGTTTAATCGTGGCCGCCATTCGCTCACCGACGAAGGTTGTGAAGGTCGTTCAAAATCAATTGTTGTGCAAGAAAACATTGATGCTGTGCAAAAACTGATAATGCAAAATCGTCATGTGACATACTGTGAGATTGAGGCAACCTTATATTATAAAATATTGCGTAAAAATGGTTTTGGATCCCACATAATTTAAAAAATCTCAAAAAGATGCTCTTGTCAATTGGTGCAAACAAATGCTCAATAAATACAATGGTGGTGCCCCAAAGGACCATATAGTATAACATTGTAACACGTGACGTATCATGGATCTATGCATATGAGCCGGAAAGTAAGCAGCAGTCGACTGTATGGATGTTTCAAGATGAACCAAATCAAACAAAAGTTGTTTGCGCTCGAAGCACTTCGAAACAAATGGTCGCCTGTTTGTTCGGAAAAACTGGTCATATGGCAACAGTGCCTTTAGAGGAAGGTAAAACGGTCAATTCTGAATGGTGCGCAATCACTTTTCTTTTGCCGGAAGTCTTCGGTGAAAAAGGGAAACAAACAAGCGCCGTCGGATCATTCTTCATCATGACAATGCGAGCTTTCACACATCTCGTCTAACAACCATATGTTTGAACATCCAAAAATTCGAATTAATGGGTCATCCGCCGTACAGTCCTGATTTGGCACCCAATTATTTCATTTTGCTCCCGACCGTCAAAAATAAATTATGTTGTCAATGATTTTCGTCGGCGAAAGAAGCCATTGATGTGTTCAAAAACCATGTTTTGGAGATATCTTAAGCGGAATGGAAGAAAATGCTTTGACAAATGGTTTGAACACATGCAAAGGTATCATCATCATGAAGGAGCATATTTTGAAAACCGATAAAGTAATTTTCAATGACAAATTAATGTTTTTTTTTTATTATTAGGCTCAAAATATAAATAGTGCCCCTCGTACCTACCCGAAAGAAATCCTTCAGTGAACTTTTTAAAATTTGATTATATTCTTCAGACATCTAATATTTATTAGTTTTTATAAACTTGGCCATGGCAATGACTATGTTTACCTTTTAGCAACATTTGCTATAAATTGATTATTTAGAAATCATAAATAGGCGCATTCCCTCAGGTTTTAACAATTATTAGTAATTATTCTTATAGGGATTTAGTTATTGCTGAAAATAAAAATTGATAAAATTCTTGGTAAAATTTATATAATATCATTATTATTAAATAATAAGCAGACAATAAATGAGAAATGACAGTTACAAAATATGAATTTACACCTTGTTTACTTCATCGTCGCAAAACACAAATAGGTTAGATATATTATACATAATGTCTATTCGGTGAAATCATCCAGCAACCCACCATAAAATTCAACCACATTATTCAGTCATCTTGGCAAACGAAATTAATAAACTTGACCGACTTATTTAATTTTTGATTTTTGAAGTACACAACATCATTATTGTTGCTGATGTCGTACTGTGTTCTGAAATCTTGTACCTATCAGTCATGCCTATTAGAAATCGAAGATATCGCTCCGTTGTAATACTTTTTTTTCGTCGTATATACGCTAGTTTGCCATGTCATCAAATCCCTCACGAATATTAACGTGCGCTTATGATCTACTCTTTGTCTATACGAAATATGTGGTAGTTGCTCTCTGAACGCTACACAAAATCGGACATAGTCATGTTCGATAGATCGATACAGAAATATCCAACTTTCATTCATGTATCGCCAATGTTGGATGTAAATATCGTGGATGCTTTTTTAATATATAAATATATAAAGTATTATTAATATTTATTAAATGTGATTTCTCCTTTAGTTTTTAATTAAAGTTTAAGTTTAAAGTTTGGACACACAGAAAGTAGACTTTCTTCCCCAGAAAGCCTACAGGCAGGGTAGGGGAATGTTACACATATAGGCGCGAACAAACACCCAGCCCTGAGGGAAGTGCCAAGTTCCCTCTGATGAGAGTCGAACTCACACAGGACAATGTGTCCAGTATTTGGCCCTGTTGCCACCCTGTTACCAAATACCAAGTCAGCACCACCGCGGCATGAGAATGAGACCATGTGTCAGCCATCCAAGTCGCACCGAGCATTTCGTTGCTTGAAGTCGAATAGCGCAGGTCCGACAATGAACGGAGTACGCTGCTCATCCTCATACATATAAAGTATGAAGAGACTCATCATATTTCTGCTCAACTGCGCATCTTCCGTGAGAAATCAGGGTACTCACAGTACCCTGTGTACTCACAGGTACACAAATTTGACAGTCTGGTGATTTTTAATTGCTGATAATCAAGGTTGATATGAGTTGTTTTTTTAGAATCTACTTTTAATTACAATAATAATTATAATATAAATAATTGGCGTCCACTATTTAATATATCAATATATTATTAATTAAATCCCGAACTGTAGTGATATGATACAGCGATAATGTTAAAAAAATCAGTAATTAATTAGTTAAATATAGCGCCATGTTTTAAATGATATACATGTATATATTCACGCATTTCTGTTACATCTAGTACAAGCGGAAAGATACGATTAGTTGCGAATTCTAACGATAGGCAAATTAACATAAACAAATGAAAAATAAACCTTATATCGCTTTAACAGACTGCAGACGTAAAAATATCTCTCTCTTATGTTTCCGTGGGTAAAAGAAAAACGTCATTTGTATCATCTTGAGGCAGCTTCACATTTTCTTTAAACCAATCAGACATGGCATTTACGCTGCTACTTTGTGCAATGGACAGTTTATTGTGCGGCTCTGAAGGGCACGTGTTTCGCGCTTGCGATTGACTAAATGTTGTTATACAATGTACATTTATGTACTTTTGTTAAATGTTAAATAAGTTGAAGTAAAAATCACTGATCTCTTACATCATATTTGTCAGGATAAGTAACAATTTTAATTATATTTTTGCCGGAGGATTTATGTATAGTTTAGTTTAAAGGAAAAGTTCCGAAAAGTTCATATTCTTGCTGTCTACATTATACTGACTTTATTACATCAATTAACCCCTTCAGAGTCTATTATTGATAGTCTTTAGTATATATAGTCTTTACGTATATTTTATATATAATTAGTTCTGTTTTTATGTTTTATATATTTAGACATATATACCCTTTCGTAGTTCTTACAGAACTAAGAAGATCTTTCCTACGTTCTTCATGATCTAAAGCCTTCGTTATTTTTTATCATTCTGCACATTAATAATTGGTTAAGTAGATAACTATTAGATAATTTTTTAAATTGCAATTTTGATAGAACAGATTCTTATGATCTATAGTACTATTAATATCTGATGAAATGAAATCGAGCTAACTGTCTTCCGAGGGGAAGGATACACATAGATGCTAGCACAAACATACTCATGCTCAAAAAGTGTAAAACTGTACTTCAATTCTTCCAGTAGGTATGTCCTATACATATGAACTATTTCATATTCGTAAAGTACAGACCCTTTACTATAAATACACTGATGAGAATATACCGGGCACAAATTCGTGTGGGCTATTTGGTATCAACTCTATATTTCATTAATTATTACTTCAAGAGGCGTGCCTCTTGTCCTTCACTGCTGTTACAATTTAATTGTTTTAAAATAGATGACAGGTACGCAAACGACTAATCCGATTTCAGTTGAAGGTTTAGTTGCAGATACCTTTTGTATAGAATGAATACAACAATATAAATTAATCCTGCTATGTGGTGGCGGTTCTTTAATTTAAGACGGCGAGGCGAATTCGATGAAACTTACGGAAAACAAAATTTAAAAGTTATTCATCAAAAGTTTTTCGATTTAAAAATAATTGTATTTATATCCTAATAGTATATTGCTTTAGTTTATTTTTTGTATTTTTTCTTTTGTTTTTTGTTATATACAGCAGATTGTAATGAGGATTAAATTATCGTTTGTTTTAATTTATTTTGTCTTCTAAATTGACGTACTTTCTTCCAAGAAGCTGCTTTACAACTCATGTCCATTATATGTAAAAAATATTATACCGAATCTCGCAAGAAGAAATTGAGTAGATGAGGAAGTTCTGTTAAAAATATGTTAATGACTTTAAAACTTCTAGGGAAAAAACTCTAACATTCTGAAGACTACGACAAATATTGGAATGGAAATAGAATTTATAGATATGCCCCAATTTCCAATTATTTTTAAGTTACGTTTCGAATGTCTTTTACACGTACAGATTCAATTAAGACGAATAACATTTTGACAAAGATGTCTGATTGTATTGTTTGAAACTACTCCATAAAGTAAGTGACAAATTTGTGTAGACTCAGAGGAATGAATAATTTTTGCATATTATGAGATTTGCTATTAAAGAGATGCAAATATTTTGTTAATGAATAATTTATATATAGTTTTTTGTTTCTTGAGAGCAATAACCCTCTTTAAATTCTTGAATAAAACATCATCACATGATGTATCACAAATATTTGTGTTAGATGTATAAACTACGTGTATACCTTCCCCCACATTAAATTAAAATAAATAAGTTCTCTTAATATTCTTTTACTAATACCATATTTATTATGCTAATGTTAAATTAAAATTTGACAAGCAGTCTCTTAGTCAACACCTGCAAATTTTTGAAAGGAATTAATCTTTTGAATGGAACTCAATTTAGATTGAAAATCTAAATCGAATTTAGAAACATGTCTACGACTTTTTTATTTTATACGAAACATTTTTTTCAAAAATTAAAACAGGAGTAAACAAGATGTTTCTTTAACATCTTAAAGATGAAAGATTTCTCTTTATGTACTTGTGAAGAAATTGGGGGTTTTCAATTTACATACAATTATTAATCTTAAGAAATTTTAGATTGTTACTGACAATTTCAGTTACATTCATTATGGTCTGTACTTACAAATAAAAATGTGCAATTCTAGCGAATAATTCTATTTCAACTTTCTTTGTGTGTTCAGAGAAACCAAAATCAAACAATATGCTATTATAGAAAATTAAAATTCATTTTGACTGATTACGCATGAACCTAGAAACATAATTTACATATAACAGTTCTACGTACATTCAGTACCTATTTTTGTTTTCGTGTACCTACCATTCTAGAAAGGTGTTAAAACTTTCGAGACAGCAATAAAAACAAGAGACCATTTTTACAACGAACATAGAAATATTACACGTTTCGTCAACCAATTCGGCATCACAGGGAGATCATTAAAACTCAATTTTAATCATCTCATCATGATGCCAACTTGGTTGGTGAATCGCGCGTTGAGTAACGTGTAGTTTTTCGGAGCTCATGGAAAACTGATCTCCTGCTTTATTTTTCGTATAATATGGTGATAAATAAATGTTTTATTATTAAAATAATTATTTATTATTATATATACCTAAATTATTAAAATATAAGCTTTAAACTTATCATGTGCCGCCATTTACTCCTGTGGTAGCCTTTACTGTGTGAAACCGGTTTAATTATCCCACAACATATGGTAGGGCAGTAGCTCAGTTGTATTGATCGGTTCTAGCATATCGGGCGTATTGTTCTAGCGAGTTTTGATAGGCGAGTTTTCGAATTTTGGTGAATTTACAGAGCGGTCCAATGGCTCCTCGACTTCTCTAATTCTACTACATTAGAGATTTTAGAAATTTGAGACGGTTTTCAAGAACAGTCTCGGATTTTAAATAGTATTTTATTATGCCCTATTTTAGACTTCGTTGAGGGTAAAGAAGTTGACTTTGCACAACCCGGTATAAGCATAATGTCTTTGAAAAACTTTACGTGTTTTAAATACGCTTCGGTTATCTCAGTAGACACTTTCATGACGAGTCATTTTCCTAGTGTTAAATTTTCATAAAAATTTCTAAATATTTTAGAACAGTGCTAGTGCACTTTAAGTCAATAGATGACTAGTATGCGGTATTGCGTGATCAATAAAATGTATATTGTTCCTTTTATTCTAAATATTACAAATGTGTTAATTAAAAGTAATAATCCATTTCTTAGATTCGCCTCTAAAATATCGGGTACATATAAAAGAATGCCGGTCTTGAAATATCCAAATTGCTTGCCATTTTATGCAATACAGACTTGGCAGCGTTTAAATATACTATCAGTACTGTTTCTAGTCATCACTAAAATAGAGTTGATTAGAAATGTTACTCATAGGATGAACTAACATCTTTCCCTTTATCTGTCTTATGAAGACAGCCAAGAATGTTAGTTTTAAGGTATATATAGGTTATTTTGAATATGCTAGTAAGCTTTAAATAAAGTTTCAATAGTTTGCAGCGTGTGCATCCGTTACTAGCACTAGCATATTATTATTTTAAATGCATAAGTATAGTGGATATTACTCGAGTAAATATATCTTCATATTTTTTCTCTAGTATTTGTATTACTCCTTTATTGGCTATCGATATGACAGGCGTAGCTTGTTGGCCATTCAAAATATCCTATGTAACATTAACAATCGAATAACACAATCAGGAAGAGCCCGTAAAGTTTCCAGGTAACACGCATGAAAAATTCATCAAACGCCAGCAAGCAAGGAAATAAAGCTAAAAGCAATGCAAACATATAAATCCCTCAAAGTCGGATCGCCGCGCCGCCGGTGCAAAAACGGCCAAAAACAACTTCGGGTCGGAGTGGCCGGACATTGATTGTTCGGGACGAGCACATAAGTCTTTCCCCCTGACTACCGCGTGATTTGTCCGCTAATCGCGGTAGCCCGGGGACCCGTAATGGGTCCCATCCAGAGTTTGTTCCACGCTCCCCGATCTCGACACAGCCATCTAGATTCTATAAGTGGTCGGGGATGTCGCTTCAATTACTGCCACCGTGGCATGCAACTCGGATCTTTTTAGCTCTATTGGACTTTGGGGATAGGGCTTCTTTAAGCTAATTGTCAGATAAATAAGTGCCCCTCGTTTGAAGGTTTAATTAAGTAACCAATAAAAAAAAGTGGATAATCGGGGGCATCTATAAAGAGGGCAGGATTTGCATTAGTGTACGCGATTTAGTTAACAGGATCTCATGGTTTACACGCATAGACGGAGAATGCATGTTTTTCACAGGTTAATAGTCAAATTTAGTCGGTAAACCATTTCATCGCTATTTGCCAAATAAAAAAAACTTTCTTATATTACCAATAAACGGAACAGTATACCTGAGCCTAGCTATAAAAACTAGCCACGGCATGAGATAAGAGCCATTTGGGATTTTTTATTTGGCAAATAGCGATGAAGTAAACTATACAGATAAGAACACAAATTTCTGAAAGAATCGTTTTAGAAGATTAATATTTTGACAGTCCCCATGTTGTACATTTAAAATAATTTAATATTTGACACATTTAATGTAATATACATTATGTATTTTACATTAGATATGTCAAAATAAGACAGTAATATGTTAAATAAGACGATAGTATGTTGATACAATATTTTAAAAGAAATCTGAAATAGAGATTTATACATCAAATTAAGATGGAATATAAAAGAACCTAATTTATATTGACCATAAACCATGATAAAGAATAGTTACAGTATATTTCATCTCTATTTGTCAAATAAAAAATCCCAAACCGCTCTTATCTCATACCGTGGCTTGTTTTTATGGCTAGGCTCAGGTAGACCGTTCATCTTATCGGCAAAATAAGAGTTTTTATTTGGCAAATAGCGATGAAATGAATGGTATATCATATAAACCTATTTATTTGAGGCGTTCCATTTCAAAACTCGTCTAATCCCATTTTATTTATCATATAGGTATATTAATAACATTTCAATTAGTATAAACAAAAAAACGCAAATAATTATTATCAAACTCTTGGCTCCTGGCTTTCAACGCATTCTCTTACTTTTGGAAATTACTTGTATTTCTTTTATGTTCGGAGGAGCAATATTTTGCAAAAAATAAGTACACATTGCCATCATTGTGGAATTACGGTTTTGACCACCACATCGTCGGCGCAAAGTCTAACCAGAGAGTGGATTGTTAAATCTGTGCTACAAAGAAAATCAAATACTGCAGAACAGATCTCATTCGAACCTTTATGGTACTCATTTTCCATCCAAGTGTATATGAAAACATTATCTGTAGTAAGTTTGGATTTTGAAGAGCCTTTAACTATCGTAAAATTATAGGTATGAAGTCTACTCTAATAAGCAGATTGATCTGGGACTTTTGGATTTACTAAATTTTTTTGGCAATCAAAGGAGATAGTGAGTAACTCGTCTTTTTCTTCTTTAAGCTTAGTAAAAAATGCTTTTGCTCTTAATTTATGAACTTGCTTTTCAATAATTATTTTACTTTTATTTGATTCTATTTTTTCCACTTTTAACCTTTCATCTAATTCTAAGCACTTAGAACAAGCATCCGTGACTGGGCTGCCAAAACCTATGTTATAATCACGCAGAAAGATTTCACGAAAGAAAGTTTTCTTTACTTTAAAGTCCTCATTGTTAACTGAATCGTTATACATCCTATAAATATTTGCAATATTCAATTCACTTGGTAAATACTACCTGCAAATATTTTTAGAACGGCAATAGTGGCTTTCAACCCCTTTCAGTTTTTCAATGAACTATTTAACGTGTTTTCTACGACATTCATATTTTGCTCCCCGTCTGTTACCTCCACGATTTTCAGTTGATATTTTTCCTGTTAAAAGATGCTTTCTGGCAATTCTTTGTACTCGATCTCTCGATATCATTAGTATGCCTAAAAACGCTTTTTGACAAACTTGCAATTGAAATTGGTTAGAGGAACACAATTTTACAAAGTACTGAATAGTTACACCTTTTCTGCTGCTGCTGTCTTTGATATGTCGGTCTCTCTTTGGTTTACACGCTGTACAATATTTTAGTATGAATGCATCCTGCTTAATTTTAGTCTTACATTCATAAAAATTCATATGAAATTCTTGAATATCTCGCATAGTCAATGTTTTACATTTGTATGTTTTCCCATTATGACCACAAATAGGAAACTGCGGTAAATCTTTTGAAGCATGCCCACAAAACAACAAAACTTGCTTATCTCAGAAATTCGTTACTGTTAAATTTAAAAATCAATAATAACTAACCTAGCACGTTTTCCATTTACAAAGGCCACTAACGCCTTTTCTACCTTTGTCTGGATCAACAGGAGTAATATCTGTGTCCATGGTATCGACTATTTCAAAAATTTGTATAATAACACAATATGCACTTGGCTTGAAACAAGAAGTCGTGATTTACGTATGAATATGAGTTAAAATTCTATAAAAATACTGAAAGCAAACAGGTGGCTAGTCACGTGATGCTTAGAGACAAATATGATTGGATCCGGGGATAAGGTGAGTTCTGACACGATAATTAGAGTGGATAAGACGAATTTTGAAGCGGAACCTTATATTTGACTCTCGACTTACAGAGGATATGACAATTTCTGTTGAGGTTTTAATAGTACATGAAGATCTTGAAATCTTTCCAGTAGTGTATTAATTGTATTTTATTTCAAAAGTGGATAAGACGAGTTTTGAAATGGAACGCCTCAATTGTAACCATTGCATAAACCTACATAGTCGGATTTTGAGGTGGGTATACATAGTAAAGTGAAATTTCTATTTTGTTTAGGAAACTATCTGCATTTCATAAGTAAACACATTATAGAAAAAAACTTCACTATTCAAAAATGTGTCCTGGTGACACTTTTAAAACTTAACATCAGTGTAATTGGCAAAATTTTATACCGATATAATTGTAAGCTTTTATATATTTTATTTATTTTTACTAAAAAAGTTATAAATTTTCAGCGAGAAGTAAATCCCAAGAAGAATTATTGATTTGTTAAAAGAAATGCAAACATAGTCATTGTCATGACCAAGTTTATAAAAATAATAGACATTAGATGTCTGAAAAATATGTTAAATACACTGGAGGATTTCGTTAGGTAGGTTCTTAAATAATAAATTATATTTTCCATTCTCATTGTGCACTTACTTAATAATGACACATTAATTTTATGAAAAATGTACCCATTTAATAAATAATGAATTTAATTATTGGCTATTAAATTGGGAATTTAATAATTGGGTACATTATTGGTTACGTAACTACAACATTAACTCTAAATTATAATTTTCATTTTCAGTAAGGATTAACTCCCATTATTATAAGAAGAATTATTATTACATATCCAAGGATCCCTGGATATCAACGAACCCCATTTATGTATTATTTTATTAATCCGGAAGAACATTCACATTAGGATAGGACCATGATATTCTTCATCATTCATCATATTATAATCATTACCAAAGAAAGTAGACTCAATTAGGGATCTAGGTATTGAATTAGACCTTAAATTAACCTTTTGGGCTTTCTATTGAAGCTAAATGAAAGCTTGAAAAGCTTATAGAAATTTAAGATTTATATTACACAAAAGAGTCACAAAATCTTTTACTAATCTCAAATCAATAATAGTATTATATAATGCCTTGGTTCGCAGTCATTTTGGATATGCTTCAGTAATTTGAAGTCATTTTTATATTAAATATACTTACAGAAATATTAGAAACGATTCAAATAAAACTTGTTCTTCCCTCTTACTTATAAATTTAACAGAAATCTTCATTATATTTCTTATGAAGATACCATAACGGAACGTAATATAGAATTTTAAAGTTATCTTGCCGTAGAATTATAGCACATATCCTGCTTCTTCACAAAATATTTAAGAATAGAATTAATTCCATTTGTCTTACTGAAAATCTTGCTCTTACTGTAAAGCAGTATGTCACCCGCAATTTTAATTTATTTTACTTAGGCTGTAGCTCAAGTAAAAGACTGTAAGACTTATCCAGGAGCAGATGTAGACAGCGACCACAACTTGGTAGTCATGAAAGCTAGATTAAAGTTCAAAAATCTGAAAATCCGGAAGGATAAGAAACGTATAAATGTAGACATATTGAGGGATCAGAATATGAAAGATAAGTTCCAGGATAAAACAGATCAATTAATAAATAAAACGAGTAAGGACGAAATGAAGAACGCAGAAACTGAGTGGGAGGGTATCAAGAATAGTCTAGCTTCCGCGGCTACGGACGTTTTAGGACACGATAAAAGGGAAGCTAGGAAGCCCTGGATAACGGACGAAATCTTAAACTTAATGCAAAAGAGACGAGGCTACAAAAACAGACGAAGAAGGACTGAAAACTTATAAGTTAATAAAGTGGGAAATCATTAGAAAATGTAGAAAAGCGAAAGAACAATGGATAGAGGATAAATGCAAAGAAGTAGAAGATAAGTTGCAAGTAGGTAAGACCGATGAGGCTTACAAAATAATTAAGAGGAACTTCAGGGATATAGGAACAATAAGTAGAAACGTTAGGAGTCAATCGGGTGACATACTGATCGGAAGAGAGGAGAAAGCGGATAGATGGAAGCAGTACTTAGGAAATTTATACGAGGGTCAGGAATTAGGAGAGATATTAGAGGAAGAACCTAGCATCGATAGAGAAGATGTAGGAAAACCTATATTGAGAGAGGAATTTGAAATAGCACTAAGGGGGCTAAAGAATAATAGAGCGCCGGGTGTAGATAAAATACAGGCGGAAATTTTGAAATGTGCGGGACAGAAAGTAGTAAATAGGATGTTTGAACTGGTACAATACATATTTGAAACGGGCGAGATGCCGGAGGATTATAAGAGGAACATTATCGTTACTATACCGAAAAAGAGAGGAGCCGACAAATGCGAGAACTTTAGAACGATTAGCCTAACTTCCCATGCGTCAAAAATCTTAACTAGAATAGTGCAGAAGAGGATGGAAAATAGAGCGGAGGAAATACTAGGAGAAGACCAATTCGGCTTTAGGCGAAATAGGGGAACTCGCGAAGCTATTCTGGCGCTAAGAGTAATGTTAGAGAAAACAATAGAAAAAGGAAAGAACGCTTATATAGGATTTGTAGATTTAGAAAAAGCTTTTGATAACGTAAGATGGGAAAAAATGTTCGAGATACTAAAGAGCGCGGGAATGAAGTATAGAGACAGGAGAGTAGTACACAATCTATACAAAGAGCAAACTGCTGTTATAGAAGTAGAAGGGGAAAAAAGGGAAGTAGGTATTAGGAAAGGAGTAAGACAAGGATGTACGCTATCACCACTACTTTTTAATCTGTACATCGAAGAGGCGATTAATGTGGTAAAAGATAGAGTGGATTTCGGGATTAAAGTACAGGGACAGAAACTAAAAATGCTGAGATTCCCGGATGATATAGCAGTATTATCATCTAGTAAGGAGGAATTAGAATCAGCATTGAACGAAATGGAGGCAGTGTTGACAGAGGAATACGGAATGAGGGTGAATAAAAACAAAACTAAAGTGTTAGTGTGCAGAGGGCGCGAGAGCAGAGCAAAAACGAAAGTACAAATTAATAATGAAAGGTTGGAGGAAGTTAAAGACTTCACTTATTTAGGAAGTAAAATAAATTGGGATGGAAGAAGCGATAAAGACATAAAACAAAGAATAGCGCAGGGTCGAGTAGCTTTTAACAAAAAGAAAGCACTTTTATGCTCGGGGGTAATAAACTTAGAAACAAGGAAGAGATTTTTGAAAACATATGTATGGAGCACGGCACTATACGGTTGCGAAACCTGGACGGTAGGGGAAGCAAGTAGGAAGAAATTAGAAGCTTTTGAGATGTGGTGTTACCGAAGAATGATGAAAATACCATGGACTGATAGGGTTAGAAACGAAGAAGTATTGGAGAAAGTCGGCGAGAAAAGAAGTATGTGGAAAAACTTAAAGAAGAGAAGAGATAGAATGGTAGGCCACTTGCTGAGACATGGGGGAATAGTCCGGGATATTTTGGAGGCAGAAATAGGAGTGAAGAAAGGCAGAGGTAGGCCGAGATTAGACTACTGCTCGCAAATAGTAAGGGATGTAGGTTGTAGCACAATTAGCGAAATGCGTAGGTTAGCACAAGATAGGAGAAGCTGGAGGTTAGCGTCCAACCAGTCTTAGGACTGATGACCTAATGATGAGGCTGTAGCTTCAGGGCGGCGTTGGCAGCCCTGAATTCAGCAACGAGAAAGTCGAAGCAAGTATATAATATAGTTGCTATGAAGCATTGAACCACTTGGCAGGGAAGGGACCGGTGGAACTCTTGTGGATACCTGGGCATAATGGCATTAAGGGAAATCTAATTGCAGATCACCTTGCTAGATTAGGGACCAGGAAAAACCTCTATGGACCAGAACCTGCAATGGGAATAAGTCGGAACCTGATCAGAGACCGCATCAATGGCTGGGAAAGAGACCAGCACAATAAAAGATGGAGAGGAGTAACGGGTTGTCGAATAACTAAACTCTTTATACAATACTTAGAGATTAAGAAATGGGCCCAAGAATTCATTAAATTGAACAGGCACAAAGCCAGAACCCTGGTGTTAATCATAATGGGCCACCATGATAGCCTGAATGCATATAAGCACAAGCTGAATATGACTGACAGCCCGGCCTGCAGATACTGTAAAGAAGACGAGGAAACATCGATTCATCTTCTTTACACCTGCCCCGCACTGGAGGAGAAGAGGTATCTTATATTAGGGACGCCTGTTATCCTAGAGGAGGCGAGGCTTAAGGCGGGGGACGTGCCTAAATTGCTCCTTTTATGGGATAGCATTTTTGGATAGTGACCCGGATAAGAGGGATCGCCAAGGGACTACCAATGCGATCAGTGGCTGATGAGGTCCAAACCTATATAATATAATAATAAAAATAGGCTGTGGCTTACAAGTCGGGAATCGAGAAAGGAACCACTAAACCGCAAAGCGGTTATCAAGTGGTTCCCGAATAGCAGGGCTATTTCATAATCGCTGTAGGAAACAACCACTTGGGCTAAAGCCCTGCCAGGCATGGAATTATACCTAACAGCGATCCTCGACACCTTTCTCGTGTTTCTGCACGACCAGACCTTAATTTTTTTTTTAAACGGACCCCGCCACGGGTAGGATTCGACGTTTGTCCCGGATGGAATCCGAACAAGGGTTAGGGTTATGTAACACCAATTATGCTAGGAACTCCCCCATTTATTTAGGTAATGCAAATAAATTATGATGAATATTTCAATAATATTCATATTTTCAATTTGATCTTTAACCAGGCGTCATGTTATTTTGAAATCTGGCCAAAATTTAGTCAACTAAATTAGCCCAAAAGCGATTAAAAAGTCCAATTCGGGGGTGTAAGCTAAAAAAAAAGCTCGAAAAACTGTTTTTGCTCAGCATTTTCAGACAAAAGGTGGTCAAAATAAACTGTTTACTCGTCTAAACTTGGTCACAATGACGAACAAAAAAAAAGTTGAAAAATCCAATCTGGGGATGCTAACTTCACAGACCTCAAAAATTAGTTCCGTTCCGCAATTTCAAACAAAAGGTGGTCAAAATAAACTGATTACTTGCCAAAACTTGGTCAACTAAATTAGCCCAAAAAAGCGATTAAAGATCTACAATTTGGGGGTGTGGGCTAAAAAAAGCTCGAAAAATAGATTTTGCTTAGCACTGTCAGACAAAAGTTGGTGAAAATAAACTAGTTAGTGGTCAAAACTGATCAAAAATTGGTCAAAATGATGAAAGAAAAAAAAGTTGAAAATCCAATTTGGCGATGCTAACTTCACAAACTCATTTCATTATAGTCCTGGCGCTAAATAAACGCCACTAGTTCAAGCAGCCTTCTTGGTTAATTCATTCACTTGAATCGTTATCGTTATGAAGATGATATACGCTGAAATTGTAGTAGCGTTAAAGAGACGATCAATATTTTGATCAAACAATTGAGTAGATCCATTGACGCGCGTTTCAATCAACCCGTCAATCAGCCCTCAATATTTTGATCGAAATTCATTCGTAGTGGAGTTTCCGTGGAAGATTGTTCCTTTTATTTGCGAGGCTTTTACAGAAAATTGTAAATAAATAGTGAAAATTGTGACTTGACTCAATCGATTGATGCTATCTTTTGATCAAAATGATGATCGTCTTTATAGGGCTTCTTTTAAGTTAGAACGAAATAAGGGACTGTATCAAGTAAACGTATTGTCAATGACTCACGTGATGTTGGTTATTTACGAATTCACGCAGGGCCTTCACTTTCCAACAGGAATCGTCTAAACAAACGCCTTCTCCGACGCCGATATTTCTCGACGAAACCGTAGCAAATTCGCAACATCCACGCAGACAGTCCAATTTGACGGGAGGCACAGAAGTGGGCCATAATTCCCTGTCACAGAGGCGTTGGAGTTTTACAGGGTATTCCGAGGCAGTGATATAGATAGGCTCTGAGAGCGGGTTGTGAAATATCACCGGGGGATAGATTAGAATCCGCTTAGCTGTGCAGGGTGTTTGTTACTTGAGGATTTATTGGGGAGGCCGGGTGCCGTCCGCTAACGCGTTTAATGTCGTGCGGGTGGCCGCCCTGTCGCCCACCCCCGGCCGGGGTACGGCTAGGTGACGGATGGGGTCACCGAGAAGAGGGTCCTCATTAGCACGTTGCTTTACAACCCCCACGCGGATCTAAGACGGCCGACGAGGCGAGCTCGGTGCAGGTTTGATTTGATTGGCTCGATCTGGAGATAATGAGTTGCCTCATCAGTTCCCGTATCAGTAAAGTTAAGTTGCCAAATTTCGTCCCCCTCCATTTCCTTTCTTCTATCTAACGCCATCTCGTTTTAACATCCCGAAACAAACATCGGTTACCTCAGTGGGTGTAAAAAAGTGAAGGTAGAACGCTGCTCCTACAACAAGATATTTTAAAAAGGAAAATATTGTTCAAGGTGAGTTTTTTATTGAAATATTCTCGGATTTCATTAAATATTGGCATGCTTGACTCGTTGAAACGACAGTATTGTCAAAATGAACGTTATTAAAGTGAAACCAACAAGTCCAAAGAGTGCAATGACCTAAAAAGCTGATACGCTCTATTGTCATATTTAATTCCTAAATTTCTTATATGTTCTACATTAATTCGGTAATATTAAATTTAATTGTAATTTATAATCAAAATTAAATAAGAAGGGTTAGAATTCAATTGTATAATGCCTATATACGTCATAGCCCATGTAAATGTATGTCATATTTGTCAAATATAAAAAGATTACATCTTTCATTCTCATACTTCGCCGATTTTCTGAAAAAATGACAACGTCGCTTTTCCAAGTTATGCACGTCTTGTCACCTATTTCTCTCATATGAAGAATATTATTTATTTCACCCATTTACCCTATTTTAGATGTGCGCGCCATCAAGAGCTGACAGCAAGTGGACGGCAGTGGCGGCTCGCGGGTTAGAAAATAGGTGAAGAGTGTAAATGTGTAAACAGTGAGGCGTAGTTATCTATATATCTTTATAAAATGGCTGATTCTTATTTAGTTTTAGCAACAATTCTTCATCGATAGAAATAGTTGCTAAAGATAAAAGTCTTTCTTGGGAAATTACATTTCTTGAATAAGCCTTTATACGTTTAAGACACGAATGGCTTCTTTCCACTGACTCACCTTGTTGATGGAATAGTTAAAATTATACAAAATAGTTTGTAAACTTCTGTAAAAATTTCTTTGTATTCATTCAGTTTCTTGAGCAGTTGGGCATAGGATTGCTTTGCTGAATGACGGAATTCTACTGAGGCGCAAAAGTCCATTTAGATGGCCATGCATGATGCTTGCACTATCATAACATAGTCCTATTAACTTATTTTTATAATAAAATTGATTTAAAATTTGATCCAAAGCCTCTGATGTTCTGTCGGCACTTACATCATGAAATATCAAAAAATGTTCTACTATTAAACCTTCAGAATTAACAAATCTTAGTATTATGGAACATTGAGAGGTTTGTGTGATATCAGTAGTATCATCAAATTGTATAGAAAAGAGTAACGTTTTCATTAATGTCTTTTTTATATATTCATTCATATAATCAGAAATGCAACTGATGATTTTATTTTGAGTGGTTTTTCAATGTCCACCGAAAACATTTTTAATTTTTTCATAATGATTTCTGATTTTTAAAGGAAACATTAATAACAGCAATTCTAAGAGTTCCTTGAAATTTCCACGGTTTACGAAGTCTGTGCTTTCGTCATGGACACGAAATCCTAATTATTGCTTGCCAAGATACAAAACTGCGCCAATAACCGTCATTAATAAAACTCTGTTTAAATTTACGTTTTCATTAAATTGTAGTTTATAAAGTTTTCTTATCAAGCGTCGGCTATAGTGTTCTGTTTTTTTTTTTATTTTTTAACAGTACTTCACATTTTAAATGTTAAATGAATCGGTATGTTTATGTAATGCCCTCATAATATTTAAAATATCTACAAATAGTAAACAAAGCCAGCAGTATAGTTTTTGTAACATTGGGCTGCTACATAGCCATTTATAATTATTTGAGAACCAAGCAGACTTGAAATTTACGTTATAAGATTTACAAGAGTTCTTAATCTCTTTTTTGGCAAATATTGATAATAGTCGTAGGTTTTCCTTTCATTAAAACGTCTCTTTTATCTTCGTCTTGCCAGCGACATGTTGGTATGTCCGACAAATTACAAATAATATCGTTAACTGGATTCATTATAAATAATGTAAATTATTGTTTCATGTAATATTGTCACTATGAAAGTTGAAAAATCACTAATTATACTATCACTCAGTTGGTAAATCAACACATTAAAATCAAAAAAGTACGTCCAAAAATAATGAAAACAACACAAATTCAAAAAATCGCCCAAATTCGAGAAAACAGACCACGCTTTAGTACATCAAATACATGCAAATGCACTGTGCAGATAGCCGATAAAATCAGTCACATCAATAATTGTAACAGTACTTGTTACTGACCCCACTAAAAAATAAATAAACATCTACGCCTCTGCTCCAGATCCAATTCCACTCTTTGAACTTCTTGGTTTCACTATACGTATGATTAAAAACGATAGGAAAAATTTTAGGTGGTGTTCTTTATTGGATGAATGTTCAACAAAACAAATAAGTATCAAATTCCTAATATCATCCCCGGGACGGTATTTAGGTAACTTCACCTTACTTTCAAGTTTATTTTCTATAACTGTTTTCTATATTTATTTCATATACCTTTTGATTCTTTAGATGGCAAAGAGAAAGCTGTAGGATCCTGAAATAATGAAGAAAGCAGTTGAAGCTGTGCGAACGAAAAAAATGGGTTATAAAAAGACAGTAAAATTATTTAACGTCCCGAGAGCTACTTTGAAAGGTCACGTGAAAAATTCTGAAAAATCTTTAGAAAATCTAGTATATGGATGCTATATGGATTCTAGATTTAAATTATATTTAAATTAAATATATTTTCGCATTATCGCTATAGTTATATTTTATTTAACATATTTTGACATTCTTCTAGAATATCATCTCCCATTATCGTTGAAATACTCCAAGAATACAACGAAAGCATGAAGTTAATTCAAGATTAAGCACTATATTTTAGGGCTTCTTTCCACAGAAGTTATTGAAAATCGGATTAGAGTTAAAAACGCAGTACTTTCATGTTATTGAATTCGTGCATCCTGAAATATAAAGTTCTTTATAGTATGTACATAAATACATTTTTAAATAATTTACATTGTTAATTAAACAATTGAATTAATATATGTAAGACTTTACATTACATTTGCTATTGCAATATGTACACACTTCATGGTCTGTCACTGATTAATTAATATTTTTCAGATACCTTATGAGACAGCCACAGATGTCGGTATATATGAAAGTACATCATTTCTGTTTACATTTCCACAGTATACAAAATATAGTCAAGTAGTTTGCGAAGACAAATATACTTGGCTTTGTGTCCAAGATCACCGACTTTGCCATATATTTTTTTATGAGTTTTCAACAGGCACTTTTGCTGTGCATTAACAGACAAACATAATTTGTCTCGTCAAGAGATCTGATGATATGCAGTCTGGGGGAGATATTTTACTGTTATATATATATATATATATATATATATATATATATATATATATATATATATATATATATATATATATATATATATATATATATATATATATTCACATTAGAAAACAGTTTATATAGAATGTATTTGTTGTCGTCGTTTGTACAAAGTTTTCAAACCAACAAACTACATTAGGCACAAAAATTAAGGGATATAAAAATCTCAAATTATTATTTGATTTTTAAAGGGCTGTAACCTGGAAAAAAAAGACGAAGAGCAATTTAAGTAAAAGAGAATCGAAGCTTCAAGTTTACAGTTTTCACATCTTGAGTTTAAAGTTTTTGTCCATTACCAGTTTTTGAGTAACCATAAGAAAACCATCCGAAAAAAAAATTCAAAATTTTTGCTTGCCTTTCAAAAGGCTCACGGACTTTAATAATTTTTTTCAATGATTTTACCATAAAATAGTTTTAGTTAATTTTATTTCTTTAATTTGAGCGAATAAAAATCTTGTATGATGATTTATCGATGAGTTATCATCGTTCAAAGCAAAAAAGTCAGTTTGACTTTGGTAATTAATGACTCGGGAAATAATGATCGTACAGGAAAATTTTTCTTACAATAATTAACATTTCTTTAATAAAGAAATATGGATTATTGGTAAAACAAAAAAACATTTTGAGCTTCAAAAAATGGATTAAAAATTCATCCTTAAATTGATTTTTAGCAAAAACAACAATTGCAATAATTCCGAATACAATGAAAAAAATCGCAGCGCTTTGAAATTTTTAGGGTTTCTTTAAAATACCTGGAGATTGAAAACAAACAGCTGATTTAACATTCTTATTCTATCTATTATTGGCGAAGTTATGCCCAGTTAAGCGAATACGCAATCCCTAAATATGCAATTTTTTACCTCATTTTCAACCAACATTGTCACACTGAAATTATTTTTTTACAAAAATCAATAACTGTGGCTTATAACAATATTTTGAAGTTAAAACCCCACTTGAATTTTCTGTAGTTCCCGAGTAATTAATTACTAAAGTCAAAACTGACTTTTTTGTTTTGAACAACGATAACTCAGCGAAAAATTATCTTACAAGGCTTTTGGACATCTCAAATTAAAGAGAATAAAACTATTTAAAAAAGGTTTATAGTAAAATTACTGAAAAAAATTATTGAAATTCGTGGACCTTTTGAAAAGGAAACAAACATTTGGAACTTTTTTCCGATGGTTTTCTTATAATTACTGAAAACCTGCTGATGGTAGATAATTTTGAACTCAAATCTGAAAACTAGAAACTTGGAGCGTCAACTTAATTTTTTTTAATTGCTGTGAGATTATTTTTCTCCAAGTTACAGCCAATTGAAGATCACTTAAAAATTTAGCTTTGTTTTTACATCCCTTAAGTTTTGTGCATAGTGTGTATATAATAGCTACAGTTGAGCCGCTGCAACTTTACCACTACGTCACAAACGATATTCGTATGAACTAAGATGAAAAATCAGAGTCAAATGAGTGACTGTTTACATAATTTAATTAAATCATTTAAATTTACCGCCTTTACAGTCAACTGTATTATCGGCACCAAAACAAACTAGGAAATGCCTTTCAAATAAGTTATCACGGCGACAAACTTTATAATCCATGGGCTCAAACGTAAAATATACTTACAAAAATTATGTGCAAAAACACAATACCTATACATATAAATTGGCCTGTGATTATCAAGATAACTGCATCTTTCCGCCGATCGGAGCTTTGGCTCTATTGTGGAACTTGACTAAACTACAAGTATTATAAACTACTAGTACATATTCGCCTAATTCATCACTATTATTTATTTGGGAATATTTTAGTTTGTTACAGTACACTGACTTTAATTGTGCACTTTCTGCAAGAGTTTCTCTTGTCTAAACTGCACCTAAACTATATGAAAAAAGCACAACTAACACTAAAATTCAAATTCTAATGTGCTAAAACAATGTTATTTAGTTAGGTATCGAATAAAATAAACATTCAGAAAACGTCTGGCAATAAACGTCCTTCACAAAAAAAAACCACTATTTTATTTAGTTTATAAAACAGTATGTCAAAAATCAACAAAAAGGAATGTAATATTTTACTAAATACGTCTTTATTATAGGTCTCACTAACACAATAATTATCAAGATGATAAATATGCTATTATACCATAAAGAAGTGGTTATATACTTATACAATTAAAAAAATTAAATATGTATAACAAATATTTTCATAATAATACATAAACAAATAATTTCATTGCTGACTATGGTGTACAAAAAACCTGTTTGAGTTTTAAATAGGGCATTATTTTGAAATTTATGACAGAAACATGTCACATCTACAGGCTCAAACAAAGAATATGGTTCGACTGTGAAGTTCTCGTCATTTTACCAATTTAAAGTACCAACAATTATATGTTGCCCTAAAACAGAAACAATTTTATCAGATCATTTTGGCCTACACAGCAAATGCCTCTGTATTTACATAACAAAATAAATATAGCCAGAACAAAACAAACGTTTTTCATATATATTGTATAAAGTATCTCGTATTGCCATTTTTGTACCTTCAGGTAGATCCTTTGTCATGGACTTTTGGTAATGTCTTGTTTTTCCGGGTGAAGAAAGAACTGGGTTGTTTTCGTTCCTTTTTATAATAGTGTATACTGTTTTCTTCGAAAGTTTAAGAGCTTCCGCTACTCTCTAAAATTTAACAAGTACACACACATTACTTCAGATATTTGTGAATCTATATGTATCTTACCTCTTTAACAGCATTAACAGATATTAAAGGGCCTCCGTTTCTTTTCTCCTGTTCAAAGTATTCCAGGAGATTCAACACCATTTGCTGTGCTTGAGAATTTAATGTTTTTCCCGGCATCTAAAACAAGATGTGCATATAACTGTCATAAAAAATATTGCTTACTTACATCAACTCAAATTCTGAAACTAGTTTCGTTGTAAGAAGAACGGATCTATGACAAATATTAGTAAATAGCGTAAATAGGCTCAAAATTTTTCAGAAAACGAATGGAGCTTAGCAGTCAGATGTCAAACAACTGTCAATATCACTCGAAAATTATCTACACTGCGTTAGTCAATAGAAAAGTCTCATATTCTTGATCTAATACGTATGTTACTATTTGTCTTCTCACCGATAGCGTGAAAATATGAAAACAGTTGTCATATGCAGGTGATATATGCAGGTCATCTCCGAAAACCGAAGACACACGTAATATCACCTGTCTCTTGTTTACCTATTATAGCAAATGCGTTCATAGGGATAGCGGGTTGTCTGTGATATTACCATATGATGGTGACGTAGTGGTAAAGTTGCAGCGGTCCGACTGTAAATCATTAAATCTATATAGTTATTTTATTTTAAATTAAATAGTTCTATGTATCGCAGATTTTACCTAATTTCTCAAAAAAAAAAAACAGGAGACCAGTTTTCCAACATCAAAAGATTAGGTACGTACATATTCCTCGACGAGTGTTTCTACAAATAAATTGACATCGTTTGGAGGTGATTAAAATTCAGTTTTAATCACCTCCCAATGTTCCATGGAAAATTGATTTCCTGTTTTCATCGCTGCATTGATAGTTCCAGCACATTCCCAGGATCATATTTTTTTCAGTTTTAATTATAGTTCAGTGTTTTACCTTAGGGGTTCTAACGATTTTCAGAGATATATGTTTTGTTTAATTTTCATTGAATAATAAGCATATACAACACTAAGTTTATATTAGTTTGCAGAAAAGTATAAAGCCAATTTCGATGACTAAAAGTAGTAGAGATTCATCAAGTCAAGTAACTTGATGTTTTTATAAATTACTTGACTTGACTTGAAAACCAAGCTCTTCAAAAATCCCCTACTTGACTTGACTTGATTTTTCACCGTTACTGCTTGACTTGATATCAAGTAATTTCAAGCTACTTAATATTACTTGATAACCAACTAACCACTCAAATATATACGAAAACGCGCGAATTACGACTGGAAAGACCTTGCTTGCCTTAGCAATAAAAGCTGTAAAAAAAATTTAGTCTAGCAAAAAAATTGAAAAATTCTGAACATTTACGTAAAGATTTTGAAAATGTTTGTAATATTGTGAACTTGAAAAGGGCTATGCCAAAACTTGATATCATAACAAGGTGGAATTCAACTTCCAAAATGGAGCTTAAATATATGAAGGGCTTTGAACATCCTTCGTGATAATATAGACAACTTAAAGACTCTGAAGCCTACAGATACGGAATGGTCGGTAATGGAGAAAGTTTTTAAATACTTGAATATTTTAAATACTATTTCCACATCATTAGATGGTAAAGCCTACTGTACACTTCCGATGGTGATAATTGACATAAATATGCTTCTGGATAAACTTCAAAAATGGGCTATAGAACGAAATATTACACAATACCCAGTACAATCCGACAATAACCTAGATAGAGATGAATGTGATGAGAAAATAATATATACCATTCAAGCAGCAAGGGGCAAAATCATTAAACATTACGAGAGAAGTAACTGGATATACTGTGTTGTTTTAATCTTAGACCCCCGACATAAGGTGGAAACATTCTCCTTTCTGAATTGAGGAAAGGAGTTGCAGATGGATACAGTCAAGCATTTTGAAGAAATTTTCAACACAAAGTATTTTAGGTTCAATTCACTGCTCATATCATCCTCATCTTCAAAACCAGATGAAAATAGTGATTGCGTTGAATTTGACATAGATCTACTAAGTTTATTTAAGAAATCTCCTGTCAACCCAAAAGATGAAATGGCTTGGCGCTATGAAATAGACAAATATATGTCTAGTTTACGAGCTGACAGTTGTGAAGATATTTTAGAATGGTGGAAAAGACACGAAAACGTTTTTCCAAACTTGGCTATAATGGCCAAAGATTTTTTATCAAAACCTACATCTTCAGCTCCTGTTGAAAGGCAGTTTTCCAGGGCTGCTCTAACTATTACAAAAATCCGGAACCGATTAGGAAATAACTATATTAGAAGCCTCATGTGTTTTAGACCGTGGATGGCAAACGATGATATTAAAGACTTCTTTTAAATTTAGCTATTTCTACTATGTTACTGAAGAAAAAGAGGGCATACATTGGAAAATCATTTTTATCGTTATCAGTTTTATTATTTTGTTTAATATTTTAGAACATTATGTTATTAATATGCTCAATAAATAGTTTATTATTAGTATTTTTTACATTTATATTTATATATTTATTATGTAGATTATAATTGAAGATTTAGTTTTGGAAATAAAAAGCTTTATTGCAAGGTTTCCTTTATTCTTATTTCTTGATAATATTTAATGATTAATAAAATATCAAATAGTCTTAAAAAAATCAAGTAGTCCTCAAGAACTACTTGATTTTTCAAGTACTTGAAATATAAGTACTTGACTTGAACTTGACTTGGCTTCAAGTCAAGTCAAATCAAGTAGCTTGAAAGTCAAGTCAAGCCGTGCATCCCTAAAAAGTAGATATACATAAATAGTTTATGTATACAGTATGTCCCATTACTTGTATTCCACCCTCGTGATATTCGGCAGTTTCAACTTAATTTTTTTTTTCTTCAATTTGTACCAAATTGAATCCCTCAGCCACATGCCCTGGTGCTCCCCAGGTAGCGGCCCTCTTCTACTTCTATTAAATTCCTCCATTTTTAATGGGTAAATGTGGCCGCTACTACCTAATATGTAGAGCAGACGTCCTGCTTCACCGCCCGTTGTGGGCACAAACACTACTGATTTCTAAAGGCTTTTCTCTCTCTTCTACCATTGAACACAGTCGTGCTCCGTCTACCATCCAAGCCGTTGGACTTCGGAGTTTTACTCATAGAGCTAGTAGTGAGGATTTCTGTCACCATCTTCTTCCACACTAAACTCAAATCTTCCCCTTCATGTGTGTAGAATGTGCACATTGCTTTGGCAACTGAAAGGTGACGAACCGTTAATTCCCCTTGAACCGCTGCTCTGTCAGGCCAATTGCTTTGTGCCCATTTGAGAGCGCTAGAATCGCCGCCACCACTTTCTACTTTCCTAACCTCAAGATTTTTCTTCTAAGGTAGGCTTTTAACTTTGGAAAGCAGTATGTTATCTAGAACTAGATGTGTTATAGTCCTTATGCAACTGGAATGGTACGAGGAAGCCACTTCCTCGCCATTTGCCTGACCTGCTGAAACAACAGATCGGAAACCCACCACAGACTCACGAATCAGGCATGGATCAGACACGGAGCATGCACACACAAGGCACGGACGTTGCACGCGTAGAAAGAAAAATATAATAAAGTCTATTATAATTCAAAGACTTTTATTTTCCTTCATTGTACAATATGAACAGTAAAATGTGTTAAATTGAAATGAAGCGGTGTGAAATTGATGTAAAATTTTACACCATATTTCAGACAGCGTCACGTCGACATAATTATTATTACAAATTCTTAAAACGACCGTCCTTATATAGGCTCATTATAAACAGTTACTTACAATTTTTTTTCAAATTGATACTTTGAAGCCTTCCCTTATAAGATATTGTGCTGCGTCTATTAAGACGAGTTTTATTATTTGCAACCACAAAAGGCATTCTATTAAATATTTCCTTCACGTGATGGGCTACCGTCCGCTGTGGCTAAAAGGGCATCTGTTAAAAGTCCTTTTGCGGTCAGAAACTACTTACCGTAACGCGACTTTGGCCAACTTTTATTGCAGCGGAAGATGGGGCTTCTCGTATTTATGAATCCAATAAAACGAGGACGATGTATTGCCGTTACATGATCAACTACTTTATGGGCCTTTGTCTCCCTCCGCTCGTTCGGATTGAAGAGATCTGATTTCGTTCGGTCACATAGTCGTATTTCGGATGCACGTGATCCCCTTCTTTAAATCATCGGAAGGTTTTATTGGGCTTTCGAAACGTAAATGACGAACGACCGCGAACAAATGCGGCTCGCTTTCCAAGTAAATATCCTTGATGGCAAATTTACGTCACAACTTAAGATTTTGGCTGATTTGGGGGAATTATTCAGCATAAAGTGTATTGGAAATATGGTAATCAGTTATTTTTATGCTAAAATATTTATTTTAAGTGTTTTTCATGTAAGTTTTCCAAAACCATGTTCAGGATTTTTATGTCTTTCTATAAAATGATTACTTTACCGTTGAAGATCTTCCCTTCCTTTCTTTCAGGGTAACGATTTACAACTTCTCATGATATAAAAATGCAGGAATGTATATTACACTAGGCACAACAATTAAATAATGTGAAAAAATCCAAAATTCTTTGATGATTTTCAATGAATTGTAACATAGAAAAAGCAGTCGCAGAGCAATTTAAAATAAATCGAGTTGAAGTTCCAAGATTCTAGTTTTCAGATCTTGAAGCTAAAATTTTTTTATCATCAGCGGTTTTGAGTAATCATAAGAAAAAATTCCAAATTTTTGTTAGCCTTTCAAAAGGTCCACGGTCTTTAATACCTTTTTCAGTGATTTCATTATACAGTGCTTTTAGATAGTATTAATTCTCTTTAATTTGAGTGGTCTAAAAGCCTTGTATGATGATTTTTCGCTGAATTATCCTCGTTCAAAGCAAAAAAGTCAGTTTGCTGTCTTATTTCAAATATATTAAAAAAAGGGATTTGTGTAATTTATAATAGGCTTGTGTAACTAATAATAATTATACATGCTAATAGGCACGTATAACTATTTTATATAATATATTTGGCTTTCTATAGATGTTATATAGTGTACCAAGGATAGAAAACGATTAGAAAGCCAGAGGAATTGGAAAAAATGGATGAAGTAATATATAATATACATACATAGTCATTGTCATGGCCAAGTGTACTCAAACTAAGATATATTGGACCTCTGAAAAATATGTTAAATATTTACAAATTCGCTGAAGGATTTGATTGGGTAGGTAGTTAAGAGATATTTTACATTTACAATTCTTATTCTGCTTATATTACTAATAACATTAATCTTATCAAGAATGTACTCAATTATTCAATATTAAGTTTAATAATTAGGTACATTATTGCTTATATTATTACTAAATTAACATTGTTTAAACTATAATTTTTATTTTCAGTAAGGACTTAATCCCTTCATTAAAAGAAGAATTACCTAATACTAAGTAAATATCCGAAGGTATCTGAACATTTATGACTTGTTAACTTGGAACATTTACATTAAGATAGGATCATAATATTTAATTGAAAAGCTTGACAATATCTACAAGTAGAATATCAAATATGGTAATTAGAAATTTGGTTGCGTTCATGATTATATAAATATTTTTTGATTTGCATTAGCCCATAATCATATAATACACCAACATTTCATTAGTAAAATAAGGAAAATAACTTTTCATTTTAAAAACAAAAATATAATAAAGTGTATTATAAAAACATGTTTTATTTTCTTCCATTGTATCATATGAACAGTAAAAGGTATACAATTGAACTAAAGCTTACACTAAAAGGCGATGAAGTTTACACCAGACATTGGGTTAGTATTAATGGTATGAAAATCAATACGAGCGAATGGTAAAATTCTACCAGCCATGCCATGTACCTTATTTGGTGTGAAATTGATGTAAAATTTTCCATATTTCAGTCAGTGTAAACTTCTAATATTAATTATATTTATATTCTGACATTATTATAACATTACCACAAATTATAATAATAAAATACATTTACACACAATGATGTTTGCCCTTCAAGTAACTGGAACCATTTATATATGATTTTGCTGACGATAAAATTAAAAATAATTGTTAATACCACAAATTCTTAAATCATATGAACTCACATTCTTTTATAGGCTTTTCTTAATGTTGGCGATGTTGAAACAACACGACACTTTAAATTTTAAATATCTGTGCAGAACTGGCATCTACATATAGAAATTATTGCGTAGAATGAATTTTGGTTATTGATATTTGGATATTTCGCAAATAATTAAAATTTATTAATATACAAAACAATTTAGTATACCTTTTCTTTATTAAAATATGTAAAAGGTATTTTGTAATAATTCACTTTGTTTCAATTTTTTGTTTGTTGTGAAAAGGATTTTCATCAAAGATCCATAATATATAAGTACATATCTAATATCTTAAAAATATTCTTGAGGTCTTTCAATGATTACTATATATTATTTGATGTGAGGTTGAATAAAAGATATTATATTCATTTAAAAATAAAACGATTATTTTCTTTTAAAAAGATTTGTTTCATCATTTATCCGGACAAATTTTGGTATAAATAAAAATAAAAACTTCAAGGATATAACATTATTGTATAGTCAGTTTATAATCAACAATCTTTCCTCGACAATAACAAGTATATGTAACATATATTCTTTCTTTTTTATTTATTTTGCGTAAACGAGCTACTATTTTCTTTCCCATTTAACAAATACCGAATAAAAAGTACTGTGAAATACAACTTTCTGCACTAAAAAGTATCAGATTAGTTTATTGTTAGTTAATATTTTTTCTTCAACATTGTGTATTCTGCTTCTAAATTTATGTTAAAGGAAAAGTGCAGTATTGAGTAACTATTGAAAAATTGATTTTGCAAATTCTTCTATTTTAGGGGTCGCTATTGAAACCAAGGAGATATTGTAGCAAACAGGATTAAAACCGAGAAGAACTAAAACTGAATGCTGGAAGCACTGTATTTCTCATACATCAGGCGCATCGTCACGTGTTCAGTGATAAGATATGAAGTCGAAAAGTTGTCGTAATTTCTTACTCAGTATAATGATGCCCACATGTGCATTTGTCTTGATTTTCAGCGTAAAAACTTCTTTTTTGTGAGTGGATCTTTAAAAGTTCCTTTGGGTGGATCTGAGGAAACAAATAGGCTATTCTGACCCCGAAAATCTCCAACATCTCAAGTAATTATGCTCAATAATAAGCATTAATAATATTTCTATATATCTTTAGTAATTATTATTAATGTAAACAATTTGATTACTGTTTTGATTCATTTATGGTTTGTTATTAATTTGGTATATTTTTGTACTCTATTCATTAAAGAAAATAAACTAGCCCCCTTGATTATTTCTGTCTTTACACATTCGAATCAAAGTTAGTTTAAAAGTTTTATTCTTTGGAATTGCATTTATTTATTTGCGTTTTCCGTGTTTAGATAATAAGATCGAATTTGGACTCAATAAACACGTTTTCAAAATATTTTGTATGGGTTTGAAGCGGCAAATTACTAAGAAAGGATTCTTTGGGGAAAATAAGATAGTAGATAATGCCATAGTAATTCATACAGAGACTGTTAAATATGTTGCATCAAACCAAATGGCGACAAATAAGTATTGCAATACATTTTTGCACGAATTACTTGTGTGTCTGAAAATTAAATTATCAGATATTAAATATAGTGAGCGATTTTAAATTTCGGACGAAATGCATTTCGCGAATTCTTAAAAAATAGTTAATACGAATGTATGTAAGTAGGTACGTATTTTAAATATTTAAAAGGTTTAGTTATTAATTTCTTACCAACGTTTTATAAAATTTGTCCATCCGCTAGTAAAATAATATAAATAAAATAAAAATAAAAAAATATTTTTTTATACTCACCAACTTCCCGGTGGGTAGTTTTACTTGTTGGTATTATAAGAAATTGTAGTTGTAAACAATTATGAAAAGCATTTTTCAAGAAAAATATTCTTTTAAGTACGTATATATTTTTTTCATAGAAATTTGTATGAAGACATAAAAAATGTCGTTTTAGATTTTAGAAAGGTGTTTTTTTGCAATTGTTGACAAATAAAAAAATGTTGATTGATGATTTCAAGAAAAATAAATCTCACTTAAATCAGAAATCTTTCAGAAGGTATAAGTATTTAATAGGTGTTTATTTGGCTTTCAGATAGGTATGCATAAATTGACGTAAAACAATTTAAAGAGAAAATTAAATGTTTTTTTTTATTTGATGGAAACTTATTGCAAGCTCTGCATATTTTTGAGGTGTTTTATGTGCCTTTAAATTTGTGAAGTTTAATTAGGTAAGTAGGTATATTATAATGGTATATTTATTACGTTCAATAATTATTTACCGCCAATTATTTACTAGTAATCTACAATATAATTAAAATTCTGACTACCTACTATTATCTAGATATTACACCATTTTTCTGGTTAAAGCACTATTTACTTAGACCGAAACGTAACGAAATCAAAAATAATTAACGAAAACAACTACCTTTTTAATACACTGACTTCCACTGTGGTGTTTTCCACAAAACACCAATACACTATACACTACACTCGTTGCGCGTTTCACCAACAAAATTGACATCATCTGAAAATGATTAAAACTGAGTTCAGTTTTAATCATATCCAGTTTTTCAGATAAATTGAGTAGTAATCATCTCCAGATGATGCCAATTTTGTTGGCAAATTGCGCGCCGAGTGTAGTGCTCTAGTGTTTTGGTGTTTTGTGGAAAACTAAGTCGGTATTATTTTCACATGAAAGGTTCCGACCTACTCCAGCATACCTTTTTGATGAGAAAATTGAAGAGATTATCAATGTGTACCTGTTAATTGGGCGTAAGGATAACGTTTCAACATTCGTTACCTAGGAATTCGTTACCGACCACCATTAAGAGCGGCAAAGGATTTTCCAGACGCAGCAATCCATATTAATAGGTTCTACCCTAATTATCGTCTAATAAAAGAAAAATAATCAACAACAGGTAAGCGCAAATCAAGTAACCGTGTGGCCGCGCTCAAGGGCGTGCATCGGTGCTAAGCGCCTCCCGTGGGCGTGGCTCCTTGGGTCACACCCCACGAAAGTTGTCTGATCAAAACAACACGAGAAGAAAGGATCAGTCTGTGCGTTAAAATACCCGCCCAGGTGCATGCCGCGGCAAGGGGGGATAAAACAAAAAGCTAACATGTCATCGACGAAGACAGAGGGGAGAATTCGCCCAAAAAATGGCACATTCCTCTGATAACGTCTCGACGGAGTGGTCAGTTGACGTTGAACAGCGTCGCGAGAAGTAGCCTCAGGAAAACAAAAGAGAGCTCGTAATCAATTACGGGCGAGAGAGTGAGGAACGCCTCTAAAAGGGGGAGCGACCAATCTAAATGCTTTCGCTGCATATCAAAGTAATCTCGTTAAACGCGAACCAAAATAATCTAAATATTCATTCTGTCAAAACAGCTTGCTTCTGTGGTTAAATACCTCACGCTTAGTGAAAGCTTCTGCACGCCGGTTATCGTGGTGCCGAAATATGACATTTCATCCCCGTGGTGTTCGTACCGCCGCGGATGGATTAGCGGCTGCTCCGTCGCGTTGAGACAGTGACTTTTCCGCCCTTCGAAGTGCATTACTTTTTCTGTGATACGATGTGTTCGCGACGGTGATATCTCCGCAGTATGGAGGACAATTGCACGATGAGGCCTTGTGCTACGGATTTCAGCATAGCGGCGATCATGTCCAGGCATGGTCGGGCTAGAACCTCGCGCTGCAGGGACCGGGATCCGCCGGATACTATCTCGCCGCTAGGTAAGATCTGCTTTATCCGCGAATGCTATCGCGACCAGGCGCATTTTTTTGCTTCTCCCTTGCATTGCGATAACGGGCAAGGGTGGAAGTGTCCATATTAGACACCCTTAAGGAACGGTTTGAGTTAGATATATATTTTTTTACCATAGCTATATAGCCATGGGATCTTTTACAAAATCGAATCTTCTAACAAGAAAATTATTTTGGAAATCATATACTGCTTTATGCGGCAAAGATATAGAGCTTTTAGAAAGATATACCATTAAAAATATTTATCAGAACAGTAAAATGAGTATATTTTGAAACTGTAAAAACCACACACAAGAAAATATAATTGTTAGAAATATAACGAAGTCAGTAAAAAACCAAAAAATAGGTACCTCAAAAAAACAAACTCCAGAATGTCACCAAGATGAATAATTAATTACAAATACAGTTTTTAAAACGTTTTTAATTAGCAGATATTTTATTTCTTAGTGGAGCTGTTCTATTATCCAAAAGAACACCAAAATTAGTCACCTATTAGCTATAATACACGTTTCTTGATAAATTCTTCCATTACGTGAATATGTATGGAATCTTCCTCAATAATTTTTACAGCTCTTCACGAAAAAAAATAGATAGAAATATAGAAAATATATATGTACTTATTTAAAAATATAGTGCCCGCTTCAGTGAGAAAAAATCTATTATATCTATATATTAAATCTATTCTCTACACATATTTTAAAATTATTATAACATAATTAGGATAAGATACATAAAACACATTTTCTTTGTAAAAAATACATTCTTAAAGGAAAATATTTTTCAGTAAAACTTAAATTATCAACAGTCGAGGGAAAGGAAATATTCCTCTAATGCCAAAGAATTATTTTGACTGATTCTGTTTTTTAGAATGTTGAAAAATGATAATGTAAAATGTTATCTAAAAAATAAGTACTTTTTTGTATCTAAATTAATAACAGAAAATATATACTTAGGTACCTATTTTGTTTACATCGTCTATGGTAATTTTGAGAAATGGAAATTTTAATTTTTGAATAGAAATTAAAGAAGAGCAAAGAAGAGAGATTTAAGACAAATAATAAATGATAAAATAACGACATTAAGGGCTTTATTATTACTGTAATAATATGTATTGCAGATTATTATTAGTTACTTCTTTATGTATCCTATTCAATAAATCATTCAAGAGGGATCCTCTCCAGATTTATGAAAAGGCTTTTATACTATTAATTGTTAAATAAGGTGATAAAAATAACGTCATAAATTATAGAGTTATCTGTGGACTCTGAGGTATAGGTAAAGTATTTGAAAAATTGGTATACTTATTCAACATCCATCAGTAAGACCATAATAATCTCTGGATAGCACGTTTTCGTTCATAGCAAATATGTTTCGTAACAAATTTACTTTGTTATTCCCATTTTGTTATAAGGCCTTTTGAGAATCTCACTTAAATAGACTCGGATTTTCAAAAGGCTTTCGATTATATTATCTATTATTATTATTAAAACCTAATTTATATAATATGGAATCGTAATCAAAACGTTGTAATAAATCCTCGGGTGTGCCTCAAGGATCGAACCTGGGGCCTATTCTGTTATTACATTTTATTAACGATATACAGACCGTAATTACAAATTATGGCCCAAACCGTAGGTAAATGTACTTATTAGTCCTTGTAGATGATCTTACACTGTTTAAACCCGTCGCATCTATTACTGAATGTCACCAAATCCACAATGATCATTAATTATTAAAATTTTAATGGCCTAAATATCTTGAAATGCCATAGTATTACTTCTTAATGAAAATAAATTAATAACATATAATTATCATAACTTAGAAAGTGTTTCAACTATATTGGGCCATTTGGCTATTTTATTTGATGATAAAATGAATTTTACACCCAAATTTTAATCATATTGCCAATAAAACGTTTAAAATGTGCTGTTTTGTTTTAAACAAATGTAAAAGATTCGTGAGAATTCTAGCTATATTATTATTATTTACCTCCTTTTGTCGAAACATTAAAATCAACTACTAGATCAACTACTTACCAGTGTTATATAAATCAGCTATAAAAGTTTCTGATGTTCAGACTTAATATTGACCCTAATGATGTCATATACCTAGTCCGCAAAATCTAGTGTATCAAGTATTCGCTAGAAGTACATATAGATCAGACACATACAAGGTATTTATTTTAAAATTGTTTAAATTATTTAACAACATAATTGACTGTCTTCATTTGTTAAATATGTCTTCTTTTAAATACACCCTCGTATATAACCAGATCTCTCGAAGTAATTTCCATTCCATTTAAGAGAACTAATCAACCAATTTCAATAGCCAGATTAAGTAAACATTTAAACGAATGCAACGAAATCGATATACCTATGTAATTTATCATTATCTAGAAATAAGAAATCTTTAAAAATATTATAAATTTATTTATATTAATTTTTGTTAAATACTTAGTTTCCATTTAATCTTGCTTTCTAAGAATACTCTTCTTACTTATGACGTTCTCTATCATATATTCATGTAATGTGTCTTTGTGTTACTCTTTTAAATATATTGTTTAATATATTCGGTACTCGCTAGAATATAGCGTTTAGTATATCCTACTTCTGCTGGTCTTAAACACAGTTATTTAGTATATAATATTAATGCACACTACAGGAATAGTACAAGAAGAACTGATGTAAAAATGCTACAGGAAGAAAGGATTCTTTGATTTGAAAATACAGTCAATGGGTTTTTTTGAAATTTCAAAGAAATAAAACACTATTGGCTCAAACTACATTATATTTGATAATATATAAAATTTAATAGAATCAACAAAATATTATTGTCGTAAAAAATATTGTTTAAAATATAATTTTCATACAATAAATCTACATTTCTTCTAGTCAAATATAAAAATTGTATAAAATTCTTTGTATATAACCACTATTACCAATATTACCAACAATGATACTAAAAATTAAACGATAATAAATACAACATCATATATGGGTAAGATTATGACAATAGGTGCTTTTGAAATATATTAATTTAGAAGCAGCCAGGGATTGAGTTTATTTTTGGAAGAGAAATTGTTATCCCTTGTTATTTTAACTTCCAGTTTATTACAAAATACTATTGAATTACACGCAAAGGACCAGAGCACCGTTAAGGTATTATGAGGTGTAATTAGATAAGAGAGAATGAATATTAGTAATAGTCGTGTAAAAATGAAGATACTTCATTTCCCTGTGTTTGCCATATTTTTCCTATTGAAGACCCTGCGTACACGTGTAGTAATATTCTGTATAAGTGGAATATATTTAACCGTATTATGTTGTTCAAATAATGAATAAAATGAAGCTTTGACATATTTTTTCGCGTAAATAGGTACATGTAGTAACATTATTAGAATACAATAGAGTCAGCCTATCGTTGCGTTAAAACTGATGAATGTGTGTATTGAAACTGAATAAGATTTCGAGAAACAACTTGGTCAAAATGTATAAGTTCTTTAATGGTATTATAAAAGGTACATACATTAGGTACAAAAATTAAGGGATGTAAAAATAGTCCCGAATTTTTAGATGATTTTAAAAGGGCTGTAACTTGATAATACTTGTAATTTAATGAAACAGTCGCGGAGCAATTTAAAAAAAATTAAACAAAAGCTTCAAGTTTCTAGTTTTCACATCTTGAGTTAATTTTTTTTAACTCATCAGAAGTTTTTGAGTAATCATCAGAAAACCATGAGGACCAAAATTTTGCTTGTCTTCCAGAAGACCCACGGACTTCAAAAATTTTTTTTCAGTGATTTCATCATAATTTTTTTTTAGATACCTTCACTCTCTTTAATTTGAGTGGCCTAAAAGCATTGTACGATTATTTTTCGCTGAGTTATGGTCGTTCAAAGAAAAGAAGTCGGTTTTTACTTTGGTAATTACTCGGGAAACAATTATCGTATACAAAATTCAGGTAGAGTTTTAAAAACTGAAAATTATTCTTTACAAATACTAGTTATTGGATTTTGATGAAGGATTTCGGTGCGAGAATGTTGATTGAAAAGGAGGTAAAACATTTTGTATTTTGGGATATTCGCTTAACTTGGCATAACTTTACAAACAATGGATAGATTAAGGATATTAACTGTTTCTTCTCAACCTCAAAGTATCCCAAACAAACCCTGAACATTTCAGAGTACTGTGATTTTTTTTTGAAAATGTTTTTTCTAGCAATGATCCAAATTTTTTTTATCAAAAGATGTTAATTATTGTAAAAAAAAAATCTGTACGATCATTATTACCCGAGTAATTAATTACCTACTTAAAAAATTAATCAAGTCAAAACTGACTTTTTCGTTTTAAACGACGGTAACTCAGCGAAAAATCATCGTACAAGGCTTACAATTATATAAAAAAATTGTATGATGAAATTACCGAAAAAAATGTACTGAAGTCCGTGGACCTCTTGAAAGTCAAGAAAAAATAAATTTTTTTCCAACCTGAAAACTATAAATCTGGAGCTTCAATTTTCTTCTTTTAAAATTGCTCCGCGATTATTTTTCTCTAAGTCATAGCCCTTTGAAAATCACCTAAAAATTTAGGACGTTAATCTCTAATTTTTGTGCCTAATATATTTATATTTGTGGGTCATTTCAGACTTGAAATAATTTATAATATTGTGTTTCATATAAGTGTATATTGTTTGTAAATTGCTATTACAAATAGTAAAACAACGGATCGAAATATCACAATTTTCGAGAAGGAAAAATTTGAAGCCCTTATTATTAAGAGTTTCAAATGATTAACACTACCTAAAAATAAGTAACTTTCCGAGAAAAATACATGTGCAGTTCTTCTGAATACTTTTGCAGATTAAAAAACATCTATTGCCTTTAATAAAATGTAATTTTTTTAGGTTATAGTAATTTTTTGTACTGTTTCCTTAAAAGCCATAGCAAATTAATATATTTTTGATGCCTATTCCTTTAGATAAAACTCACTTTGCAACCTTGAGTAATGACTTTTTGAAATGACGAATGAAATTTTGGAGTTTTTAAAGTGCCTGTTTTGTTGCCTAAATGAGCCAAGAAAATCTATTCATCAAAACGACTTATTTTTTTGCACCACTTTTAAACTCTTTTATAAGTTAGCTCATATTATGTTTTCGGTTCTTCCGATATTATAAAACATTTTTCACGGCTTCTATATCCGACGGGATATCTGAATTTGAATCAAACATTTATCAGTTTATAATAGTCGCAAACCAAATAAAAATTCAAAACGGCAAATATAATATCTACCATCAAGAATAAAAGTACGAATACCTACTTTGTTTATATAAAATTTTGTGGATAAATGGTATCTCTTGCTTGCCCCACTAATCGTTCTTGTACACCTTTACGATTGCTTTTTATTGACAAAAAATAATTTATAATTTGCTTTCACTTTTATTCTTTTTACTACCAAGTTGTTGCTCAACTAGAGAACTGATACTGGAGAAAAACCATCACAATAGTATATTTCAGTGCAATGGAAACCCGAAAAAATGCTCTATTGTTATTTCTTAACAAATTAAATCTTCTGTCTTTCGTTTCTTAACAAAAGACAGCACATCGGAATATATTAGAGCTAGTAACTAATTAGGTACGAGAAACGAAAAGGAAAAAGGCAATTCAATTTCCCTAATTGTCTTTAGCTCCAAGAGAAATAAGTTCAGCAGAAGTTTCAGTAACTTCCTAATGCATCTCTAACTTTTAAGTTGAACGGTGAATTTCAATAAATTAGTGTTGAGTATGCAATGAAATTTATGAGAAACCGAAGAAATCTTATAGAGCTTCAGTTTCAGTCTCAGAAATGATGGCATAGTTCAACATTGGCTGTAAAAATAAACAGTTTTAAAACTTTAAAACGGACTTTTCCGCACGTAGAACATCTCTATTTCGCAATTTAGTGGCCGAGAAAAAATAAATCAACACCTCAATGCAGAATATGTGTTTTATGCGACAGTTTTACTTTCTTCAATTTTTCTCAAATAGTCCACCATTGTGCTTTCTAATGACCTATGGACAGGGTGGGATGTATTCTATCCACCTCAAAATCAATAGATGTCGTCTGACAGACGTCCCTAATCAGAATCATTCGAAACCCGATCGATTCGACACGATTTAATTGAGTGATCGTGCTAACAAAAACAATTTCTCAAATAGTCCACCATTGTGCTTTCTCATGACCCATGAACATGGAAGAGTGTGTTCTATCCACCTCAAAATCAATAGGTGTCGCTTGGCAGACGTTCCCGATCAGTATCAGTCAAAATCCGTTCGATCCGACACGATTTAATTGAGTTATCGTGTTAACAAAATAAAATTATAAAATAGTCCACCATCGTGCTTACTCATGACCCATGGACAGGGTGGAGTGTGTCCTATCCACCTAAAAGTCAATAGATGTTTTCTGGGAGAAGTCCGTGATCAGAATCAGACAAAACCCGATCGATCTGACACGACTTAGTTGAGTTATCGTGCCAACAAAAAAAATTTCTCTAATAGTCCACCATCGTGCTTTCTCATGACCCATGGACAGGTTGGAGTGTGTCCTATCTACCTCAAAATCAATATGTGTTGTCTGGGAGACGTTCCCAATCAGAATAAGTCAAAACCCGATCGATCCGACACGATTTAGTTGAGTTATCGTGCTAACAAGGATAAATGCCGACGACAACGACGACACACACACACAAAATGGTTTAAAAACCATTTTTTTTTCGTTTTTACGCCGAAAAACGAAAAATAAACGCTAGAAAAAGCAAATCTTTTTTACACGATTACATTACTTTTCCGCGTATAGTGGAGTGCGGGAAAGTAAAAGTTTGACGAAGTCAAATTTTTAGGCACGGTTGTTGATACGAGCAGGAAACTTGGAATTGTCAGATAAATTACGTGTGTAAAAAGATGTTTTGCCTGTTTTGCTCTGAGCACTTTAAAACAAATCTTGATATCATTTCCTTATTGTAGGTATATATACCTATTGTGCTTTAGCATATGCACTTGTACATAGATCATATAATACCTTACTATGGGGTAGATTCATATCAATAAATTGAGTTTTTATTCTTCAAAAGCGGTTAGTGATACTCATTTTTAACATAGATCCTCTAAAGACACGCAGAAATTATCCCTTTGAGAACGAAATTTTAACTATATATGTCTATAAAATATTTATAGACATAAAATTTATTGGACATTTAGCAAAACTTATAGTCAATGACTAACTATTATCATCAATATGATACATGTCAATTCAAAATGGTAAATATCGCTCGACACAATAGTACTTTTCTACTTTTTATAATATCCCAAGTTATGTACATTGAGGAAGTAAAAATAGAAAGACTTTTTAAGAACTGACCACTTCAACATATTGACACCAATACATATACTGTAGTTATTGTACTTAATAAATATTGAACTGACTGAAAAATACTATTAGATCTTCTGAACTATTAGTTTTGTCTAAAAAGTATTATGGTATACATTGGGTTGTGTTGATGTATTGTAAAAATCATATACGGTCTGGTTTAATGCTTCCACGGTCTAGTTCGATTAGTCCAATCAATAGGGAATGACCCGGTCACTAATTGTAAACAGCAAAAAAGAAATTTGAGCATATAGAAAATAAAATTTCAAGGAACTTACCGTTTCTTGCTCTCAAAATGGCGGCCGCTAACATAACCTAAAAAATTCGCAAAATTAAAAAAAACGGGTTTTCGCGAATAAAGAAAAAAGTTGTGCTCGGACTGGAAAAAGTTAAATGAGAAAGTTGTAGATAATGAAAAAATATTTCGATTCAATTTTTTTGAGCTCGAATCGATTCATTACTTTTCGAGATATATCGAAAAACCCGTTGAAAATTGCGGTTTCTTGTTTTTGCTCTAAAAATAACAATATTTGATGAAAACATTTCATAATTTCAGAAAATGTAGTCCCACATGAGACGAAAACAATCGTTTTTGTACAATTCCAAAATATTTTTTTTTTCAAAGTTATAGCTGTTTTCGTTAAAAAAGGTGTTTTTGTAAAACGGCGTTTCCATCGAAATGGATGGTCCTACAGACTTATTCGAGAGCTTATTTTCTTCGTCAGGAGTTGTACTACCAATATATTTTCAGCAACAATCGATTTTTTAAATTTTTTATAAAAAAATCGCATTTGAAAATAACGTGATTTTCGTACATCGGTTTTATTATAAAAATGTATTGCCAAAAAACCAATGTACGAAAATTACGTCATTTTCAAACGCGATTTTTTATATACAAAATTTAAAAAATCGATTGCTGCTGAAAATATATTCGTAGTACAACTCCTAACGAAGAAAATAAGCTCTCGAATAAGTCTGTAGGACCATCCGTTTCGATGGAAGAATCGTTTAACGAAAACACCTTTTTTACGAAAACAGCTATAACTAAATATATATATATATATATATATATATATATATATATATATATATATATATATATATATATATATATATATATATATATACATTGGAATTATACAAAAATAATTGTTTTTGTCTCACTTAGGACTATATTTTCTGAAATTATTAAATGTTTTCATCAAATATTGTTATTTTTAGAGCAAGAACAAAAAAACGCAATTTTCAACGGTTTTCTCGATATATCTCGAAAAGTAATGAATGGATTCGAGCTCAAAAAAATTGAATCGAAATATATTTTCATTATCTACAACTTTTTTATTTAACTTTTTCCAATCCGAGCACAACTTTCCTTTTTATTCACGAAAAACCGTCTTTTTGACTTTTGCGAATTTTTTAGGTTATTTTAGTGGCCGCCATTTTGTGAGCAAAAAACTGTAAGTTTCTTGAAATTTGATTTTCTATATGTCCAATTTTATTTTTGCTGTTTACAATTAGTGACCGTTTAACATAGGCTCAGACAAATTGATTGGACTAAATAGATCTCTTTTGTCTTCCAGATAAATCTAGCTACGAACTGAAATTCAGTGTTTCGTTATCCATTATAGGTGACTTCCCTAAGGTAATATTTTGGATAATTGCATCAGTTCCCGTGCAGAAATTGTTCACAAGACTTGCAGGAAAGTCATTTGCAATGAATAACTTTGAACTACTGAAGTCTTTAGTAATAATATTGAATAATTTTTGGCAGAAATATTAAATAAATCATCAGTAAATGCATTCATACAGTTTCTATATATAGTTCTCAAGAATACACATAATTATAAATTCCCTTTCTGTTAAGAATCAAAAATGACAGTTTTATACCCAGCCCGTTCTTTACAACCCATTTTATTCAAATATCTCTTATTTCTGTCATCTAATTCACGGATGCGCGCGTGGGTTGCGGAATGAGAAAAATTCGTTTAATATAAGAAACAGTCATGGTTGTCGCTAATAAATTTCCGTAAACAACTTTGCTGAAAATTATAATTATATTAGAAGAATAAATTATATGGTATTTTTTTTAGAATATTTTACGGTTTGTTGTACGCTGTTTGAATTATTATTATAGAATAAATGCCGGAGATACTTGTTTAAATATAATTTCTTCTATAATTCGTTACAGTATTTTACGCATACTGCTCTAAGTATTTATTAAAATGGATGTACATTAAGCTCGAGTTAAATCACAGAAGGGATTCACGTAAGCTTAGACACATTTACAATTTTATATATGCATGTACGTGTAACATACGTTGAAAGTTGGAGTTGCCGATAAACAAACTCGAGGCTTATATGCTTCGAATTTGCTTATATATCTTCTTATTTTAATTTTATTTCATCTGTTGTGCATCTATATTACGTGAGGCTTAAGCCTTTATAAAATACTAACTATATGACTGATCTGAGAAAAATGTATGCCTTCCTTCGTTGGAACAATTACCTAATTAACAAGGATTTAAGTTGAGGAATTCTGATTTACGCGAGAATACATATATCAAGATGGTTTATAATAGCTTAATATGGAGTTCATTATATTTTTAACGAAATAACACCTTCTTCTTCTTCCTAGTCTTTATCCCATTTTATTTGGGGTTGGTTCTTCCAGTACTACTGCGCCACATCATACGGTTGTCTTAGTTGTTGTATTTGAGATTTCCAGGTATTTTTTTTATAGTTTACGTCCAGATTACTGGGGGTCGTCCACGGCCTCGCTTTCCTTTTGAATTTTGAAAATTTTCAAGGTCACGCGTTTTCCTGATACTTTTTATGTAAAATCCGTTTATACAAAAATATAGACTTTCACAAAAAAAATTTTTGGAATTTAATACCTTTTTGAAGAACATTCATAGTTGCCGTCATATTCTTTGGTTAAGAGAAAAGGCTTGTAAGGTGAATTTTCTACTAGAGGGTCTATAACACTTAAAATATTTTCCGAAAAAGTTTCAGCGTCACATTTTGTAGGTTTCAGGTATGTCCAAAAACGTTCAATCGGTTCACCATCGAGAATATATCTTAAAACTACCACTGAGTTCTTGCAGATACATCTTTCGTCTGCCATAACTGCCAAAGATGAAGGTTTGTTAATTTCTTTAATTATTTCTTCATGACATACTTTTAATATAACAGTCTAAAAGATCATTTTGTATTTCTTTAGAGGTTCCTTTAAATACTGAAGCATTCTGTAGATGCTCGCTTACATCAAGCTCAGCAGAAAAATTTATTAAACCACGAAATATCCCCCGGTTTTGAGAGGTTTCAGCTTCGTCATGTCCTCGCAGCGCCAGTTCAAAGGCCCCATAAAACTTTATGCAGTTTTTAATTTTTAACAAAACGTATCTCTTTTTTGTTGCATTATCATTATGCTTTTGCACATTTATCCAATAAGCTGAATCTAGCTGCGCTTTAATATTAGTTGTTCCTAATAAAGCTAATTCCATTGTATTATGTAGATAGCTTTTGAAATTGTCGTGCTTTTTTCTATTTTCAGTTAAGTGCACCAAATCTGTCACCCCTACCTTCGTCCATGCTTTATCACCGCCAAAAAGTAAACAAGGAAAACAAAATAACGCATTTTTTTGTTGCACCCACAAATTCAATTGTTCTTCGAATAAATGTCTCTATTAAATTGACGTTTATATGCTTTTCCGCGGCTAACACCTGCAGTCTCAATAACAATATCAGGCAATGGCCTACCATTGTTTTTTAAATCAATTTTTTCTTCATAAGAGTATTTAAAAAATCGCTTCACATGAACTAAATTATAAACTAAATCCATTGTCACTATCAAAGTATATAAATATTAATAATTAGTACAATAAATCACTACATAAATTCACAAAACAGTATTTAAAATCTCAAATTAACACGAAATACGAAATAGGTACGATTTACGCCCGCCTACTGTACGAGGAGTAGGAAGGAGTAAACATTCACTGATGTTGCCTTAGCTGGAAAAAATACAGTTCACTGACCGTGTAAATTCGCGCATTTACGAGCGCCAAGTGTGGGTTGTCGCGGGAGTTGAGGGGGAGGACGGGTGTGCCGAGCCGTGCTGAGAACTACCTCGTGTGGCCCAGTGCAATGTACCGCGACGTGCTCGCGTAGAGACCCAGATAATTCATCTGGTCTACTACTCAATAGAGGACGGCGGGCAGAATGCGACTTTAACGCAATAATTTGGTTAGCTGCACCAATTAACCAAATTATTTTATTAATAAATTTTAGTAATTATTATGTCGCGAAAATATACAAATATCTAATTTCATTGGCAATTCTGCAGCTCTGCAGCACCTATACACCAGCCGCCCCTGCCGTGTATATAAAATCGAACTTAGATTGAGTCGAACTTAACTTTCGTAAAGCACATAGAGCAACTGTTTCAATTCGCAATCATGTGCTTAGGTGATTATTAGAAATTCTAGAGAATTTAAAATCCAACATACTATTTGATTGCTATATATGGTTTTTTTAGATTTAAATTAGAATATGTTTGGACTGTTTGGAACTCGATGTACTACGTTCATGTGGTATATCGTTCATATCGCTGGCGTTCATTTTTTATACCACACGTGTTTTGTAAACTGTTCAACGACGCTTTGTGAAACATGTATGTTTGATGGTGATTATCCGTACGAGTATGTATTATTTCCCAGATTTAATTTGCCTGCCCGTGATAAAAGACGGTGTATCCGGCGGATCACTATACTACATAAATTGATCAACAAAGCAATTGCCCTTACTTAGTCTAATTTATATCAGAATACTTGATTGCGATATTACTATGCTTCGAACCCTCCCCTAGATATATAAATGTAATGACTGCGTCCTTGATTTATCAGCTAATTAAACATTACTTAAGTTTGGAAAACAGCTTGGATATATTTTGTGATAATATTGTAGCAATAAGTTTTGTAAATTTATTTACTTAGTTCTTATAATATTAGTCTTAGTTTTACTTTACTTATATTTACATCTATTTCTTATTTGTTTGTATTAAGATTTTTCTTCTTCTTTACATATATAAAAGGCGTTACAATGAGAGCCGAAGATGTGAATTGTAAATAAAGTGTGGCTTTGTATAGCAAACTATTGAAATATTCATTGATTCATAATGTAGATGTTTGGAAATTTCGTATGGAAGATCACATCCGATAAATGACCACCAGGACTTTGGTGGCAGACGAGTACTCTTCTGGCCAAATTTTCAATGAGGGTTCTGCATTAATGCATTTGCGGTATTTCGTTGTTACAGAGTTCAATTTCTGCCTTTAATGTTTGAGCGGTTGTGAACTTGTTGGCGTAAACCTGAAACTTCAGAAAACCCCACAGAAAATGGTCCATAGGTCACCAAAACGGGAGATGACCAAGAAAAGACTCGTGCAAGATCGTCAATGTTTCATGTGCGGTATGGCAAGCGGCACCGTGCTGCTGAAGCTACATGTCTTCAAGAGCAATATTGAGGCACAAAAACTGGGTTATCATGTCATGCTAACATTTGCCATTTACCGTTAATGCACTACCTGCCTCGATGTCAAAGAAAATAGTGCAATGATTCCTTTAGACCACAATGCACATCAAAAAGTGATACGTTGGGGATGCATTGATTTCTCATGAATCATTTGCGGATTTTCTTAGCCCCAAATGCGGCAGTATTGCTTATTGATGAACCCATCAAGATAAAAATGCGTCTCGTTGCTGAAGATGATTTTGTCCACAAAATCAACATTCACTTATTGTTTCTCAATGCTCCAGTTGGTGAACTCTCTTCGCTGTGCATTGTCTGTTGGCAGAAGTTGAGTCAATTAAAATCTTGTAAACATGGAGATGCACATCTTTAGTGAGAATATGGCGAAGAGTGGCTGTTGAAATGTCCAATTCTTGCGCGCCATGGCGAATCGAGGTACCTGGACTCTCTGCCACACTCAAAATAACTGATCCTTCTCAAAAAAGGACGCGCTGTTGGATCGTGTAGCACTTCTTGTTTACTAACTCCTATCGACCTGTCATAATTATTAACTTATTGAATAACGACAGCCAAAATGGTGCGAAATTCAAATATTGTGCCCTTACTGTAATACTCTTTACATATTTATTGAAATGAATACTTCTTTGGCGGCGTTCTGATATTTGACGAGAATGGAGAGTGAATTGGAAAAAATGTAACGTTTCCAAATTTCGTTACACGAGAGAGAAAACAGATATAACGTAGAGAGAAGGAGAAAGAGAGCTATACATTTGATATACCTAAAACACAGGCTTCGTTACAAGACAGAGTACACAGATATATAACATAGAGAGAAAGAGAAAGAGAGCTATACATCAAATATATTAGTTTAGGCTATCCGCGTCTCCCTTTTGTGCGGTCCGTCGTCTTTAACGCCCACTCATACGCTAAGTCTAAGGTCTAAATTGCTTGAAAGGGAAATAGTTTAGGAAGCATCGTACGGCGTTATAGATGTACACGTCCAGACGCTATATATTAACAGCTGAAGCAGCACGCGTGTGTACCGAATATTTATCATTGTGTTTTGTAATTATTTACGTTATTTACATCTGTGTTCTGTGATTATTTGATAATATCCTTGAACCGTTTAACTTGTTAAAATCTAGAAGATATAATATATTTCATTCACCGCTCCCTACTGATTTACAGCCACACAGGTGCAAATGCACTTGGAAGAGGCGAAGACAAAATCCCTTTGATTCTCGGGGGAGATTTCAATGTAAATTTCGGATCCAATTATTCTTTGACGTTGATTAACTTTCTTCGAGAAACATTTGGTCTGCTTATAAATAACAATCCCAAATAATCAACAACAAAATCCGGAACAACAATAGATGCAATTTTTACACGTTATCTAGAAAATATCGAATCACGAACATACATTTCATATTTTAGTTATCACAAACCAATGATATCAGTATTACCAATTGAACAACCAGCCGATGATAGTGTAGACTGTAGATAATGAATAAACCGAATATTTTTTACACAAATTTTATATTGTTATATTTCTTTTGAAATTATCCATCTCCCTTTCTCTCTCTCTCTCTCTCTCTCTCTCTTTCAATCTCTCACTCTTAATCTCTCTCATTCTCTATTCTAAAGAAGTATTCACTTCTATCACGTGTACTGTGCTGCACATGATATTTTTTTTATAAATAATTTTATACGCCAGCTGATATTTATAAAAAAAGTCCACCGGTTTCACCATTTTTATTACTAGTTATCGAAGGACCCTGTATGCAGAGAGATCGGAGAGAGGCGATTTTTAAAAATAGAAATGTTGTAACGCCGTCAGAAAATAAACACATTCGGTGCGAAATATTAGAGAAACAAAACGTAAACAACCGCAAATCCCTCCATCGGCAGTCGGTTAAATTCAAATCCGAATTTATTGCCCTAACGACCTGTTAACAATTTTTATCGTAAATCGGTAAAAAAAATGTTTTAAGTGTATTTCATATTTGTGCAAGCTTTTCAAAATATTTACTTAATAAATATATAAACCTTCTAATTGTTTATTTCGGCGAAGCCGTATATAATTGGTCGGTATCGAAAATAATTCATACATAACCAAACAATCGGACGCGATGTACGATTTTAATTAACAAATAATTTATCGGTATAAATCCTTCAGTTTGTTTCCAAGAAAACGCTTCAATAGTTTTCACACGTTCTTTAAAATATTCGAAGTAAAATAAATTCGTGTATTTTCGTGTAAACTGGCAAAAGAAAACCCGTCATAACTTTCGTATAGGTGCGCTTGAAGTATGTTTATTATTTCTATCGGTACACTCGAGACATCCGGCTGTTCATTCCAATACATACATAATGGAATTCAAACGGAATGCCCCCAATTGCATCTATTTACCGATAAATGGGATTATCATTTTCCGATGACAGATTTTGATGGATTATAAATATCGCGTTTATTCAACAGTCGAATGGCTCTTCCTTTTTCTTCAAAGAAATTAATAAATTCCTCTGAATAATATCTTTATCTATTTATTTAAGAAATGTTACGCGAAGAAAAATAAATGGAATTTATGGATTATTGAAATATTTAAATTTTTCCGAGCTTTGATCGATGCACGATTTAGATTTTCGATTGCATCTGAGGCAGCTGCGCTCCACGCCGCGCAGGCGTTACCTTGGATCGATCACACTGAGAAAACAATCTATTTATTGTTAATGAATTACAAGTGCTGATTTTGGATATGGCGAAGTAGAAGTAAAATTATTTTAAACAAATAATAAATTTAGATATATCGAGCTACACTGAAAGAACAGTTTATTTTGATTTTGACGAAGACGTGTTTATTTATTTGATTCTACGTCATCATCATCATTAGGTCATCAGTCTTAAGACTGGTTGGACGCTAACCTCCAGCTTCTACGTAAATATTCTAAATTCATTACATTACATCAATATCTATTTTTAATTTTTGTTTAGCCTCAATACAACTCACATATTTAAAATTATTATCTATGCAGAATTCAGTAGAATGGTCTGATGCGGTAAATTTTAAAGATTTGTCTGGATTTGCACGATTATCAGCGTAATGGTCAAAACTACCACATTTGAAACACCTGAAAATGCCTACATATTCGAAGACTCTACACTTAGTCCAGTCAACAGAAACATAATTTTGTTGCATAACTTTCTTAAATGTTTCAGTCTGAATGAATCACACCGAATGATAGCTATAAATTTAGTTTTCAATTTTTTAAAACTATTACTTGTTCACATTCACCATGTAAAATTGAAGTATTTTGCTTTCTTATCAAGTAATTAATCACCATCCATATTTTCCTCTATGTCTACGACTTTTATACAAGGATTTTTTATATCAGGAGCCTTGATTTCATAATTTTTATGTAGATTCTTTTCTGCAACTTTTTTATAATTTCTTTTTCTTTATTGGTTCTACACTTTATTATAACTTAACTTAACTCCTCCTTGTTTAATACTCTTTAGTTATTTTATTCCATCTCCAAGTTCGCTGGTTTCAAACTTTTCTGTATATCTTCTTTAGACTTTCTACTGTCTTAATTAGTCTTCGATTTTATGATCACTATTTCCACAGCAACAACATCGGCAAAAGTTTTACATGGTCTTGGCAAATCATCATTTACTGCGTTATTATTAAATCGAATAATATTTTTAAGATCACCTATTTCTCTTACGGCATAGAATTTTAGGTTTTCAAAATCTCTGACAATCGTAGTAGTAAAGTCAATAGAAACTACGCAATATTCACAAAACCATTTAACATCTTTACAAAAAAAACATGTTACAGAACGAGGTTAGTGTTTGATGTGTGTCCATTATATAATGGCATTACCGTTAGTAGAAGAGAACTTTAACACTGAAAACTTTATAAATGCAATAAAAAAAATTTCTAGCAATATAAAACCAAAAAATGCTTGAATATTCGTGACATGAAAAAATTTATCTCCATATATTAGCAAATACTTAAAATGTTGTTCCGTATATTAGCAAATAAGCAAAAAGGGTGTGAAAGGACCCTTTACTAACTTTCAGTAGAAGTAACGGATGGGTCTCGTTTCCTGTTTGCGTTTCTTTATCGTCGATGCTTTCTTCGGATTACTATCACTGTCAGTAATATATATCTTCTACACTTCTGACTCTGTAAAGTCAATATTGCGTATCTGTAGGGCTTCTAATACTCGTCTGTATAACTTCTAAAGTGTTTCTGTAGGCTTCTAACGCTGTTCTCTGTTTAGCCATTAGGTGGGTCCATGTGAATATACCTTTAGAGAGGTTGTGCAAAATACTGAGAACAATGTTCGAGGAGATAATGTAGAATTTATTTTCTTTATTTATATATTTACAATCTAAATGTGTTAAAGGTTTTTGCCTATTGCCATAAAGAAAATTATAACTATTAATCGACAAACTATGCCATCTTTAATGTGTAGACTCGATTTTTTTATTTTTCTATATAGACTATTCTAAAAATTCTACATATTGTGTGCTAATAATAGTATTTTGTTTCACATAAATAATTTCATTGAGTTAACACTACTGGATAGGTATGTTAAATATTAACCAACGGTTTTTTTCAAAAGTAAAATTTATTTCACATAACAAATGTGTTGCTTGCTTAGTACGTGAAAGTATTAAGTCCTATTGGATTCGTTTGTTTTAATCAGGGTTCGTTAATATATTTAAAGTTATTATTTGTTTAAGAGAAACTTATATCTGTTTCGTTATATGCAAATTCAGCATTTATTGGTGTAAACGTAATTCACTATCAATAAGCAAATTGTTTTTTCAGTGTATGGTAAAATTTATTACATTAGTGGAATTTTAGTATATTTACGTGCGTTGTTTGATACCGTTTTCTTAATAAACTATATTATATAGATACCATCATCATGACTGACAGCTCTCTTTGGTTTAGTTAGGCAATAATATAATAAAATTTTAATTGGACAACTTTTTTTCTAGAGATATCAAAATTTCTTGCTTATTAGTTTATTTCCGAAAGTTAAATACGATTTTACTATTTGCTATAAATATGTCAATTGTATTCACAAAATTGATGTATCGGTATCGGTCCAATTAATATTGCATCTGTGACGAGATTGATTACATATATTAAAAATACTTTTTATAACCCAAGATCTCTGCTTAACGATATAACAATGCTCTTCATTAACGAGTGTATAAAATAAAAGCAATGCATTAGATGTCATTAGCGGTCTTAAAATAATCTGGAATCCTAAGCTTTCAGAAAAATAATTATTTAGGAACCCTACCTGTATCAAAATAGACACAAACTAAATGTCCTCCGTCCTGTGTCTATTTTCGGAAGGAATGACTGATTGAATAAAGCCATTCATTTAAACCAATTTAAAAAAATCAGTATATATATATATATACTGTGGGCTACATTATTTATTATGAGAGGCATATATTTCTTTTACATTTTTTTATATATCATACTCGTACATTCTAATCTTGAAAAATAAAAGGTCTCTTCGTATTAAGATAAATAATAATTTATAACAATAATAGAATAATTATAACAATATGAATATAACTCATTGATATACCGGATGATACAGGACACATGCAACACCTAGCAGCATGGTTAGTTAAAAATATATTATTTTTAAGTTTGGTAGACTTGAGTAATGCATGATTTTTTTTTAGTCTATACGAAAGTTCTATCCACTTCTAGTTTCACTGAAAGTGATCTTTACTGTGTTATGTCATAGAGCATCCTGTACATTTTTTTATTCTACTTGAATCCCTTTAAATCCTAAATCCGTTCTCTTTCAACTGTGTGTAGCAATATGGCATTCATTGGTATTGAAATTGCTGCTGAAAATCACTTTATTGCATGGTAAGTCTAGATGGCAGTGTTATGCAATGTGGCTGTAATTAATGCTAATTCTGCTGCGACATCAAAAGAACCATGGCACACAATCTGTGTTTCACATTTGTTTCCTTATATTCGGTAGTTGCAGACATGATAAAATTTTTATATTAAAAAAAGTATGATGTTGAAAAAAAAACCTTAAATGGTAATTTAACATTACCATTAATATATAACAAAAATATTTAGGAGGCAGAGGAAACAACAGGAAACGTCAAACACGTCATTATTATTGTTTGACTGACAGTAAGTTTAAGGAGTTTATACTCCAACCCATCTGCAAATGCCTTATATAATAAGGACTAAACAAATTAGGTCAAAACAGCTATTCTCCTGTCTATATGCCAAACGCCGAGCGCTGAATTACATGACAAAATTTGTCGTATTTTTGTCTAACAGAGTTAGCACTAAAAATACAGTGATTGTTCCAAAACCACCAAGAAAGATGCAAAGTGTCACCTATCAGAATATCGTTAACTGCAGACCGGTTTCGACCTTTCTATTTTGGGTCTCGTCAGTGCAGTGTAAAACTGTTTACGCAGTTTACACTGCACTGACGAGACTCAACAGGATGTTGCATGCCCTCTGTGTTACCCGGCATATAATATAAAAATAAACTACACCGCTTTGAGGCCCAGGGAATAAATTTAAATACACTAAGTATTCTCTCCCGTCACATTTTAGGGTACCTCAAAGCTGAGTTCCTGGAGCACTATATAGTTTAATTGATGCAAGTCAACGTTTAAATGTATATAATACATTGGGCTAATTAAAAATTAATCAAGAGCTTTCATCATCATTAGGTCATCAGTCCTAAGACTGGTTGGACGCTAACCTCCAGCTTCTCCTATCTTGTGCTAACCCAAGAGCTTTAATAATTAAAAATAAGGGTTTTATTAAGAGATGTTATTTTAATTTAATGAAAAAACATATTTCTTGTTAAAATGTACAAATATATATTTTTTTTAATTTAACGCACAAAACATATTATGTATATCAGGTAAATGGCCATCTCAGTTACTGTGACAAATGGCCATCCTTTTGAAGAAATTTCCGTCACATTTTCTCATAATTGCAGAGGCATTCCAGTAATAGCAATTCGAATATTATCTTTCTTTAAGGAATTACATTGCTTGTGCAATTTTGATAAATACTTGACGATGTCCCAGAGGCAAAAGTGTAGCTGTATCAGATCACTAATCTAGGTGGTCAATATATTGACCAGTTGGGTGATATAAAACGTCCAGGGTTCAGGAAATTCTTCACCCAACAGTGTCACTGTTCGACGGCGTGGAGCTCCATCTTGAAACGTCTTCAACATTTATTTGGCCTAATTTAGGTCACAAGAATCTTATAGTAGTGCTCTGCATTGACTGTTACTATAGCAGCTTTATCGTTCTAAAAAGAGGGTTCAATTAAGTCGCCGGCCCAAATACCTCATCAAACTGTCACATATTGTCCATGGAAAGAGTTCTCCATTCTAGGGCTTTAGTAGGGACAATTATTCTAGTTTTTCTATTCTAATTATTCTAGAGTTTTCGAGCTCCATAAATGAAAGGTCTGTTTATTAACAACGCCACTAATATTGAAATGGGTTTCATTATTTACGATTTTTTTTTAAATATCGGGTCATTAAACAAAAACAAGGTTCTTAGTTCCTTTTATTAAATTTATAGAATATGTGAGACATTAAATGCAGGACTTACTGGGAAACAGTGTGACTAAGAAGTACGGTTGTGTAGTTGGTTGGGAAATCATGTCTCAAGTCAGGGATCTCTGCTTCCATACTTCCCCCATCATCGTACACTCCCAGCTACTGCTACATTATTTTTAGCTACGACAGACAGACGACTAAAAAAATTCCACAAAATTGAAAATTAAACTGACATTCTTCTTCTTATTACATTACAAAAATATCTAGGGAGATTATTTATAAGGAATATCATTTTTCCATATCCCTAATTCTCTAGGAAAGAAGATACATTCCACCATAAAATACATTTAAGAAAACTTCATCGATTTGCCTCATGCTATGTTGTATAATTTGTATTCAACATAATTATGAGTATCGTTAACGAATTCCTACAACTATTTGATGTAATAATCACCATACACCATAATGATTATATCTGCGTTCCAGGAATACCATCTTTACAGAAACAGAACTGGAAAACTATAATTAAACCAATCGAGCTAATTACAAAATTAGCGGATTGATAAGCTGTATAGAAAAATATCCTACAGGTATCCAGCAACGGGCTATTATTAACTTATCATAATGACTATTGTAAATACATCACACATTCGTGTGTAATAACTATTATTCAGCAAAAGTAAATAGAGAAACAACTACGGCTATTGCATCGTTTAACGTAGCACTAAGTTAAAGTATAGTAAGTTCATATCAGTGTACTATGATCGTTTCTTTATTTTGTAGAGCCCCACTAGTAACTACAATAATTAGTGCTTACTGTGCGAGAGATAAGTATAATTTTTTTTAAATTAATGTATCCTAGAAGGGATCTTGCAAGCAGCTCGTATATCACGTGCATGTGCAGTTGGTAATGAGATGAAATGTATAACAAATTCTTATAGCTTCTCGAATTGCTTGTTTTTCTGACATCGTATTTGCATACCTTGATGTAGTGGTGCTTATAAATGATATATAACAAACAGCTAGGGCTATTCACTGTAGTATTCTATGAACACAATTATCTAAAGCAATAGATTATATTTTATGTGTTAAATGATCACATCTTCTTTGACCAAATGTCGTACAACAAAGAATTTTGATTCATATGTCTAATATATTTTTAATACAGAGACAGATATAATATATACTTAGTCGCAATAATTAATATCGTTAAGAAAAGCGAGTTGAACACAGTATTTTTTATGTCAATAATATTACAATCAATATAAATGAGTTTTAATGAATTGTATTCCTTTTTGCTTAAGTTTTGTAGCTACGTTAGTTGCTAGTCAACATCCAAATCTGTAGCATTGCTAATTGTGGCCAGAGATATATTATTAATATGTATGATCTTTTTAAGAAAATACAGTTCGTTTTCCTTCCATAAACATAAAGCATCGGTGGTGATGATTGACCAACTTTAGAATAACATAATTAGATAAGAAATTCTTAAATATTATCAGTAAATTCATAGTAGTTATCTAAATAATCACAATACTCAAATGGTGAGTTGTGGTTCTTACTAATAATACATGTGATTTAGTATGTGGAGGAAGATGCTAAGGATGGATCTGAAACTGCGGGTAGGAACTCTATGGAAGATGAGTTGGTGGGTTACGAGATAGGCATGTGCTCTCAAGGAGACTAATAAGCAACTCTGTCTTCTGCGGATCTCCTCCGCTTTTCTATTTAAGAACTATTGGGGTGGATTGAATCGGTTTGGTGAGCAATCTGTCGACTGCTTTAAATCGAATATTTCGGTCCACACTAATGGTCCAAGAATGCTAGGAAGGTCTGTATATGGGATTTTCTCTGAGGATCTAAACCTCAAAATCAGTGAGTCACCGGATGTCCATGCCGCTGTATTCCTAGTTGAGGTTACGGGGATACTATGGGCGACCAATCCATAGAAATTACTAATTAGGGAATTAGTAGTAATGCTATTGGCATATTCATAGATGGTATGGCCACGTTGATGGGCCTAAATAATTGTAGGACTAACTTTAGGTTGACTTCACATACTTACTTACTACCTTAGACTTAGGCTGAGTAACTATTCACAGATAGCATGGCCACGTTGATGGCCCTAAATAATTGTAGGACTAACTTTAGGCTGACTTGAGTTAATAAAGAATCATTAAATGCGTTACGGCAAATAAGCGATATGGCGCAGAGATACCTGGAGACTAGTGGAAACGAGGAGGCAGATAACTTTAGAGACATGCTAGGATTTTAGCGATTTTCTATTGGAACCCGAACCAGCAATAGCGTTCAGCGAATCCACTCGAAATTATATCATAAAAACTACACACTGAAGCGCCATAAAAACGGATTGGCCAAAACTAGCAGTTGAAGATAAGCACCAATATTTTTATTTGGATTTCTCCCGTATAGGATTCAAATCCGTCCGACCATCGAAACAAATTCCTTCCCAGAACATTATTGATCCACCAAAAAATGGGATCCTCGGGGAGATATTCCAGGCGGGAAACCTCTCTCCTGGCCTTCGCCAGACTGGTTGACGTCCATATGGTGAATTAAGACTTACCTACCCTTATTTCGTCTGGAAACAAAACTTGCTTCTAGTCATCAATGGTCCAAGTTACGTGTTATCCTGCAAAACACAGTCTAGTAACTCCATGTTCTCTGGTGGGTAGTGGTGCAATAGCTGGTCTTCTACTATCCAATTCTCCTGAACTAAGCCTTTTCCTGACCGTTTGTCCAGATAGTGCTACATTTAGAGCTGCTGCTAGGGCTTTGCTTAGGAACTCTACCAGTTTATAACTAAGCAGAGCCCTAGCAGCACCTCTAAATGTAGCAATATCTGGACAAACAGTCAAGAAAACGAACAGGAATTCTACCAGTTTATAACTGTTTCTTAAGACGACTTGCATTATCGCTTATGTCTTGCATCTGTAGACTTCCTATGACCCTGTCTTAGGGTTCTACAGTAACTTCCAAGTTTATTACAACATTTAGCTGTTCGACTAAATGTTAATTGTCTAACTGCTAACAAATTAGCCGTATATTGTTGCCTACACCTCTTGTTTACCAGAGTTATCGCTTTCACTGCTTCATATTCTCTTGCGTTGCGTAGACGATTCATTTCCTCTACTCCAGTGGCGGTGCGTGATTCTAAGATTGGGGGTGCACCATACATAAAAATAATAATAATCATAAGAATAATAAGAATATCCCTAATATGAGATAAATATTTATATGTTATATTTAATATGAGATAAATATTTATCTCATATTAAGGGTATTCTTATTAACTTTATTAATTTGAAAACTTACCTAATTTTCTTTGTAAATGAGCTCAATTCTGCGATTTTTACACTGTGCAAATTTTTCAATTACTTTGTTGTTAAAATTTTCGATATTTGTAATATAGTCTTTTTCAATGGAGAGCATAGCCAAAGCCGACAGTCTTTCCTGGCACAAAATGACTTTCCTGACTTTCCTGGTGTTGCGCAAAAATGTCTTTATTCGTCTTAAAGTCGAGAAACACCTTTCGGCTTCTGCTGATGAAACAGGTACTGTAATGATGATTTTCAATAATTTAGCACTTTCTTCAAAAGTTGACTCTAGCTTATTGGAATTAATAAATGTATTTAGTGATAGAGCTCCGCTTCGATTTCTAAACTCAATTCTTTGATAAATTAAGGACAACTCGGTAGGTAATTTATTTATGTCCAAAAACGGGTAAGATTCGACTATTTGTTTTAAGTAATTTTCGGGAAATTTTTTAACATATCCCGAAAATTTTTCTGGGAGAAGTAAATTGGATGCTACCAAGTGTCCAGTAAAATTAAATCTCTCCTTAGCTTGACATATTATAATGTCACACACTTCCTTTAGTTCTCTATTTTTGTCTTCCGTAGAAAGTGTCTACTCATCTCCTTTGTATTGGTTGTATTTTATTTGGTTCATCTTCAGTGCTTGTGGCGGATTCGGTGCTATTTCGTATTGCAGAAATTTCTCTAATAAAACTATCTATAGATGTTTTTACATAAACTGGATCAGTTTCTCTTTTTTGTAACTGATTATACAGAATGTTGACATGTGGCATAATTTTGTGAAAATTACCTAACCAAAATATAAAATCGTTATCCCTTAAAGTTCTTTTCAATCTACTGGCTTTATCAATAGTAGGTGGATATTGTATGTGACTTTTTTTCATCTCAATCAATTCTACACATTTCAGAAATCCTTCTTTGTTATCAAACACAGTATTTACTATTCTAGAATTGAAATTCCATCTTGTAGGTGCTGATCGGGGTAATCGAGTTCCTACTACTCCATCAAGAACTGCGGTACATTGTGCGAAATTAGAGAAAAATGAGCAAAACCCTCCCAAATGTGCAAAGAATACTCGTACGTTCCGATTAGCAGAAGCCGCATTTGCCATAATTAAATTTAATTGATGCGCATAACAATGCACATATTGGGCAGTTGGATAACTCATCTTAATCCTGGCTTGAACTCCATTCGATGATCCACTCATAACGGCAGCTCCATCATATGTTTGAGCAATCAATTTATGTGGATCATTTTTAACATGGTAGTCTAGTTCACTTTTTAAACACTCCGCCAATGACACTGCATCATGTCCTACTGGTTTTAAAAACCTCCAGAATCTTTCTACAGGCTTTCCACCCACCATGTAACGATATATTAAAGTCAACTGAAAAATTGTAGAAACGTCTGTAGTTTCGTCTGCTATTATAGCAACAAAAGTGGATTTTTTAATTTCAATGGTTATTTCATCGTGACAAACTTCAAGCATGCACTGAAGTAGCTCGTTTTGTATAGTATTAGAAGTTCCTTTAAAAGCCGCCGCGTTTTGTAAATAATACTTCATAGCCTCGTTTAATTCGGCACTGAAATCAATCAACCCACGAAAAATGCCTGGATTGGATGATGTTTCCGATTCATCGTGTCCTCTTAGGGCCAGTTCAAATTTTCCACAAAAACGAATACAGTTAATAATAATGTTTAAAACATAACTGTTTTTTGAAACCGCTTCATTGTGTGCTGCCACTGCTCGTCGATGAGCAGAATCGAGCATTGTCGCAATATTTGCAGTGCCTAGCATGGCTAAATTCAAAACATTATTCATGTGTCCAGCAGAATTTGCATCTTTTTTTATTTTCTCGTTTATGTGATTTAAATCCGTTACTCCAGTTTTGGTCCAAGGTGTTTCCTCGCCAAACAAAACACACGGAAAACAAAAACCTGCGTTCAATACATCGCATCCACTTAACCACAAATGTTTTTTAAATAAGTCATTATTAAATGTTCTTACAAATTGTTTATTTTTTCCTTTCACGGCTAATTTTAAATTCATTTATGGAGTGGGCCTACCTAGAGTTTTAATTTGCACTTTTTCCTCCAAACTCAAGCTAGAGAATGGAATTTTTAATAAGTTTTGAATAGAATTCATTATTCCAAACTAGATTCTAACCGAAAACCCGAGTTTATATTTATAAAACGTAAGCGATAAGACAGCTTACGAGACAAGCGATGTACGAAAACAATTCACAAATTAACCGATTCTAACCTCTCTCAATTTCGTGCGCTCTTAAACTCTGCACATAATATCTATAGAATTCGCCCACTACTTTTCCTAATTGTGGAGGGGCAGGCAGTAACAATACGCGTTCGCTTTTTCATATTGCACGGAAGCACAATCGCCGTACCGCGACCGGCACGGCGATCCACGGGCGTAAATCGGCCATATAATATTTAGATGGTATTAACGCTAGGGATGCGGAAAGGCGATAAATTAAGAATGCATCCATTAATTACTAAATAAAATTATTAATGCTAAATTGTCGGTAGTGCGCGCGCACCAGCGCACCTTATAGCCCATCGCCACTGCTCTACTCTAAGTGTACTCGACAAAGTGTTTCCTTCACTTGATGACATTGAATTAGAAAAAATCACTTGAGTAACTGTGAATTTATTGCCTTTCACAAATCACTCTAATCAGAGTCAAATGAATTATTAACAAACAATTATAAAATATTACTTTACATATGTGAAGTAATTGTAATCAGTAGTGACAGAATATTCGTGGCCTAGAATATTATTACTACACAAAATATTTAAAGATTTAAAACGAAAAATTATAAGAAATAATGATAAGTTTTCCTGATGTGTTAATTTCGTCCAGGAGTGTATATATACAACTCGAAGACGCACAGTGTATATTTCGAAAGATATATACAGCTCGTCAAGAATAGAAAAAAGTGTGAGATTCTCTGTGATGCGTAGAAGAGAGAGTGAGGCAGCATTCGGAAGGAAAAGGATGCACTTTACGAGCGGCCCGAACGAACTCTGTGTGTGCACATTCACATTCACTCCATGTTCACTCTACATAGGTCTCAATACGACTGAGTAAAGTCCGGGCTATTTACTGCGCACTTCGTGGGCTGTCCGATATTGTAATTTTTTGAGACTTCTTCCTATTTTTGACAACCTGTACATTTCTGCTTAAAATTCCGGTGAATAAATATTCATTTCCGCACCAGAGTACATCGGCGCCCTTTAAACTGATATTGTATCTGGTGGTATCAATTATATTATGTGGATAATATTGTTGCTAATTGTGAACGTTATCTGTATATATCTGTGTATTTCGAAGTGATATTTTTATTTGTCACCTTGTAACAGCGGTTTATAATATATTGCTTAAAAAATTAAAATAAATTATAATAGCCATTAAAGAGTTTAGCGAAATATCTAATATTACATAAATCCTTATCTACAGAAGCCTATTACAGGAAATAAATATTTATAGGTCATTATCGTTCGCACCTGCCTGTGGCACAAAAACCTGACACCTGTAAGGAAATCCACCCCATATATAACGATTTCGGTAGCATTTTAGAACTCAATTAATAAATGTCTTATTAAAATGGGAGCAAACGGGACGATAAGACTTTCTAAATAGTCATTTGCGGTTTTATTTAATTCGTATATAGCGTATACGATTCAGGCAATTTCAGATGCTCATGAAATATCGACCACCGACGTCAAATAAATAATTTTTAAAATCCAACCCGGCGCGTTGGAAGGTCAATACCTCGCATCTGTATTTGACGAACTTTGTCTGCGGCCCGGGTAATCCATTCATTAAAAATGCAGAAACATACTTCATTCGGTCATTAATTAAACAATAATTATGATATAAGACACTACGGCTTATTAAAATTTAATTAATAGTCTCTGTCAGATTATTAAAAATAAATTATTGAACTCTGCTGATATATCCATTTACGAATCGCGGCTGTGGTATAACGAATAATAATTATATTTATAAATGGAACGGTTTATGCTATTATCAATGATGGGAACAGTAATTGGACGTTTAATTGATATCATTTAAGAGATATTTGCGACTAAACAGTGTCGTGATTAATGTTATTTAATTTGCTGGGATGGATTCTATTCTAAACGAAATCTAATATTAATAATAAGCGATAATAATAATTTACTTTTTATGAAACAGTATAAAAAGTGGCGTTCCATTACTAAGTAATCATCGAACATTTAGTACTAAATAAGCAATTTTTTTTGGTTTATTAAATTTGACAGAAATTTAAAATTCATAGTTTATTATACAGTGTTATGTAAAACTATATATTATGGAAATGATATACACAAATTTGCGTTTTACATTCTTGGACAAATTAACGCATATTATCAAGTTTTATTTCGATTTGGATTGTATTCGAAATTGTCGAGAGATGGCGCTTTACTGCGGTATACTGTGTTAGAACTTAACGTCATCTACAAGATGTGAGCCTAGCTTGTCAAAGATATACTCACTTACACTGTGCTGACGAGACCCAAGATATGGTTGAAACCGGTCTGCAGTTTGTGATATCCTGAGATAGAGGACACTTTGCATTTTCCTTCTGGTTTTCGAGCAATCTGAATCACTGTATTTTAGTGCTAACTCTATTAGACAAAATACGGAAAATTTCGCCATATAATTCTGCGCTCGTCGTCGGCATGTAGCCAGGAGAATCGCTGTATTGGCCTAATTTGTTTAATCCTTATTGTATACAGCATTTGAACATGGTGTGGAGTATAATAATCTCCCCACTTCAATAATCTGAATAGCATATTTTTCTTTTGTGTAAGTTGCAAAAACATATGATGCATTGCTGCTCAGTAGAGATGAAATAGTTTTGAATGTGAACGTACACAGAGTTCGATCTGACCGCGCGTAGAGTGCATCCTTTTCCTCCGAAGGCTGCCTCACTCTTTCTTCTACGCAACATAGGGAATCTCACACTTTTTCCTATTATTGACAACCTGTATATGTTACAATACCTTTACTCTTTCGTCACACAATAACGTTTAGACGTCACCACTTATTAAAGATTATCCATGTTTATCTCTCTGGCAGACAGATTTTCTTTTGGACTCATATACATAAGTCTCTCATGATGATTTTCCATCACAGACTTTTGATGAATTTGAAATTGAAATCTGTGCACACTAGTAGCAACCTTCGCACTTATTTCAATTTATCGAGTGTAACCCTCTCTGTCTGGTACACTTTTTCGATATTATGCTACTCTGGGCGATCCAAACCGCGAATTGTCATTATCTATTCTACAGAAGTTATTCAACAACACCTCTACAAATTATTCAGTGGGTGTTGAGTTATTCCCAGCATATCCTCAACGTTTCCAGCAAAGCGTCTAACGACTAAATTTTGGGTTTCGTCGGGTAATTGTTGGTTTTTGTAATCATCGGGCATTAGCCGGGTGTAATTTACAGGATCATTACATGCATGATCCTCTTACGTATGTCCCGATAAAGATCTCATCGCGATCGCCCTTGCTTACCGGCCATTGTTGTCGAGAACATTAGGCCTTTTCGCTTCCGCTCAGCGATTACGTGGAACTGGGCCCGGTGAGAGAATTGCCCGAATTGTTCTGTGAAACTGTAGTGCCGTTAATTTCGTTTACGATTAGCGTAACGTGGACGTGAAAGATTTGGTTTCAGAGGCCTCATCACCTGTAATTTTTGGTATTTTACGTACTGCGTTTGAAGATTTATGAGATGCCAGATTTAATTGATGAAGTAATAAAGGACAATCAGGACATGCTACTACCCTAGTAACCAAAATTAAGGGATGTAGAAAAATCCTAAGTTTTAAAAATTTTTAACACAATAAAAAACCGCAGCGCTTTAAAAATTTCAGGGTTTCTTTGGGGTACTTTGAGGTTGAAAAGAAATAGTCTACATCCTTAGTCTATTCATTATTTGCAATGTAATGTTAACGAACATCCCTAAATACGTAATATTTTACCTCTTCTTCAATCAACATTCTCGCACCGAATTTTTTTTTATCAAAAACCAACCACTACAACTTATAAATAATACTTTGCAGTTTTTAAAACACTACCTGGATTTTATGTATGATCATTATTTCCCGAGTAATTAATTACCAAAGTCAAAACTGACTGTTTTGCTTTGAACGACAATAACTTAGCGAAAAATCATCTCATGAAGCTTGAGATCGCTCAAATTTAACAGAATGAAATAATCTATAAAAGTTTGTGATGAAATTACTGCCGAAAAAATTATTGAAGTCCATGAACCATTTGAATGGCAATAAAAAATTTGGAATTTTTTTCCGATGGTTTTCTTATGATTAATTAAGAACTGCTGATGGTAAAAAATTTTGAACTCAAGATCAGAAAACTAGAAACTTGGAGCTTCAATTTTATTTTCTTAAAATTTAGGATTTTCTTTACATCCCTTAATGTTTGTGCCTAGTATATTTATGTATTACATTCTAAACATGAAATATTAGATCAACTTATGTATGCTTGCTAATTGCTCCGGCCGGAAAGATGCTTTGTTACCTCTTTTACGTTTTGTACATCTCCTGACACTGTATTCCAAGAGATTCAAATCTGGGGATTAAAGAGGTTGGTTCCAAATCAAAATATGGTCAAAATGTCACCTCTATGGGATCTAAAATTGTTAGGGAAGATAAATATTTTGCTGATGGTCTTCTAAATTAAGTTCTGAAATTAAGCAAGATTATACAAGAAATAGGAATTTGTCGCCTCAATTTTTATCCACCGCGAATTATTCTTCATAATCATCATTGTTGATTTCTTAATAAACACTACTTCTGAGAAGGTGCATAATTTCTATTCGATTATGTATTCCGTGAGAAAGAAAGGCACCCATTTACTCAATAACTTGCGTATATTGAGGCGTACCATTCAAATGCCGTGTATATTGCAGTAGAAATTGCCAGTTGAAGGACATTCCCATGACAGCTCAGTCTTTTCGTTGATCTAGACAACTCGTTTAACATAATGGAAATTGTAAATATTCATTGAATAAACTGCTAAATTAAAGAATTATAAATAGTTTACGATAACTGAAACCTTCATCGGTGATAAGATAGTTAATGAATAAAGTAAATTAACAAAATTATTAAAAAATAAAAGCAAATAAAATATAAAATGTTTGACAGGGGAACAACGAGTACAAAATACTATTTAAAATTCGTGAAAATAGTCTGAATGGCGTGTCAGCGTTTATCCTAAAGATCTGCAACTAATTCTAAGCTTTCATTTCTTCTATCTACTTATACAATTCAGATCATGTGATGCTAATATACGTATAGAAAAAATCAATTAAGAAAAGCAGCCAGAAAATAGTGATGATACACAACTGTTGGTTTTGCCACTATACGTGTTCAAGGACAGCTTGCCACTTTTTCCTCAATTTTATAATGCTATAAATAATCCCCTGGTCATTATCATCTTGAATTTGAACTGTAACAACATTCTGGGCTGGCATCAGAACTTGATGAAAATTTTTATCAAGTGGTAACCAGAGAGCTAATATCTGAATAAGAAATCGGTTAGTTCTGTAGTAAAAACTTCGAGATGTGGAGATTTTACTGTATTATCATGGAGATGAAGGGTATTGTTGACGTTCGCCAACATTCTGATATACTGTACCACATTAGTTCGAAACTAAATATGTTGCTCTGTTACACTTTACCTCTATCACACAGGCGCCAATAAGCAACACCATAAAAAACCCTTACGCTGATAAAGTGCATATGTTGTACTCTTTCTTGATGAGAAATTTGTGACGGTTGTTCTCCGAACGCTAGCCTCCTCTTAGATAGGTATGTTTTCTGCAAATGTTCATTACATAATAGAAATACATATCTTGTCATGAGGCTTCAAAATACGTTTAGGCCCTATTTACTGTAGATCTCGTTTGGGTTTCAGATGAGCAAAAGTTGAAATGTAGGTAAAAAAACAGAGCTTTTTTCTTTATTCCAGAAAGAAAATATGAAACTTTGGAAGAGATAAAACATCATTCTATAAGCTAGATATGTAATTTTGTGAGTTTTTGGATGTCACGCCAATATTAATTGACAGGCATAATGGGTTTTGTTGGCAAGTCGAATGAGATTACCGCTATTTACTCGCCCATCGTGTAGATCGGGACCCTCGTATGAAGGTAAGCCGAGCTTTGCTTCCGCTTTCGCGGGTCTCTACGCGAGAGGCAAGTGCCGCCCGCAAACAAGACCCGCGCGACTGGTAGCGGTTCGCTTCCCTCGACCTCCTTTGGTCCTGACGCCGAGAAGTCCCGCTGGCAGGGAATTCTTCTTCAGGGACTTCAGGGTGATCTTCCACGACAATGCGGACGAACCGTGTCGCTTGAATCGCCGCCAGGAGTGTGAGTCTTGTTACTCAGGAGGGGTCCTTCTTTATTAGAAAAGGATCCCAGGATTTGGAGTCAGGTGTGTGAGAGGGAAGTCGTGTGTCTTTCCTGTAACAGAAAATGGTTAAACGACTGTAGGGTCCTCTGACATAAAATATAATTAGTGGAGCAATAAGGCTCAGCTGTAAAGGGGATCTATGCAGTTATACTACCTGGATCTTGGGACTCTTGTGTCTTACTGGTCTTTCTGGGTCGTAGTCCGAAGCTGCTCGGATGAGGGGGTTGTCATGGGCACCTGCTTGATCGTAGAGCTTCCGAGCTCTGGCTTGGATTTTATCCGTCACAGTGGTGAATTCTAGGTCTCGCCGGCTATCGATGTTTCTCAAGTACCACGGGGCGTCCACGACACGGCAGAGGGCGACGTTATCGACGGCCTGAATCCTCTTTATGTATCTGAGCAGCGTAGCCCCAAGCTGTCGAGGCGTATATCAGTTGGGGCTGAAGAACTTGCTGTATGAGGAGCAGCTTGTTTCTGAGGTTCAGCTGGCTGTTGTATCTCGTCATCGTCCAGAGTTTGGCCGCGGTAGCTGTGGCGCGTCCCGTCACTTGGTGGATACGGTCTCCCCATGTCAACGACTTGTCCATGACACCTCCAAGGTACTTTTTCTTGTCCCGCCATTGGATGCCCTCGCTGTTGAAGCTCACATGTCCTTCCGGGGTTTCCCGCGTCTTCTTGAAAAGCACCGCCCTACTTTTCTCGGCGTTGATGGCTACCTTCCACTTGTTGAATCAGTCGGCTAGTTCGTCTCGCAGTTGGGATGTCAGAGTATCAATTGAGTTCAAAATTTGAGACCGATATATCTAACACTGATCTATTTTCAACAATATGTTGTACATCTTATAGATGAGTTTGGGAGTTTAAGTAGTTTACTAAAATATTCAGTATGAAAGTGTAATAAATGTTCGAAAAGAACAAACGTTCTTAGTGTCTTTATTAGCTTAATTAAATAGGAGTAGCCTGACTTTTATGTGGAGCTGATGCAGAGCTTCTAAAGAAAATATTTTGGGATTGGGTAGCTATGGAAAATATTTTCCATAGCTACCTTGACTAGTAATTTCTCGAGTAACTGGATCAATAATCGTGGTAACTATAAGCCTGTTTATAACACAAAATTTCCAGATGCTAGTTTTATAAACTGTCACGAGATGGAGTTTTGTTTATACTCCAATACATCGGTAAATTCCTTAAACATTAAGGATGAAACAAATTAAGCCAAAACAGCTACTCCCCCGGCTATATGCTGTCGACGGGCACTGAATTATATGGCGAAATTTGCCGTATTTTGTTCTAACATAGAACTAAAATACAATGATTTGAGTTTCTCGAAAATTCCAAGGAAGATGCAAAGCGCCCTCTATCGCAAGATACCGCTAACTACAGACCGGTTTCGACCTCATCTTGGGTCTCGTCAGTGTAGTGTAAGCGAGTATGCCTTTGACAAAACGAGGCTTCATATCTCATAGACACCGCTACTTTCTACAGTAGTCAAACTATAGAACGTAAACAATGCGCCATCTCTCGGTAGTTTCGGAAACAATCCAAATCGAAATAAAACTTTTGTCATATATATTGGGAGTTTAAGAATTTTGCTAAAATATCCAGTATGAAAGTGTAATAAATTTTCAAAAAATACAAATGTTCTTAGTGTCTTTATTAGCTTTATTAAATAGGAGCAGCCTAACTTTTCATGGTTTACGTTCTATAGTTTTACTACTGTAGAACGTTGCGATGTCTATGAGATGTGAAGCCTCGTTTTGTCAAAGGCGTCCTCGCTTACACTACACTGACGAGACCCAAGATAAGGTCGAAACCGGTCTGTAGTTAGCGGTATCCTGCGATAGAGGATGCATCTTCCTTGGAGTTTTCGAGCAATCCAAATCATGAAATCAATGTATTTTAGTTCTATGTTAGAACAAAATACGACAAATTTCGCAATATAATTCAGTGCCTGTCGACGGCATATAGCCGGGGGAGTAGCTGTTTTGGTTTAATTTGTTTTATCCTTAATGTTTAAGGATATTACAGATGGATTAGAGTATAAATAAAACTCCATCTCGTGACAGCTTATAAGCCCGTTTATTTAAAAATTTTTTATCACTTTCTTCAGTCTATTTAGTTTACAGAACTAGCTCCTAGCGGCGAACCCCAGGAATTTCCACCTCGAAGCGCATATCTCAGTTCTCATGCTGTCGGACACAAAGCGCATGCCACTCTCGATTTGATCAGCATCTTATTATACGTATCCTCGTACAAAACATGTCACGTTAGGGATTACTCAATATCTACACAGCTCGGGTGTGGTCCCGACTATCTTTTCCGATCAATTATTGTCACCATTGTCGATTTACTCACAAAGGTCGCATTTACATGCAAACGGCTCTGTAACAACAATGGAAGGAAGTGTCTGAGGTGTCACTTAACAACGTTAGGTGTAATTAAGTCCTACTATGTACATTTCTTCGTTTCTTGTTTTGATTATAGGAACGGTTTGTGCGGCTGTTTGGTTGCTGAATTTTCTTTGGTAAATATTTTTTTTATAAACTACTCGATACAGATTCTCTTTTATAGATACAGTATTAGTAAGCACTACATATTCATTTGAATACATAGTATATCAATAACTTCTATTTACTATAAAAAAATAAAAATATGACGAGATATGAGAGGGGAAACTTTGTTTAGTTATTACACCGAGAGAACAGTTCATTTACGATAATAAAACGAGTTTAGTTAACCTTCATTTCCGTGTGTCTAATTTTTTTTTATAAATACTATCTAATATGTCTGCATTGATCAGGGATAGTTATTATATTCGAGGATCGAGGGTAGTCCCAGAAGTATCCGACCTGACGTATAGATGGCGATTGTTGTTTGCAAGGAATGACTATTGTAGAAAGTACCAACTTTATAAAGCTTAAGTTTGAAGTCTGACGTCGCTACGTTGTCTAGTATTTGTTTGGCAGCCATGAATAGTGAACGCTCTCAGTGAATTTGTAAAGATGGAAAAAATTGGCCATTGTTATGTAATACAATACCTTCATTTGAAAGGCCTCAGTCCAACCGATATCAAGGTGGAGCTAGATTTTACCTTGGGGAGTCTCCTTCGAATACAATAGTAAAATATTGGGTGGCAGAGTTTAAACTCTGCCGTTGAGGCCGTTGCCAAGACCAACATCGCAGTGGTCGACCAATGAGATGATCATGCCAGAAATGGTGAAGAAAATCCACAAAATGGTATTGAATGACCGTTAACTGAAAGTGCGCGAGCTAGCAGACACGGTAGGCATTTAAGAAAATGCTGTACATCGCACTTTGACTGAAAATTTGAACTGAGAAAGCTATGCGCAACATGGGTGCCTCGATTTCTCACAATGGAACAAAAACAGTGTAGTGAGGATGTTTCAATCGAGTGTTTGGCGAAGCCGGGTTTTTGCATCAATTCATAACCATGAATGAAACATGGGTCCAATACTCCACACTTGAGACGAAGGAACAGTCAAAACAATGGACTGAAAGGGGAGAATCGGTTCCAAATAAAAGCGCAGACAGTTCCATCTGCAGGCAAGGGCATGCCGTCAGATTTTTGGAATGTGTAGACTAATATTCATAGATTATCTTCAAAATGGAAAAACAATTAACGGCGAGTATTATGCGAACTTTTTGCAGCGTTTATGTGATGAAATCAAGAAGAAATGGCTGAATTTAGCGAAAAATAGTTCTAATAAATAGAAAAAAGAAAAGTATTGATTCATCAAGACAATGCACCAGTTCACACATGCGTTATCGCGATGGCCAAAACCATTTAGTTAAAGTTCGAATTGATTTCTCACGCACCCTACTTGCCAGATTTAGCCCCTTTCGAATAATTTTCTGTTTCCAAACTTGAAAAATGGGTCGTTAGTAAAAGACAAAGTCGACGATTCTCCCCATACACAGGGTATCGAAGCTATTGAACATCGCTGGTAAAAGTGTATCGAACTAAAATGAGACTATGTAGAGAAATATAGATATTTTTTCCCAAATTTATTGTGTTTTCTTAGTTAGATCGGGTACTTCTTGGACTACCTTTATAATTCATTTAAGCAACTTATTGTTATTTTACGTTTTTGTGCGCCTCTTTATAGAAGCAAACTAATTCTTCCCGTTCCAGTTATAATTCACAGTACATTTGTTAGTTAAATAAGCGTTAGCAGAATGTTTATAAATGCAGTCGACATTTAAATTTTTCATGATTTATAATTACACAGAAATCGAATAAACAAACAATTTATCCAGTGGTCTCACTTACTAAAAACGCCAAAACTATCCAGTAATTGGAAGTAAATATGTCAGTTATTAAAGTAGTCCGCTTCTATCAACAAAATGTTTATAAAAATATACAGTATCAAATCAATTATGTAGCGTAAATTCTGATTTATTATCAAGACCTATAGCTCCAGAAAATATTTCAAACGAGATCGCAATAAATCTGTCAGTCCGCCGTTATACATTGTTCTTTCAATTCCCTCCCAATTTTTTAAGTCGTTATTTTTTAACGTTTTGAATTATCGACCATAAAAAACGGCGTGTTTATTGCTCCCACTAAAACCCAAACCAAACCGAAATTAATTTTTGACATTAATAAAAAGTGTCCTGCAGACAACGGGCCTGCCTGTCTCTGGATTACGTTCACATATGCCTTTATTAAACACAGGCATTAATAGCTTTAACGATTATTATTATTACTAAAGCCGTTGTTAATGTCGGAAGTAGAATTTTCTATAATATAACCCTTTCATATTAAAATTACTTTAAACACCATAAATTTTGGCTTTACTTCAATAAAAGAGGACTTATAATTTCCTTGGGTTTACCAGGCACTGCGCTTGACATGTGCGAGAAAAATTAATACGTTTGATACAGTTTAAAATACTGGTTGTTGTCACGATGGTCAAAATGACCAATTGTATTTCATGATGACTTTGTTAAAAACTTGATAAATACATTGCGCAAATTCTGCCGAAGGAACGATTTATTTATTGTCGTATTCTACTCGTAGTATGTATCTGTTTTTTAGCTTAGCTGTTAATTAATTAGAAATGTTGTTTTATTAGATTATAAACACAAACAATTTGCCGGAAGCTCATTAACTCGGGAACTGGGTCGTGAGTAAGCTAGAGGTACAAATAATTTATCATGATTTAAGGCAATAGTGACATAGTGAAAAATAAATTATTGCCAAATTAAAAGAATGAAAGAAAAGATCTTTTGATATGACTGTAGGGTGCTAATCATTCTATACTAAAATAGTACCAAATAGTGCATTGAAGAATGATAAAATATTAGTAGTGTAAAAATTTGATATTCGACATGACACTCAAATTCAGTATACAAATAATAAAAACAAGCATTAATGAGATAAGTGTGTGCAGTTCTGAATGAAGAATGAGTGAAAATCTACAATTTCTATGAACATATTTTTATTAGAAATTATTCAAATTGATATTTATAGTATTGGGTTAACTTCTAGAAATATACTATACAGAGAAATATATTAAATATACCTACTACTATTAATATTATAACTAACATAAATACATAAACCTAAAATAAATCTTGTTACTTTGAAGAGAGTTTTAAATTTTACATTACGTTTATAAAAATAATTGTCATTTATTTTACCATGAAAAATTATATTTAATTTTTGTTAATGTCTCAATACCATCACTCAACTATTCTTTTGTTAATAAATATTTAAATTGCAGCTGCTATTGGTTTTCGAGGTATTGATGGCTTTATTTAAACACACAGGAGGAGAAACTGACCTGTAGCTGAACTGAAGAAGAACGAAGTTGTATCTACTACTTGAACTGTTTTGTGGAATGTACTGAGGTTTCATGAAAATACATTCAGTATTTTTTTTATATATTGCATGATAATTCAGAAATCACCTAATTTCTGCATCACTGTTCTATTAAAATTGAAAATGGTAAATTGTGTAACTAAATTATAAGATACGATATAAGAAAATTGCCAATATATCTGATTTAAACATGAATATTATATGAAATGAGTGGAACCTGAAGACTACTTAATCAATGGTACTTAAATTGTCGAGGAGAGTCTGCAATTGGTTGCTGAAAAAATGACTATGAGAGCAGACTGAAAAAAGAGAAGGTGGAGATCACCTGCAGAGAATCAATTTCAGCTGTAGCAACACAACGATGGTGTCTCTTACTCCAAAACTACCATAAAGTTATCCCTAAATGAATAGAGGACTCTAACCAACAAAGTATCCGAAAGTAAAGAAAATGTACAATTGAACACGCTCCATAAATATCCATATTTAGAAAAATATGCATTGGCAAAGGAGATTTACCCAATCTGACGAATTGACTGGTCATTATCATTATTACAAGAACCAATCTCGGATGTAGCTTGCTTTTAAACTAGAATTGCAAATGGTGACAAGCCGTGAATTGAAAAAATCAACTACCTATGTCAGTAAACTTTGAAGATGAAGCTATCGTACTGGATCAAAATGGCAATGACTGAGCGAGGAATCTCTCTTTATTTAACACATATTATCAATGATAGACTAAACTATTTGAGAGCTTATTGTTAGTTACCAAGTGGCAAATAATCTTTTCTCCACAGATCGTATAATCTCGCTTTGGGCTCTAATCGATCTTGCGAAAACGAGTTTTATCCTGAACTTCGATCTTTCTGTTATTTAAAAATGGATTATAAAATAATTAATAGCAATAATTGTATCCTAACGATACAAATTTAATCATTTTTAATATCTAATGTCATTTCTGTAGTAATCTAAATGAAGTTCAGGTATTTAAGGTCTCTGCCCACTATACCCTACCATGCTAGGACCGTAACTCTATCGACACATACAAACAAATATAATTTGCATCAATTTGTATCAGACAACGTCCACTAGACCGTTCCATCACCGGCCAACACCGTAGCGTGCCATGACCGGACCATTTATGCAAATTATATTTGTTTGCATGTGTCGATGTGTTGTATGTGTTACGGTCCTAGTATGTAGTGGGCAGAGAACTTTGAATTAAAGAAATCCAAGGAATACTACACGGAACGTGACAGGTCTCGTGTTTTTGTTGCAGCGTCGAAGATTCCAGCGCCTTCCCAGGATTAGTATCTCAAAAATCATACATATCAAATAGGTCCACTATGACTTAGCCATTTTACTTCAGTTCTCATTACGGTATCTGAGATGCAATAATAGATGCATGATACTTGTATAAATATTATAAGCCATTCAATTCTGAAATGCACTGTTTCTTTTATTATAAAACATTTTGGACCTCATCTTCTACTTCACCGTCTACTGAATTGTAGACATCAAACTTTGCATATTAAATCAGGTTTTATTTATATCATTTGTTTCATTATGGACAATTTTTCTAAATGTCTCCCACGTTAACACGAATATTTTTTAACAAAATGTTCTCGTTTAAATCCTATAAATCAATGAAATCATTTTTTTATTTGACATATGACTAGCCATGGTTAATTAGTTTTAAGTTGGCATATGAATTTGCTTCTTGACACCTCATTAACAATGTAGGTTAATTTAAATAACACTAATTCAAATTGTTTTCGTTATTCTTTTTGTTGTTTAGATCAGCTTCATTCGTGTTAATTTTGTCTTCATTCGTCTTGTTAGGTTGTTCAATTTTGACGCCAACTATCACATAAATATAAGTTGGAAGGGTTTGATAATAAACACGAGCATTGGAAAATAAGATTAAATGTAATTCAGTTTTGGCTACGTTAATAAAATCAGTGCTATTGATAGAGAAAGATCCAGATTGGTATTCCCAACAAGCAACCATTGAACTTACCAGTCAGTAAATTAAGCTAATGTTACAGATTAAAGTCATTAAACATCAATAAACTTCCAATTTTCATATATCTCTAAAATGCAGATCACTTTAGTTTTTGAGAAATTTGAACGATTTTGAAATTTTTGTACGATAAATGTTTGAACTTCAATCACCATGAAGTCCTAACGTTTACAGTTCACTTTTAAGTAAAATGTCTACAATCCTAAAATTTAAATGCTCTTAGCTTGATTTCAATTCTTAAACTATTTATTTATGATGAATTTTTGTTCCAGAGAAGTTCGTCGAGACGTCGGCGTCGTCGGTAGCTTCCACTCCGGAACCGGTTGGTTTAGACTGTACCATAGTGAGTGCAGATAACGAAAGCGGTCGTGATTCTCCAGTAGACGTGTCTTCCACCTCGGAATCGGGACTACCATCGCAATCCCACTCTAGCGGTAGAAGATCCCCCAACAGAAATCCGCTCCTGCAAGAGCGGTGCACCAGCGAGGATCTGAAAAACGTTACCTGCCATTTAGAAACTAAGGACCTCTGGGATAAATTCAACGAGCTGGGAACGGAGATGATCATCACCAAAACTGGAAGGTAAGCGTTGAAGATATATAGGATATGAAGTGGTCTAAATAATACCGGAATTGTCAATAGTTAGACCTTTGGTAATAGTTTTAGAGCCATTTTGTTAGAGTCAGTTAAAAGCGGAAATATTATATAATCTAATCCTTAAGGAATATGTACGAGACGGAATACTATAAAATGGCACACATCTTTAATGAACCTTAATGACAAATGGGCTTCAAATTCATACAATGTTCAATATGACACTCTTAGTTGAAGATAAATTTTATCTTCTTCGACGGTAATCGTCAACTGCCCATTTCGTAAATAATATTGGACAATACAGTAAGCAGGATAAGAACCTAGAACATTCCTAAATTGATAGTGAAATATTCTCTTTTTCTAGAGGATATCTCAATATCTTGAACGATGCGCTATAACTTAAATCATTACTTCTATATTTCAGGAGAACGTATTGATATTCTTTATTGCTCCATACTACATTATTGCTCCATACTACATTATTGCTCCATACTATATTAAAACTATCATATTTTAATATAGGTAGGAAGTAAACTATATATTTACATTTTCCTAGAATGTGGAACACAGTTCCCGCTCATATTCCTGTTTCCCTCATTTTATACCTCTATGATTTTTGTATTCTATTATAGTTATAAAGTAGGAAATTGGTTTGCTACATCACATTTTTTATACCTTACTTAAACTATATGCGTGATTTGTTAGCTAGAGCTATCGGAAGATGCTTATAACAAAAACAAAATTGATACTTATCTCCGGATTATGTTAGTATGATTGTCAAATGGACAGTGTACCGAGGCGCTTTATGGAAAACTGATTCTATATGCCCTCTTTTCAAATCAAAGGTGTTAATGTACCTCCAACTCTATGTAAAATATAAATATTTTACAGCGACAAGCCCTTTTCGGGACAATATGCAATTTCTATTTAAGTATAATAACATAATATACGCCTTTTAGTTATTATTAGTAAGGATTTCGATAGCCTTTAATAACGAATCTTGATCTAGCGTTTCAGCAATATTCTTATAATTTATTTTCTTCTTAAAAACTTTTGGTATTTTTGTTTGTTTTTGGTTAGAAATTGCTTGATTTGTATTTTAATAACAATTACTCTTTTACTTTAGTTGTTTTTAAAGGCTAATACTGTCTTCATTCTTTTTGTCAAGATGTGGATTCATGTTTATTGACGTTAATTTTTAACATTTAGTTTTTAAAATGTGAATTTCATCTGTCGACAAAACGTTTCTCTAATTCAAATTGTATCTAATTCATTTCTTTTGGCATATCCTATGATGTTTGGTTCATAATTTATAGACAGTTATAAAACGCTAGGAAAAGAAATTAAGAAATCAGGAAGTGGTATTATTGGTAGAGGGTTAAGATTTTACAATTAATAGTGGTTGGAAATATTTACTGTCACAATTCTGTGGCATTTAAGAGCGTCATTATTATTTCTAGGTTATGTGGCATTAATCAAGCGAGCAACTGATCATGTGTATATGGATAACATATCTTAAAAACCTGACCAAACTAACATCCCCTACAAAATAAATGAATATACCATAAACACTGACGTGACATTTTTAGCACCGCAAGACAAAATCAAATCGCTTACATTTACTTATCGTTATTGGTCCTTCGAGCCGGACTAGAATTGCCATCGCTCACAGTCCGCACCCCATGTCAGAGCCGATATTTAAAATTCGTAGCGGGCCCTAATAACAACTCGCAGTTGTGTTGGTTTAGAGACTCGGGTCCGGCGTTTTGAATCTGTAGGTGATTAATTGGGAACACGGGGTGTCTCGCGTAAGTGGCATTTGAAACGCGACAGGAGCCGTACAACGACATTGACCGAAACGACGCCATCACTCAAGATAATGCGTCTCATTTATCATCGGCGAAAACTGAAGGGATGATCATATTTTTGGCGATACGGATCTCGCTTGTATGCAATAGACACCGGGCGAAGGATCGAGAAAATATACTTACGTTGTACATACTGCATACACCAAAATGAATCCAGAATCCATAGCTTGTGAAACTCTGGTTGTCTAGTTTGAGGAACAAACACAAGTTGCTACAACTACAAATACACGTTTATTTTATAAATTCTAACAACATTATACAAAAGAACATAAAACCGATATGGAGATTAGAAACCTTTTTCTAGAACTTATATTGTGCTTTTATGACATTATCAAGGTGAAAAAAATCCCCGTTTCTTAAGTTAAGCAGGATAGGTTGTTTAAGAGCTGCTTTAATATAAATATACTAAATGTGCGACACTGTCCAAGGATACCAGAAATAAGCCAATAAAGTGTATCTATATGTGCTCAATAACAACAACTTATCATTGAATGATACATCACTGCAACATAGAAATGAAAAAAAAAACATTGGCTGATGAATACGACTAATGATAAATGAATACAAGCATATATAAATTAAATAGTTGTTCTTCTCATAGTGTGTCTTCGTCTACAGTACCTATCGAAGGTTCGCCATCATCAGAGCTGTCTACTTTATTGACGACAGTTTGCTGTAGTTGACTGTTGTCGATAAGTTGAAAGTACCATTAAATTTAATATATATATATATATATATATATATATATATATATATATATATATATATATATAATACAGATAGATAGACTGGAGATCTATTAAATATAAAAACAAAACAAAATAAAAATTAATGTCAATTTTCTTTCTCAAAAATTCATTCAGATTACTATTGAAAATTCCTAAGATATAATAACTTATCCATATTTTTCACAACAATAATCAAATACTCTTTGAAAACAGCAGTATATCATTTATTTTCAATAATACTTGTAATATATAATGATACTATATTAATTATTGAGACAAATTCAAGCATTTTGAGTCATTAAATAAATTATGCCCATGTTAACGAATATAATATTTCAAAAGTTATGTTTCTCGGCCTAATATATAAACAACAAATGTTGTTGGTAATGTCAATTAGTTAATCAAATATACTTTATTGTTATGTATACAAATATATGAACTTGAACTGATGTATCTTTTATCGGTTTGTTGATTTGTTAATGAATAAAACTTTATTAAATACCTTATATAACTAATTTAGGTAACTCAAACTATCTTAAAATCGGTAGTATATTCTTTTGCCACCAGGTCGTTAAAGAACAAGCCACATCTTGACCAAGATTCTCAATACGCAAAATTACCATTAACTGTTTTGGTCTTTTAATGATTTACGAAATAAATGCTACTATGCTTATTTAAAATTAATAAGGAGCAGCATACTAAATAGAAGATCTAAGATCACAATCTATAAGACACTTATAAGACCCGTAGTAACCTATGGATGTGAAACATGGACACTAACAAACAATGATGAAAATCAATTAAGAATACTTGAGAGAAAGATCATTAGAAGAATAGACGGTATGTGGAGAATAAGAATGAATCACGAAATTGATGCACTTATAAAAGGAGAGGATATAATAAGATGCACAAAAAGTCAAAGAATAAGGTGATTAGGACATGTATACCGGATGGAGGGCGAGAAAATTGTGAAGAGAATCCTTTAATGGAAACCTCAAAACACAAAACCAAAAGGGCGACCCAAGAAAAGGTGGATAGACGATGTGGAGGAAGACCTAAAAACTCTAAGATTAGGAAACTGGAGAAGAATAGCGGTAGATAGAACCAGATAGAGGAACATAATAGGACAAGCCAAAACCCACCAAGGGTTATGAGCTAATAGAAGAAGAAGAATGATTTACGTAAAGTAAATCCTAAAAACATCAAACTATGTGGAACAAAGTATTTTCACGTACTTTATTGTTCTCAAAGTAGAGTATAATTTCCCGAAATAACGTACAATACCTTATTATAAAGTACGAGTGGCAACCCTACAACCAAACCAGTCCCTCCGTTCTTTGAGCCAGAACACACGGCGTTTGCCAATATTCCTCTTTCCTTTGATCTTTCCTTGAACTATCGATCTATGGATAAGTATGTATTTGGGTTTTTTCACTATGTTGCTTAAGTATGGAAGTGCCCTCTTCTTAATGATATTAATTATTTCGTATTCTTTAGGTATTTTATTTAGGTCATAATACATAATACACCATTACAATATAACAATTTTTGTTGCGGAGGTACACGACTAATGATGAATGAATATAAGCAGATACCAATTGAATAGTTTTTCATCTTAGTCTATAGTGCGATCTCCTATCCCAGATATATTAACATTACAGCTGTCTGGACTTGACGGCAGCTTGGAATAGTTAACTGTCGTTACAACCAGTTCCTTAATTTTTTAAGCCAGGACACACGGTGTCTACTCAATATTCCTATTTTTCCTTGACCTATCAAGTGGAGAATTGTGTATTTGGGGTCTCTCATTATGTGACCTAGGTATCGAAACTTTCTCTTGGTACCTATTAATTATGTCGCACTCTTTTTGCATCTTATTTAAGACTTCGGTATTAGTGATTTTTTTCTAAAATGGAAACTTCCCTTTTTTCATGATTCTCTATGGAGTTGAAGCAAGGACTCTCGGCTATAGAAGCATGGAAAATACGTAACAATGCAGTATCCTATTCCTAAGTCTTATATTCATATCCCAACTAGTGAATAACTTTTTCATTTTCATAAATATTGATCTAGCTATTTCTATTCTCGCTCTTATCTTCTTTGTTTGATCACCAGATGTTTCTATCCAGATTCCTAGGTATTTGTATTTCAGTCTTTTTTAACGCACTGTGTAATTATCTATGCAAATAACTGAAAGAAATGATTACTGTTGTGAACAGTGTATTAAAACCATTCATTAGGTAGCCTCATCTCCTCTTTCTTCTCTCACGCATTTCTCTATAAACAAATCTATTACACGCTATCTCTGGTAACGTAATCCCCGCCAATAAAACTAAATTAAATTAAGATTGAGTTGTCTGAGGTAGCGCAAGACAGAAGGTGTCCGACACGCCGGGGCAGGTAAAACAGGCCTTAATCGATTATAAAAGTGTTCGATGGGCAATAACGATTAGCCAGCCACCAAAAAAATAGGCTATTAAGCCTTCGTCGTGGGTCGGTATCATCCCCCGTACCAACTCGATCGCTTCTAAGCTCGCAGTAACACAGGTGTCTGTCGAAAATTTGATTGATTGTCTTATTGATTGATTAGTTTTAAATAACGCCTAATTATGGCGCTGGCCGGTAATGAAATTAGAATGGAGGCGTAGGCTTTGTAAATAGACAGATGGTAAGCTGTTTTTCATTTGCGGTAGATTTGTTAAATGCACGTCTCGGTTTGAATTTCAAACAGGGTATTAGGCGCCGATCGAGTAGTTCGTTAATATTGCCGAATTCATTTGGAATTTGGCATTTATTGGGTGCCGCTGATCGCCAGTTTGAAAAATATTTTTTAAAGTTAGCTCGATTTTACATGAATGATGACCGATCGAACTGATGCGTCGACGAAAGTCCATCATTTTTAATAATCCTTAATTAATTTATTAAATCTCTGACTAGATAGAACAGGAAGGTATTATGCTAATTACTGACATTACGTTATATTAGGAGAACTACATAAAACAGTATACAAAATTTCTTGAGTTTATCAAACTTTATTATTTTTTGTCTTTAAAGTAATTATCGGAGCTAAAGGGTCTTTCAATAAGGATGCTTGATTTTTAAATGCAAATGAAACAAGTTGTGTGCAAGAGATTACAAAATTTTTTTTATTTGAAAAAATATTTATAATATAACGTTGTTCAAATGTCCGCCTCGGCTTTGTTTGGTGGCATATATTCGGGAGGTAAAATTTTCGATAACTTTGTCGCATTAATCTGGCTGAACTTGCTGGATGGCGTTCGTTATGTTGACTTTGAGGGTATCAATGGTTTTCGGTTTATTCGCATTAATCTGCGATTTAAGATAGCGCCAAAGGAAGAAGTCTAAAGGCGTTAACTTCCATGATTTCGGTCACCAGTTCACGTTGCTGTTGCGCGAGATAACCATGCCCTCAAATCGCTCGTGCAGAATGTCCATCGTGGCATGCGCTGTGTGGCACGCAGCGCCGTCCTGTTGGAACCACACGCCGTCGATATCCATATCATCCAGATTATGCCACAGGAAGTTGCTTATCATCGATCTGTAGCGCTCCCCGTTGGCGATTATGGCAATGTCAGTTTCGATTTGGAAGAAGTACGGACCGGTGATTACGTCAGACCAAAATCCGCACGAAACAGTGACTTTCTCGGGATGGACTTGGTGCTAGTGTATTTCATGTGGATTGGTATCGTTCCAAATCCGGCAATTTTGCTTGTTTACATATTCATTCATCCAAGAATGGACCTCATCGCTAAAGATGATTTTGTTAGCGAAATTTGGGTCAACTTCCAACTACTCCAGACCCCAATCAGCGAACACACGGCACTATCTATAGTCGTTTATGTTAGGTTCTTGGGTCAGTTGGATTTTATATGGGTTCAGACTCAAGTACCAACGCAAAATTCCCCAAGTTGAAGTGGCAGAAAGGCCAAGTTCTTATGAACGACGAGAAATTGACTGCCTCGGGTTTTCCTATACACTCCACGCATAGCCGCGACGTTTTCAGGAGACCTTGCGTTTCGGTGACGTACGGATGTTAAACGATTATTCATCAAACCGATTGCCTTTAATTTAGTCACCAAACGTCGAATAGTCGACTCGGCGGGACGGTTGTGGCGAGGATAAAAGTCGCGTAATGCGCGGAACGTTTGTCGAACGTTCTCGAAACGTTCGAGAAACGTTCGAACGTCTCGAACGTTCTCGAAAGCACTGATTTTGAAAATAAAATTTGATGATTTGCATACGTTGTTGAACACTATAACCTTCCACGGTGATTTGCCATACACTACTGAATAATTAACAATAAATTTTACATTTGTTGCTTTAGCAATATGGCCGCCGTAACCTAACAAATTTCGAACGTCCCTATCGTGACCCTATACTAATTTTTACATGATAATTTTATATTTATCTCCAATGACAGCCAATCTATGGAGATAAAGACAGAGTAAGGATTGTCAACGAATTTAGCTAGTTAATATAACGACATAGATAAATATCAAATACCAGGCATAACAGATAGAAAAGATACCAAATAAGACACAGATATACAGACATAGAAAAATTTTATATATTGTAACGAATTTACCTGAAAGTTCGTTATTTCGAACACTTACTTACAAATCAACTATTAGAAGTCCAACTAACTAACTAACTTTCTTTCCACTTTAACTTTATAAACTAACTTTCGCACTGTATTACATAATGTCACTTTCTTAGCACCGTATCGCTCACTTTTGCGGTCCAGATTTAACTTTTAGGACGTCTCTCCAGACGTTTCTAGATAAAGAACTATGGTGTACCTTTTAGTATAGAGCGCACTGGAAGTCAACTCCACACGCTCTTGATGGTTTCGAATATTCCCGGCGTTCGGGATTGTTCGAGGCGTTCGTGACAATATTATAGTTTATTTACTATAAAAGTGATTAAATAGTAATACGAAGGCAAATAGTTTAAAAATTATATATAAATAATTACAATTATATCACATAGGGTACTCCTCAAGATAAATTAAAAATTTTATTAATCATTTCTTACCATGTGCACTCGACTTATACTTTAGATTAAATCAATTTTTATATTAGCTATATTTTAATAGGGGTTTTATTAAAATTTATTTAACCTATATACAATGCGAGTACGTCTAGTTGCATGCGGGTTAAGCTGTAACGAATTTATTTGATATTTGCATAAAAAGGCAAATCAGATACACTGGAAATGGTTGCGCAAATGCAATTTATTAGTTACGTGAAAAGTTCGCGTTTCGTGGTCATTGATTTTAACGATTCCAAGGATTTAGATGCACAGTACGAATTTACATTTCAAGCCCATCATTATGGCTTACCTTGCTATTATAATGGGTTGAATTGCTTCCGGATACATTACTGAAAATTGCGGGTTTGTGGAAAATAAAGAAACACGAAAATTGACGTAATTCTGGCGTCAACTAAATAAATATTCAAAGACATGAACATAAGAAGTAGCATTCTTTGCGTTTGCGAGAATTCAATTCCTTTTACCATTATTTTCTAAGCTCCTTCCCTCGGATTTCCTGAAAACTGATGGTTTTTTGGAACAATGTGGATTTGATGAAAATCTACGTTTTTTCCTTTTGCCATTCGTCTTTTTCAGGTAAGGTAGGTCTGAATTCAAACCTTGAAACATGAAATGAGATTGTTATTTCATTACCACCATTAAAGAATGTTAATTAAAAACTTTCTTTCGACGTGTTTTCCTTTTACAACTATTTTCTAAGCTCTTTTCCTCGGATTTCCTGAAAATTGATGGTTTTTGGACAATGTGGATTTGATGAAAAGCTACGTTTTTTCCTCTTGTCACTCGCTTTTTCCGGGTAAGTCAGGCTTGAATTCAAACCTTAAAACATGAAATGAGATTGTTATTTCATTACCACCATTAAAGAATATTAATTAAAAACTTTCTTTCGACGTGTTTTCCTTTTACAACTATTTTCTAAGCTCTTTTCCTCGGATTTCCTGAAAACTGTTGGTTTATTGGAACAATGTGGATTTGCTGAAAAGCTACGTTTCTTCCTTTTGCCACTCGTCTTTTCCGGGTAAGGCAGGTCTGAGTTCAAACATTAAAATATGAAATGAGATTGTTATTTCATTATCACCATTAAAGAATATTAATTAAAACATTATTTCGACGTGTTTTCCTTTTACAACTATTTTCTAAGCTCTTTTCCTCGGATTTCTTGAGAACTGATGCTTTTTGGAACAATGTGGATTTGATGAAACGCTACGTTTTTTCCTCTTGCCACTCGCCTTTTCTGGGTAAGGCAGGTCTGAATTCAGACTTTAAAACATGAAATGAGATTGCTATTTCCTTTCTTATTTTCTTTCGACGTGTTTTCCTTTTACAACTATTTTCTATGCTCTTTTCTTCGAATTTCCTGAAAACTGATGGTTTTTGGGACAATGTGGATTTGATGAAAAGCTACGTTTTTTCCTCTTGCCACTCACCTTTTCCGGGTAAGGCAGGTTTGAATTCAGACCTTAAAACATGAAATGAGGTTGTTATTTCCTTTCTTATTTTCTTTCGACGTGTTTTCCTTTTACCACTATTTTCTAAGCTCTTTCCCTCGGATTTCCTGAAAACTGTTGGTTTTTTGGAACAATGTGGATTTGATGAAAAGCTACGTTTCTTCCTTTTGCCACTCGTCTTTTCCGGGTAAGGCAGGTCTGAATTCAAACCTTAAAATATGAAATGAAATTGTTATTTCATTATCACCATTAAAGAATATTAATTAAAAACTGTTACATTAAAATCAATAAAAAAATAAATACTTAAAATAGGAACTAGATAGAATTTAGTATAGTTACTGATCAATCAAATAAAACTAAAGTTGGACCCAAAAATAAATGCTTCAGTTGACTGGTGATGTCTTCTACGTAGCTAGATTCACATTGTTATAGGTACATAACGTAATATACTGATACATACAAAAATAGGTGTTAGGTTATATATGCGGGTGTCTACTAGTTAAGATTATTTTGTAATTACTACGTTGATACAAAAGCTGGATCATTAAAATGCAACATTTAGACAAAATATTTAAATTCTTCTAATTGGTGATGTCTTCTCTTCTATCTTCAGTCGATATTCTCTTCTGAAACGAAATCAATCGCAGGAGGTGTTTTAGAGTAATGAAGTCAATTTTATTCACTGTTTAATTCCAGGTTGAAATGAAAAGAAAGGCTCAGAAATGACACATAAATAAATATTAAATAAAATGTTCAAAGATATGAACACAAAAAATAATATTCTTTGCATTTGCGAGAATTCAAATGAAAAAGTGGTTCAGAAATGACACAGAGATTAGTTGTGGGAAGAATATACGTTTTTTGGTGAACCCTCACCTCTGAATCTATTTTGGAGGAGGAAAAATATAAAATGATGTTTTATTAACAAAATACATTATATAACATTTTTACATTAACATATTTATACATTAAAATAACATTTTTTATCTTGTCTTAGCTAGGGCTACTGGCCCTAGGGCTACCGTTTATTCTCTGCATATTTTCTGTCTGAAAATGAGCTGAATTTTTAAAAATAGAGACAATTAACAGACTAATCCCGTTTATCTTACCTAACCTATAAATTATAGCATTAAGGTCGCAATAAGGTTGTTAAGTAAGAACTACTTAATCTGTTTGTAATCTAACTGCATCTATCGATCTAACCTAACCAGATAATAACTGGCTTTATTTAATCTGTAACTTCTTAAGAATGGAAAAAAGGAACCATACTTCCACCAGTACTACAGAAGATCAGTACTACAATGACTGAAGGTACTATATTCGACATTTGTGCAGCGAATCAAGTTGGTATAATCGGATGATAACTATTTACTATAATTTCTTTTCCATGCAACGCCAGAAGAAATCTAAATCGTGAAGAGACTACGGCATATCTAATCACCTGGTGCAGCTCCTTGTTAATTAATCAAGGTAATAACTTTGGTGTCTTACCAACTTAATATTACCAATGATGGTAATTACTTCACATTACAAAAGATGTTACAATGAGAGCACAAGTTGTTTTAAATAAAACATGGTTTTCTGTAACAGAGTATTGAAATATATATTGATTTATAGTTTAAATACCTGGGAATTATGTATGGAACAACAAACCCGGCAAATGGCTGCCACGGCTTTGGCAGTACACGAGTAATGTTCTGGCAAAATTTTTAATAATGGTTTTGCGTAAATGTGGTGGTATTTCGTTGACGCAGCGTTCAATTTCGACCTTCAATGCTTGGGCGGTCGTGGGAATGTTGGCATAAACCTGAGATTTCAGAAAACCCCACAGAAAAAAGTCCATAGGTGTTAAATCGCAAGATCGTGGCGGCCAATGTTGGCACCAAAACCGGAGATGACACGACCAGGAGAAGACTCATTCAAGACCATCAATGTTTCATGAGTGGTATGGCAAGTGGTATCGTCCGGCTGATACTACATGTCTTAAAGAGCAATATCTTCCAATTGAGGCACAAAGAATTGTGCTATCATGCCACGATAATGTTCACCATTTACTGTTAATGCATTTATGCCAGTGATTCCTTCAGACCACACTGCACACCAAACAGTAACACGTTGGAGATACACTTGTTGCCTGTTAATCATTCGTGGATTTTCTGAGCTCCAAATATGGCAATTTTGCCTACTAGCGAAGAAATCAATGTGAAAATGGTAAAAATGGGGTTCGTCATCAGATGATTTTGTCCGCAAAGTCGGCATTCACTTCTTATTGCTCAATAATCCAAATGGTGAGTTCTTTTGGCTCTGCATGGTTTGTTGACAGAAACTGTTGAGTCAATAAGACTTTGTAAGCATGGACATGCAAATATTTAGTGAAAATACGGCGAAGAGTGGCTGTTGAAATGTCCAATTTTTGTGCGCGATGACAAAACGAGATCCTTGGATTCTCCGCTACACCGACGCGAACTGGCATGAAGTTTTGTACAGAACGACCACTACGAGTCCGTGTTGTGTATTTCACATCAATATCGTAGCAATCAAACTTTCACCATTTTGACAGTAATGTTTAGTAATAAGGACGCATTGCTGTATCGTGGAGCCTTCCATCTTTACTAACTCCTATCTGTCTTCTATCAACCTGTCACAATTATTGACCTATGGAATCATGACAGCCAAAATGGCGTGCAATTCAAATCTTGCGTTCTATTATAAAGGAAAAGGTCGTTAAATTAAATTTATTAGATTTCCTTGAAATATATAAGTCCATTAACAACCACGAAATACCATACTGTTCTTTTACTGAATTTAAATTCTAACCTTTAATATAATTATGTGTCAAACTAATATTAACTATTTTTCTTCTAGAATGTTTGTTGGTATTAAATAAGTATAATAAAAATATTGTATTCTTTTTAATTTTTAAACTAAACACCAATCAAAAGATAATTTCACTTAAGCCCAGATTATTTATAAAAAATATCGACCAAAAACCATTTGGTGACTGGGCCATTTCTATAACCAACAATTAAGTTCCAGAACGAGCTGCTGATTGCATTCTAATCTAGAACCCTATTTCGATGCAGGAAACGCAGTCACTAATTGAATATGCTTATGAAGTAGCGACCATAACTTTTAGTTCTGAACGCTCGTAACTGGGAAATAGACGATAATCTTGATGAATCAAGATAAAATCTGTTAAATGCAACGTTAAGCACCGAGTGAATGACAGGTGATTTAGTAATTACGAAATATTAGAATCTACCGCTTGTCTAGATTACAAACTAGATTTCGGTAACATATTAAAATACATATTCCTGTTAAAAATACGATCATGATAAATGGCGCTGTCTGGTACAAGGCTTATTACGTGGAAGCATGATGGATTTGAGAGAAAAAAAGGTTGGTTGTTGCGTCCGAGTATTTCCCACAAGAATATGTTGAAATGTAGACCGATGGCAGTCGAAGGTTGTATTTGGAAGTAAAAACAATTTATATAGAACCTAACAAACCTACTGATTGTCAGCACTATCACTAATTAAAATTATAACAGTTAGCAGTTAATTAAGCCAAATCAATATATTGAAATGTAGAAGGATACATGGAAAAACAGAAAAACAGATATTATAGAGAGATAATTCTGTTTCATTAGGCAGGTCGTATAGCAACTATTATTCCAAATAATAGACGATATTTCTTGGATGTTTTTCTGAAGAAACTGATAGGATGATCAGCTATAAGTCAAGACTAATTCGACAACATGGATGAATTTACTCTATTTCATATAACAACTTGACTAGAAAATGACTGTAAGGTTAACATTCTTTTCCTTCTTGATCTTTCTCTTATTGGATTTTGTAATTAACTTAACTTTATGTGAAGGAAGCTTATAATGTATTCGTTTATGAGTTATTTATTAGTGGCTCGTTTCTTGAACTTAGGGCAAGGAAAATATATATATTTTTGAAATAATTACTAATAAATTTTGGTAATTTCTGGAACTAATTGTCAAAGACATAAGGAAAGGATGAAAGAAGAAGAAAAAATAAAAGAAGGAAGTAAATTTTAGAATACACTAAACCTCAATATATCGATTCATATAATATTGTTCTGAAAGAAATTGTGGGTCGAAATTATGGAAATCGCTAGTAAAACCTGTAGCATATAGGGTATTTCAATAAGGACGCTCGATTTTGAAGCGTATATAAAACAAGTTGTGTGTGAGATATCCACTAATTTTTTTTATTTGAAAACATTTTATGGCATTAAGTATAGAATATAAAGTCGTTCAAATGTCCGCCGGGGCTTCATTTGTTGGCACGTATTCGGGAGGTCCGATTTTCGATGATTTTGTCGCATAAATCTGGCTGAATTTTCTGGATGGTATTCGTTATGTTGACTTTGAGGGCATCAATTGTTTGCGGTCAATTCGCATAGACCGGCGATTTAAGATAGTCCCAAAGGAAGAAGTCTAAAGGCGTTAAATCGTACGATCTCGGTGGCAAGCTCACGTTGCCGCTGCGCGAGATAACCATGCCCTCAAATCGTTCGTGCAGAATGTCCATCGTGGCATGCGCTGTGTGGCACATAGCGCCGTCCTGATGGCACCACATACGGTTCCGGTTGTGGCGAGGCTAAAAATCACGTAATACTCGGAATGTTTCTCGAATGGAGCACTGATTTTGGAAATAATGTTTGATAATTTGCATACGTTGTTGAACACTGTAACCTTCCATGGTGATTTGCCATACACAACTGAACAATTTACAATAAATTTGACAGATGATGCTTTAAAAACATGGCTGCTATATCCTAACAAATTTCAAGCGTCCCTATTGAAAGACCCTATAGATCATATGTAATAATTTATATTAAATAGAAAAAAATTTGAAGAGATGATTGTGTTGTTCAGATGGGTTAAATCAAGCGGTGAGTGGTGAATCAAAATAAAGTTTTCACAGTTACGTAAAAAAATTAAACAAAAAGCAACAGGGAAATACCATTACATATATTTGTCACATTTGATTACTTAATTCAGTGGTAACAGTTTCAGGGCATTTTCCGTACATTTGCGAATAGATGCGTAGAATAGATGACCGCACACAAAGCAACAGGCTACTAACCGAATTAATAAGTCAAGGGGAATTAACGAGTTAACTCCTAAGACGAGCATATATCGGAGTGGGCCGTGTAACGAATCATCATAATATAGCGGGCGGCACGATGTAGACTGGTGGAAGCTGTATATCGAATAATAGTTAGTTGTTTATCAACGTGAAGACATTGGTGTGCAGCTCATGGAAACAAGGGATGCAGTGATTTCCTTAAAAAAATAATGGTATACATTTTTTATATTACAATTTCACATATTTTCGTTGGTTACTAAAATATCAAAACTATTTAGGTTTTTCATTTCAATCTTTATAAATTAGAACATTTAATTCTTTTATTTTTGCCTCGCCCGGGTTACGTTACTAATTCACGGATTCCGGTTGATCTAATTTGACGCAGAAAGCGTAGTCCAATTAGAAGCATTTTATAAGCTTCAGTCCAGTTCTCTTGTAAGTGTGGAGAATAGTTGATGATGAATGCGCAAGTCACAACTACGTTATATGCATGTAGCTGATAAATTGCAGACTGATCGGAAGCAACTTATATAATGCTTCCACGAATTGAAAAATAAGCCAATCAGACAAAAGTAATATCATACCATCAACGTCGGGACAAGATTTCATAGCATAATTCTCAATAAAACTGTGATATCTCAAAGACGTTAGTAAATTTGTAAATTAAAGTTAAAAATTCTTCTCCAAAGTTAAAAATACTTCCCCGTAGATACATTCCAACGCATTCCTCCGAAAAAGACAATTCACGACAGTTTTTGACAATTCAACAATAGAATTCTATGATAATTGGACGCTACTGAGAAACTCTATTCAGGTTTATGAATTTTAACAATATAATGGTTGGGGAAAAAGTAATTTCAGTTTGTCCCAATACATGATATTAAATATCGCATATCTCTAGGTAGACTTATTGAACGCAGCCATACTATAGCGCGTATGAAAAATAACAGTCCACAGAATATAATGGATATAAAGGTAGCGTCATTCGTTTACGCAGTCAAAAGTTATTGCGCGTTGAAAATGGAGATTCCAGAAGGTCATTTTCGGCATATTTTCCTTTTATACTTCCGAAAAGGGAAAAATGCAGCGCAAACTCATTGAAAATTGTGTCGTGTTTATGGTGATGAGTGGTTTATTGATGAGTGCTTTATTGAAGTGTACGCCAGTGTCAGAATTGGTTTGCTCGTTTTCGTTCCAAAAATTTCGATGTTAAAGATGACCCTCTCCCTGGCCAATCGTTCACGTATGACAATAATGTGCGAAAAAGATCGTGGTCGGAGCCCGAAGAAGCTTCACAGATGGTTGCAAAGCCCGTATTGACAAGGAAGGTGATGCTGAGTGTTTGGTGGGATTGGAAAGGAATTGTTCATCATGAGCTGCTCGCACAGGGGTAAACCATTAACTTGACTATCTACTGTCAACAACTAATGCGATTGAAACAGGCGATTAAAACAAAACGGCCAGAATTAATCAATAGGAAAGGCGTTGTCTTCCATCACGACAACGCTAGACCACACATGTTTTTAGTGACTCGTCAAAAATTGAGAGACCTTGTCTGGGAAGTTTTGACGCATCCACCGTATAGCCCGGACCTTGCCCCGTACAACTACCATTTACTTTAGTCTCTGCAGAACTTTCTTAATGGTGTCAAGCTGGCTTCAAAAGAGGCTTGTGAAAATACTTGGTTCAGTTCTTCGCCCCTAAATCTCAGAAGTTCTACAGTGACGGAATTATGGTTTTACCAGAAAGGTGGCAAAAGTTCATCGATCAAAACGGCACATATATGATTAGTGTGTGAGATTTATATGAATATATTCCCTTTGAAGAATATGAAAGATACCGAAATTACTTTTTCCCCAACCTTATATTTTAAATTTGTTATAAATTCCTTATCAATCATACAACCGTTACATACCCTTAAGGTCACCAGGAAGCACCATGAATCTTCATGTAACAAGGATATATAATCACAGTATCAACGTTGTTCCCTATACATTATTTTGTGTACAAAATAAGACGATTATATGGCCTCCGATAAAATCGCGCATTAGACAGGTGTTTCGAACCACAGTCGTTGTGACTAGACCTGTTTCACTCACCGAAATAATAAAGCAATTAACTAATTTTGAAAGTAAACCCGAAGAAAGAACCTGGCTCGACGATATAAAATCCAGTGTGTGGCCTGAAATGTTACGCAGATGTGAAACGAAATTTTCTGCCAATTAGAGTCCAAGACGAATCTCTGGTAAATTACCTCATTTATTTTATTAAACGTGCAATTAAGAAGCCTAAACGCTATCTTAATAATTATGCTACAGAACGGAAATGCATTTGCAATAAATAAACAAATGCATCTGATTGCGAACGATTCTCGTTTAGGCGCGATGGTAGTTTGGATGGATACACTGAAGTTGTTTAATCGCCTAGATACGTCTGTTAGTTTCCAAATTATCGCCCACATTACAGTTTATTGTTTGTTCATTAGGTGAGATGTTAATTTAATTAACTGCTATCTAAACGATTCGTCCGTTGTAAACTACCTTTTCACAGGATTTTTATTGCAGATACTGAATTAAATTGAAGCCGTGTAAAACTGTATAATTTTCTAATCATCCTGAGAAAGATATTTTAATTTATTAACACTAGCAATTTCCACGTTAATAGACTAAGTCTACGTATTTGCCTAAAGTATACGTTCGTATGTAAGAACAATTATGCATAAGTATAACGTAATATGGAAATTAAAATATTTTGTAAAGCTGGATAGAGTGATCTAGATATGCTGTTATTAACAGCTTAATATATACAATTATTTCTGAGTCTCTGCTACTTTGATCTTGCTCTGTTGAAAGATTTGTACACCGATAGGAGTGTTTAATTAAGATAAAGCAGTCTTACTTAAGTCAAATAAATGCTGGTTTTGGATATTATTTACTTTAACAAATATCTGATCTTATAAGACACAATATTTAGATGGTTTAAGGAATAATGGTATAATAAAATACTAAATATAATATTATACCTATGTGCTAACAATTTAACAACTCCATTGTAATAAACAATATATTAGCATTCTGCTAGACAACTAGTATCCTTTGTCAATTACAAATAAACTATTGATAGATACAGAATAGATACACGGTCTTAAATGTAGCGTAAAATTTGACACTAATTTAATACCAAACGGGGTATGTACATATAGTGACACCAGTTTAGTATTAAATGAAAACCGTAGGGGTCTTCATAGAACTTTGCCATTCGCTGCTGTGAATTTTAATCCACGTAAGAGTAAAATTAACGCGACGTCTGGTATAAACTTCACAATCTTCTGGTGTAAACTTTATTTTAATTTCACATCTTTTACTCTCCAGATTGTACAATGAAGGAAAATAGAAAGTCTTTGAATAGAAAAAACTTTATTATATTTTTCTTTTTAATATACAAAGTTAATCTCTTTATTGTACTAATGAAATATTGATGTATATTATATATATGTGTGTTAGTGCAAGTCGGAAATATATTTGTGAACAATGCAATCAAATTCCTAACTAACATGAAATAGTACTTGTATTATCGAACTTTTCAATTAAATATTATGATGGTATTCTAATGTAAATATTCTTCCGGGTTAATAAGTAATAAATGTGCTTCGTTTATATCCAAGTGGTTTTGGATATTTACTAATAATTCTTGAGGGGATTTAGTCCTTACTGGAAACAAAAATTATAATTTAAGCAGTAATGTAACGTAATCAAGAATGTACCAAATTATTAAATTCATGATTTTATAATTAATTACATTTTTGATAAAATTAATGTGTTAGTAATTTATTATTAGAAAGTGCACAATAAGAATGGCAAATATAAAATATTAAATAACCATCTACACAACAAAATCCTCTAGCGAATTTGTTAAGTTTTAACATATTTTCCAGACATCTAATATTTATTAGTTTTAATAAACTTGTCCATGACAATAACTATGCTTGCTTCTTAGGGCAGGCAAACTTCTGCCTTAAGAACTGTTCTGAATAATAAACTTATTTGGGCATAATTTGATTGTGCAGAATCGTAAATAGTGGCCATTGCTTCAGGTTTTGACAATTGTTAATAATTCGTCTTATTGGAATTGAGTTCTCGCTGAAAACCAAAATTTGGTAGTATAGTCCAATCAAATTACATTGTCAGGTGTCAAAAAAGACTTCAATAATTAAAAATATGTAAAAATTAGTAAAAATACCGTAGAATTCAATGAATACTTTACCCCTGAATTTTGGACTTCATTTTCAAAATGGCGTCCAAAGTTCGCAAGAAACGGTTTTTTTCATTTATAGAAAAAACTAAACACTTTAGAAAAAAATGTTTCAAACAAAAGTTATAGGAAGTTTTAATCCGGACCGAATAAGCCCAAGTCGGTTTTGATCGATAAATAAATTAATTAGTTACTGCAAAAAAACCGCTAAAAATCGCAATCTTTTCAATTAGCTGCATCTCTTTCAAAAATAAATATTTTTTATGAAACTTGGTGAAAGGATATCTCTTAGTAAGCAAAATAAAAGATTTTTTCAAAGTTGAAGAATATTTTATAGTTTTTGCAAAAATCGAGGTTCGAAAACGCTATTTTTGAAAAAATAGCGTGTTTGTAAAATCCTCATAATTCATAGGCCGCCACATATTTAGGAACGGGTTTGGGCTTAAAATTTTCTTTAATAATTACAATATTATGTGCAAATATTGCGCGAACCTCAAATCGATTTCAAATATCGCAAAGAACGATCGAAGAATAACTTTTTTGTTCGGGGCCATAAAACTTTGATTAACTTTTTGATTTCAATTCGTATCGAAATGTCGATGCTGCCATTCGAAAGTTGACATTTTTTCACGAATTTAGAAAAAATAAGTCTGTCTTACGACCAACAGGGGCCGAGAATTTTTTTTCGAAAAATCGCCTCGACCTCATTTATTAATATTAAGGGCTGAAATTTACAAATGTTATAGTTGAGTACTCTTACTTAAATATAAAAAAGAGTCCGCAACGATTGGTCCCAATTTCTTTCATTTTTATGGGCCCCGTATATTGCTTGCTATTGTTTCATAAAAAATATTTATTTTTGACAGATATACTATTTGAGAAAATTGCGATTTCTAGTGTTTTTTTGCAATAACTAATTCATTTATTTATCGATCAAAACCGGCTTGGGCTCATTTGATCCGTATTATTCTAGTATTCCAAAGTGTTTAGTTTTTTTTTTATAAATGAAAAGAACAGTTTTTTTTATTTTCGAAATTTGGACGCCATTTTGAAAATGAAGCTCAAAAATTCAGGTGGGGTAAAGTAGTTCATTGAATTCTACGGAATTTTTCCTGATTTTTACATATTTTCAATTACTGAACTGTTTTTTGGCAAAAAATGAGGTATTTTCGACAATTTGATTGGCCTAGTATCCTTAGTCAAATGTATATTATTATTAAAGGGGCCAATAAATGACCAATGACAAAAATATGCATTAGTATGCTCTTCGATGATAGGAAAAAGAGTAAAATTTCTCTATGTACGCGTAGAAGAAAGAGCGAGGCCAGCATTGGACTATTTACTTAGATCAGGCTATTTACTACGCACCTCGTGAGTGGTCGAATAGAGATTTGTTCCTATTCTGGACGAGCAGTACCCTGTTTACTTCATCGTCGCGAAACACAAATAGGTAACGTACATAATATATATCTTCGGTGAAAACATCCAGCGCCTCATAAAATTCAACACATTATTCAGTCACCTCGGCAAAAGAGTTAATAAACCTGGTCAACATAATTAAATTTTGTTTCTTGAGACACATAACAGCATTTGGTGATAAGTTGGTTAATCAGAAACCATGAACGGCCATATTGCTTCACGTTTCAACTGTAGAAACGTGAAAACTATAGTAGAATTATTTCATGAAGAGCACGTCGGCAATAAACCATGCGACAAAGAGCAACGTATAGCTTACCTTCTCCCACGCGAATGCAGTAAAAGCATTTTATAATTCTTTTACTGCATTCGCGTGGGAGAAGGTAAGCTATACATTGCTCTTTGTCGCAAGGTTTATTGCCGACTTGCTCTTTATAAAATAATTCTACTTATACATGGATCTGTACTCTAGAATAGTTACCCCACGTGGAATAAAGGGTACTACGAGTATATTGTGGTACATATTAGTTTTATATTAGACACTATAAGGGTATAAGGGTACAAGGGTACTATATTAATTTTATACCTAAAATGTATAAAATATTACAATTATCGTGGTTTAAAATTTTACTAATTACACTGGTGTTAATTTTTATTCCAGAAACAGAGAAATTTGAGACCATTTTGTTACCATTAAATAAAGTTGTACCACAGCAGATTTTCAACAGTCTACAGTATAGATCCATTGTAAAAGAGGCTAATAACCATAGCAGTCGTTACCACAAAAATTTAAATGTTTATTAAATATTTGTGTTGTATTGAAGCTATTGTATTGTATTAATAGAACTAGAGTCATTTAATATAGATGAGGGTACAATTTTCCTTGTTCTACGAAGGCATTGCACATAATAGTTCTCTAAAAAAGTAAGAATTAAATACTATTTAATTAAGTTGAATTGATATTCATATCCTTTATTATCTGTTTATTGTTCTCGGTAAAATAATCTTTCGTGAAGTCGTTTCGAACATAGCAAAATGTTTATTAAAATTGATGTAATTTCTTTAATTGATGTAAGGAAACAATTGTAGACATATTAGTTAAAAATATATTGGTAGTCAGTTAATACGTATTACATTTAGGTGGCCCTTTTCAAATATGCTACAACAAATTTATCGAACAGAATAAGGAGCCTGAAATGACTTCTGTTCTGGAAGGCGTACGTCTTAGCTTATATCGTCCATTTGAAATAATTCTGGGAAAGTTCGTCAAAATACGTGTCATACTAACATCATCGATCACTTGTGCTGTTGATGTGTTATTAATTCTCTTATTATCTATTTATATTTTTAATTTTACCTCTTATTAAGTAATTAGGTAATTAATAAGAGATAAAACAATAATGAATGATAAGGGTGGTCTACAGGCAAAAGGGCTTAACATGATTACATCTTATACGAATATATATCCAAGTTCTTGAATTGGAATGGTAAAACGTCATCCAACAGCTGCAAGATGTATAAGATGGCTTCATGCTCATTTAGTTAGAAATTATTATGAAAGTAATTAATTAACAACAGCCGAGAACGTTATTTTTCTGGTCGAATCTCTTGTCAACATATAAAATTGGTATATTTAATTAATAAGAGACTTACTTATCTCTTATAATTATGAATAACTACTTGTCCTATAATACAAGGAAGCGGATATGACCTTTGAAATTTCAATTTACTAGAAAGTAAAATTACTCGTCGCAGATTCCCTACATACTATTTATTACCTTTCCAATTTATCTCTAAAAGTGCATATCGCTTGTACACGGATGTGCGCCACGTAGGGCCACATATCACTAGTTGGCACTGATAGAAATGGGCACGCTACTAAATAAACCGCTTTTTAAGCGAACTCTATTTATTCCAAAGAGAATCATTGCTTTGGTTTCGCCAGTTTTTACAGAATAACGAGCCAGATTTAATCGCGAAGTAACGGAAATACATTTTCTCGCCAAATCATTTGAGGCGAATTACGGAGGAAAAGCGTCAGTTAGTTTTAGTGAAATGTAAATAAAGACGATTGATGATTAAACTTGTTACCAAAATGTCGTCTAGAACTCGTAGATTGATGTAATTATGGGCGTAAAAACTGGAGACTAATTTTCAAGCCAAGTTGGTATCGTCAGGAGATGATTAAAAGATGAGAAAAGCTGGTTAGTTTTAATCATTCCCTGATGATGCCAACTTGCTTGGCGAAACGCACGTCGAGTAACGTGTAACATTTCGGTGTTAGTGGAAAATTGGTTCTCTGTTTTTGTTGCTCCATCAAAGCTTCCAGCCCTTTCCTCGGATGTAAACGTAAATAAAGAAATAATAAAGGTTTCTGGGAAAATGCTCGGAATTTTTATTTGGGCATTATTTAAACTAAATTTCATGTATTGAGGGTAACTTAAAATGAAAACATCACGTCAAATTATTTTTTTTATGGTACAGAATATGGAGTAGAGTGTAAAAATAAATTAGTTTCGTTCCTCATTTTGAAACAAAAGGCGGTCAAAATAAACTGATTACTGGTCAAAACTTGGTCAGTGTGATGAACGAAAAAAAAGTTGAAAAATCCAATTTGGGGGTCTTAAAATCTTAACCAGTCAAAAATCTTAACCAGAATAGTGCAGAAGAGGATGGAAAATAGAGCGGAGGAAATACTAGAAGACCAATTCGGGTTTAGGCGAAATAGGGGAACTCGCGAAGCTATTCTAGCGCTAAGAGTAATGTTAGAGAAAACAATAGAAAAAGGAAAGAACGCTTATATAGGATTTGTAGATTTAGAAAAAGCTTTTGATAACGTAAGATGGGAAAAAATGTTCGAGATACTAAAGAGCGCGGGAATGAAGTATAGAGATAGGAGAGTATTGCACAATCTATACAAAGAGCAAACTGCTGTTATAGAAGTAGAAAGGGTAAAAAGGGAAGTAGGTATTAGGAAAGGAGTAAAACAAGGATCACCACTAATTTTTAATCTGTACATCGAAGAGGCGATTAATGTGGTAAAAGATAGAGTGGATTTCGGGATTAAAGTACAGGGACAGAAACTAAAAATGCTGAGATTCGCGGATGATATAGCAGTATTAGCATCTAGTAAGGAGGAATTAGAATCAGCATTGAACGAAATGGAGGCAGTGTTGACAGAGTAATACGGAATGAGGGTGAATAAAAACAAAACTAAAGTGTTAGTGTGCAGAGGGCGCGAGAGCAGAGCAAAAACGAAAGTACAAATTAATAATGAAAGATTGGAGGAAGTTAAAGACTTCACTTATTTAGGAAGTAAAATAAATTGGGATCGAAGATGCGATAAAGACATAAAATAAAGAATAGCGCAGGGTCGAGTAGCTTTTAACAAAAAGAAAGCACTTTTATGCTCGGGGGTAATAAACTTAGAAACAAGGAGGAGATTTTTGAAAACGTATGTATGGAGCACGGCACTATACGGTTGCGAAACCTGGACGGTAGGGGAAGCAAGTAGGAAGAAATTAGAAGCTTTTGAGATGTGGTGTTACCGAAGAATGATGAAAATACCATGGACTGATAGGGTTAGAAACGAAGAAGTATTGGAGAAAGTCGGCGAGAAAAGAAGTATGTGGAAAAACATAAAGAAGAGAAGAGATAGCATGGTAGGCCACTTGCTGAGACACGGAGGAATAGTCCGCGATATTTTGGAGGCAGAAATAGGAAGCAAATAGTAAGGCATGTAGGTTGTAGCACAATTAGAGAAATGCGTAGGTTACCACAAGATAGGAGAAGCTGGAGGTTAGCGTCCAACCAGTCTTAGGACTGATGATCTGATGATGATGGGGGTCTTAACTTCACAGACCTCAAAAATTAGTTTCGTTCCACATTCTCAAACAAAATGTGGTGAATATAAACTGATTACTGGTTAAACTGGTAGAAATTTGGTCAACTAAATTAGCCCAAAAGCGACTAAAAAACTACAATTTGGGAGCGTAGGATAAAAAAAAGCTCGAAAATCTGTTTTTGCTAAGCATATTCAAACAAAAGGTGGTCAATATAAACTGTTTACTGGTAAAAGCTGGTGAAAACTTGTCAAAACTTGGTCAAAATGATGATCGAAAAAAAAGTTGAAAAATCCAATTTGGTGGTACTAACTTCACAGAGGTCAACCTAATTCCTCTCTCCTCTCATAAGTTCTTTAACTCATTTAAAGTACTTACTACTTTTACGTCAATAAAGGCTTCACTGATATAATTATTAATTCCGATATTATTACTGATATATTAATAATGGTGAACCAACACTGTTCGAATTCTTACTGAAATTATAACATTACAGATCGCAGATAACAACGTAAATGTTGCATGTAACATTTCTACAGGTTCTAGGAATTTCAGCTGGTAGTTATTAAAATACTCCATCGGTATCTTTACCAATCTTATGCATTTAAAACAATGGTGATCGAGACGCCTACTGCGTTTTATACTGCCATGCGAAGTCGCATTCGAACGTTTCCAGCCAATAAAACTCATTTATACATACATAAATATGTATCACAATTGCGTGTCTTCAGAACCCCCTTGTTATACATAAGCCGTCGGTATTTAAACACGTTTATCGGCTATTTTAAAACGCAACTGAATCAAGTCATATATTTTCTCCTTATACATTAAAATTCATTTTGCCAGGGCATTTAGGAGATCCGACCGTTGTTTATATTGCAGGATCAACTACAAGTAGATGGCCACTTTTATAGAATCTTGTATATAGATGTAAGATGAACACTTTTATAGAAAGCATTAGAAAGACGAAATGGAAAAAATGATATTTAGGGTAGTTATTAACCATTACTCCATCAAAGGTATTTTCCCTTAATTTCAATCAACACATTTATTATATTTCTCTTAACCAATGGCGATATTTTAATGCACCTATATATGTATATTTCGATACTAAAGTTATCCGCGTCAACAGGATATGTTGTTTCTTGTTCGAGTTCGAATTTAAAACTGATAGTCTATTTTCTGCTATCTACTACAAGACATAGACAAAATGACTGTTTGCGATTTCTGATTAATCAATTTATGTCCAAATCCTATTATGTGTCTAAAGAAGCAAAATATAATTGTGTTGGTCAAGTTTATTAAATTTTTTTCCTAAATAACGTGTTGAAACGCTTAATAATCAGTAACATATAAGTCGGCAATCGAGAAAGGAACCACCAAGCCGCCAAGCGGTTATCAATGTAGTTCCCGAATAGCAAAGCTATTACATAATCGCTCTAGGAAACAACTACTCCTCGGGCTAAAGCCCCGCCAGGCATTGAATTATACCCAGAAGCGATCCTCTATCCGATCCGATATGTTACTGACAGAGATCGTATCGATAAAGATGTATACGCCATAAAGTTCATTCGGCATTTGTCCTGAATCGGCGTACCGTGTACGGCACTGATGGGAACTAACAAGTTCGACAACAGCTGTATGTCGTTCGGTTCCGATCCGGGACAAATGTCGAATCCTACCTGTGGCGGGTTTTATTTTTTGAAACGCTTAATAATGTATTTGAGTCGCTGGATTATTTCACCAAATATTGTATTTATGTATCTAACCTATTTGTGTTTTGCGGCAATGTTACATACGTCTTTTGAAGCACCGCCATTGTTTTTCTTGAGCATTTGTTTGCACCAATCGACACGAGCATCTTTTTGAAATTTCTTCAAATTATGTGGGATCCAACGAGGACAAACCTTTTTTACCAGCTAAATGATCATGCAATATTTTATATATGCTAGTCGAACTAATGCCTAAGGTTGCTTTAATCTCACAGTATGTCACATGGTGATTTTGTATTATCAGTTTTTGCACAGCATCAATGTTTTCTGACACAACAATTGACTTTGGACTACCTTCACGACTTCCGTCGGTGAGGGAATGGCGGCCACGATTATACTCGTTATACCAGCGTTTTACAGTGGCAAAGGATGGGGCTCTATTGCCAAAAGTGGAAGTAAGTTGATCGATGCACTCTTGTCTTGATAATCCACGTCGAAAGTCGTAATATCATTGCACGAAAATGTTAACGAGTTTATTCCATTTTCTCGTTGAGATACAATTTTCAATTCACTGTAAACAACACACATCGCGATTAAATGATAAAATGTTCTGAAGAATGTTATGGTTAGAAATGTCAAACTTTCCATTGGAAACGACAGATGACGTCTGACAATATTTAGTGTTGCCAAGTCTCAAAATATAAATAGTGCCCCTCGTATACTAAGTGAATTGTTCTCTCGGTGTAGAAGGTCCTATTTCATTTCGGCGCTTCTGCTTTATTTTGGCTCAACATTTTTGCAAGACAACGCCTTGCGAAGCGCCACTGGGGTGGTAGCTTTGAGTTGCCGCCCTAGAAATTAAGGTTACTTCTTAAGTTGGCACACATGTGATTGCTGTTTGGAGGTGTAGGATAATGAGAGCATGCTTTATTAGTTGCTCCGTGTGTGGTCCGTTCACAATTCCACAAGTAGAAACGGCAATACGAGCCGTCGAGGATCGGATTACCGTTCCCCAAGAAATCCCCGGGCGCTGTTATCGCACACGCCCACCGCACCACTCTCCTCGAGCGTAATCGAAGATTTTTTTCGATAATTCAGCTACCGAATGGTTTCTCTATACGACGTGCGGCAACGTGGATATCGGTAAGTGAGCAGCGCGACGCAATTTTTTGCCGATATCCCGAAGCGATAATATAGTGCTGTCAGTTAACGTGATTGATTGGCGCGATTAATTAGACGGAGGAAAGGGTATAAAAGAAACATTATTTCTTCGGTTTATCGCGAGAGTAAATCGTGACAGATTTAAGTACGATCGTATCGCCCGCTCGTACGGATTTTGACAGCGTCGATTCAAACTTATCATACTGTATGCATGTGTGCCAGGTGGTTGTCAGATATCAGATGAATGGTACAAAACGACGTCGATACAGTTTGCGACCGGTTGATTAATGACAAATCACTTTAGCCGCTCCGTCAAGCTAGAGCGGCTGAGATACGTTTTTGATTTGTCTCAGGAAACGATAGTCCACATAGTAATTACAATTTTGAACGTTTTTATATCTAACGCCGTTTTTATAGTCATTATCATTTGGACGAATTGTGTTCTTAAACAAAATGTGGTTGATATTTGTAAGTTAGTACTTTTATAACACAAAGTTTAAAGATGGTAAGTTTTATAAACTATGGTGTGATGGAGTTTTGATTATACTCCAATCCATCTGTAAATTACACTACACTGACGAGACTCAAGATAAGGTCGAAACCGGTCTGTAGATAGCGGTATCCGGAGATAGAGGACGCTTTGCATCTTCCTTGTGATTTCCGAGCAATCCAAATCATTGTATCTTTAGTTCTATGTTAGAACAAAAATATGGCAATTTTCGCCATGTAATCCAGGCGCCCGTCAACGGCATATAACAGGGGGAATAACTGTTTTGGCTTAATTTGTTTTATCCTTAATGTTTAAGAAATTTACAGATGCATTGGAGTATAAACAAAACTCGATCACACGATAGTTTAAGTTAGTACTTATTATACACACTCTTATTAAAGTTATTTTATTCGGTATATAAAATCGTTTGAAAAATTAATTAAAGCTATGGATAGTATCGGCTTCAGAGGAATCCTCAGCAGCAGTTTTAGGTGTTGCTATATTCAAACTATTGTCGTTGAGAGTATTGACGTCTTTTAAATAAATATGGCATACCTATATACTCCTGGACAAACTTTTCATTATTTCTTTTAATTTTTCGAAGTTTTAAATCCTCAAATATTTCATGTAGGTAGCCTAGGATATCATTTGTCCTTATTAATAAAGAATTGTAATTACCTGACAGGTGTAAAGTAACATATTGTAATTGTTTGTTAATTTTACATTTAACGCTGTTTAAAATAATTTGTAAAAGGCATTACATTCTTAGTTTAGAGCTAAGCAGAGTTATAGCAGCAGCTCGAAATTTTGCAGTTTCTGGATGAACGGACAGGAGAAGGCTTAATGAAGTAGGATTGGACAGTAAAAGACGAGGCACTGTACCATTGCTCATCAGAGAATATAGTTGTTAGATTGCGTTTTGCAAAAGAACATGTAATGTAGATCATTGCCGGCTGGAAGCGAATTTTGTTTTCAGACGAAACAAAAGTAAGTCTTAATTCACTAGATGGACATCAAAGTGTCTGGCGGAGGCCAGGAGAGAGGTTTGCTGCCTGTAATATTTCTCCGAGAATCCAATTTTTTGGTGGATCAGTAATGTTCTGGGAAGGAATTTGTTCCGATTGTCTTACGGATTTTGTTCCTATCCTGGAGAGATCCATGAATGCACAATATAAAGTAGAAAATATCGTAGAAGAACGTGCGATGGCTTTTGCCCCGTTTGTCGGGGACAATTTCATTTTTATGCATTAACGCTTGGCCGTAGATAGATACTGGAATATCTTCGATTTGTGAATATTCCAAGTATGGGCTGGTAACCAAGAAACTTTTCATATCTGGGTTTCTTTCTTGATGACCCACCACATATAGCATCTATGGTATACACTGAAACGATCAACTGGGCGCCACATACTTACCCCTATACTTTTAGGGAATTCAAACAAGACGTTCTCGTCCAGTGGGAGAATATTCCTCAGGAGATCATTCATCACTTGATCAATAGCATACTCAAACAAATGAAAACTGTTATACGAGCTCGAGGAGGATATCTACATGCTACTGAATTCAAATTCTTACAATTTAATGTCATCTCCACTTTTTTTTGAAGTGAATACTTCTTTGGTGGCGTTCTGATATTTGACGAGAATGGAGAGTGAATTGGAAAAATTGTAACGTTTCGAGATTTCGTTACACGAGAGAGAAAAAAGATATAACGTAGAAAGAAGGAGAAAGAGAGTTCTACATTTGGTATACCTAAAACACAGGCTTCGTTACAAGACAGAGTACACAGATATATAACATAGAGAGAAAGAGGAAGAGAGCTATACATCATATATATCAGTTTAGGCTATCCGCGTTTCAGAGACGGAGTTAATGTGACACCATTTATGATGGCAACGAGTGAGTTACGAAGATCCGATCGACGAGGTGTGACGCCATATCACTTATTATACCTTAAATCATGCGCCTGAGGGTTAGCGATGCGCTCACGATTGCATTCAAACACGTTGGAAAAGATACGAACATAACTCGACAACAAATTGAAGATGAACAATATGTCAATAATTGTATCGAAACAAATCTCGCCTTCCGATGATCAATTCCAAACTCTGTCTGGGACTGGGCCAACCGAAAAAAAGACCTCTTTGCCATGATCCGACAATTGGGTAAACCAACGATATTTCTAACAGTGAATGCAAATGAAATCGGTTGGATTGATTTGCTAAAAAGACTTTACAAACTGAAGCACAACGGCACAGATATTTCTAATAAATTTGCAGAAAAAATGCACTACATAGATCGAACAACTTTAGTCAACGACGACGCAGTAATATGTGCTATATACTTCAATAAACTGGTCAATACATTACTCACTATTTACACAAATTTTATATTGTTATATTTATTTTGAAATTATCCCTCTCCCTTTCTCTCTCTCTCTCTCTTTCAATCTCTCACTTTTAATCTCTCTCATTCTCTATTCTAAAGAAGTACTCACTTCTATCACGTGTACTGTGCTACACATGATTTTTTTTTTCTAAAGTTTTTTATTAATAGTACTTTCATTGCATTTGACAGTATTATTCTTTTATGTTATTTATGCATGTTTTTCCTCAGATAATACAATTCCAATTTGTTAAACATTTGTTGAAATAATTAAATTATAATATCATGTATGAACTTACTATGATTTAAATCTTTGAAATACTAAAAACTATAATGTGAAGTTTCATTGACACGTTAATTTTGTCCAGGAGTTTATTAAGAAAATAACTTACTTAATACTTATAAAGAAATCCAAGCCTAATTGTTTTTTATCATAATCTTATAGAATATTCATTCCACAACAAGGGATGTATTATAAACTTTTTGCGGTTATGTACACAAATTGTTTCGTGCAATAATATATCTACAAAGAAATTGGCGTTTTATGTATTCCATATTCATTTTAATAGTCATTATCTGCCACCAATAGTACAGATTGGTCTAACTGTTATTTATTTCGGTGTTTAACATCTAAGTCCATTAATTTTTTATACAAAAACATAAATAATAGTTTTTATAAAAATTATTAAGAAAGACATTGATAAGGTTTAAATTATTCTTAATAAATTGAAGTTGACAAATTCGGATCGAAACGTTCAAATATGGCGAAAGAAATATATATTTTACATCTATATGAAACACTATCAGTTAAAGCAAGAAATGCGATCATCATCATGAGGTCATCAGTTCTAAGACTGGTTGGAGTGGTTGGACGCTAACCTCCAGCTTCTCCTATCTTGTGCTAACCTACGTATTTCGCCAATTGTGCTACAACCTACATCCCTTACTATTTGCGAGCAGTAGTCTAATCTAGGCCTACCTCTGCCTTTTTTCTGAAGAAAGAAATGCGATATGTATAAATTATAAGTGATGAACATTATTCTTCGTTATCATAGTAAATGCAATTTCTTTTTCTTGGCAAATTGCATTTGGGAGATTATATCAGTCACTCCTTACCATTAAAATACTTAGAAACTATTAGATCGAAGAAGAAGGGTTTGATGGAAGTATTAAAATATTTCGATATGTATTAAAAAATGGTCTTAATGGTATGAAACGATTATGATATTGGGCATTATAACGTTCAATAATAGTTTGATAATATTTTTTATTTGTATTCGTTAATAGTTAATTTTTATCCCTGATTTATTGGTACCGCATTATTGGGCATGTAATCTAATATCGTGAAATTTGAACCATTTTTGCATCTCCTACCATTTCCAAAATCCTCTGGTGAGCGTCTTATTTGGTATACGGTGTTTGGTATGTACACATAGCAAAATAAAAACACGATCGATAAAGCTCTCGACAGCTTCAGGAAGTCGTATAAACCTCTCGCCGTTCGGGTTATTTTCATTTACTCTGAAAGTTACCACCCCTTAAATGCCAACTCGAGTTACGCCACTGTCTCGGGTATATCCGCTACATCGGTTCCCATACGGCGTGACTACATGATGTTCGTGAAACTGAAACGGATCATCTCACCAAGATGTTGGCCGGGGTGTCAAGATAATTAATGCGCCGTTGTGATTCATTGCAACTTTTTTTTCGGCCTCACGTTCGCTCCTCCCAGAACACAAGATACTTAGGAGTTAATTTGGAAGAGATCCATATATTATACTAATGGTGAGGCAATCTTCTGGTGCTCGTGACGGTAAATAGAACCGAATTCACGTTTAGCCGTATATATACGGGAATGCAGATTTCAATTAAGCGTGTTCTTAAACACGTTTAGTTAATTTCTTTCACCTCAGCTCAAATATTATATGGTAAGGGAAGTCCGGGCAAAATGGATACTTTAACGTTTGGTAAACTATACGAAGATAACCAATGGACACAAAAATAAAATAAATAATTTTAGTGAATTATCATTTATTAAAGTTCTTGATATAATCAACAAAAACAATACTTTACCCAACATCAATACTTTAATTGTAATTATTAACGATATTGCAACAACTTCCAAAGATAGGGCAAAGTGTATACAGGTACATATAATTAACGAAGATTTAAACTATTTTAATTGGTGCAGATGTCACATAAAATTGCGCCTTTTCTCTCTCAAGCCGTGCATTTTTCGACTCCATTGTTCACAGGTATCGCACTGAATCCAATCAACTGGTTGTTCATTTATTTTTTTGTATTCTTCTCCGTAAAAATAACACGTATACTTTTTTCATCATTTTCTTGGTTTTCTCTGCTGTGGTTTTTTAATTTTAATATTCTTTTTGTCGTAGCCGTAGCCTTTGGTTTTGTATTTAAATCTTCGTTTATGATTTTCATTACTTTAGCATTCATATTGACAAATCTAACTTTCTGTTATTTCTTCACAGGCGTACTTGTAAGCACCACACATCTGCATCTTTCTATTGCGAGTACCTACAGGAACAGTAGATAGCCCTGGACCTGTTTAGCAAAGTTCAATGTTTCTACATCGTCGTCATTTGAACAGTCAGTTGAAGAGTTTTTCAAAATAGGTTTCTCTATGTCAATTGACTCACTAGTCAATGATTCATTGAATTGATGAGTTGCGCATTTTAGATATACTGTTGTGAATAGTGTGGACACATCGTACTGATTGACTACCCTAACTGGACGATCCTTCTGGAATTGATTGATTTCTTGTTTAAAAAATATTTTTAGTGGATCATATATATATATATATATATATATATATATATATATATATATATATATATATATATATATATATATATATATATATAAACGTTTCTACTCATAAACCCTGCTGGCCAATCATCACTGACTGTTTCATTTGTGTGTCAACTTGGCGGGTATATGACATTATTCGCGTAACGCTCTTCGCGTAAACGAAAACCATGAAAAATGCTGACCATCTCTTGCAAATGTGTTTGAAGATCACCCTCTTGCTGGTTGTGGAAAACTCTTCGAAAATGTCCAAGCTGAGCAGTTGAACTATCTTTTTTCCAATGCCTGTAAAGATTGGCATAAGGTAGATCATATTTTCTTGCCATCATTTTTACAGGAATACCTGCATTACAGTCTGCTATTGCAAGCATCATACTGTCTTCTTTCCATTGGACTTGATTAATGTTTGTTTTCTATTTGTAAATCATCTAAAATAATTTAAGTTGAAATCAATTACTCAGAATGCCTACTAGGGCAAATGGGATACCATATCCACCTTGCTTTCCCTCAGACACTTTTTGAACATAACATAACCTAAAATCAAAATCTGTGATATTCAACCAACAAAACTCTCCCTATGTAATAGATAGTAAAGTTAGTTAGAATATATATATATATATATATATATATATATATATATATATATATATATATATATATATATATATATATATATATATATATATATATATATACAAATAGATAGAAAATAGATAGAAAAGTATATTATGTAATATACAGTAAAGTTTGGAACACAACTCCTCAAATTAAAATTACCGCGTTTCAGAAAAATCCCTCAGACACGTGGATTTTCATATTCAAATCAGTACTTGTAAGGGTTGTGTTCAAGTTCTCATCATTCCTCCCCCTGGGAGGGATGATAAGGAGTTGAACTCTCTAAGAACTTCCTATGCACTCTTTGAAAGGGCCTAGAACCTTCGGTGCAGCAACAAAAACAGGAGACCAGATTTCCACGAACACCAAAAGATTATGCGTTACTCGACCTGTGTTTCGACAACCAAGATGGCATCATTAGGAGGACTGATGATTAAGGCTGTGGGCGAGCGCTGCATACCATTGGCCCTTTATGTGGGGACAGGAATATTTTTATTGGAACGAACGTTTCTTTTATCAAATCCACAAATGTTAGCTATTCTAAAACAATAATATTCATAAAATTTTATTCTAAAATTTCGTCATAAAATTTTTATAAGACTGTAAACGATGTATGGTAATTCACCGAGATAACTGCCTTTTAATTTCTAAACACGTAACGTAACGTAACGTAACGGTGTGATGAGTATGCTGAAGTGAGGTAAGTGGTCCACGAATAGTCGTGGACGGGAATCAGCAATGCACTATTTACGGCCGTAGTGGCCGAAGAATTCGATACAAGAAATGTTTTAAAACCAGTCACAGCATGGAGTATCTTTATATGTGGAGTTACTAGAACTTAAGGGGGTGACGACGGGGAGTTGAAAACAACCCCTACAGGTGTAGTTTTGAACCACTCCAACTAGGTGTCTACTGAGGCGGCCTTGGTAATAGCGACGCAGATACCGATAGATGGGGGAAGGGAAAGGAGACGGTTAGAGAACAGACAATGAATGAATGGAGCTGAAGGTGGAGAGAGTGCACTTATGAGGAATGGATAGTCAAGGACCTGCAGAGATGGTATAGCAGAAGTGATGGAGAGATGGATTATTATCTCTCTCAGCTATTGACTTGACACGGAAATTTCGGAACATATACCAAGAGGATCGGCAAAACGATAGACGATAGATGCCACCACTGTGGAGAGATGGGCGATCCTAGGCATACTCTCGCGTGCGCAAGATGGAGTCGGGAAAAACAGAGGCTATATAGTGAATGCGGTGCAATAGTCGGGGAAGAGAATCTTCAGGAAATAATATTAAGCATAAAAGAAGCATGGGAGGCAGTTAAGAGATTCGTGCGAGAGGTTTTCAAAAGAAAAGAAGAGGAAGAAAGAGCAAGACAAAGGGGTGATCGTGGGTAATCGTAGCGTAGCAGTACGGGGAGCAGATGGAGTAAAAATCAAAGTAGAAGTAGAGTAGAAGTAGAACAGTAGAGTACAATAGCTTAAAAACAGGAGAGAACCTAGAAGTAATGCCGAAAGGTGAGTACCTAGGTAAAGGGGCTGGAGTATTTAATCGGTAGGCATGAAGCAGCATATTCGCATCACGAATCCGATACTACCTGGACTTCCAGGTGTCTTTTGAAGATTTTCTTCTGCCTCACTAAAAAAAAGAAGGTGTAGTTTTGAAAAGTTAATATCGACGTGCCTGAGCAGTTTCTCCAAAAATCGTTTACTTTAATTTGTTTTGAAAATTTTAGTATAATAAACAATATAACTGCGCAATGAAAATGTTACGTGGATGCGAAAAAGATATATTACGAAATATGATAAATGGGTAATAATGTATGAGTTGCCGTTTTTTTAAATGTTCTCGAACTATTTCTCCGTCCCAAAAGAATTATTTGTAATATCAATATTCGTCCACAGCTAAATCCGTACGATCCAAATATATTTCGTATATCAAACTTTATTTTTAATAAAATATACAATCCATTATCATGCTATTTTTTGTGCGTTAACATATTCTAATGCGATTTTCTGTGAATATAAATAATTCCACCCTAACATTTATTTTGCCGATTACTATATAAATATGCAATAAAGGAGCATCACTCAGCGTAATGTGATTAAATATAAAATTCCATATATCAAATATATACTATATATATAAATATTATTAGTGACTTACGAAATGGACAACGCTGACATGTTATTTACTACAAAGTAATGGAAACGAATTTAGATGGTCTAAGATATTACCTGTGATATTGCTAATTATACTCGATTGAATATTATCAAATTACATATTTAGCGTATTGTGAAAGAACAATACGACAATTCACATACATCATGCCAATTCTCAGAAAGTATTAGTAATACTAAGGGACGCAGCCATGCACTAATACTAACGGACGTAGGATCATTCTTCCACAAAATCTGCTCTGAATTGAAAGTAATATTGAAAAAAGGGGCCCACTATTCTTCTACTAGAACCTGGCATCCAAACACCAATTTTATTTATTTTATTTTATTTATTTTATTTGTACAATATCGAACGGGATAAGAAACTCCCAGTCATAGGTTAAGGAAAACAACAGTTATTGTTGAAATAACATAGGACACTCACATAGAAGATGTAACTTCTATGAGTATGGAAGATATAATACTATAGAAAAACGTTGAAAAAGAACAATTTTCTGTAAATAACTAGAAATTATTACATATGGGTATCTTTCAAAGATTTTCTTGATAAATTTTATTGAAGAGCAAAATATATCAAGTCGATCTTCATTTATTTGATAATTTTGTAGCATTCTGTAAATAGGCGACGCTGTAAGCGGACTTGTTCGTTTGTAGTTATGAAATTTAAGGCAGAATTAAATCCAATAGCAAGTCTAGGAATACGATAAGTTATTTTTGATACAATGATTTGTAAGTGAGTAGTATTGTTTTACCTAGCGAACAAGAATATTAAATCATATCTAATATGTTAACATTGTTTAGGGTTTCATAATACATTCAAAGTTATTACACAAGTCAACATGAATTTGTCTGAGATTAGGGTATGCAATTACGATAGGTTTATCGACATTCATCTGAAAAAGAATTATATTTCATAAAGAAGTTTGCTTTAGTAGCCAGGAAATTAGCAGCCATCATTATTTCAATATTTAGGAAAATCTATGATTTTAACCATTCATCTGTTGATGAAACCAAAACAAATATATATGTATATTGTTTTTATTAACTTCAACTTTTACGTTAACAGCTATTAGTATACAAAATAATGAAAACAAGTTTAGAAGTGAACCCTGTTACTCTTTCTGCTATGTTCACGAGAATTTTCCCTTACTAAACTTTAAATATAGTTTTCCATCATATTCTCATTACAAGGTCTTGATCAAAATGTTCTCCTTGTTCCTCTGAGTATACTTCCATGTTGTTTTTAAATTTATCTACATGAGTATGTAGCAGATGCACTTTCAGAGACATCCTACAATCTATGGCCTTAAAGTTCTTTATCATATCTCCAACTAGTTTTTGGTAATTTTCAGCTTTATTATTCCCTAAAAAACTAGATACTACTATTTTGAAACTACGCATTTATTTTTCTTGAACATTAGTAAGAAATTTAGGAAATTGCTTGTTGTCAATATTTTTTAATTTGTGGACCAACGAAGATTTCAGCTTTAACTTAGGCCTCTGACAACAAAAATATATCTTAAAAATTCGAAAGCTTTAGATTTCTCATCTAATGTTTCACAAATTGTTTCATTAGCCGGAACTTGATGTGTCGAAGCGGCGTAGATGAATATTTTGTTTACTCACCCTGCAATCCCATTAAGAATCCCACCATTTTAAAATATCCTATGAACTGCCATTTACACTCTTGATAATTTAAAGCTTTCAGTAAAATTTTAACACTTTCAAAAGTTTTTTTTGAGATGTATAGAATGAGCGAGTGGAAGAAATGGGAATTTATTTCAGTTGCTTAGTAAAACAACTTTTAGGCAATAGATAAACGCCATTCATTAGGAACACAAAGCATCCCAATTACTTCAAATAAACCTTTTATATTATTACAGAAATAAAGTCCATAGTCCTTTGTGAGAAACGTAGAAAACGTCTCTTGATGGCTTTACTGATAAGTTATATTGATATCAGCAAGCAGATTCCATTATTTTAATTGAGAACCAAAAATTTCTGCTTTTTTTATTATATTATATAGGTTTGGGCCTCATCAGCCACTGATCGCATGGGTAATCCCTTGGCGATCCTCTCTTATCTGCTTTACTTTTCGGTAAATTCAGATCTCTAACTAAGTTATTAAAGTCTGTTGCGGTAATAAGATGGGGTTTTGATTGTTCCTGTAACCGTATAAATTCATCTTCTTCAACATTTTTATTTAAACTCTGAGATGAGCTTGACTGAGAATTTCTTTGGAGGTTCAGGTACTGGGAATTGTGCACTGTGTAAAATTGGAGCAGAAAAAGAAACAAGGTCAAGATATAAAGGTTTCGCATTTTCGCCTCGGTACCAACCTAAAATAAATAAAAATGTAACTAAACACGTTTATAATTTTTTCTCACCGAAAACTGTTTATCTTCTAAATAATTGTTACAAGCTATGTGTGGAAGCCATGGCTTGTCTTGATTCCGAATAGGACACTCAATGTATAGCTCGTCAATAATAGAAAAAGTCTCAATACTGCGTTATCAGACCGGCCACGAGGTGCGCAGTAGATAGCATGCTCTTTACTCAGTCGTATTGAGACCCTTGCAGAGTGAATATCGATGAATATATTGTAACGAATTTACTCGCAAGTTCTCTATTTCGAACACTTATTTACGAATCAATTACACTATTTATAAGTCCAACTAACTAACTAACTTTCTTTCTACTTTAACTTTCGAACTGTATTACACAATGTCACTTTCTTCGCACCGTATCGCTCACTATTGCGGTTCAGATTTAACTAACTCCTCGCTGGACGACACAATTCTTATATAGGCAGTAGGACGTCTCTCCAGACGGTTCTAGATAAAGAACTTTGGCGAACCTTCTAGTATAGAATGCACTGTAAGTCAACTCCACACGCTCTTGATGGTTTCGAATATTCCCGGCGTTCGGGATCGCTCGAGGCGTTCGTGACAATATATTGAATGTGGATGTACACAAAGTTCGATCTGGTCACGCATGAAGTGCATCTTTTCCCTCCTTTCCCTCACTCTTTCTTCTACGCATACCTACAAAATCTCAGACTTTTTCCTATTCTTGATGAGCAGTATGTATCGCGAGCTTCACAAAGCTTTGCATTTTTGTTTAATTCATATATTATCTCGTATTTTAATAAATTCAGCACATATATAACAAAATTAATCAGCATCATATTTACATTTTCTTGATGACATTCCAACCTTCTTTAGACTTCAACAAAATACTTTACTGTTGTTGGCAACGCGAGCGCAGTCTGAATTTTTTTTTGTAGAGTTGTGTTATTTGTTTAATAGGACTTTATTTATTCCCTCATATCCAAAATCAGAATTTATTTGTCATAACCGTAATCCATTAACAATAAATAAACTAATACTTGGTAGAAACTTATCTTATCACATATTTATCCCCTCGCTTATGTTAAAGTTAAGTCGGCCATTATGCACAGCGTCCACTAAACCGGAACCGATTTTTATTTTTACGCTCCTAATCCATACGCCAGGGAGGCACTTGTCGACGAAATTAATTCGACACATTTTACGACTCACCTTGCAGCCATATCAAAAAATATCGTGCGTTAAAAACGGACGAACCTGATGGCTATTCATAAGAGTTCTTGAATAGGTACGACGCGGGGTGTTCAATCTTTGTAAGCCGTTCCAAAAAGTCCGAGATAAAAATCAAGTCACTTTTCAATGGACTGCCCGCGGGGCGATGTGATATAAAACCCCCAGATAAGGGTTGCTTTACATTTATTTTACACCTGACACCCTTATTAACAATATTAATGTAATTTATGAAATGGTTTCTGTTAGGAGGCATACAAGTGTTTAATTTTGAGTTAACTTTATCGCGGAGGTGTATTAAATACTATTATGACATTGTATATATGATACGTGATTAAATTGTGGATTTAAAAGAATATAAAGATCAGTATATTCGCCTAGATACTACAGGAAATGTAAAATGAATTCATTAGTTTACATAATAATAAGCAAAATAATCAAGAAATTTCTAAAACAATTCAAATTATCAATAGTCAAATAGGTGCAGAATAAGAGGATCCAGATAAGGTTTAGTAAATAAGGTTTTTAGACAGTGCCACTATTAAAATAAATGGATCGATTCTAGAAAGGACAACGTACCTCGTTTTTTGTTCTTCTATTTTGAGGACGTCTGAGAACGCGGCGCTTAGCTGTATTACTTTTCCGCATTCAACTATACCAGAGCGGAAAAGTAATGTAATCGTTTAAAGAAAAGTGTAAAAAAATGTTCTGGTGTTTATTTTTCGTTTTTCGACCTAAAACAAAAAAAATGGTTTTTAAAAACATTTTGCTGTGTGTGTGTGTGTGTCGTTGTCGTCTTCATTTATTCTTGGTAACACGATAACTCAACTAAATCTTGTCGGATCGATCGGGTTTTGACTGATTCTGATCGGGGACGTCTCCCAAACGACACCTATTGATTTTGAGGTAGATAGAACACACTCTACCATATTCATGGGTCATGAGAAAGCACAACGATGGATTATTTAAGAAATTTTTTTTTGTTAGCACGATTAGTCAATTAAATCGTGTCGGATCGATCGGGTGTCGATTGATTCTGATTAGAGACATCTACCAGACCACGTCTCTTGATTTTGAGGTGGATAGGACACACCCCACCCTGTCCGTGGGTCATGAGAAAGCACGATGGTGGACTATTTGAAAAAAGTAAAACTGTCACATAAAACACATATTCTGCATTTATGTGTTGGTTTATTTTTCCCTGGGCCACTCAATTTCGCGATACAGATATTCTACGTGCGTAAAAGTCCGTTGTTTTAAAACTGTTTTTTTTTTTTATTTTTGATATGTCATTATGGAAATCTGGCTCTACACTATATTTATCCTCATACGTCAAGTAAGGTTTTCTATAATACCACAATTAAAATAAATGAATCTATTGTAAAAAAAGTGTTACATTATTTTCAGATCTCATTCTTATGTTTAGTAAGAATATAAGTGTGGTATGCAGCCCCGGATCTACGATTTTTCCGAGCCGGGGTAAAAACTTGACATTGGCGTCCCATTTCCAGCATTTGAGATTAATGGTTTAAAAAAACTCACAAAGCTGGGTGGGATTTTTTGTGACCAGGAGAATAAAAATTCTTATATTAATTTGCACTCTCTATTACCTACTGTACCCCCGAAAAGTTTCCGGACACCTCTGATTTCCACAGGTTGAAAAGAATTTCAAATAAATATTTGTGAAATATATTGATATTTTAAACATAAAACATATTTCAAAGGTTTTTACAACTCAATATAACAATACTGTCAATAATAAAAAAGTAAAATTTTGGTTACATCAAAGTAGCCCCCACGTATACTGATAACAGCTTTGCAGAGTCTGGGCATTCTGTCAGTTAGTTTGCGTAGGGTCTCAAATGTAATAGCCTCCCAAGCATTCTGTATGCACTTAAAGAAATGACCATCACTTGTGGGAGACACTTTTCAGACTGCCCTGTCTATCTTATCCCCCAACAGCTCTACTGGGTTACAGTCGGGTGACTGTGGAGGCCAGTCCATGTTTCTCAGCTCATCCATTAATTCTTGGACAACCAAATAGCCCCTGCAAAGTCTGGATGAATGATTAGGGTCATTATCTTTCTGCATAATGAACCCCTTACCAATAAGTCTTTTCCAGATGGGACTGCGTGTTTCATTAGAATTTGATGGTACTCTTCCTTCTTCATTATACCCTCTGCTCGAACTAAGTCTCCTACTCTGTAATTTCCAAAACACCCCCAGACGAGCACTGATCCTCCTCCGTATTTTATAGTTTGCAAAGCATACTGTTGAAGTATTCGTTCACCTTTGCGACGACGTACAAATTACTTGCGCTTATGACTAAATATTTCAAATTTTGATTCGTCGGTAAATAAACACTTGGTCCATTCTTCGGGACCCCAATTTTCATGTTTTCGTGCCGACTGTAGTCTTTTTACCTTATTTCTAGGATGGAGGAGAGGTTTCCGAGCTGTCGCGTGACCTTTTAGTCCTGCGTTACACAACCACGCCCGTATGGTTTCATAGCTGATTGGCTTTTCTCTTATTTTGTTTACCTCTGCTTGTATTTGAGGCATCGTTTTCCACCTGTCGCGTTTGCTGGTAACTATAATATATTTATCCGCGCTAGGAGTCGGCATTTTCGGCCTACCAGACTGCCTCCGAGAGCGATTTTGTCCAGTCTCGGCAAACCTTTTCAGTGTATCACTTATACGGTTGAACGCGATAGATTCACTTTTTTGGCTATTTGTCGTATGGTATAACCTTCACTTCGTGAAGGATTTATAGTTGCTCTCTTTTCAATGGCTAGTTCCTTTTTCCTATGACGCGCCATGATAAATAATTATGAAAAGCAGCACTATAACGCTTGGAGCGTAATACACGCTTTCACTGGTACTTCCCCGCGACTGTGTTAAAAACTGAGTTATAATCGGACTAGGTATCTTGTACGACACCTGCTCAGCATTTATAAAAGTAATAAACGCGACTTACTCACTGGCGGGCAGTTTAAATGAAGTGCTTTCTACCCTCGTTCCTATTTCTGTTAAAATTTTATAAAAAATTAAAAATATTACGTTTATATCTTTGGAGACAATTGACTTGGGTCTAGTGTCCTTGATTCGTCCTCGCAGATTTCGTCGTGTTGCCTTTTCCTTCTGGAAATCCGTTTACTTTTGTGGACTGGCACGATTCCCAAATTTTCTCGTACAGGTAGGTGCAGCTTCTTCGATCTAATATTCTATTGTTAGCCCAAAATGAATATTAATTAGCCTCAAATAAACACTCGATAGTATAACGCGCTCTGGATGCTAGGCGCTTTAGTGAAACAAGTTTTGTTTTCAAATATATGAACTTGGCTCCCCCTTAAATTGGCGCCCCATTAAATTGCCGCCCGGGACAGGTACCCCGGTTTGCCCTCCCCCCCTTCATAGATCCGGCGCTGGTGTTATGTAAGTTATGATGGGATACATACCACGGTACATCTGTGGTCTGTGTTGAATTGATATATCTGTATTATTGATCCTCAATCCTGTAAGTCTATACATGCTTGATCATGGTTTTATCAATTACTTGATTATTGTCAATTGATAAGTGAGATCTTCTTTCTACCTATTAGCCAATTTATTTCTTTTATTTTAAGTCTGTTTGTTTCCTTTTCTTTTTTATTGTATATGCTCCTTCTAACTTAGTTTGGAATTGAAACCGAGTCCAAAATATTTAACTACGTCTCACCACGCATCGGATTTTAAAGAAAGATCTGCATATGTCGACATACAAAATTCAGTTGACACAACAATTAAAACTTACAGACCATTGACAACGTCGAACATTTATTAATTAGGTGTTAAAAAATAAAGAAGGTGATGCTGATTTTTGCAACAAAGTTCTGTTCTGGGATGAAGCATATTTTAATCTTAACAGATACGTCAGCAACCAAATTGTTTAATTTGGAATGCTGAAAATCGACAAGCTGTTCACGGAAAAGAAATGCATCTATAAAGATAGACGGTTTGGTGCGCATTTTGGTGTGATCCAGTAATTGGACCTTACTTCTTTGAAAATTAAGTTGCTTAAATGCTATTACAGGCCCATTCACATCGTATGATTTGTAGATGACAGTCGTTAAATATTGACGCCCTATCTTTGATAGAACCCAGATGGCGCGCAATTCAAATCCTGTAGTTCCAATTGAGACACCCTATATATTGTGTGACCGTATTATTTAATTAATGAATTTTTAATCACCCATTAAGTCTTCACAAAGAGTTCGACTCTATCTGTAATGAACATATCCCTCACTCTAGTTTCTACGATGCAAACTTCTCCAAAGTGGTTCCGGTCCAGTCCTCCTTAAGAGGCTAGACGACTGCACCGGCCGCGGCCCCCGGCTCCGGCTCCGGCGGCGGCGGGCAAGATAAACCTCACACCTCTGAGCCGAGGTGAGTTATCTATCGGGCCGAGATTTGCGCACTCGCTTGGCCGCGTTGGCCTCTATCGAGATTCCGCGGAGATATCGAAACAAATTAGCAGTGAAATTATAGGCTTTTAGAAGCCGCTATCTTCATCGCCGGCGATTCGCCCCGGGTCCAATCGATTATTGTGCTCGAATATCGCTGGTGATAATGATCCCGGCCCAGATGGTACGACTATAATTCAAATTGTTATACTTACGTTTGCGGTTTTATAATTTCAGGGCGGCGCCATTATCGTTAATGTACTTATAATAAATACCGTCGGAAGGTAATAGACGCGGACGCGGTTCCCCTGTACAGGGTAGTTCAACTGCTACGCGTACAATATTAACAAGTACATGAATTTTAAAATTCAATAAAAATTGAGCTTATACCGAGATATAGAGCTTTCGCGAGACCAACTCAACGATATTCGTGCCATCGGAATTTTTAAGGGTGAAACTCCCTTATGTAAATTACTTTTACAATTTGTGCAGTTATAAATATGTATTGATGAATACACAGCAGAACGTAAATTGCGAGACTTTTGAATTTGCCCTCGAGGTTGTAGAATCTTTTTGAGAAGGAATCTGAAATATAAGGTCTTTCGGATAAGGGCGCTCGATTTTTAAACGTAAATAAATCAAGTTGTGTGTTTATATCTTTATAAATAAGATCAAGATACTGCCTTGTACTTATAGTAGTTACAAAAAATACCACCAGATGGGTACCGACAATACTTTTGTTCACTGCGTCTTCGTGTTGTTATAAATTACTGACGTTTCACTGGTATGTCGACTTTTCCTTAATGAGGCGAGAGAGTTCAGAGCCGGGATAGGTAGCAAAAATTGCCGCATGCGCCAGGTGTATTTATGGCGATTGAACCCGACTGCGTTGCCAATACGCCGGCAATTAGTGTTCCGATAAAAATCACAGAAGAAAATACCTGGGAGACTTTGAAAGATGTATCGCTCGGAATTCTTTATTGGTTCAAGCGATTGTATGCTTTTTGGCATCGGAATTTAGGCAGGTTGGATAAATAGTTCAAATAATAATTTGTACACTGAGAAAAGGGATATTTTGATTCCAGAATTTCTGGTTCATAGAACTTTGCTTTACTCCGTTAAAAATGTATTATTGATTCGAATAGAAAGTGATTTATTCCATGAATAAAATTAATATAGATTTATTAAATAAATATATGATTTATATTTCTTAGATTTTACTAAATATATTTTTAATGCAATAATAATTTATCTGAATTTTATTAACTTACAGACATTTTACATCATATAAAATATAGGGTAAAACCTTTGATTTATTATATATTTTTTTAATAAAAATAACTGACATTTTGAAGAAGCAACTATTGTTTTCTGTCTTACAAAGACTGTTTGTTTGCATTAAGAAATTACTTTTCTCTGTGTAAGCATTTCTTTGGTATTATATCTTGCGAATAATTAAATCCACGAGTGTATCTAACATACAATATACAGCGTGGTGAGAATGTTTCGCACAATATTCATAATTTTATTATTAAATTATTTTTGTGAACGCTCCGAAATACATCATTCTTACGTTTTAAAAAGATATTGACTGATGTACGCATTTTATTTTTTTCATAAATTGTGTTCAGTTGAACCCACTCCTTTTTTAATGAAGTGAATTCCTTAAAGTTTTCCGAATACAACAGAACCACCTTATATAAGTGTACAAATGTTTATTATTTACCGTATTTATAAGACAGATGAAGTTAAAAACTTAAAATTGTGAAATACTGTTATGTTAAATAATTTTGCTTCTTTAAAAAAAAGTTTCTAATTCCTATTTGGTTAATATTCTAGATTTAATTGGTATGTATCCATCACCTTTGTTTTTTAAGAAAAGTAAATAACTTGAGGCAACATTTTCTTTGATTGCCAACGTCACTTTTGATGGAATAATGTTACCGTATAGAAATTTGGCAACCAGAGACTTCTGAACCGGTATATTACCTTTTTTGGGCTATTTCCTCAATACTTTTTTGGGTAAGAATGTTTCTGATCGAGGAGAAATAATGTTTCCTTTAACTCTATCTCTCCTTTATCTTTCAATCGTGAAAAAATAAACATTTTTTGCTAATTTGATACAGGTCTTTCTCATTTCGAAGGTTGTAATTATTGCTCCTTGAATCTAGGTACAAGCTTTTTGTCTGTCCAATATACTTTTGACTACAACTATCGAATAAATCCCGGACTTTTAGTTGTTTTCATTTTGGTTTTTGGGAATCCCCAAAGGTTGTTGCAATTCGTTTTCAAAGTAGTTCAGTAATGTCATTCTCAAACCGTGAGTACCTGATAATTATGGTTCATCTCCAGCGACAGATGTCAAACTTCCCTTTGGCGCTCGAACTCAACTATATAATCTACATATATAATAATATCCCAATACTGGGCTCAGTTTGCTATGCTGGACCACAGTACAAATTATACTGCTGTAGCTGCCTTTATAGAAAAATACGACAGATCACCCATTCACGTAGAGGCTCCGGAGAAAAGTGCTGCACTTTTATTGTGTCAACTGCCCCAAATGGCCATCGTATTTGAATTATATTGCTATGTATTTTGCTTTGTACTTTGCTGCATTTCGTATATTGTTCGTCGATGGTAGCTCGCTCTTTTTCTAAAATACAAAGAAAATACCAGCATTTATTCTTAAGACAAGAAATAATAAAAAAAAGTTAATCGCAACATATGGCCTTCACACTTAGAAAAGCCGAATGTCCATCAGTATTTATAAATGAGACAGTCATACCGCAAACATCAAAGGAAAAATACTTGGGCCTCAAAAGCAGACAGACATGAAAATGAGGGAGCTAAACTGGCTACTTTGAAGAAAGTCACAATTGTGACTAGAAAACAAAATTTTAATTTACAAAACTGGACGCTCCCATCTGGACTACGGTATTGAACTGCGGGGTTGTGCCAGTAAGTCCAACATAGCTATCATATAGCGAGCACAATCGACGATCCTTTGAGCAAGGGTAGATGCCCCGTGGTATGTCATCCAATCAGACGTTGCATCATGACCTCCGAATTCCAACAGTCCAAGAAATAATCAATGATAGAAGCCAGAAACATCACCAACGATTGGAAATCAACACCAACATCTGTTTAATACCACTTGTCCAAGAAGATAATGACAGAGGACTTAAGAGGAAGTGGTCAATGGACCCTAAATAAGGTGTACGTAGGAGGCTTTCTTGCTGGAGAAACCTCATCAAGAAATGTATGAGACTATATTCCAAGTCTGTTAACAAAATAGCTCATAGAATTTTAAATTCTGATTGCTGTCTAATAAATTATTACGAAAAAAATATATATAAGCTTATGAAATTTTAGGCAGAAATTTCATTTATCTATTATATTAGTCTATTTAAGTTTTTGGGCCAGTCTATTTAAGTAAGGAGAAAAGTAGAAAGTATTTAATTTTTTATAAAGGTATACTGTGGATTTTAGGACGGTTTTAGGCTAATACCTTGAACACAACTGATAATTAGTGTGTTTTGTGATTCAAAATTTCTGATGTAATTCCTTTATAAATTATTCTATTGGAGAATTGGGCTCGTATCAAACGTAACCCCGCTAATTTGGCCAGGTATTATAAGCAGATGCCGTAAATCGTTAATTAGGCGCAGTTTCGTTGTGGCAGGATACCCTTATTACCCTGCTAGGCCGATGCGATGCAATAAATACGTTCTTTAGTAGTTGAAGTGCGACTATCATGGCCCGTTTGTACTGTCACTCGGTCCGCTGCCTTAACATCTTTACGTTTAATTAAAACATACGAGCCAAGCTGATGGATTCACGGAGCTTTTACTCTCGCCAGCGGACCAGCTAAACGCAATTGTCCGTTAAGTCTCTTATTAAATCACTTTATTTCTGCTAGGAACTGCACTCGCTTCGAATTAATTCGCGTTTCTTCTTCAATGGTCGCGCTTTATTCAGTGTCGTCGCTAAAATTAACGTCCTGTGACATTTAGGTAGCCGACGTGTCTTTGTTATATAATTGTTAATATACAGGTGGTCTACGTACTCTGTCCTAATAAAATATCTCGGTATACAGACCTTTTGTATTAGTAAATGAAAGAAAACACTTGGTAGTCATCATCGTGAGGTCATCAGTCCTAAGACTGGTTGGACGCTAACCTCCAGCTTCTCCTATCTTGTGCTAACCTACGCATTTCGTTAATTGTGCTACAACCTACATCCCTTACTATTTGCGAGCAGTAGTCTAATTTAGGCCTACCTCTGCCTTTCTTCACTCATATTTCTGCCTCCAAAATATCGCGGACTATTCCCCCATGTCTCAGCAAGTAGCCTTCTTTATGTTTTTCCACATACTTCTTTTCTCGCCGACTTTCTCTAATACTTCTTCGTTTCTAACCCTATCAGTCCACGGTATTTTCATTTTTCGGTAACACCATATCTCAAAAGCTTCTAATTTCTTCCTACTTGCTTCCCCTACCATCCACGTTTCGCAACCGTATAGTGGTGAGTTGTTCTTTAGCCCCCTTAATGCTATTTCAAATTCCTCTCTCAATATATCTCCTAATTCCTGACCCTCGTATAAATTTCCTAAGTACTGCTTCCATCTATCCGCTTTCTCCTCTCTTCCGATCAGTATATCCCCCGATTGACTCCTAACGTTTCTACTTATTGGTCCTATATCCCTGAAGTTCCTCTTAATTATTTTGTAAGCCTCATCGGTCTTACCTACTTGGAGATTATCTTCTACATCTTTGCATTTATCCTCTATCCATTGTTCTTTCGCTTTTCTACACTTTCTAATGATTTCCCACTTTATTGACTTATAAGTTCTTCAGTCCTTCCTCGCCTCATCTGTTTTTGTAGCCTCGTCTCTTTTGTATTAAGTTTAAGATTTCGTCCGTTATCCAGGGCTTCCTAGCTTCCCTTCTCTCGTGTCCTAAAACGTCCGTAGCCGCGGAATCTAGACTATTCTTGATTGGTAGGTACACTTGGTAGATTTCACAAAAATTGCAAACTATATTTCTAATACTTGTTTCGGCTTTTATGCCATTCCCAAGGAGTAACAAACTTTTACTGAACCTAATAAGTATACATTTCAGTCTATATAAGCAGGTAACAACATTTGGAGATTTTATACTATAACGAACGGTGAGGAGAAGGCTTAATGAAAGAGGATTGGGTAGTAGGCTAGCTATTGCATCACTACTCACCAGAAAACGTGGAGTTACTAGACAACGTTTTGCAAGAAAACAAGTAAATTGGACCATTGATGACTAGAAGCGAGTGTTGTTTTCAGACGAAACAAGAGTAAGTTTTAATTCATCAGATTGACGTCAACGTGTCTGGCGGAGGCCAGGAGAAAGGTTTGATGCCTGCAATTTGTTTTCGAGGATTCCATTCTGGGGAGGAATTTGTTTCGATCGTTGCACAGATTTGGTTTCTATATGGTGGAGATCCATGAACGCTCATTTATATATAGGAAACATCGTAGAAGAACATGTGATGCCGTTAGCTCTGTTTGTTGGAAACAAATTCAATTTTATGCAGGATAATGCTCGGCCCCATGTTGCTAAGGAGGTACTGGACTGCCTTCGGTATGTGAACATTGCAACTTTGGACTGACCACCAGGACTATTTCAGCTCTACAACTCCTATTTCAGCTCTACAACAGTGTTTAGTTTATTCTTGGATATTCTCCTCTTTAAATTTCCTCAACATTTTTGCAGCCTGGAAGTTTTCTTCGTATTAACGGTTATTATTTCTGTTATTGTGTAGCGCTTTCAAAAGGGGATTAGAATCCATCTCAGATAGCAACTATACAACGATATATATCACAACAACAACTTCACACATCTATATTTAATCACTTAGTTTCGCTCGAAATGGATCGAGGACGGTAAATTTTTCGTATCTCCTATGATTAACGAGATTCTCTATAGAAACATCGAAATACGCCTTACCGGTACACAATTTCAAATTTGTCTCTAGATTTGTTTGTTAGCTTTTCCATCCCCATCAGAACAGCGCAGTCACCCCAATAAAAATCCAATCTCGAGCGAGCTTTTTAACCGGGTTAAACCGGAAACATTTCATCCGTTTTCGACGACGTGAACGAGACAAAAGTGAAAGAGCTCGCCGAGGTGACGTTGTGTCAAGTTGCCGGCACGGTAAGTTGACGGGTAACGAGCAGTTCCTGTTGAAATTACGAGATGCAACGCCGCCTTAATAAATGGAAAAGTCCCAGATGGGTGAAAGGGTGAATTCGCTGGGGATCAGTCGGCGCTCTCGGCGACTCCAAACTGATCGCAATTTTGATAATTGAACGCCATCCAATTAATACTTAAATCCGGATAAAAAAGAGGCTAGAATTCTTTTCACGTGTTACAGTTTCCAACAAAAAGAAGAATATCCGCAATCAGATTTAAGAAGACACTTTTTCTGCTCTGTTCAATATTAAGAAATATATAATTCATCGCCACATTACATGTAGGCAGTTTAAAATCCCATGTGGAGGAATTAAAAATAATCCCTAATCGTTTTCTTACTCGTTCTAATATTTCAAAATTATTCCAACCAATACAACTTACATTAGAGAAAGCAGAAGATATTAAAGTTCACAAGGATACCAAGGAACACAAGCATCAAAAAGATTCCAACGACTCTAAACATTATAGATTCTAAATATTCTGAAGTAGTTGAAGATTCTAAATATTTTAAAGATGTTGAATAATTATAAGTATGATAATCCGTGAAATGATAAGTATATAAAATAATAAATAAATACGTCACATGAGGTCTGGTTAAAAATAAACCGGACTAAGTGTCAAACAAATATTTATTTAGTGTTTAATACATTTTAAGAGTGATCGCTTTCCATGTACTCTCCTTCTTGATCCATACACCGCTCCATACGAATCTTCCATTGGGAAAAACAACGTTTGAAGTCTTCAGGTGAAAGACTTTTCAGAAGTTTGCTGTTTTTTCTTTTACCTCATCCAGTGATGAAAACTGTGTTCCCTTGAGTTCAGTTTTAGTTTTTGGGAACATGGCCTTCTAAGTAATAAAGTAAATATTTGCATTTGGATGACAATATATCTCTATTTGTAGTAAAGTCTCAGCTAAGCTCTGGTACGCACGAAGACATTGTGGGAGGTTTGTTCCATCTTTTTTTTTTCAAAGAGTTTGTTCAAGACAATTGTTCCATCTAGTTTATTCCCAATAGAGAACATCAACCACGAGAACTGCTTATCGCGATATGATTCCCATTGGTAATCGTCAGTATTCAATTTACTACTTTTATTTGATGGTTAGAAAACATTGAAAATTCATTGAAAATTGTATGGGCTTCTTTCAGGTCTTACTACGATTGGTCAACTTGTTTTAACGTTTCGCTAATCATGCTGTCAGCTTATTCAGAAGCTTTCGAAACACTGGAAACTTTCTCAGTCTCCGGTTTTTTATAACCGTCTGAAGAAGCTGACAGCATGATCAGTGAGACGTCAAGGCAAGTTGACCAATCGCGGCGAGACCTGGAAGAAACTATATTTAGGTACATTAAAATACAGTCTTGAAACTTTGGTTTGTTTTGTTTTCTTAAATATCGCCTCATAATGGAATGCAGATTAGAGGCGAAGTAGAAAATAATAACATAGATACGCTATATAAATTCGATAGACCTTAAATCTAGAGCGAAAACTGTTTGAGAAGAGGGAAGATATTTTTAAAAAACGCAAATCAGGTGTTATTTGATATATTTGGAGGAAAATTCATATTCCTTTTACTAATGTTACATCACTAGATGCATTTTTTAATTTACCATAGTTTATCACTGTATAAAAACTTAAAATAGAGAATAGAAGGTAGTTCCTAATTATGCAATTTTTCGTCTGCCCTTTGCTTAAATCACCAATAGGTATATAATCAGTTATTAAACGATTAAAAGGTAGAAATTTCACTTTTATTTATATTTTGAGTTAAAAATACTAGGTAATGCTAAAATACAGACGCACCAAGTTTGTTAGTTCATATAAATAATACACTAAATTTGTTTGCTACTGAGCTTAGGTTATGATACAACACATAGTTTGTCATAATTTTGATAAGTCGTCACGCACCTTATGCTTCTCCAGAACTGGTTTGCTATTCAAAAGCTGTTAGTTTGCCTTAAGGGAAAATGGCCTAACTTTTCAGAACGCGTTAACCTGACTATTTAACGGCTAAAACGCCCTAATTACCCACCTTTAATCACCACAGAAAGAAGCCCGTTCGGAACCTCACAAATTGAATTCGAGCATATTGTGTCCGAGGGACACCTCCGGATGAAATATATATCTTGGAAACGAAAAACATTTTAATAATTTGGCAGGTTTATAAAGGCTAACCCCCTTAATCGTAGTGTTGGTAAAATTTATGGGGTGAGGCTGTCGTAATTTTATTTATATCGACAGCTCTCGCCTACTCCGGCCTTTAATTTCAGCAGCGAGCTATGAACGTCGCCAACCTTTGAAAAATACGTTTTAATTATGAGTAATTTTTGCTTCACGGTTTTTGACGGCTATTTCCGAGGGAAAGAAACCCAGGCAAGAGGGGAAATGATGCGTGAATATCTGAAAGTTACCCTAGGAAATGATTAGTTTTCATAGTTCTTAAGACACTGACTATTCCTATTCATTGTGTATTGCTTTATGTTATAAATTAATATTTTAAATGTCTTTGTACAGGGTTTGGCAGGGAGGTATGGAAAAAACTGTAACCCACTCATTTTTTACCTAAACTCAAATTTTATTTTTTGAATGTGTACCTTAGATGTTGCCATTACAAAACCAGTTAAAAGTAAGAAAAAAATGTTTGATTAGGTACGAAAAATAACGTCAGTTAAGTGCCGTCCGTACAGTGGTATACCAATAGTTCGAGCAACATTGAAGTATGCTTTTGATTTTTAGTAAACTGACTTCACATAGGCGCAGAGGACAAAAATTTAGATACCTTGGAAGAAAACAATTTTCTGCATCATTTTTTAATACCAAGGAACATCAGATAAATTCCGCTAAATATTTTGTTATAGTTATAGTTTTTTATCACTCTCTCTTAGATCACTCTGCCATTAAGTTTGATTTGGGAGTGGGGGAGCATGAGGAGACGAAATGGGTCCACAACCCCAGATTCACAAACTGGGAACAGTTTAAATCGGATCTTCTAGTAAAATTTCGTGGGATTCCCTCTAGAATTAGTGAGAGGGAAGTACTGGAGGCGGCAGCCTCCCGACTGAGTAGAGGATTGATAGAAGCCTATGAAGGGAACTGTAAACCTAAACGAGCTAGGCCGAAAGGCCAGGTAAGATGGTGGAACAATAAGCTGGAAAACCTTAGATGTAAGGTAAGGAACCTTCTCAAGGGAGCCAGAAAACGTAACAGCCGTACAACCTGGGAGGACTATAGGACTGCCAGGGCTCAGTATAGGGCTGAGGTTAGGGAAGCCCAAAGAAGTAGTTGGGTTTCTTTCTGTAATGAGATAAATAAGGGAGCTGAGGCAGCACGGCTGAACAAGATCCTAGCCCGCAGCCCGGAAGCGATACTAGGATCGCTGAAGCTCCTTAATGGTAAACTCTCGGAATCGAATGAGGAAACTTTAGACCATCTCATCAAAGCACATTTTCCGGGCTTTTATAGACCGGAGAGGGGAAACATTTCCGACCTGCTAGTAGGGGCACATAGGGCCTGGGCGGTAAACCGAGAGGGGGACGACAGGGAACTTGTGAAGAATATAGTCTCACCGGCTAAGATGAGGTGGGCCTTGAGGTTCTTTGATCCAAATAAATCGCCGGGACCGGACGGCATTTATCCGGTACTTCTGCAGGAAGCAGAAGAGATAATCCTCGGTCCACTCATAAGGATCACCAGGGCCAGCTTGGCACTGAAGATGGTCCCGAAAGTGTGGCTAGGCACAAGGGTTGTTTTTATACCTAAACCGGGCAAAGTCGGATACACGTCCCCTAAGGACTTTCGGCCGATTAGCCTTACTTCATTTTTACTAAAAACGGCGGAACGATTAGTTGACAGGTACCTTCGGGATACTGTCCTAATAGAGAGGCCGCTTCAAGGGAGCCAGCATGCTTATCAAGCATGCTTATCAAGAATGGTAAATCAATAGAAACAGCTCTGGATAAGGTTGTGTCATCGATACGGTCATAACTGGACTCCGGAGGATACGTTGTTGGCACCTTCCTTGATATTGAAGGAGCCTTCAACTTTACATCCAGGGAAGTGATTAGCGGAGCACTAGGCAGATGCTACACCCCCAGAATAATCACTGAATGGATAGACCATATGTTGGAAAACAGACAGCTTACTGCCAATAAGGGCAAGACTACCATCGAGGGCCGGGTCGACTCGGGATGTCCACAGGGGTATTGTCCCTCTGTGGTGCCTAGTAGTAGATGAGCTGCTTGAAAGGTTAAAGAACTACCAAGTAATTGGCTATGCCGATGACTTAGTAATAATAACGAAGGGCCCTTTCCTGGAGCCGATTCTCGATATAATGCAGGGAGCTTTAAATAAGGTTGGGAATTGGTGCAGGGAGAGGGGACTCTCGGTCAATCCCTCTAAAACTGAGGTGATGGTGTTCACCAAGAAATATAAGTGGAACAAAACATGTCCGCTAAAACTTGGTGGCCAAGAACTAAGCTATAATAGCGAAGTGAAATACTTAGGAGTAATCCTGGACGGTAAACTGTCATGGGGAAAACATCTAAGTCACATATGTTCCAAGATCACAGCAACACTTTGGCAACTGAGAAGAGCCATTGGTAGTAGCTGGGGCTTGAAACCGGAAACCATGAAATGGATGTATGAGGCAATTCTCAAACCCAGACTGACGTATGCAGCACTGGTCTGGTGGGAGAGAGAGAAGTTTAAAGTCGGAAGCCAACCGACTTAACAAGTTAAGAGGATTGATTCTTAGAAGTATAACCGGAGCCCCAAGATCAACACCGATCGAGGCGATGGGGATACTGACGGGGATACTACCTCTTGATGTCATCCTGAAAGCGGAAGCCGCAAAGGCAATGCACAGGGTGGGAAACATGAATAGGAAGGTAAGGGACCTGAATAGACTCTCAAGAGAGCTAGCTGAGGAGGGACTCCTATGGATGCCCTCTGACAGTACGGGTGTCCACTTCCTGTTTGACAACAAATATAAGATCACCCTCACCAGTAAGACCGACTGAATGGAGGGTCGAGCTAGATTGCCGCTCAATGGAGACATCTGGTACACGGATGGAGCCAAGAGTGGGAACAGAGCGGGTGCGGGGGTGTGTAGGCGACGCAACGGGATAGGTAAAACCTTCCCCTTGGGCAAATACACTACCGCACTTTACTCAGAGATTGAGAAATGGGCCCAATAATTCATTAAATTGAACAGGCACAAAGCCAGAACTCTGGTGGGAATCATAACGGGCCACCATAGTAGCCTGAATGCATATAAGCACAAGCTGAGGCTGACTGATAGCTCGGCCTGCAGATACTGTAAAGAAGACGAGGAAACCTCGATTCATCTTCTTTACACCTGCCCCGCACTGGAGGAGAAGAGGTATCTTATATTAGGGACCCCTGTTATCCTAGAGGAGGCGAGGCTTAAGGCGGGGGACGTGCCTAAATTGCTCCTTTTATGGGATAGCATTTCCGGGATAGCATGACCCGGATAAGAGGGGATCGCCAAGGGACTACCCATGCGATCAGTGGCTGATGAGGCCCAAACCTATATAATATAATAATAATATAGTTTGTTATACTTATAGTTACATTATTATAAACAAAAAACAAATAAAAAATGTTTTAGTGCTTCCAAAAATGCACAAAACCTGATGAGATAAAAATGTTTACAATTTATAATCACAGAAAAATGGGCGAGAGAATTTATTAAAGTTACTGTCGTTAACAAATCGTTGAATATTGTTGTTTCTATTTTCTTCCATGTCAGTTCTTAAATCTCTAACGTTTACTGTCTATATCTGGGAGCTGGGAATTTTTGTTTGGCTTGCTGGTAGTTAATTAATATCTGAGTGATACTTTCTAATTATCCCGACTGGCTGGCGTATAACTTAAAATTAAGCGCATAAACGGCCCGCAGTAACGCCTGAGCTTATGAAATTTTAATATTCTCAAGCACAATACAATTAAGCGAAGACAAAGCCGCGGTAATTAAATAAAAACGAAACGACGAATTTACGGCTTTGCTCAAGACGGTAGCGGCACATAACTCGTTTTTACTTTTAACAGTTTTAACTAGTTGTTGTTTAATAGAAGCGGTCACATCAAAGGAGTACCCGCCGTAAGGTCTCCACCTAGAGCAAAAAATGTTAATGCGCGCTACATGGAGGATTTATGATTTTTTAGCAGTTAGTACTCTTTAAAATTGTTTTTATGGTCGTACAATTATGCGGATGTAGCGACTTGGTTAATGGCGTTTAAAGAAAAGGATGAAGAATTAAAATAATTAAGGATAATAATGATTTTCTTGTACGTCTGCTACGTTGTTGGGAACTAAATTTCGTCTAGGACAGTTAAATTTGATTTAGAAGGAAAAATGATATTCCGACGCTGCGCAGTTTGTTAGGTGGGAATTTTATTACTACAGTTTGTCAATAATAGGAACAAGTCTCAAAATCGCAATAGACTCGTAAATAGCCTGGTCTTTACTCATTCGGGCTGAGACCTTTGCAGAGTTATGTATATGCAATGTGGATGTACACAGAGTTCGATCTGGCCGCACGTAAAGTGCATCCTTTTCCCTTCGATTACTGCCCCACTCTTTCTTCTACGCATAGCTAGATAATCTCACACTTTTTCCTATTCTTCACGAGAAGTAAAGCTGTCCACTATGAATGCTGCAGCAGTCCTGTTACGTTCGGATAACTTCGCGGTAGCCGAAAATATGTCACGTAAACATGAGATATATGAATCGATGCAGGAACAAGCAATTCAGGTCAGTTTTTCCGTCATGATTGACCGGTTGTCGTCTTCGTTGTGGCAGTAATTTTAGTTTTGTCGCAAATTACTGCACAATATGGCCGATACGATGGCCTATTTATGCATCTACTCGCCCCCCTTGTAGAAACCGAATCATAAATTATTATTAGTTTTTATTTTTATTATATTTTAAACTCTCTTGTCTCTGTCTAACCAATTTCAATGACATGGCAATACAAAATGTCATACAATAACATTTTAGTAGTTGTTATATTATTATTGTTCATAATCTATTTATTGCGTATTATTAATTACCTAGCTTCCATTAGAACCCATATGCCCATTTGGAGAATAGTTCATGTCTGTTTACTGGAGTAGGTCGGAACCTTTGGTGTGAAGACAACACTGACTTAGTTCTCCACAAAACACCACAACATTATACATTGCACTCGATGTACGTTTCGCGAACAAAGTTGGTATCATCCGGAGATGGGTGGGTGACGCATTAGGCAGACAGGGTATTTACGATGCGCATATAGCTCTTAATGGATATCCGGTTTTGGATTCCAAAGATGAATTCCAATACACTTCTCTAGCAGCTGCTGTAATGCAGCCAAAGCGTAACGAAACACTTAGTATCATTACGCAGGACTCCATGACTGTAGATGATATACAGGGTCCGGCACGTATGGAAGATTAGAACGGGGCGCCAAGCAAGGTGGGGTAAACCTAATGTTTCCGGAATAGGTAGTATCTACTGGTCACGAGATGCCATTTTAGTTGCCATGGAGTCGAGGTCTATTGAGCATATTGTGTTTGTTTACAACACTTTCATTGAAACGGGTCGTTCTGTCATTCAAACACAGAGACGATTCCGAAATAATTTTAACGTTGGCCGTCACGGTCGTGTTCCGAAGTATTAAACGATCATGAAGTGGGCGAATAGCTTTCAAAGAACTGGATCTTTGAGACCTGGAACTGCGCGAGGAGGTGATCGAACGGTAAGGACCCCGGAAAACATTGAAAGGGTGCGTCAAGCAGTTGAAGCCAGCCCTCGTCGATCAGCCGTACGTCACGCTCGGGCTTTACGGATGTCAGACCGCTCAGTTCGCCGAATTTTACACCTCGACTTGCATTTTCATCCGTATAAGATGACGGTTGTTCAAGAATTGCAGCAAAACGACTACGGCAGACGGATGAGGTTTGCAGAAGCGATGTTGCAAATCTTGACTGATGACATTGTTTTGATAATGAGTGACGAAGCCCACTTTCATTTGTCAGGGGTGGTTAATAAACAAAACTTCCGTTATTGGGCCTCTCCCAGGAAAACCCGCAACAGCTCCATGAACAACCTCTCCACAGCGAAAGGATAACTGTTTGGTGTGGCATTAGTCGAAACTTCATTATTGGTCCGTACTTTTTTCGTGAAAACGGTCGGACCGTCACTGTCAACACAGATCGTTACCTAGAGATGTTGCGTGATTATTTTCTGCCACAACTGAAAAGACGACGTATCAGCCTGAATACTGTATGGTTTCAACAATATGGGGCGACTTGCCATACATCAAGAGCAACAATGGGTTTTTTAAGGAACACATTCCCTGGACGTCTGATTTCATTGCGAGGAGATGTGGAGTGGCGCCCTCGATCACCGGACCTGTCACCATGTGATTACTTTTTATGGGGCTATCTCAAAGAACGAGTGTACATAAACAAACCACGTACACTCGAAGCCCTAAGTGAGACAATAACCCAAGAGATTCAAGCAGTTTCACGTGAAATGCTTCAGAGGAGTATGCAGAACTTCTCACAACGTCTTCAGGAGTGTTTCGACAAAAATGGACGGCACTTAACTGACGTTATTTTTCGTACCTAATCAAATTTTTTTTCTTACTCTTAACTGGTTTTGTAATGGCAACATCTAAGGTACACATTCAAAAAATAAAATTTGAGTTTAGGTAAAAAATGAGTGAGTTACAGTTTTTTCAAATCTTCCGTACCTCCCTGCCGAACCCTGTAGAAGCATTACTAAAAGAAACAGAACACAACGGATATCTCGTAGTGGTTTCCCGGGAGTCTCAATACCTAGCAGGTTTCGTGTTAAGAAGAGATTTAAATTTATAATAAGTCAGTTTTCAATAAGTCAATTTTTAATAAGTCAGTGTTATCATAGTTCATGTCTGATATATTCGACATTGACAATATCTTTATTTTTATATCATATGATCGTTTCAGACTTTTATTTATTTCTTTATGTTTTATTCATTTATTTAATTTAAACAACAATTTTTGTTTTCAACTTTGGACTGGGACCCTACAAGTATAATGAGTAATTATATATATTAATTAACATGCCCATGCAGATACTTCACGGGAATGTAATACTATTCTAATATTAGATAATACGAAGTAGTCAGTTTGGATAGGGGATTTCTCGGGCCTGCCCTAGCCTCTCCACATCTTCTTTTGGAGGTGATGAAGGATGAAGATATCGTATATCATTCATGCTTTTGAAAAACAAAGCTGTGGTATGAAGATATGCATGTACAAGTGATTAAACTATCGATTGTATTAAGGGCAATATAATGCATTCACGAGATCTAATCTTGGATCACTTTACACGATATTGGACAGTCTTTGGAATTATTCTGAAGAAGCTAACACTATAATCTATGAACCTATACATTAAGTGGCACGATCACGAGAAAACCCAGCAGAAACTACTCCAGATGATACTAATAATAGTATATATTTTAAAAGAAATATACCTTGTATTCCGGTTACAAATAATTCGTCGTTCTGAACCTTTACAGTCCGCAAATTTATCCACAAACGGCGAAAATAGCTAAAGTGAAACATGTTGTTAGTGTCGCGGAATGAACTGGAGAAACCAGCATCGTCTTCATAGACGGTGTGCGACGCACAATTAAGTCTCCACGACCGTGTCCCATCGGTCGACTTCACCAGATGACGTTGCCATACGGGATTGATTTACGACCCGCACCGAGGCCAAATGAGTCCTTTTTTGTTTTTACACAGCAGCGATCAACACCGACTTTCGGCCGTTTTAATAGAAATGGAGAGGGATTAATTGGTATGTAGAATGGATAGGTGTATATTTGGATTTCACTTTCACAATGCAGACAATTTTAAGGCATTATTAACATCATACAAAAGAAAGCTTAGTACGAGGGGCACTATTTATATTTTGAGTCTAATAATAAAAAAAACTTTAATTTGTTATTGAAAATTACTTTAAACGTTTTTCAAAATATTCTCCTTCATGATCTATACACTTTTGCATGCGTTCGAACTATTGTCAAAGCTTTTTTTCCATTCCGCTTGAGATATCCCCAAAACATGGTTTTTGAATGCATCAACGCTTCTTCTGCCGACGAAAATCGTTGTCCGCCCAATTTATTTTTCACGTTTGGGAACAAAAAGAAGTCATTGGATGCCAAATCAGGACTGTATGGCGGATGACCCATTAATTCTCTTTTTTGAGTGTTCAAACGTTTGGTTGTTAGACGAGATGTGTGAGAGCTCGCATTGTCGTGATGAAGACTGATCTGACGGCGCCGGCGCTTGTTAGTTTTCCTTATTTCACCAAATACTTCCGGCAAACAAATGATTCCGTACCATTCAAAATTTACCCTTTCACGTTTCTCTAAAGGCACTGTTTCCACATGACCGGTTTTTTCAAAAAAAACAGGCGACAATTTGTTTCAAATTGCTTCGAGCGCGAACAAGTTTTGTCATTACCACCGAAGAATATGATGATTTAAATATAATCTTTTTGGAAAAACCATACACTATCTTCTATTTGAAATATCAAAGCTTAGTGCTGAAGCAACGAACTCATAGCTGAAAAAAGTCTCAAGGTCACCAATGAAAATGGAAAATAAATAGCTAAAGCACTTTTATTTGATGAAAGACTGTTATATAAAATAAATAATTAAAAAGTTGACTGTATTATTACATACTTATGTTGGCACTCTATATAAGAACTGTGACACTATTTATTTTGCTTTTGTATTTTTGGTTTGCCTCAAATAATTGCTGCTTTCAATAAAATTAAATAATTATTAATAAAAATATTTGCGTTATCTATTTGAACACAGACATATATCTACTAGCGCATAAAGATGGAAATAAAATTAGCCACGGGGGCAGAAAAAGTTGTTACTCACTAATACATTAAGGCGTCACTTCCCCTTCTGTGAAATCCCATAAAACATGCATCGATTCTTCATTACCAGGGGATACGGTAAATAATGCAGGGAAATCGTTTCACGACACGAAAGTTGTCAGAAGATGTGACAAACCCTTCTTGGCTGTAATTCAATTTCCATTACTAAATTATTAACTCGCAAAATTCTGAGAAAGAGCCTTGATGCAAATTTATTGTTTTTGACGTTCCTGGCGTTTACTGCACCATAAACGAACTTTGTATGTGCATACATTTCACTTTGGAAAAAATACTTATATGTAAGTACACATTGTATATCATTGTATTGTACACATTGTATGTCATATACAAGCCAAGTCTATTAGTGTTACTATGTTATGTGGTTACTTTGTAAACCTCGTAAATATCATTCAGCCGTTTTTAACAAAAGCATGTTTTTAACAAAAGTATGAATTTAATAATTTCCCCGAATTATTCCAAAAATTGGCAAATGGAAACTTTTAATTTTCCGTTAATTATCATGTTGTACATATGTAACAACTAAATAGTTTTCTGTATAAAATATTGCACAACTAATATTTCTATTCCGGCATAATTTATCAAAATATAACATATTTTTCATACATCATCTGATATATATATATATATATATATATATATATATATATATATATATATATATATATATATTAGTTGTAATAAACAGTTTTAAAACCTTAAAACGAACTTTTCCGCACGTAGAACATCTCTATCTTGAAATTGAGTGGTCGAGCTCACACATAAATGTAGATATAATAGAATGCGTGTTTTATGCGACAGTTTTAATTTTTTCAAATAGTACACCATCGTGCTTTCTCATGACCCATGGACAGGGTGGGGTGTGTCCTATCTCAAAATCGATAGATGTCAATAAAAGAGTAATAGATCAACAAGGTAGACGTCCCTAATCAGAATCAGTAGAAACCCGATCGATCCGACACGATTTAATTGAGTGATCGTGCTAACAAAGACATTCTGAGATAATCCACCATTGTGCTTTCTCGTGACCCATGAACATGGTAGAGTGTGTTCTATCCACCTCAAAATCAATAGATGTCGTCTGGGAGACGTCCCCGATCAGAATCAGTCAAGACCGGATGGATCCGACACGATTTAGTTGAGTTATCGTGGTAACAAGAAATTTTGAAAATACCAAAGATAACGACAATGACACACACACGGACGAAATTTTTTTAAACCGTTTTTTTTGGTTTTTAGACCGAAAAACAAGAAATAAACGCTAGATTTTTTCTATTTTTCTTTACACGATTACATTACTTTTCCGCTCAGGTATAGTTGAGTGCGGAAAAGTAGTAAACTTGGCCATGAAGATAAGTATTTTGATGCTTCTTAGGACAGATAAAACCATTTGGGCATAAGTTCATTATACAGAAGTTGAGGTGTTTGAGACTATAATTAACAAAAGCCTTAAAAATATCAAAGGGCTTCTTAAACTACTTAATTGTGTACATAAAGAATAGTTTTGTAATTCTTTAGAAGGGAAAGACCTGCCTCCAAAATACGAGTGATATAAAAATTTCCGAGTGCTCTGTGCATAGAAAATTAGGCATGAAAGTCGTAATGACATTCATTATATCAATTATTTATGAGGAATATGACGATGGGTAACTTGATTAATTAAAAACAAAATTATGTTTAAGAGGTGGCTAAGGAGTGTGTATTAAGTTATTCTTAATCATTTTTTGCACCTTTGTTTTTTTTTTTTGCGGGGACGAGTCTTCACTTAGTGCTATTCTTCCATGTAACTCCTGCCATTCACACGGATATATATATATATATATATATATATATATATATATATATATATATATATATATATATATATATATATATATATATATATATATATATATATATATATATATATATATATATATATATATATATACAGCCAGCTGACTTATGTGGGAATCGAACCCATGAACCCGATTTTGAACCCATGAAATTTTATTAAATCTTTTATACTAGATATGTTAATTCTTTACAAATCCATGAAAACCCAAACAAATATCAGACATCAAAAACAATGTTTGATGAAATTCTTATTAATCTATCACTTCAAAGTGGTAGAATGGTAGAATCAAATTAAACTGATTGATTTAGCATTACTTTCTCCACGTTTATATTCTCTTTCACTCAGTTGCTAAAATAAACTCATGAAGATTTGTAACTCTAACTTACCCTGTATGTATAAGATTGAAATTTTTGTCATATATTTTGTAATTAAAAGAATATATGGTTGACACTGTGATATAGTTTATTTGGCCATTATTTCTATCTTAACGCATGAACTAAAAAAGTTTACCACTAAATTTTCATAGTTTATAATTTAATTCAGTAGGTACGAAAATATCTCGATACGTTAGAGATTTTAATATAAACAGAAAATTAATAATTAATAAGAGATTGATTATCAGCTATCGAAAGCCGAAGATTTCGCTGATGAGAAAGCGCTCTGGAGATCTTTTCAGTAAATTGCTTTTTCATTCGAGGCGAGTGTTATAAATGCGAGGTAAGATTGAAATTTTTATTAATTGCAGAACATCATTCATGGCGGTCATACAATAAATTAATACTTTCATCGCAATCAGTCGCTTTTAAATTGAATTTATCTGATGCCCGGGGCCATACTTTTAAGGCCACTAATGAGGATGCGATGGAGGGGTTTTGTTATTTATTGTTCTCTTGTTATTTTCCGTTTCTTCTCCCAACAATTAAATTTAAGTTCGGTGGTAAAAAATTGCAAAATTGCTGTTCCCTTTTAAGATGTCTCTCGATAATCTATCGAATCAGGCGAAGTGAAGTCACTTAAGTGTTTGCAACAAGAACTGTAGTCAAGATATGTAAATGGTAGTGGAAATAACATATTTGGTTTTTTATGTGATTTAAGTTTTTGTTGAAATTCTTTCTTAATTGTAGAATATCCAAGGTCTAGAAAGAGATACCTTTGTTCCCTATTGGCGTAAAATATATTTTTTAATTGAATTAGAATATTTTATACGAGATCATTACTAGACAATATTCATATTGTCTAGTAATTTTTATATCTTGTATATCTTTGACAATAGTCTTCATTGTACTGTTCTCTTCTTTGAGGTATGTTCACTAGTTTTAAATAATAATTTTTTGATGAGATGAGATGGGCAAATGTACAAATAAAGTAGTGTAGCCAATTTCAGCGATGAGGCAAATAAGAATCTCCAATAATTAATTAAATAAAAACTAATATGTATCTTCTTGGTTTCTGGATAGATTCCGCATCAAATTGTCTTGCTGTTAGCATTTTGTTAATCGTTGTAGTTACCATCTTCAGGTCTGCTTTCTGAAAGATTCTGTTGAGTTTGATTGTGATTTCAGAGGCTACATCCACATAGAGATATGAAAAAATAGTCGATTTTCGAGATGAATTTTTTCGGGAAATATTAATGATAAATAAATACATTTTTTTAAATTGAAGATAAATTTATTGTAAACACGATGAAGTGAACACAATTTAAAACCGGAAGAAATATGCCCGCCGGATAATTTATGTCGCGACCCGGTTTGCGGTGACCCTTCTCCTGCTAAAACTGATCATCTAAAATCAAAGATAGTCAGCTATCATGAAGTTAAGTGCATACGAAACATATTGACGATCGCCGTTTCCGAAAATTGTTCTTAAAAAAACGGTACATGGAACTGAAGTACGAATATTCGGTAGAAAACTCAGTTATTATTGTAATTTGTTTTAAACAATTTTGGTTATTCTTGAAAAATGCAATATTCATTCTGTTAACAACAGCTTAAAGCGCGACTGTGCTAAATTTCAAATGAATCTGTCGATCAGTTCTCGAGATATGACGGTCACGTTTTCGGATTCAAAGGACGTTGCCTTTTTTTCAGGATGATGAATTCTCGTGCTTGTTTCATCTTTCTTAGCCCGGGAAATTTTGTGCGTGTACATTATTACAATATAGTAGGAAAGAATGCATGAAATAATGATTCCTCAAGTTTGTCGCTGATTGTTTAAGTCGATCATTGTTCCGCACCCGACGAGGGCGCTCATTAAGGGGCGCGGGCGCACGCAGCAGCATTAGCCGTCCTCTAGCACGTGACTGAAAGCTTTATATATCTGTAACTTTTAGAGATATCGACTTGAAACTTTCAGAATATATTCTTAAGCTCAAAGTATATTCTTAAGCCGTATATAATATAATAATATACAAAAAAATAATAGAAAATATTGAAGATTTTTAGGTGGATGTAGCACCTTAATAAATTTATGAATACTTAATCTTATATCAAATCCACAAAATTGTAAGATATGATTTATGAAATACAAAAACCTTATTTAAGATTTTACATAATCGAATACGATGGTTAAAAGACAAAACAGCTGCTATTAGATGACTGACACCGACATGGAAGTTCTTATAGTGTAGGTTCTTATCTCGGTTAAGAGACCATGAATGATCTGTGAATCTAATGGAGACGAAGTTTCAGTTTCTGGTTTTAGTCTATCTTCAGCCTGATTAACTATTTGCTGTTTATATAGATAACAAGACCTTCTTAGGTAAATTGATTGAAATGATTAATTACTTTTGTCTTTTATATTATTTATTTCAATGTAAACTACAATTGAACATAGGACCGTAATAAATTCTTCAAAATTATGTTTACATATCAGCAGTATATTCGAATCTCATTATATCAATTTCCTCGAATTAGTTAATCTCACATGTAAATGGTTCTACTGTAACTGAGTTACTCAAAATTCGTGTAGTGTTTACAGTATTTGCTAATCAGTCGCTCGATCTGGTTCGGTAATCAAGTCACTTCTTCGATACTTCCTGAATGGCCTTAAATTGGTTGGATGATAAGTCGACTATAAACTTATTATATTTTCAAGATGTTTGATAATGATTCTGGACAAGTATGTCCACGTTCTCAAATATAATTTAAAGCAATATTTTTTCTGGTAAGTTTTATTATTCAATTCATAAGTTTCTGCTTTTCTATATATTATTTCATGAGTGTTCCGACTCACTTTGACTTTGCCAATAGGTTTAGAGTATTTATAGTACTCCAAAATGCCTAGTAGTGAACTCTATTTTTTATTTTTTATTTTTAAGATTCTTTGCGAAAGAGTATCGTAAACTGAGGCTACTTAGATATAGTTTGAGAGGTTTTTCTTGGTTTTACAAAAAATTAAGACGTTAATTCGAGCTCACTATAGCTTATCAAACCAATGGAACCTTTGGTTTTAAAATGTATGAGGAATGGCGCCCCTTGGACCTTGTTTTTTTATTTTTTTTTTTATTTAAGAATTTTCCAAAGTAACCTCTGGTCCGGGGTTAGTTTGACATAGCATTATTTTTTAATAGAAGGCAAAGTTAAGAATAGTACGGGTTCATTTGACATCTTTTAAACAAAAAATATATATGATTTCACGTTTTTATAATTATTTAAAAGGCAAAACATAATAAAAACGTCTTTGAATAAGAAAAATCAGATATTTATTTAAACAATTTCTTACTCATTAATAGGACTTTCGTTACAACCTTATAATCAGTCTTCTGTCAAAATCGGTTATTACAAATAATTAACAATCTTATTATTACTATTAAACTTAATCAACGTTTACAAAAATAAAAAGTAGAAAATTAACCTGAATCTTCACATCGTTCACACTCGTAAGTCAATTTTTTAGACCCTCCGTTACAAATGCCACATACCCACTGGAGACAGGTGAAGTATTTTCGCCTTGTATCTTATTCTTTTCTCTAAATAGGGTACACATCCGGCAGGTCTTTGAGAAAGTCCAAAAGTTGATGCAGTTGTTGGAATATTCTCTTTATTTTGCTCAATAATAGCTTCCTTTTCGTTTTGCACCGAAATAGATTCCTCCTCGTTTTGCTCACAAACTGCTTTCTCTTGATCTTGACTAATAGTCGCTTCAGCTTGTATTGCCTCAAGAGACTGTGCTTCAACATTAATCACTTGAGTTCCTGGTCTATGGAGGATTTTTTTTACCTCTTCTGTGGCGCAATCCCTCTGAATTGTAGCCCCTCGTTTCTTTGAGGAATTCGAGTAAACTATTGTCGAGAACTCTTCCTAATTCTTGTGTCTGCTCCGACGGAATTTTCGTAGCACAGCTTGGGGATCAAATAGATAAAGTCCGCAAGATCTGAAGGAGCTTTGCAAATTGTTTTTTAATTTGAGAGTAATAGCATCTATTGACATTTTCAATAACAATGGAAACTGCTTTTTTTGCCCTTCTTCTAGATTCTTGCCTTCATTTATCAAGAACATTGCATCATTGTTTTTTCATGGTAGCGAATACCCCGACATCTAGGGGCTGTAACATATAAGTTGAATTTGGTGCAAGAGTTGTGAAATAAATGTTATTAGCTAGTGCAACTTTTATGACTTCGGGCGCAAAGTGAGAGACTACCGCCCCTCCCGCCATCCCTGCATTCTTGTCTCGCATGAAATTGAAGGTCAAACACACAAAAACGTTCTGTGTCAATATAGCCCCAAATACTGTCAAAGTTACCCGCAAAGTAAATGTAACCCCAGTTTACGGTATATTTACAAGTTGGTAGGGCAACATAGCCAGCAACAAAATATACAGTTAGACCTTTTTGTCATTGTCTTTACCAATACAGAAGCAACCGTTAATAAAATCTCAAACAGCATTTCTTAATTGTATTACCGGCCAACGAACTGATCTCGAGAACGTCGACAAGTGTTTGGTTGGCAGCTAAAATTGATTAGATTTAAATACGGGCAGTAGCTCCAACTGCGATGTGTTTATAAAACGGCTCTATTAATTATATCTCTTAGTTGGTAGCCAAACATTTCGAGTACACACAGTGGCTCACCGAAACAGCGGAGTGGGTAATCCGTTTCCGTGATGAAAATACTAAATTGACTTCTAAGGCATCGTAATTCGACAGGTGATTGAATCAGTTACGGGTTTGGACGAAAAAAAATCTTATACAAGTTTAAGTTCATCAATTTTCTAGTAATAAAATTAGAGACGAGATTAATTAATCACGTCACGTAATTCACTGAGTTATAGTCTTGGTACTGTGGGAAATTCGAGATTAATTTTTTTTTATAAATATATTTGCTGTATTGACCATTTAGAATCAGACTGGAGTTGCGTGAGAAATAAAATATTGATATATAAGAATGTCCCGAATATTCTGCTACGCAAATACTTAAAGTCCAAGTTGGATGATAACTAATGTAAATGGATTTCGAAAAAAAGCTTAGTAGTTCTGACACTTTCGATGAAGAAAATAATTAACATATTTTATTGTCTACGTATAATTAAATAAATAAAGAAGAAATTGTGCTTTACTACCCTGATGAAGTTTTGATGTCAATTACTTTCATATTCTACATATTTTATGTCTAAAAAGTCTTAAGTGTCAAAGAAAAAATTCCGTTAAAAAAATGTATAACTTTGAATTTTTGTGAAAACACCACCTGCCTCTCCTTAGCGTTATGTTTCACAGCTTACAGCTATCAAGATGATTCATTCATTTCCTATACAAGGAAGTGTGATGAAGTGATTAATGATATCGAGAAGATTATAATTTTTTTGCTGATCGTTTGGCGAGACGCTGAGCTTAAAGGTAAATTTTTGATAGAACAGCGCCTGTCTCTCCTGGGCGCTACGTAGAGGACATTGCAACTATCAAGACGATTCATTGGTTTCTTACACAGGAATGTGTGGTGAAATGATTAGTCATACCGGGAAGATTATAACTATTTTGATTTTCATTTGGGACACGCTGAATTAAAGTGAAATTTTCGAGAAAACACCACCTGTCTCTCCTTAATGCCACATTTAGCAAATTGCAACTATCAAGACGATTCCTTGGTTTCTTACACAAGAATGTATGTTGAAGCGATAAGTCATATCGAAGAGATTATAACTATTTTGATTTTCATTTGGAGACACGCTGAATTAAAGGGAACTTCTCGAGAAAACACCACCTGTGTCTCTTTGGTGCCACGTCTAGCATATTTCAACTATCAAGACAATGCCTTGGTTTCTTACATAAGAATGTATGATGAGGCTACAAGTTATATCGAGGAGATTATAACTATGTTGATTTTTATTTGAAAACACGCTGAATTAAAGGGAAATATTCGAAAGAACACCACCTGCCTCCCCTTGCTGCCACGTCTAGCACATTACAACTATCAAAACGATTCCTTGGTTTCTTACATAAAAATGTATGATGAAATCAAAAGTCATATCAAGAAGATTATAACTATGTTTATTTTCATTTGAAAACACACCGAATTAATGGGAAATTTTCGAGAAAACACCACCTGCCTCTCCTTGGTGCCACGTTTAGCACATTGCAGCAATCAAGACGATTCGTTAGTTTCTTATACAGTAAAGCATGATGAAATGATTTATCATATCTAGAAGATTATAACTTTTTTGCTTTTAGTTTGAGTTAACGCTGAATTTAAAGGTAATTTATTGAGAGAACACTGTCTGACTCTCCTCGGCGCTACATTCAGCACAGTGTAACAATCAACAAGAATCGGTTTTTTATACATTAGTGTATGATGAAATGACTAATCATATCGAGAATATTATATAATTTTTTTTTTCGTTTGGCGACACCTTGAATTTAAAGATACATTTTTGAGAAAACAGCACCTGTGTCTCCTCGGCGTTATGTATCACGAACTGAAACTGTCAAGACAATTTATTCGTTGCTTATACTAGAAAATATGGTCAAATGATTAATTATATCGAAAAGATTATAATTTCTTTGCTTTTAGTTTGGCGACATGTTGGATTTAAAAGTAAATTTTCGCTACACGTTTAACACATCGCAACTAACAAGTAAAGATATAAAAAAAAAACATAGTTTAACTCATATATATTGTTGTCATTTAGTAATTTTTATATCTAATACAGTGGAGAAATAGATGTATCAGCTGATAGCTAGCTTGAACTAGTCAATCAAGTTGTTACATGTTATTTTTAATTTTTAGTTATTTTTCTTGTCTTATTTCTTTTAAGCCTATGTTGTTATTAAAATTTGAATTATTTAATAAATATACCGATATTACCGTTCCAAAAATTTAGAGCCCTACGTAATCTGTATTATTTACTACAATTTGGTAATACTGTCTCTCCAAGACTCAAAGCAGTATTTCCATACCATATCCTTGGTCACTTTTACCTTTGTAAGGTATACCGTCAGTAAAATATGAAATCTCCTAGTTTTCCACGAATACCGAATTACTACACAGGCCTACAAATTTTGACATTTTTAAAGTTGCACAACTTCACTCACTTTGTTCATTAACAGCACCAAGATTTTCTGGAAAGTAGTCCACATGAGCATGCAGAGAATGAATTTTTATGCTCATATTACAACCAAACTTATTCAGCATTTTATTGATTCCAATTTCCTCATACTGCGGATATTTATAATTTCCTAAAATATTTTGGTAAATTTTTAAAGCATATCCACGATTCTTCTTCAATTCCTGTTATTGTTTTTTCAAACTGTTGGTCCTGCATTAACTTTCTTATTTGTGGTCCTACGAAAATGCCTTCCTTTAATGCTGCTACGGAAAGAGCTGGAAATTTGCCACATAAGTACTTAAAACAATTTTCATTTTTATCTATAGCTTTTACATATTGCTTCAATAATCCTGATTTAATATGAAGTGGGGACAATAGAATTTTTTGCGGATCAAACAAATTTGCATAAATAGCGTTTTTTGAACCAGCGATGTCACGAGTAAACGTACACAAATTAAAAACGTACTGCAGCAACTATGTAAATACCCGAATAGAATAAAACCGAAATATCCCCACCGGTCAACTCGTTTCGGTATATCTCCACACTTGTGTGTACGTTTCAAATAGATTAAACACAGGGGCGCCGCAAAAATTGAGACAAAATTTAATTTTATAGAACCTCGGTTATAAAACTACAAATTAATGTACAATGTACATTTACAAATACTGGTGCGTGATGGAAACAAAAAAGTAGTGTTTCTGTAGTTCATGGTATGTAACTAAGGAAAAATGTCTACTAAAGTAACTAAAAAAAAAGTATGATCACAAAATCTTTGTTGGCCTGTATTATTTACACATTACTTGCCGCGCGTTTCGCTAACCACTTGCAGTCATACGAAAATTATTAAAACTGAACCTCCTAAAAGGGCTTAACTTCTGGGACCAACATGAGACTACTTCTAAATCAAAAATAGTATGCAGCTTAGTGCTAACCTAAGATTGAAGATAATAAATATAACCCCCCACTTATTTTGATCGTTGTGAAAATAATTTTCCTTTTTTTTTTTCAGGAGGATGTTCCCAACGGTCAGGGTCTCCTTCACGGGAGTTCGACCCGACCAGAGATACGCCGTATTGCTGGACATCGTCCCCGTAGACAACAAACGCTACAGGTACGCCTACCATCGGTCCTCCTGGTTGGTGGCAGGAAAGGCGGACCCCCCTGCCCCTTGCAGGATATGCGCTCACCCCGACTCGCCGTTTACCGGAGAACAACTGCGGAAACAAGTCGTTTCTTTCGAGAAGGTGAAGCTGACGAACAATGAGATGGACAAGCATGGCCATGTAAGTATAATGATCGAGAAATCAATTCGTAAGTTAGGAGAGAAGACTTCGTTCTTCTAAGCGCCTCAGTGAATTAGAAGTAGTGTCTTTTGCAGTTGGTCCTGAATTCGATGCATAAATACCAGCCTAGGATACATATAGTGAAGAGGGTGGAAGGTGCATCGGCTCACGTCGCAGACTTGGATAACGAAGAGTACAAGACTTTTATTTTCCCGGAAACTATTTTTACTGCTGTCACGGCGTATCAAAATCAATTGGTAAGTTTTCTTCTCATTTTAAAGATGGTGCTTCTTGATGAGATGGGTGGTGACAAAATGTATATACTCCTGGACAAAATTAACGCATCAGTGGAACTTCATGTTATTACTTTTAGTTTTTCGAAGATTTAAATCATAGTACCTACGTGACATTATAGTTAAATGATTTCAACTTCTTTAACAAATTAGAATGGTATAGGGAAAAACATGAATAAAATACAGAAAGAAACAATGATGTCAATCAAATGCAATGAAAACGCTGTTAATGAAAAACTAGAAAAAATTGGACGTAAATTAAATCCTAAGAATTTGAATTCAGTAGCGTGTAGACCCTCCTCTAACTCTTATACTTCCTACTGCTTCCATTCATTTGGGCGTGCTATTAATCAAGTGGTGAATGGCTGCTTGAGGAATATTTTCCCATTTGAGGAAAACGACTTGTTCGAGTTCCCTGTGAGTCATAGAGGCATATATGTGGCACCTAACTGATCGGTTTAGTGCATTCCATATATGCTCTATGGGGTTCATATCTGAATTTCGTGGTGGCTAGTCCATAGTTGCAATATTCACAAATTGAAGGTAGTTCAGAACCTCTCTAGCAACGTGGAAGCGTTATCCTCCATAAAAATTAAATTACCTCCAAAACATAGAGCAAATGGCATCACATGTTCTTCTACTATGTTTTTAATGTATAAATATGCATTCATGGATCTTCTTCATATAGGAACTAAATCCGTGCGACCACTGAAACAAATTCCTCTCCAGAACATTATTTATCCACCAAAAAATGGATCCTCGGAGAGATATCGCTTCTCTCCTGGCCTCCGCCAGACTCATTGATGCCCATGTGGTAAATTATGACTTACTCTTGTTTCGTCTGAAAACAAAACTTGCTTCCAATCGTCAGTGGTCCAATTCAAACGTGTTTTTTTTTTAAAAGGACAGTCTAGTAACTCTATTTTTTCTTGTAAGCAGTGGTGCAATAGCTGGTCTTCTACTGTCCAATCCTCGTTCATTAAGCGTTCTCCTGACCGTTCGTTCAGAATGCTACATTTCGATCTGTTGCTAAGGTAGAAAGCCCATTTCTTAAGGAGACTTTCATAAGATATCGCTCATCTCTTGCGACTGTACCATAGACGTCTTGCGACCATGTACTGGGGTTCATTGAAACGTTTATCTGTTCGACTAATTGTTGATTGTTTAACTTCTAACAAGTGGCCACATATCACTGGATACGTCCTGCGTTAACCTGGCCTCCCTCTTTGACTACTTGATCTTCTCCTAAGTTGCATGGAAGATTCATTTCTTCTACTCTAAGTGTACCGGACAAAATGTTTCATTCACTTAATGACATTAATTTACAAAAAAAAATCATTAGCATAACTGAATTTATTGCCTTTTATAAATAATTTTAAGCAGTATTAAATGTATTATTAACAAACAGTTACAAGATATTCGTACACCTGTCAAGCAATTGGTTTTCAGTAGTGACAGAGGATATTCTTGGCCACCTACATAAAATGTTTAAGTACCTATTTAAAACTTAGAAATATGGAGTTGTTCCTTTGTAAGTTTTACTAATGCATTTATTTTGTCGAGGAATGTAGATATGTAAAATTCGCGAGGTGTCCTGAATAATCCGTACAAAGAAAGTTGCTTTGCGATTTAGCAGATAGATGGCCAGAGTATCATCCTATTACACACGTTTACGTTCAAAGCGATTGGGATTTCAAGAGAAGCGATATGACATCTTGCGACCGAATGCTGAAATAATCTCTAGTACATGATTTCCCAACCTCAGTTTTTAGTCGTGTTATTTTCGATATTTTACAGCATTTTTGGATATTTTTCTAAAATTACTTTTAAAAGTGTTTTAAAATTATTGTTATTGTTGTTATCGTTAATTGTTGTTATATTTATTATCCTTTTACACTATTATTTGTGACTGAAAAATTGTATTGCTCTGTCGGTTACGTCTGGTAAGTAGGTACTTGTTATTATAAATATTTTTAATGTATTTTAGAACGAACTGTCCAAATTAGAGGATATATTAAAAACAATTGACCTGTACCTGGTCAAATAAGAAAAGGAAAAGTATAAAAGATGTCTGAAATGTCTTCCTCCAAGCTTTCGAACCATTACTATTGTGTTCCTCAATGTCATACCTGAGCCAAAAAGGACCCTGAAAAGAAAATGAGTTTTCATCTTTTTCCTAAAGAAAATTCAGGGAAAGTCAAGTTTGAATCCAGAATGGGAAAAGAGTTAGTGGATCGAAGAAAAGCGTGGATAATTAGACTACGCATTGGCAAGCCTGTGACCAAATTTATGAAAGTTTGCTCTCTACACTTCAAGGCAGAAGATTATTTTAACAAAGGTAGAACTTCTAGTCTATGATTTCAAACATTTAAAATATATTTTTTATTTTTGTAAGGACATAAATCGGAAAGTAGGGGTCGTGAATTAAAGAAAACAGCGGTTCCCTCTCAAAACCTTCCGACACCTACAACAGTGTCATCTACCTCGAAGGCACAATCTTCACACTCGTATCGGGGTGAAATATATTGGAACAGACAATTGATGGAAGCTCATCCAGTTGGTCCACGTGGTCAATCTGAAGTTGTCGAAAATAAACTGAGGCTGCAGACAAATGGCAACCAACTTAATGTGAGAAGAGCTACAATCTGTTCTGCCATGTAAAATAATGTGACCAGTATTTAAAACTTCTTCTCCTTCAACCACACATCTTGCATTTATATTTCCACCAACATAGTTAATGTACTCTACTAAACTTAGAGTTATTTGGGCCATGTTCATTCTAAAATAACAATATTTTACATTAAAAATATTTTCTAGTCAAAAATGATAATACTTGAGACAGACAAAAATGATAATACCTAACACAGAGACTCCTAATAAGTAAGTACTTACCAGACGTAACCGACAGAACAATCCAATTTTTCAGTCACAAAAACTATAACAGTGTAAAAGGATAATAAATATAACAACAACTAACGATAACAACAATAACAATAATTTTAAAATACAGGAAAATAGCCAAAAATGCTGGAAAATATCGAAAATAACACGAGCAAAAAGTGAGGTTGGGAAACAATGTATTAGAGATTAATTTGCGGATAATCCATCATGGCGCTGCGATCTTAATTTGAATTCCCAATAGACCCGTCGCATCGGCGTCGCTGCGCTGGTTAATTTCTTGAGGACATCGGGCATCGAGTGCGCTGCACTGACGATTTCCCGCGAGGATGAGATCGTAAAATGCAGTTTTCCTGAATGTTCTGATAGGGAATAAATTAAACGAGTATACTCTACAAAAGAAAGTTACAAGCTTACTATCATTATTATTAATTTCTAATAAAGTTGGAAGACAATTATTTTCGCTATAATAATATGCTCAGTATCTGGAAAAATATGTAGGTTTGGAGTGGAAAATGCTCTTGTCACTTTTGTATGAATTCCACATTCGGCTGTGTTTGAAGCAAAAAGGTCCATTTAAAAGCGGCAAGAATTCACTGTCAGCACTTTGCCAAATTATTATCTACCACATACTATTGTAAGTATAATTACTTGAAGGAAGAACTGGAATGGTGAAGTAAAAAAATATTGTTTCACCACTGTTTTGATTATTTTCATTATTCCGTCGAAGTGCATTTATTGATGTATTGAATACGATGAAGGCATTCAAATAATAATTTAATTATTAACTAATCTAGTCTTCCTTTCCAAACCTGTTATACCGTCAAAACAATAGACAATTCGGCGATAAACCTAATAAACAAACAGCTACAATCGAGGTCCATCAATCTGCTTCCTCCCTGTGGCATTTTGTACAGCCAATCGTATTTAGATTTTATCGGACAGTACAGAATAGAATGGAGATAAGAACCCAACAAATAAATGGCCTCCACCATAAATTAATACTAGACAATCATTGATAATACGTAGTGATCTATATGTCACTCCGAATTCACCATCAATCTTCCTGCGCATTCTTTAAATGTCGCTGATAGCCTGGGGAGAACGATTAAAATGAGTTATTTCCACGTTATAAAAATGACAAATAAATCATGGAATGTTGTAATTGTAATTGACTTTTTACTAATTCTAATTTAAAATTTAGATATCAGCTTTCTGGTCGCGATAAGGCGCAATAACGAAATATGTGTAGATGTAGATACAGGAGCCGATAACGTTGGCTAAGTAGGCCTTATTACGAATCGGGTGATTTATAGTTGTCAAAAATCGTTTTAATTAAAGCGATATGACAACGGCATTGAGGTTGTGATAGTATGACATTTTTTAAAGCGGTTTCATGGGCAGCGAAAGTGGGGTTAATAACGATTGTAAAGAATAGTGCAAAAATATTTCAATGTCTTCTTTAAATACATATTTTTCTGCTTTCCTTTTACTAGTTAACCTTTTGTATCTACTAGTGGAAGGTAAACTTCACTCCGACATAATCCTGAGTGTCTAATTGAAAATATCAAAGTATAATAAAAGAGGCGGTGCATCCGCCTCATTCCTCTGCTTCATTGTATCCATGCACAACTTTTAGTTATGTAGACAGCAATTATTAGTATAAAACGTTATCTTATGTAATTAAAGTGTATATGAAACCAAAAATTACATTCCCTAATAAAAAAATTATGTGGAATTTTAGTTGGTTACAAGTAATTAGACAGGTATTTGGCACGAACCGAATACACCTGATAATGTTACGTTACATCATGATACTGACATAAAACAGGTACAGGAAAGTATCTGAGAATTTTGCCAAAAACTACAGCCTACAGATAATGTTTGGAATTATCTTCTTGTGGAGTACGCGAATAACGGATACATAGAAAGTAATAAATGAAGTAAATCAATTTTGCCCTCATCTTTATGTGTCCTTCCCTTGGACAGTCAGTCTTTAGGGGAAGGAAGAAGGAAGTCAATTTGTGTGTGTCTATTTAATTACATATGTATCCAAAACTTCCATTGTTCTCTCTAAATTCTGTAGTTTTCAAAACTCTGACATTGTTACATTGATACGCAATTTAAATACTTTTAAATATTATTAACCAGTGAGAGATAATTATTTAAATGTAAACACGAGTCTAAATTTCTAAGGTTTATCATATAATAAAATATTCAAGAAAATATAAAATTTGTAGTTTTTCTTGAAAAATATACAAATCTAAAATGACTTCTTGACTGTCATGTTGACACAATGGTGGATTTTAATGATACTTTTCACATATTCTCTAAATATTTTAATTGAAGTATGGAAATACCATCGATAAAACAAAAAGGCATAGTAGTGACTGTGTTTATTTGTAATGAATCGGACATTAGATGAACAAGAAAGTATTTTCAAACGTACTTAAAATAACTTGTATGTCTGTATATTTATATCCTATACCTTGTATATGGATATTGATTTCAAGTGTATGAATAAGACTGCTAATTATTAGAAAATTGATAAACATTTACGAAAATACTTTAACGAATTGTGTATGAACGACGAACAATTTTTATTTTCATCTTTTGTATCAAGAAAAATACTAATTTTTATTATAGAAATGTATAATTATCATAATGTTGAAGGCAAATTTTATATAAATAGTTAAATATCAAGAAGTAGTCTATTTTGATGATAAAGCAGAGTATTATTTTTGTATTAAATATAAATATAATAGAGTAAATCTAATCCTTTATTATACGAGTATAAATATAACTTTTTGTTATAATACCAGATTATTTTATATTTTAATACCAAAATGTTGACGTTGTTTTAATACTAAAGTGTACATAAATTTTGATAAAATATGTCAATAATATTTTTATTAATATATTTTAAATTTTTATTTATTTATTATTTTACTTAACAAATTTTAAATTTTTATTTTCTTAAACAAATTAGTTTATGTATTTTTTTCAACGATAATTAACGGTATAACTATGTAATTAATTGTAGGATGTAAAAGTATTTGCATAACTATCCAAATAATTAAAAGGTGTGCAAATATATTACATTACATTTTTTGATAAATCAAAAAAACTTGTATGTCTATGTCCAAAAATATGTATTATAGATATTTTATTTAACAATCTTAACTTAATTGTAAAATATATGTTGTTTTAATAAAATTTTTTATTTAAATAGTTTCTGAATTAAAATGCAAAACACAATTGCATATCACGTTTTAAGGCAAAAAAGTAACTCTTCACAACTATTTGATATATACATATATATATATATATATATATATATATATATATATATATATATATATATATATATATATATATATATATATAGATATATATATATATATATACGTATATATATATATATATATATATATATATATATATATATATATATACTGTTAATACTTACTGAAATAGGTAAGATTTACTTGTAGATGAAAAAATATTCTTCATGTAGCTCTACAACTTTTCCTTCATTTCTTTCATATATATGTAATTATTATTTGACTGAATTGATTGAAGAGAGCTTCTTCGTGAGCTTTTATTGTTACACCAGGACCAGGAGTAGCAATATAACGATATTTGTCAAAACTTTTAATGTCGAAATTAAAAACTTACTGTAAAGTGCTGCGTAATGCTACTTGTACAAGAGCTACAACTCTGGTCAAATTTTCATTGTTTGCAATCCATAATTAAAGAAAAATAAATATATTGAGGGGCCAAAATACATATTTAATATAATTCTAATTAGCTATAATTGAACCACCTGGAGAATGTAACGCACAGTGTGAGAGAGTATGTCGGTATGACGTCACAAAATGACTAAATTAAATGAAATATGTCAGTTTGACATTTGTATAACTTGAGAGAAATTTAAGTTCCATTTCGTTATGGTATTTACAAAAAAATTGTTATATTAATGGAATTATCGAACTCCCGACCGACTCCTAATTCTCTTAACGAGACATCGTCGATTTATGGAAATTTTGGTTGAAATAGAGCTAGATGTGGTTCGAACAAACGATTGGGGATGGAATATTATTCAAATAGTGATATCGTTTCATGGTTTCTTTCGACACAGAGGACACAGGACACTTCCGGCATTTCCGCCTGTCATATAGTGTGTTGCGGATTGGTGTTTGGCTTGTGATATAGAGAAGGTTTAAGAAAAATCGTTTTCCATTGTGGTGTTTAACAGTATGTATCTATGATAACTTTAATAAAAAATGATAACTTCATCTATGTATTTACTAGAAATGTAATGTTGGTGATTTATTTAAACAATCGCTCGAAAAGTTCTTAACTTCACTAATAGCAGATTCAGTTGTAACCACAGATTTATTGAAAGAATATCGAAAGATTATAATGAAATTAATCGAGGAAGTCGTTACTCTGTGGTAGTTCATAATTCACAACGGAAATGAGTAAAAACAACTACTACGTTTTTATACCACTATATTTTCATAGAAACGTGACTGCAGTTTCGACAATTATGTCATTTTCAAACGATGATTCAACTAAGAATAAAATACAAACATTCTGTTCCTATAATATATACTAACCAAATACAGAGACTAAGTGTTATGACAATAAACAGGTAGTTAAGGTTTATAAGAAACGTGTTTTCCAAATGGTGGAATCCCGACCATCAAATTGTGGGAATTTCCATGAATATTATTAAGAACTATTATACAGGGGGTTTATTAATTTGGGTAACAATAAAAAGAGGAGAATGTATCTTACTAATCTATCTAGATCTTCGAATATATCTAGATCTTATAATCACACACAAAAATAATCAATTCACATTTGATGTTTTTCGAAAACCTACATATACAGACATAACTATCACCTTTGATTCTTACCACCCATATTCGTATAAAATAGCTACATATAATTCAATGTTACATAGAGTTTTTTCACTACCTTTATCAGAAACACAGATAGAAACAGAACTTACAACAATTAAAAATATAGCCAAAAACAATGGTGTCCCAACAAAAACTATTACCAAATTAATAAACAAAACACAAAATCAGTATAATTTTAAATTAATTTATCCAGATATTAGAGAAGATAAACAAATGCCTTATGCCACCATCACATATTATGATACATTTTCAACAAGAATATCAAATATTCTCAAAAAACATAATATCAAAGTAGCATTGAAACCCCAACAAAGGTTATCAAATCTAGTTTATAACGCCAAAGATAAAACTAATAAATATGAAAAATCGGGAGTTTATGGGTTAAATTGCTCGGAGTGCAATAGCACATATATAAACAGGACGTAAATTTATAACTAGATACCTTGATCATAATAGATCCTTTAGATTACAGAAAACAGATTCTACTTTTGCTAATCATATCTTGGAAAGTGGACATAATTTCCTAGATATTAATAATATAAAAATCCTACACTATACAGCAAAGGTTTAAAACTTAATTGGTTAGAAGCAATAGAAATCTATAAATACAACCGTAGTGATAATTTTAGCTTGTTAAATGATCAAGTATATATACTATATTCTCCTCTTTTTACTGTTACCCAAATTAATAAACCCCCCGTATAATAGTTCTTAATAATATTCATGGAAATTCCCACAATTTGATTGTCGGGATTCCACCATTTAGAAAACATGTTTCTTATAAACCTTAACTTCCTGTTTATTGTCATAACACTTAGTCTCTGTATTTGTATAGTATATATTATAGGAACAGAATGTTTATATTTTATTCTTAATTGAATCATCGTTTGAAAATGACATAATTGTCGAAACTACAATCACGTTTCTGTGAAAATATAGTGGTATAAAAACGTAGTAGTTTTTTTAGTCATTTCCGTTGTCGAAAGATTATAATTCACTACCGAAGCAGTCGATGCGTGTTCCGACAGCCAAGTTGGCATAATCGGAACGTGATTAAAACCACATTTTATTTACCTCTAATCTTTATTACTGTTCACTACTTGTCACTATTTTTCTGCATGGTTAGTGAACAGTGCAGAGATAGATAATATATTCAGGTTTACTGCATCACTGCTTCTGACACCTAATATCTTCTAACTATCTTCGTCCATACGTCCAAAAAATTAAGATAAATCTCCCAGAATTTCGTATCTAGGTATTACAATAACAGGGCAATATGTTAATTTTAAATAAAATATGGTTTTTTGTAGCAAAATATTGAAATATTTGTTAATTTATAATGTAGATATTTGGGAATTATGTATGTATGGAACAACACATCCGGTAATTGACCGCTACGGCTTTGGTGGCACCCGAGTAATCTGTTGTCGAAATATTTAATAACAGTTTTCCATATATGTGGCGGTAATTCGTTGATACAGCGTTCAATTTCGGCCTTTAACGCTTGGGTGGTGTTGGGTATGTTGACGTAAAACTGAGATTTCAGAAAATCCCACAGAAAGTAGTCGATAGGTGTTAAATCACAAGGCAAGATCGTGGCAGCCAATTCTGGCCCCCAAAACCAGAGATGAGACGACTAGGAAAAGTTGTGCAAGATCGTCAATGTTTCACCAATCGTCAATAAATGTTGTAATAGTATGGTAAAGGGGGTAACACACTTACCTGACGCAACTCAACGCAACACGACCCGTCGCATTATCGAATGTTGGTGGGGTGTGCATATCAGTTCGACGCAAGCATAGTGTACATCACGTTAGTTTAGTCAGCCACACAAATTTCGTGAAATGGAGAGCTCCGAGGATGAATATGAAGAAGAGATCTGCCTTGCAATCTCTTCCCAAACTTCGTTTTTCATTGATGCGTCCCTATAAAATTTACTTTTAACGTCAAATAGACAAGGATGCTCCCTCACAGATTCAATCAGCTCAGATTGACTAGATTCCATCGTAACACAAGGAACAGTTGGACGTTTTTTGAGGTAACCTTGGAATAACCTTCTTCAAAACAAACACTTCCGACAGTCTTGACCCGACGCTACTCGACGATAATCTGGACTGTGGGGATGATGGTAGCAACACGTTGCGTAGAGTAGAGTAGCGCTACGTCACGCTAGGCAAATGTGAAATGTGCATGTGGGTAATAGTTTCTTATGGAAAACTAGACATTGGATTGTTCGGGTGGCGTTGAGTTGCGTCGCGTTGGGTTGCGTCGGGTAAGTGTGTTCCCCCCTTAAGTGGCACTGTCCTACTAAAATCGAATGTCTTCAAGAGCAATATCTTCCAATTGAGGCACAAAGGACTGGATTATCATGACACGATAACATCCGCCATTTGCCGTTTATGCATTACCTGCCTCATTTTGAAAGAAAAGTGGTCCAATGACTTCTTCAGACCACAATGCACATCAAACAGTGACACATTGTGAATGCATTTGTTTCTCATGAGTCATTCGTGGATTTTCGGAGCCGCAAATGTGGCAATTTTGCTTATTAACCAAGCCATTTAGCTGAAAATGGGTCTCGTCGCTGAACCACTTCTTGTTGTTCAATGATCCAATTGGTGAACTGTCTTTCCTATGCATGGTCTGTTGGCAGAAGTTATTGAATCAATTGGAGTTTGTAAGCATGGAGCATCGACGCGACGGGAGGCAGATTTATTTATGAACCACGGTATATATGAATTTATATTGTATACAAAATGCAAATTTAAGATATATGCATAATTCTTTTAATTGTAATAGCGTAACCAAATATTTGCGAAATACTTATTTCAACACGAATACCATCGGCAATTAAACGTTTATTAAATATACAACAATAAAGACCTAAGGTAAATATTTAGAGAAGCGAGATACGAAAGATGGCAGCGCAGCAGTATTAAGTAAAGATTGTTTATAGTTTATTTCACAAATGTTTAAACGTAGTGGATCCGAGAATTGAAATAAAAATGGCAATGGCCATTCGAACACTATTCTCTATTAGCACGCGTATAATTATTGCAAATTTAATTACGATAACTTTATTTTCTTTAGATTAAAGCTTCTTAAAAGAATGGCTTATGTCCAAACAAACTGTTAAGCACTAATGGGCTGAATTAATAGTTTTATGATTCCTTTCTTTTCTCCCTGATTTTGAGGATATTAAATATGATTATATTTTATTGTATATCCTATGCAGTTTGCATTTTGGGTATAATTTCTCTTCATGTTTTATTATTTTCTGTATAACGACCAGAAATTAATTATATATATATTATAATATGCATACCAGTATTTACGTTTCTTTAGATGAAATGTTCTATGTATTTAATTATCTTTATGGCTAGTAATGACTGTCTTATTTCTCAGATATTAGGCACATTTAAAAATAACTGCACACACGCTTTGTTTGTTTTACTGGAGACAAATACAGGAATTGCAATAAAAAACATAATTTTCAAAGTAAACCAACTGTGTTGCAAGTTTAACACACAACCCGGCGTTTCTGCCAAGCTAGAACAGTTGTTAGTAGCTGAAAATATAATACAAATATTGCTTTACATTTTCAATTTTGATTAGCAATTCTAGTTTTTCTGTGTGCTACTGTATTATTGTGCAATGATGAATATTCGTAGTTATATGCTAAAACTGAAAAATGTTATTAATGAAGCCTTTAGTCCAGACTCAGTAGTTAACAATATGTTGGCAACTGGTCAATCATTTATATAATAAATATATCATCTATATTGAAAATATTGTGCGAATATTTATTAAATGTGAAAGTACTTTTGTTATCAGACTGGGCGATTAATACAAAGCAATAAGAGATATTAGGGTACTCAGTCCTTAGTATTCGCTAACTCAATTCTACGAGCCTAGTTCACTAGTCCTAGTACACTTCCTTGAGGTATTCCTGCATTAATTGTCTTTAGCTCGGAATAGGCTTCTTGCTTAATTCTAAATTTTTTTCTGAGACGTAGGATTCCATAATATCAGAAAACTATTTAGGTAGACGCCTGTACATCTTCATTTTATATTTTAGACCTTCGTGCCAAACTTTATCGAAAGTCTGTGCTACATCAAGGAAGATTGTAGAACACACTTTTTTTTCTAGTGACTTTTCTATTATATTTGTAATTCTGTGAATCTGATCAATAGTGGAATGTCTTTCTCTGAACCCATATAAATGTGACGGGATTAGATTATGCACGTCTATAACTGGTTTTAGTCGTTTTAATAAACGTTTTTCGAATAGTTTCGATAATACACGCTCTTTGATAACATACACTTTAATATATTATACATACTTCTATTTTTGAGTGTTCAAATGTATCATCTAATTGGTGATATACTTGATGACTTGAACTGTTTCTCTATTAGGTAGTACCATATATCCTGATAGGATTCTACCATAGAAGACTATATCTATTTTGAAATGCATGCTTTGAATCTGGTTACTACATTAGTGAGGATTCTACCTACTCTTTTACTCATTTTGCAAGCGATCAAACTGAAAAACTATCATTAACACTGCCATTAACGTAAGACGACGAGCTGATTGCTAGCTCGACAAATAACACAAAAGCGTTACGGTCTTCTATGTTTAGAAGACCACATCGTCAACCCGCCTAAATTTAGTGGCAACCGCTGTCACAGTACTCACCATTTCTTCATCACCTCGCAGAGCGACAACTTTCTATTTTCGAAAACTGACAACGAGCTAGCTGCTAATGTGTGGTCGCCCGCTGACGACCGTTCGCCGGGAGACAATACATTTTGCATTTCATGATTCGGCGAAATTGTCACAATCGCGCTGGTGCACTTATTCACCTATCAGCGCCAGAGACATGGGTGGGCAGCGTCGCTTGGAAGGACGCCAGACGTCGAGGCGCGAGTCCGTTAATTGAGAGATCGCTATTTGGTCAGCGGTATTTTGTTTAGGACAAACATAATCTGGTGATGTATAAATATTGTCGCGTCTGCAAGTTATGATTAAAACCGAGCATCTGCTCCATTGGAAATTTATGTGCGACCGACTGGATTGGTCTTTTTGTTCGACGAAATTCAGACAGACTTGCGTCGCGTCGGAATATGGGAAGGAGGACTAAGGCGAGAATAGTTGAGAGAAACAAGAATACGAATAACATTAATCATATAGATAAATCATCGCGGAATTTGTTGTCTGAAAAGATTTTAATTTAGCTGTGGCACAGCTAGTAGAAAACACTTTATACCAGAACGCCAGAAGTTTGTATTGAGTCTCTGTACTGACTGGAATAGAATTCAATCAAAGATGATAAAAATGTGTAAAATTTGTGTTATGAATATTTAAAATCAATTATTGTAATAGAGGAAGAACCAAATCTTGGTCCATACTAGTACTCGTAATTTTCTTGACGAAAATGTAAACTAATTTAAGAAGATCATTATCAAGATCAAATTAAATAAAGAATCCATAGAAATCATAATGCACTATATAGGTTGAGAGCTATTTCTTATATTCTCTTAGAAATTACATAAACATCTTCAACATTTTATAACATATTTCACCTACCAACAATATAGATATTGATTGAGAAGCCATTGCAATGGGAAACTCTATTTTAACAAGAAAATATGGCTTGGGAGGGGATTGGAACATTCGATGTAACAACACAAAAATTGCAGATCAATTCTCCACAAAAAGAAAACCGACAAGTTATATCATATGTCTTTTTAAGATATAGTGTCATTCAACATGCATTTCGCTACCCAAGTTGTCAGTATCAGAAAATAATTAAAACTAACTTGTAAACTGCCTCTAGTCCCTATTTATGCTTGTTTTATTCAGGTTCAGTAAACGGTTACAAATATTTTTTCGGTTTCACTAATAGAGTCACTTTCACTGTTCACTAAAAAATTAACTCCCTCTACCCATTCTTGTTCAAAATTGGTGAATTAAATTATGAGATAATATGTTCCGCCTTACTGTACCATTGCTTGTAATATCTAATTTTATGGAGCTATTTTCTTTGATATGATATTGATTGTTATTTGAGTATGAAAGAATTCCCTAGAAGTCCACTCTGCTAAATAGACTGCCGAATCCCTAAATACTGATAGGAAATGATTGATAATAAAAGTGATCACTTCTGACTCTTTTAGAAAATCGTGTTGGCTATGTAGAAGCAAGATCAGGACTACAAGCTAAGAACTAATGGAGGGATGCAACGTCGGGGCTTCTTTTCAGAGAATTACTGTTGTTGAATGGTTTCATCATTGGATGGTTGGATGGCGTAGTTAGGCAATCGCTAACTCTTCGTCGCAATGAATTACTTCAGTACGTGGCTGGACGTGTACATGATCGAAAATCAAGAATTAACCATAATAACAGAGGTGCGAATCGAAAACCTCTGCTAGTCTACTAGGAGTAAAATTTCAAGTCTAAAGTCTTTCATAGGGTCTGCCAACGGATGGGAATAAGAAATTCAAAAACAACACCCCTGCATCCAAAATATAACAGCATGGTAGAGAGGTTTAACTGTACTTTAAGGAACCACCTGTGATAGTAGCCAACGAAACTCAGAACGACTTTGACCGTTTTTACCAGCATATCGTGTAGCTTATACATGAGAGTACGGGAACTACGAGTAAGCAAGTACGTTTTCTTTCCGATCTACGCTATGCACATCCAGAAGCGCACGCAGAAACAATTGAGGGATTAGTCGATAGAACTATCATCAAGACAAAGTAATAGCTAGGAAGAAGTATGAAAGAAAGTGAACCTGGAAAGCGACGGTTCGAAAACGCGATATGGTGCGAGAGCTAACACAGGTAATTTCCACGAAAATGATGCCATTTGGCTATTTGCTGTGTGCGGAGTATGGGGTGGTGGTAAAGAGTCGATGGCAGAGCTTGAAGTAGACACAAGTTGCATTAAAGTAGGCTGTCAGGCGCAGGATGTTAGGTCATATGTGTGTTTACAAAAGTTAATTCGTAAACGAATCTAAAAATGAACCGTTATAGTTGCCTCAATAATATCAATTATTGCTAACAGCAGCAGTATTTTCCAAATACGACGCTTGTGTTCAGAATAATGTTCAAAATAAAATATTTCACTATATAATATTGCATGTTTTATGAAACCTTCATCCCTTTATTGAAAGAAAACGTTTGCTAGAGTTTTTGTCAACAAAAATCGATCCAGTGCAACTAAATTCAATGCGATTTTACGTGAAATTTTAATATTACCAATTTAATCAAAATTTCTGACAGACACATGACAGCCTACAAAGTAGTGAACGATACGCGGCGCTGATGTCGCGTACATAGCGAATACAATCATATGAGGAAGAAAGAAATATCTTTTAAGTTGCTTGTGGAGGACCCTACAAAGCCACCAAGAAAAACAACTGCGTAGTCTATAGAATTCAAAGAGGAGTTTGGGCAAAAATCAATGTGAATATCCTAGAACGTTTAGTCCCATACGAAAGAAGTCCATCACATCGACGACTGACGACTGTTCGATCACTGACGATCATCCTTAAGGAAGGTGGTGATATAGAGAGAATGTAATATTAGCAGCAATGTTTATGAGCCTTTTGAATAGTTTGTGAAATTGTCTTTATTAGTTTGTTACATTATAGTTATTATTTTTTTAGCTATTCCTTTTAGTTATTTTAAGCCTACTTACTTTGTCTGTATGGGTTGGTAACGTTCGATATGCTGATTGATTATGTTGTGGCAGTTCGTGTAGGTTAGACGGCCAGTTGTGATATATTCACTACTCAAGTTAGAAGCTTCATAGTTTTACACAACAATATTAAATGGAAAATATCCATTGAGCTTTAGGCCATTCAGAATCAATAATGACTGCGAAGGGACTAGAACGGGATAATCATAGCTAGTTCTAAATCTCTTTTGATTCTATGAATGGGTTGAATCTCATTAATTATCAATCATGCTTCAGTGCGATTTCTTTCGAATTTTCGGCCGCCGAGGCATTACGAAGGGTCGTGGTGGAGGGCCCACTACGGCGATTAGCTGGTGACAGCGAGCGGTCCGGCGCTGCGTATCCCGTGTCATATCGAGAGCTGACGTTGCCTCATGCATCATAAGATCTCGGGAACGCGCACCCGGGGAGGCCTCGACATTCCAACCATTCTCTATCGGTTACTGTCACTCCCCGTGAACAGATAATTGGCCCACCCCAGGAGTTCCTCTCCGAACTGACGGACTGTTTGTTTACCCGTCTCCCGCCCCCATCCGCGCCTTATTGATGTCCATTCCTCATGACTAATTATGAATGTTCGAACAGGAGACGTTCGTATTCGTTTTCGCCAACCGGCCGATGAGTTCCATCGCGGATGGGGATTCATTAATAAATTCAATTTGAGAGAGTTTCACGTGTGTCAGAACGTTTATGGTAATTCCTTGATGGACCAATGCCCATTCGGCTGGATGATTTCCCGTCGAAGATTACATTTGCATGTTCTTCTTCTAGTTTGTTAACGTTGAGTTTAACGGATTGCGCATTTAGCAAAAAGCCACATTAAATTAGTCTATTATTTTTTGACAGAAATATAGAAGCAATACGAAATAAGATTTCTTAAACGTCGAACTGAATTGTTTTGTTTCGTAGAAAAAATCATTAGAACATGTACAAGTTATGATAACTAAAGAGCAGAAAATATGTGTATGAGACTTTGACACCGCTGCGCGTTGTGTTGGGTTAAGACATTCTAAAGGGTCTTTCAACAGGGACGCTCGAATTTTGTTAGGTTATATCGGCCATGTTATTAAAGCAAGGCCTGTCAAATTTATTGTGAATTATTGGTAGTGTATGGCAAATCACCAGGAAAGATTACAGCGTTCAACAATGTGTGCAATCTATCAAATATTATTTTCAAAATCAGTACTCCGTTCGAGAAAAGTTACGTGATTTTTATCCTCGCCACAACCGTCCCCCCGAGTCGACTATTCGACGTGTCGTGGCCAAATTCGAGTCAACTGGTTTGATAAATACGAGTAATCAGCAAACACCCGTACGTCACCGAAACGCAAGTTCGATTCGGTTATTAATTCCCTATCTAATTAATTAGTTCTAGTTGTGTTAAATTTATTTCCTTCTTTTGTATGAGTTGCCAATATTCAATATACTGATAGATTCAGTTGGGGGAATTCAAGAAGCATAGTATTTGGTACATAAAACGTCGAAGATAACCAATTGTGACAGTATTCACAACTCAACTTAGAAGTTTCACAGTTTCAGGTAACAATATTAAATCGAAGGTTTATGACTATGGAGGGAGTAGAATCAGACTAACCATCCCTAATTCCATGAATTGATCATCAGGAAACATAGAGAAAATGGTTAAAAATAGTTTTGGCGGCATATTACTCCTAAAATATTCACATTTTATGGAGAACGAATCTGCACCAACCCATTTTGCAATGAAGGCGATGATAATGCGAGAGTGGGGTGAAAAGTTTCCGGTCTCATGAAGAAACGTTTTTTTTATTTTGTATTATTTTCAATATAAAGCAAAGTTTTACTACCAGAGGGTAACATTCAAACTATAGAAATAAGGAGTTTATACTCCAACCCATCTGTAAATGCCTTATATAATAAGGACTAAACAAATTAGGTCAAAACAGCTATTTTGGCGTTTGGCATATAGCCAGGAGAATAGCTGTTTTGACCTAATTTGTATAGTCCTTATTATAAAAGGCATTTACAGATAGGTTGGAGTATAAACTCCTTATTTCTGTAGTTTGTATTATTTTATTTCTCAACATAATCTCATTAAATCTAATACATTTTCCATAACGGTGCTCCAATGTAGTGGCCATTTTTATAGAACAATTTTTCGAGCCCTTTTGAAGAGTTGTTTACATCCCCTAGGTATATACTTAAAACTGCAATCTTGGTGGAAATTGTTCTAGATTTTAGTTAAATAGAATGTAAACTCTTCAATTTACTAATCTATTAGAGTTATTCACTGAGATGGAGGACTCTGAACATGTACTATACCAGTTCTCGGCTCTAACACGACGCAAGTACTTTGCGTTGGGGCTCTATTCCTTGGACCCAAGCGAGCTGAGAAAGATAGGCCTGGAGGGATATTGGCTTTTGGAAGAAGTACAAATCCGTATTCCAGCGCTGACTGCTTTATGGGGATATATTCGTATAATCGGCCTGAGTATTGTAGGGCTTCGTGGCTATCCTCAGAAAACTAAACCTAAACCTAATATAATATTAGGTGCATCATGCCAGCGGAAACAAATGACTGTTAAGTATAGGGCCCTTGTCTTTATTCATGTTATTGTCACATTTCGCCAAATTCATGCTTGAAAAGGTCTTTAACAGTCTATTATTGGTTATTTATTTTTTTTAAACCAAATTTAAATTGTTAGAATTTATTCTATAATTTTCATAATAGTTTTCAAAAACACAGTAAACAGGGACTCCATCTTCTATTCCATTTCTCACTATCATACTGTTCATTGTCCCCTAATCATGAAAAAAAAATTGAATAAATAGGAGATAGGAGTGAAGTTATTAATGAACGGTGCATGAAATTTTAAAAATTATTGATAACTGTGTTCTAAATTTCAATGAAACTTCAATGAAAATGGAGATTTGGGTAGTTTTTAGTTTCTCCTGATGATGGGAAACGTTTAGCGTAGACGTCGTGGCCGTTGTAGACTCTTTCAGTATATATCCAAAGCTAGTATTTAATCCTTCTCCAGGATAGAATAGAAATGTTGTTGGTGATATAATAGAAACAAAAAATTAATGTGGACGTTTTTTACAAAGCTGATGAATGAGAGGCGTGTCACTAATTGCGAATTAATATGAAGATGATACGGTATTAAAAAAATACATTATGACTTTGTTAACATTAATTATTAATATATTTTTTAAGTTCACTTATTAACAATTTTAAAGACACTATTTATAATTCAAATGTGTAATGGGGTATGAATCAGAATGTAGAGGAGTTATATAACATCGTGAATGAGTTATTTTCAATTAAAAATAATTTTTACAATGTTTAAACAAAACATTGTAAGCAAGGGGCCCCAGTACAGAACCTTGCGGTACTACCATCTTAATTGATTTCCTTTCTGACATTAACAAGTAAAATATAAAAATTTTAGTAGAAATCGATGCTTGAAATGGAAACAGTCCGTTATAAAGACTTTTCCCGTATCGTACGCAAGCCCTATGTCATGCTTGATATTTTTAAATAATTACTTCTTCCGTAACTAATTTCGAATGGTTCGTATTCTCCGATTCCCATGGCCCCGTGCACCGCCAAGGCCCCATTAAGTTGAAATATCGGGCATATTTGCGGGGATGCGTATAGATTTGGCGTTTTGAAAAGTTAGAAGGGGAATCGTTAGCGACTTCCTAACACATTGATGTTGTGAAATGTGTCATGTAAACGCGCGAGGCATCCTCGGCGATTCCCCTGCCCGGAGCGATTCGTCACTCGACAAGAACACAACATCATGTGTCTCGCCACACACGCGCGTCGTGTGAAACGTCCTGTCTCATTTAAAAACTATTATTTATGTTTACTTTAGTCGGGGAATGCTACTTCTTGCTGAGCGCCCGCTCCTATGCGATGGGGCGTCAGTCAGTTGCACCCACCTTCATTGTGACGATGTAAAAATAGGTAGATATAATGACCCCGACAACAAGTTTAGAAATGCTGTTTTTTATCTAAACAACCCCCGAAGTATATCAAAATGAAATATTCTGAACTCCCGATTGTATCAAAATGAAATATAATCATAATCAGTGAAGCGTCTATTCTGGCAATCTGCAACAGAATCGAACTCGGGCCACTATTATTACACAACGATAGTTCACACATCATAATACTATCATGAATATTAATGAGTACTGGAATAAACAGAAAAGTGGGAAAATATGTATAAATAAGGACACAAACACATGTCTCAGTCGGTCTCAGTTTCTGACTCACATGGAGACCGGTGCCGATAATGAAAAAAAAAAAATTCTGTCGTAAAACCTCGACGTATATCACTTAACAGTAGTTTACCCGATGAAAAAGTTCTCTTAACGTCGAGTGTCAACAAAGGACAGTACAGGAAGTTAACTATATGTGGACCATATTTTAGTAAAGTAGGAGATAACTCTTGATGAAGCGCTCTTATCAAACGGCCGTATCCAGGATTTTTTCGTAAATACATCTTTTTGGCAGTTTCTTTTTTAAAGGCAGTACTGACTACACGTGTGTTGTGGTTGCTTATTTCTTGTTTAACAGCATCTAACACGATAAAATGTTCTTGTAACGGTAAGCAATATATTTCTAGCGTATATGGTGTTGCCTTCGTTTGTATCCAATGTAAAGATAACAAGTTTTATTTAGTTCCTTAAAATGCTTATGACAATAAGCTACATCTTCCTCTTGAACCAGTTGTCACAAGAGAGGGACTTGGATAAAGTACCTCATCTTGTGACAACTGATTCAAGATGTAAAGGTATGTCTGTCAGAGCTTCCTTGAGCCTCTCCGAGTAGGAGCTATTACACATTCATTTACATTTGCTATTACCTCCTTAACTAAAGGAAAATTGTCTCTGCTATCTATAACTGTTTTGACGCTGGTTCTGTCCAATATCTTAGAAGCCGTTAAATGGCTACTACTAACACTGTTAGTAGCAGTGAACGTCCGCATTCGTCAGTTGCTTCGTCTGTAATACATACACAAAATATTCCACAACGTGGTTTCGAATGTTTTACGATACATCCTCGTAAATCTGGTCAATATACCTGTTTATTAGTGTAGTTAAATTAGGGACTTTTCGGTCCATATTTTCTTTAAATTGACGTAGCTTAGGGTTCTTCAGTTTATGTAACAGAGCTGTTACATAAGCTGATCTGACTGCCTGACTGAGCTGTCTGAGACTGACTGAGATTGTCTGACACACATCTGTCTGAAACACAATACAAAATAGATTATTTCGTCTAATATATATGTCCGCAAACAACTCCGAGTCACTGTCAACCCAGGTTTACAGTAATTCTGGTTTGCACTGGCATTGATGAAGATCTGATTCAATTGTTTTCAGTTTGTTTAAGAACGCGTTCATGTGGATATGAAATAGGTTACTAAGCGTTTGATAATTACACCTGAAAAACTCTATAAGTGAGTAGCTGAATTACTACACTTGATACTACATAAACTGTCCATGGATCTTTGGAGTTTCAGATACTCAATAGTGAAATTTTATAAAAGTTAAAAAAACAGCAGACCAGTTTCCATGAACTAAGAAAGATTACACGTTTCCTGATTCACCAAAAAAGTCGATTAAAATTTATTGTAATTATCTCCCGATCATGCTAACATGGTTGATGAAACCCGTGTCTAAAAATGTGTAATCTTCCGGTGTTCGTGGAAAACTGTTTTTGTTGCTGCATCGAACGTTCCAGTCCCGTTCTAGGATTATAAAAGTTTCCAGATCTTGTTTCATTAAGGACATTCTGTTTATCAATCTGTGTTTGCATGTTAAAATCAGCTTTGTGCTTTAACACGTTACATTACTCTTATTTAACACGTATTTTAATCGTACACGACACGATACAAAAAATTTCGCTCCTCACAATTATAGAACACCCAATAACTTAAAGAGGTGGTAATTATTTAAAATATATTGCTTAATTTCTACCAATCGCGATAAGAATCCAACAACAAGCATTGCGAGCAAGACTGGTTGACCATAAATAACAACGATAAATATTTATTTCTTATTTCTCCCAACAGCGCTCGCATAATTTTCAAGCAAACGCTAACTCCCAGCAAGAACGAGATACAATCAGAACACGGTGAAATGTCGCAGAAGTGATGTAATTAAGATGTTTTCCCACCAACAATAGAACTTGCCTTGCGAAAAGTACATGAAGATCATACATTTAGTAGACTAAAGACAAATATCCTTATGCATGTATTGTTTTATATTATACATTGTAGAAAATGTAAAAATACACCGACTGTTCAGGTAGTTAAGCCAATGCAAACAAGACAATAAACTCAGTATGAGTCATATACATGTACCATTGCGAAATGAAGTAACGAGGCACTCCCGATATATTCCCTTGATATAAAGGGTCTTTCAATAACGACGCTCTATATTTAAACGTAAATAAAACAAGTTGTGTGAACGATATCCACTCAATTTCTTGTTTGAAAGAACATTTTATGGCATTAAGTATGGAATATAACGTTGTTCAAATGTCCGTCGTAGCTTTGCTTGGTGTCACGTATTCAGGAAGTCCAATTTTCGATGACTTTGTCGTATAAATATGGCTGAACTTGCTGGATGCTGTTTGTTATGTTGACTTTGAGGGCATCAATTGTTTGCGGTTTATTCGCATAGACCTGCGATGTAAAATAGCCCCAAAGGAAGAGGTCCAAAGGCGTTAAATCGCACCATCTCGATGGCCAAATCACGCCTCGGCTGCGCGAGATAACCATGCCCTCAAATCGCTCGTGCAGAATGTCCATCGTGACATGCGTTGTGTGGCACGTAGCGCCGCGCGCCGTCTTATTAAAACCACATGTCGTCATGTCCATATCATCCAGTTTAGGCTACAAGAAGTTGCTTATTATCGATCTGTAGCACTTGTCGTCGACAAGTTATGACGGTTATGGTAATGCCAGTTTCGTTTTGGATCGATGTTTCCGTCAGACTAAAATGCGCACCAAACAGTGACTTTCTCAGGGTGCATTTGGTGGTGGTGTATCTCGTGTGGATTGGTATCGTTCCAAATCCGACAATTTCCAACTGATCCAGAGCCCAACCAGTCAACACACGGCATTGTCTATGGTCATTTACCTTAAGTTCCTAGGTCAGTTGGATTTTATACGGGTGCAGGATCCAACTCCCAACGCAAAGTTCGCAAAGTTGAAGTCGCAGAAAGGCAAAGTTCATGTGAACGACGTGAAATTGACTACCTCGGATTTTCCTGTACACTATCACGCACATCGGCGATGTTTTCAGCAGACCTTGTGTTTTGGTGACGTACGGGTGTTGGCTGATTATTTATCAAACCGGTTGACTCCAATTTGGCCACCAAATGTCGAATAGTCGACTGAGCAAGACGGTTGAGGCGAGGATAAAAAAAAATTACGTAATGCGCGGAAGGTTACTCGAACGCAGCACTGATTTTGAAAATAAAATTTGATGATTTGCACACGTTGTTGAACGCTATAACCTTCCATGGTGATTTGCCATACACTACTGATCAATTCGCAACAAATTTACCAGATGTGGCTTTAACAACATGGCCGCTATAACTTAACAAATTTCGAGCGTTCCTATTGACAGACCCTGTACATAATAAATTATGTGTAGAATTAATTACCCTTTTTGTAAGACTTTTAAAGTCTTCTTGTAAGTTGTGCATTTAATTGTGCATTTTGAGATTAAGATTATATTTCAGGGAAACGTATAGGAAGATTTGTTCAGCAATTTGGAGCTTCTCCTCAATTTTTGACTGGCGTACGAGAATTCTAAAATAAGGCAATTGTCATTCGATTGGCAGGAACGCCGCGCCGTATTGATTAAAATAGTGTTCCAACTATTCTTGAGTCTAAATGATAGTGGTGCTAATGATTTTGATGCTAAAGCTTACCGAAACATCTCCTGAAGATGCAATGGGAATTTCAAAACGTGTTCTTAAGAATCATAGATTTTACAAATCTTGAGTGTAATATCGACTTTCAATTGAGTAGCGTAGAATCCTTTATTACGAGCCAGTACCACCCAACGTATCCAAGTAAATAGGATGCTATTTCTCTCGCGGCTTAAAAGGGTCTTATTAGTGACACTCTAAAAATGTGTACCTACTTCTCTACAGGCGCATTGTGTGCAATAATAGCAGCAAGAGAGGCGGAGGATAAATAAACACAACTTTAAATTACCTTTTCTCGCTCGTACTCGAGACATTCTATTGTGCGAGAGCGAGAACGAGGGTGAGTTATGGCCGTACATCGAGCAGTAGCGCCAGTCACATGTGCGAAGGTGTTTTATATGAGCTTCTTTTATGCGATCATCATGAAAGCGTGTGGAGCAAGCAAATTGCCCCTAGGTGTAGACGAAAAGCGAATCGATATGTATTATACGTATTATATCTGTGGGTTGTCGAAAACATTGGGCGTCTTTAGAATTAAATACTACTAAGGATATTCGCATCTAGTAAGGAGGAATTAGAATCAGCATTGAACGAAATGGAGGCAGTATTGACAGAGGAATACGGAATGAAGGTGAATAAAAACAAAATTAAAGTGTTAGTGTGCAGAGGGCGCGAGACCAGAGCAAAAACGAAAGCACAAATTAATAATGAAAGATTGGAGGGAGTTAAAGACGTCACTTATTTAGGAAGTAAAATAAGTTGGGATGGAAGAAGCGATAGAGACATAAAACAAAGAATAGCGCAGGGTCGAGTAGCTTTTAACAAAAAGAAAGCACTCTTATGCTCGGGGGTAATAAATTTAGAAACAAGGAAGAGATTTTTGAAAACATATATATGGAGCACGGCACTATACGGTTGCGAAACCTGGACGGTAGAGGAAGCAAGTAGGAAGAAATTAGAAGCTTTTGAGATGTGGTGTTACCGAAGAATGATGAAAATACCATGGACTGATAGGGTTAGAAACGAAGAAGTATTGGAGGAAGTCGGCGAGAAAAGAAGTATGTGGAGAAACATAAAGAAGAAAAGAGATAGAATATTAGGCCACTTGCTGAGGCATGGGGGAATAGTCCGCGATATTTTAGAGGCAGAAATAGGAGTGAAGAAAGGCAGAGGTAGGCCTAGATTAGACTACTGCTCGCAAATAGTAAGGGATGTAGGTTGTAGCACAATTAGCGAAATGCGTAGGTTAGCACAAGATAGGAGAAGCTGGAGGTTAGCGTCCAACCAGTCTTAGGACTGATGACCTCATGATGATGAAGGATATTCCGAAAAGTGGATATACTGAGAGAAGGTTTTATTCATGTACTTTGATTTTAAATAATTAGCTGCAAACTGGCCAAATCTTAGTAGGTTTGAGTTAAAACTGATACAAAAAAGAAATTGGTCGCAGTTCTTTTGGTAAAGTTAACGTAAATCTTACTATCAACTTACATACTTACTATATTAACAAAAGTTACACTGAAAACTACTTGTGTACAAGAGTTAGTACCCTATTATGAAATAAACCTAAAATCTACGAGGAGTTGTTTTGGAGAAGTGTAGAATAATGGATATCAACTACCATTCGGTGTCATCCTAAGAAGGTTGGATAAATTGTGGAGTGAGGCTCTAGAAGGTCACGTAATTAAAGGGATTTATTTTGTAAAATCATATTTAATCTGTTTGTCTGGCTTTCTTAGGTCTGTATGAATTTTTTTAGACTATTGTCTGGGGAAAACGTATTTCTGCGGAAGAAAATCGATGGGCGGTAAGGGAATTTGTGGGATATATTTCCCACAAACTAAAGAAATAACTCAATATATTTCTCTTATATGCAAAAATGTATATAAATTTATTCATATAAATACATATATATTTTACTATACATTTGATTTACGCCTTTTCGTGATTTAGTAGAGATCTGACTTCCACGTGTCAGGTACCATCATTGCTAATACCTATATGCCTTTAAGTATAATAGCTATTTGTTATTTTCAACCTTTGCAAGGTGTGAAAGACCAGTAGCTTGTTTCGATCTGTGGTGATTAATATTTGTTACCGTTAACCTGTAGACTTGCAGATGGCATTCGCTGCCACCTCTTCTTCCTGCTGGTATATCAGAGTTGTATGTACAGTGCTAATTTCTTATGAATTTTAGAGATTTATTAATAGCGGATAATGAACTACATGTTTCAATATTTTGAATGAAACGTTTTAGTATCAAAAAAACCAAATTAAAGTAACTGTTAGAAATGTTCTCTGCCTTGTTTAATACACAAGTTACGCACACGTTTCCTTAAGTGCATCAAAAACATTAGTGTTATAGTTGAAAATTCCTCAATAATTCTTCTCTGGTCCCTGCAAATTAGCTGGAGGAATTTTAATAACCGTATTTAGTTTAATAATGGAAGTCAGAATAGTCCATAATGGTTAATCAAGGGTACATTGAATAAAACTCAACTTGTGTATGCTAAAATCAGAATGTCATTAAAGAAACGCGCAAAGAAGAGTGCTTACTGTTTCGTGTCGTATTTTTGTTGCACCGTCTTGCTGAAGGTAATAACCATGCTGAACTTCATTGTGTTGTAGTTGTTCAGCGAATTCAGTCCAAATATCATTTCTGTACCGCTTTGAATTGCCAGAAAAATGTAACAAAATGGCTCCTATTACTTTTCCTATGAGAAACTGTCATCCAAACACGTGACATGGCGTGAGGGTGGGGATGTATCTGCGGTGGCTTATCGGAAAAGGAGATATGACTGCATCTTATTGAACGCATGACCTTCATTTAAGTTTAAAATCAACTCTGTAATTGTTATTTTGCCTTATTGGTTGATGAATAAAATGAAGATTGTGAAGAGGATCTATTGCAGTTTCTTGACTACATGAAACATGATATTCTTTACTACATGATTATTATAACTGGAATTTCTTGCCTGTGTTGACTCTTTCTTTAACTCAAAGATAAATACGAAAAAAAGGGTAAAGCAAACAAGAAATAAAATATGTCAGATTGGGATTTTCTTATTAATTTCTGATGTAAAATTCATATTTGATGACGATGATTCAAGAAGAATAAAGGCTCTGGTCAAATCTCATTCATCCTATGAAATAAATTCATTTAAGCAAAAGATGATCAAGCTTCTAATCTATATTATTGCATTCTATAATATTAAATGCATAGTTGCAGTTTTTTGCCTGTGTTAACCCTCTCTTTAACTCAAAGATAAATAAGAAAAAGGGAATGTAGCAAACGAGAAATAAAATATGTCAGATTCGATTTTTCTTATTCAGTTCTGATGTAAAATATATATTCAGTAATGATGATGATCCAGGAAGAATAAAGGCTCTGGTCAAATTTCATGCATCCTATGAAATCAATGCATTTAAGGAAAAGGTAACTTTCTTCAAAGAGAATCAAGCTTTTAATATAAATTAGCATTTTCTATGGTATCAAATGCATATTTGCTACCGAATAGGTTACATAATTCAAGAAGAAGCAAGCCTCTAGTCTGATCTAGAGTATCTTAGGATATTCCATACAAATGTTGTAATAAATAGGTTAGATATTTCAAGAGTAATCAAGCCTTTGGAATGATCTAAGGCACTATTTGAATCAAATGTATATTTAATAACAAATAGACTCTCGTTGATTTATATCAAAAAGAACGTTTGATGTAATCTTGTGGATCCTATGATATTAAACTCGTATATGATAAGGAATAGATTTTATGATTCAAGAGAAATCACGTCTGCAGTTCAATTTCTTGGTTTCCCTGATATCAAAAGCATCTTTTTTGATAATAAATGCAAGTTATCTTTCAAGTTATTACTTATTGATATACGCTAGTTTTCAAGGTTGTCAAACGGTATAGACCAGCATTTTCCATAGAAATTTATCTGTCTGTCACTATGTAGTCATTAGATTGTATAATAATTTATATTTTGATTATTTTACTTTATATCGATATTACTTGACATTGCAATAGATATAGAAATGTATCCGATTATTTCTAGTGTGTTTATTTCAGTCACTGTTGTGTTATTTTTAAAAGTTAATAGCTTAAATAAATGATAATATAGTTTACATGAAAACGAATTTTTATTTATTGTAAAAAATAACCTAGTTCAATTCATATCACTAGCTAATAAGAAAAGCGTTTATAATTTTGGATGATGTTACTGAAGTATAAGAAACTAATCAATTTAACTCATTCAATTACTTAAATCCTGCTCGTTCTAAATGTGACAGGTTATCACATTTACCCCATTTATCTCCTATTTATTTTCCGCTGTCACCATTTGACGAACTTCACATAAATTACCTGTACTACTTTGTATTAACTCGAACTGTCAAAGACGCAACATTCACAATTAATGCCTTCTTACACATAATTTATTTCGCCCCTATCCCTCCCGAAGCGGTAAGCGGATAAATTCTCGAACAGACAAGAAGTTACTCCGACTATATAATTTAATATAAGGGCAGTAGAATCTCAGATTTGGGTTACAAATGTAAATAAATAATAGGCTAGAGAAAGCATTAATTTAGATGATTTAGTAATTAATAAGTGCTACTTTGGTGTGCATTTTTGAGTTGTGAATGAGGAGTTAGGGGTTCCTATATAAATAACTGAAAAATGTAAAGTAGATGGCGATAAAAAAATAAAAATATATAAGGATTATGAGATTTTATTGATGCCGTAAATTTGCACCTACGAGTGTGAATAAAGAAACTGAGGAAAGAGGTATAGACTTTCCAGTTTGATGAAGACAGTACATTAAAAGGCTGCTACATGTTCATAAAATAATCTAGACGGTTCCACCGAGAGAACAGATTATTTCTGAAAAAAAAAACGCTTTTATTTAACCTCCATTTGCTCAATATAAATATGCTAAACTGTAACTAATGTAATGTATTTTACTATAAAATGATTTTAGATTTCAGTCAGCAAGATATGTTTTAGTTGGGCAATTTTTTTCATTAGAAATATATTTGTTACTTTTCCGCACTCCATTATACTAGCCGAAAAGTAATGTAATCATGTAAAGAAAAAGTGAAAAAACCAAATTTTTTTTTATTTTTCATTTTTCCTAAAAATAAAAAAAATGGTTTTTAAAAATTTTTTGCTGTGTGTGTGTTGTCGTTGTCGTCGGCATTAAAATTTCTTGTTAACACGATAACTCAACTAAATCGTGTCGGATCGATCGGGTTTTGACTGATTCTGATCGGGCACGTCTCCCAGATGACACCTATTGATTTTGAGGTAGATAGGACACACCCCACCCTGTCCATGGGTCTATTTGAGAATTTTTTTTGTTAGCACGATAAGTCAACTAAATCGTGTCGGATCGCTCCGATTTTAACTGATCCTGATCGCGGACGTCTCCCAGACGACACCTATTGATTTTGAAGTGGATAGGACACACACCACCCTGTCCATGGGTCATGAGAAAGCACGACGGTGGACTATTTGAGAAATTTTTTTTCTTAACACGATGACTCAACTAAATCATGTCGAATCGATCGGGTATTGACTGATTTTTATCGGAGACGTCTCCTAGATGACACCTATTGATTCTGGGGTGGATAGAACACACTCTGCCATGTTCATGGGTCATGATAAAGCACAATGGTGGACTATTTGAGAAATTTTTTTTTGTTAGCACGATCACTCAATTAAATCGTGTCGGATCGATCGGGCTTCGGGACTGATTCTGATTAGGGACATCTACCAGACGACATCTATTGATTTTGAGGTGGATAGCACACACCCCACCCTGTTCATGGGTCATAAGAAAACACGATGGTGGACTATTTGAAAAAAGTAAAACTGTCGCATAAAACACATATTCTGCATTTATGTGTTGGTTTATTTTTTTCGGCCACTCAATTTCGAGATAGAGATGTTCTACGTGCGGAAAAGTCCGTTTTTAAGTTTTAAAACTGTTTTTTTATTGTAAAATTATAACTAATAATAACTAACAGAATGTTATTCTTTTTGTATAGTAATACAATTTATTCATCTTTCAAAGCATAAAATATAATTTTATATACGAAATTCTGTTTGACATTAATTTAGTTTTGCTTTTCATCTGCCTCTCTCTTCTTCTGTTCGTTATTAATTTAGTTTCGCTCTTCATCTGCCTTTCTCTTCTTTTATTAAAATTATTTTTTAACACAAGGCACTTAAGTAACTGAAAAACTCTGAAAATTTTCAGAAACAAAATAGGAGGTGAATTTAAACCGTAAGAAATTGAAAAGTCCTTAAAATCCTAAAAATATTCCCATTGTGATAGAAATTATTATGTACAATTATTATTATATCGTATTATCGTTTTTGTATGTGGATTTTATAATATAATACCAAGAAAATTTTATATTTCTCGATCAAAATAACGTAATAAAATATCTACTGCGTCTAGAATACGTAAGCGCATAATATTCTCATTCAAACTGTGTTACACAAAGTTGTCAGTTTTGGTTCTTTTAACGACGATGACCATTCAAAAGAAATCGAAGTCGGTCATTAAGAGAATGAGCTAACTAGACGACAGCTTCCATATTTTATGTTTGGATTTAAGACATTTGAATTTATAATTTTGTTACAGATAACAAAGTTGAAGATTGACAGCAACCCATTTGCTAAAGGCTTCAGAGATTCGTCCCGACTCACCGAATTTGAAAGGTATGCATCTTATTAATAATAAATAATAGGTGATACTTAATTTATAAGTTTATGCTAGGAAACTGATCGTGAAATGATGATAAATCAATATCGAGCCCCACTTAGTGTTTCTTTACCGCTGCCATTTAGACCTTTGAGATTTGCATTTGAATTGATTGGTATCCATATATAAAAAAGCTAGTAAGATACATAAAGAAAGCAACAATAATATACCGTTTTAGTCAATGAAATACAGCAAAGCCTGATTAAAAGCAGGCAATAGAATTTGGAAATGCAATACTCTTTTTTCACAATTCTTATACGTATGGGCATTTACTAATTTAATGTAGAAATACATACAAATAGATTTTGCTTGCGAACAATATTTTCAGTGATTCATTTACGCTCATATTTTGTTTGCTACGATATTTTAAAATCCTACAAAAACTGCTAAACTAATTGAATAATTGGCAGTCTAGAAATATCTCGGCTATCGTATGTTAACGTTTGTCAACACTCGCTATCATAATGAACAAAAACTAATGCCAGTCCACTAGAAAACACAACAAAGAAACAACCTTAATTTGTTTTTGTTGGCATATTATAACACATTAGTAAATTATCAGCTTAACACCTAAAGCTTTGTCACTCTTTGACCTGATTGCTCCCGTAGTCAACGATGTGACAAGTGCTTGATCATTAGTGTTCGTAATCTTTGGTTAAAATTGTATACATTTTAAATATTAGTGGCTCTCTAGCCGTCATTAATCTCCAAAAATATACCCTTGATTTGGATGATCAGAATTTCTCAATTATCTCAGAACTATTCCGATCATACTAAGTTTCCTTAGTGTTTATGATTACAGAGAGACGATGGAGTCGATGCTAGCCGAACAACACTATTTTCGTTCCCCCTTGAGGCCGTTCGCCGAACTGGACACCCACAACAACAACCTGTCCCTCGAGGAGAAGGCCATCCTAGCAGCTAGATCCCAACTGTTCCTCCGGGCGGCAGCAGCAGCAGCTGGACCATATGCCCCACTCATGGGTGGATTGTACGGGGCTAGTGCATCGCAGAGTAGCCCCGTGCCTCCTGGGGTACTTTGGAATCAATGGGCCTGCTTGGGACCGTCCCTACTGGCGGCGCAGCATCAACATCAGCTGGCTGTGGCCGCAGCCGGTAGTTCTCAGCTTCAAGCGCCTATTTCTCCTTTGGCGCGGCCTCTGGCGCACCACCGGTACTCTCCATATGCACCGCCACAGAGGTCGTCGCCCGACACTAGCTTGAGGGATGACAGGGATTCTCCCAGTAGCCCTTTGTAGGGCGGGTCTTCTTGTGATATGTAGCGGATTTATCTTTTTAATATTAGGGCGATACAGCCTCTGCTGATGACAGCAACGATAGTGAAACTTGGTTTCGTAGGTAGAACCCAAATGCTGAAAACATCACAGGCTTGTACACCATCGATTAGACTTGTTAGGTTTTTGATTCGAAAGATAAATTTAAACAATTATAAAGTTTAAACAGTTATGAAGTTTAAACAGTTATTGAAAAACCATTTCGACTTCTTATGAGTGACTTCCAACACGTTTGGTGGGCAGAACGATGTCTACAGATCATCTATGAATCACATGTAATTTGCTTTTACCCATGCTTCCATTTCTTCCTGTTCTTTATTGTATCTTATCACGGGCTACTTCTAATGATGCAAAGTAATTAAAATTAACACCCATATTAAAAGTGTATTGAACATGAGATTACTATCTACATGATTGCAAACATTTTCTCGTTTACTATTAATACAATAGAGTTTCTCAGATTTTGTATTTATTTTTTTTATATATATTTTAATATTACTGATCATCTTCAGCTATATGTTATTAAAATCGGGTCAACATTTTAAAAAGACTCGAAAAGTATGCTAGTGACGTCAGCTTCCGACCGTCGAATGATATGTTAGATCTCATATGACGCGCACTCATATTCAAGAGTTCTAAATAAATATAAAAGTATTAACATAACCTTTCCATTTGTTATTATCTCAAAGTCAACCTTAGGCAAATTGTGCATCTTCGACAAAACTTTGCTCCAGCAATTAGAGTTTTTACAAAAAAAAATCCACATAATAATCATAAAGTATGAATCAAAACACACGTAAAAGAGTTAGTTACTAATATAAATTGCAAATGATTAACTCTTCTGTACATAACAACGATAACAACTCCATTTTGGTAACATTCTGATTGGTCTATATTGATACTGCAGGCCATCCGATCAATAAAACTTCATAAATGGAATAATCACCTTTTCTAATCGTAAATTCTACTTAATATAAATAACTATTTCTGTAATTCTACTAGCTATTCGGATTATGTACCATTTATTAGTACTGTTAATAAGGAATTTATTCATATATCGTATTAAAATGTGCAATAAATGCAAACAAAATTAAAGCCAAAAGAAAATTTTAGTATTTTCTTATTTTCTTTTAGCTGTAATTTTCTTTGTATTTGTTGCACATTTTAATACGACATATGAATAAATTCCTTATTAACAGTATTAATAAATGGTATCACGGTACCAATATAGTTCCATTTGAAAAAAATTGAGTTTTGCCCTAAAAAGCAGCTGTAATTTTGTTTGTATTTATTGCACATTTTAATACGACATATGAATAAATTCCTTATTAATAGTACTAATAAATGGTACCACGGTACCAATATAGTTCCATTTGAAAAAATTGAGTTTTGCCCCAAAAATAATTTTGATGAACTTTACTTGTTCATAAATCACGTGATTTAGTATTTTTGAAGGGATTTAGATTTTTGTTGCAATACACGGGTCACTTAGACTAAGTCGGAACCGTCATGGCACACTTCAATTGAAAACTAAAAATTAGATTATAAAAAATATTGACTTTTGAAATTACTTATTTCAAAATTACTTCACTTATTTGGTATCGTTGGATTCATAAAATTATGCAGAATTCAAAAATGCAATAATGTACAGGGTATTCTATTTAAAAATCGAAAGTTAGTGTCACTTCCGGCGAAACCGGAAGTGAAAGAAAAATCAATTGTATGTCAAAAAGTGCCGACTATTATGTGTATAGGATATCCCAAATTTCAATCAATTATCTTCAAAGTAAAGGAGAAAAGGAGGGCATACCATGATCCTGTTACACCCGGTATATATATAGCTGACTGATGTGGGAACCGAACCCACGTCTGGATTACTCCTAGTCGGCAATCTAGGTCAGCCCCGAGCGACCTGGTCATATCTCTATTGATTGTGGGTGTGAGTGGGATTATTTTGGGAACAATGATCTATTGTAAATTATTTAAATAGAAATAATACACAATTTAGTGTATTATTTTATTCAATTTCGAATGTTAAAATTTAATAATAGAATTTCTGAGAAGACTCTATTGTTGACTGCAATTTGGTTCCTTATTTGGGGTTACTGTAATTCAAAATTCGCACTTTCATTAAAATATTTGGCATTTTCTGAGGTTTTATCGAGAGATAAATAAATCTTTTAATCATCGATTAGGCTTGTTTATTATCTTTGAAGTCGATTTATTTTGTCTCAATTAGGATTTGTAAATATACTACTCCAGGACTAATTCTCCGAAGAAAAATTGTACAGGCTTACGTATAGTAAGGAATGTCAGCTAGCAAAATACACCACTAAGTACTGGTTACGATAGGAATTAAGTTGGGGGTTTATACAATATCGAACAAGGATATAGAGTATTGTTAACAAGCTGATAAAAAAAGTCTAGTCGTGAGGAAGAAGTAACTATAGATCTTCTTTTGATTTGAAATTTTTTATTTCAGTGAATGTGCAACACGATTCAATTACTTAAAGTAGCAAGACTCACTATTATTATTTCGATATTTTTTGTTAAATATTTTGTGTCATTGTGTAGACATGTTATTAGGTTTTTTGTAATATAATTGAGTGTATAAATCCCTGACCTATCATTTCATTTTGTAGCATTTCTTGTAAATAGCCTAGCCCAAATGTGTATAAACTTGTTAAAAGTTATTTATTGGAAGAGATCGGTTGAGAGAAGGGCCGGTGTACATTACGCCTGTAATTCTGTAAATATATCTATTTATAATTTATTTTAGATTAATGTTAGTTCGAAGCTTCATCATGTATTTCATCGGCAGGGACATTAGCCGGAGACATCATTTATTTTGGCTTTGACGAACTTCCTTGAGAAGGCACAAGAGACAACGGCCGTTGAAAGACATGATGAGGCTGAGCCGTAGAATGTTCTACTTCCTTGCGTCGCGTTGTCTGTTGCGAGGCCTGCCCTATAGTAAAAAACGAGTGCATCTCCGAAAGTCGGAATTCGGTATTAATTAGGTATGTGGGATAACCAGCCAAGTGATTTATTTGTGTAGAATAAACATAAACTTTTCACAGTAAATGTAGTTCGGGATCCGAGTTTTATTAGATTAGGTGATTTGTCTTTATTAAGTAATCAATGAAAGTGGAGGGGGAGGGAGGTATCTGCATTATTTTACTTCTTCTACCGCATTGTAATAGGCTATAACACAGTTGATATCATGTCATCGTGGGTACATATTCTAGTGGCTAGTCTTGGAATCAATTAATAAACTTGACCGAGCAGTTCATGATTGGATTTAAAACAAAGTCACTCACAGATTACTACTAAGATCATTAAATATATGCCTGATATTTTAAATACAATATGTAAAGTCAACATTTATCTGTCATTATATAAGTTTCTATGAGATTTGGTGAGTATTACGTGGAGAATTTGATATTTATATTTGAACAACTGTTAATCAATTTCCAAAGTAGTGTGTAATAAAAAAATTATACTACATAAAGATATAATTTAGGTCATCAAGTTTGAAGAATAATAAAAATGTAAATATTTGTCAAAACCTACCTGATAGAATTTATAAGTATCGCAAATATGTTGAGACATTATATCTTAACCAATTAAAAACCATGTCATTTCAAAAACAAATCTTGTTACAAATCTTGATACAATAAAGAAATCTTATAGATAAAACTGGGGAACAATCAATTTGTTGATTTTGACTATATTACTATCCCTGGCGCTGAAAATGGCATTACTTTTCCTTGGTTGGCTCTAGTTTCTGAAATACCTAATCATATGTGACAAATATTAACACAAAGTAATAAGGACAAAATAAAATATGTAATTTCTCTTGTCTTCATTTATTTTTATTTATAAAATATAACAAGAAAATAAAGAATAATTAATGCAGAAAATATTGAAAATAGCATCCTATGTATTAGTTCTTGGTAGTTATTTGTCTTGTGATTGCCCAAACATTTTTTTTAACTACAGCTACATAACTAAACCATGGATGAGATTCTACAACGGTCATATATCTGTTAAAATTTGTATTTTTTACCACTTTTTGAATTTTTGGACCGTCAAAAGTCCCTGCTTTTAATTTTCTGTACTCAGTGTTGGAAATGCTTGGCAAATGTATTTAAAACAATTACCTGACTTGTCCAGTGCTTTTACAAACTGTTTTCTTAAACCCAGGCTAATGTGAAGAACTAGCAGTATTAATATTTCTCTCTTTATTAATGGTTCATGATCAATATTTTCTTTTCCGATAGTCATAACGTCTCTCGAAGTCCAAACATATACAGAAGTGACAAGGATATTTGGTGTATGCACTTTACTGTCCAAGAAGTACGGTTATCATTTTTAAATCGGCATAGAGAAACCACTGATGCTGAGAATAAGCAATTTTTCCTAATACCAACTTAATATTTTCATGTTGTTCTCTAAGTTTCGTTGAATAACCAATTGGATCAACGCGAAATTATTTCCATTGTGCAGTAATACACACTTCAAGCTCTCTTTAGAACTATCCACGAAAATTCGCCAATCATCTGGTAAATTTCCATTATTTTGATTAGGAGTCTTTATTTTTACAAAATCTTTAGTCAATTTAGCTAAAATGAAGATATAATGTGAAATTAGAGTCCTCGAATACTCAGAAACCGATTTTAAATTTGTGGCAACGTATTTTTTTTTGTTTAAAAGTGTGATACAGACTTGAACACAATTATATCAGCTGAAATATACAATGTGTACGTGCGAATACAAATTATCCGCTTTACCAAAGAATGTAAGTAACATATAAGTCGGAAATCGAGAAAGGAACCACCAAACCGCCAAGCGGTTATCAAAGTAGTTCCCAAACAGCAAAGCTATTACATAAGCGCTCTAGAAAACAACTACTCCTCGGGCTAAAGCCCCGTAGTTGTTTCCTAGAGCGATTTTAGAGCTTTGCTATTCGGGAACTACTTTGATAACCGCTTGGCGGTTTGGTGGTTCCTTTCTCGATTTCCGACTTATATGTTACTAACAGAGATCGTATCGATGAAGATGTATACGTCATAAAGTTCATTCGGCATTTGTCCTGAATCGACGTACCGTGTACGGCACTGATGAGAACTAATAAGTTCGAAACAGCTGTATGTCGTTCAGTTCCGATCCAGGATAAATATCGAATCCTACCTGTGGCGGGTTTTATTTTTTGAAACAAAGAATGTAAATTATATTAAAACTATTAGCCTTTCTAAATATTAATTAATATTTAACATACCTGATTTTTTAAATATAATTTCTGTTCTCATTCCTTATTTTCACGTCTTGATTACTCTAGTAGAAGCGTCTCCATAACCGGATCCTTTTTATTATTTAGAAAATAAATGTTGGCAATATCTGATGCATCGCAACTTGGTGCAAATTTTGTTGGGTGTATATCGTTTCAAATAGGAAGATACAGGGTGGCTTCTTATGTATTTTGTTTATATTATAATGACCTTGTAATTTTTGAACAATTTTAATGATTGTTAAAGGGCAGACCTTATCATGACAACTCAAAAGATGTACTAATTGTTTAAAACCGCTTAGTATATGCCTCTGTACAACTTACAACATAAAAAATATACCTACATTACTGTGTCTGACACAAATATTATGTAACATTTAATTTTATTATTTATGTATATTACTGTAAAAGTCAACAAAATATTAAAACTAATTTTAAGAAAGTACGTATTTTATTCTATGACCCATCCCTTAAAAAATTATGATTCAAATATAAATAATATTCTCTACAATTATAAGATAGGATTTTTAAAGAATATATTTGTCGTTAATAAATATTATATAAAAAACTTCTCAATCAGTCTTCAACTCGTCTTCAGTCATATCCCAATTGGAAATAATATTGAACATTCATTGAATAGAGAACTAAAGAAAAAAATATCAAATACAAACCTAAGACAATTTAAATATAAAGAAAATTCTCGTCTGAATAATTACAAACGAAATTTGAATATCAACATAACTTAATATCAATATTTATTCATGTTATACAATCTGTCTTTCTATTTATCGGAAACTGGTGCTACAAAAATAGGTCCAAGGAAGTATGACAAGTGTCTTTTGCAGCAGTCCCGTTAACTTCCTTTACTTGTATTTATAAATAAATATACAAAATTGTACATGATTTTATAAATGCTAACAAAGCTTTAAAAGTGTTTCCTGTTTCGACGAATGTTTGACTTATGTTCTTGTTTTCATTTATAGTAAGCAATATAATGCAGAAATAAATATAAAACTTCGAAAATAGCGAAGGAAACAAACGGGCATCCTATCACTGAAGATACCGATCACTTCTCTGGTTTTATTTATTTTTTATTCTTTCTTATCTATAAGTATAATATATAAAACTACTTTTACTGTACGCTGCCCATTTTCAATAAGCTGAGAAGATATGTTATATAGGGTATTCCTAAAATCAGCGCATATAAGACCATCGCAGTTGTTTACCATCTCCAGTGTATGACGTTTACCTGAGATATGCTTGAGTGGATAACTTCAGTCTATAAAATTATGTATTTTAGTTTATTTATTGATAAAATTATGATTTAAGTAAAGATTTTCTTTGTGAAATATTTACATATAATAAAACATAAAAGAGCACATAGAATAATAAAAGTCAGTGTGATATGATATGACTAGTGAATATGAGTTATGCAACATTGCCAACAAAATTAAGTTATAAAAAGAGCTGCCTACTTAAATGCCTTATCAGTGGCGGCGTCATATGTAATCAACTAGGTAAAAGTTATAATAATTTATTATATAACTGAATAGCCCACTGAATTGCGCCGAATTGCATGTACCTACATTGATTCAAATATCTCAAATTTCTCAAATGAACGATAAATGGAATAAAAGCAGAAACAAATACGTATCAATGCTTTTATGTACCAAGAGTACCCGAAAATATAGCAAACATATTTAAAAATATGACACTACAATAGCATACAAACTTTACAGCACAACAAACAAATTCTTTACAAAACTTAAATATAAAACGCAAGAAGAAATCAACACCATATACAAAATAGGCTGTAGTAATTATACCAGCACATACATATATCTGCCAATCAATGACAATATCTACAAAAAAGAATATACGCATATGAATATACTACTATGTAAAACATTAACCCAAAATTCAACAAAGCATGATATAAAGAATTTAGGGGAAACATGAGTTAAACCTTCGAAGTGACTTATAGTGTATTAATAAGTTAATTTTACGTATTACACTACATGCAAATACAATATCTAATGCATTATCCACCTCACTCGATATTTATATTACTTCGCACAAACTATGTCTATCGTTAATAACATAAATAAACGTACAGCAAACACGACATAATTGTACACTATCGGAATTGTGCTGTAAAATTTGTAAATACTACCGTAAGGTAGTATTTTACCACATGCTGGTGTGAATTCTCATACCACTAATGGAGGAAAATCAACCAAACCTGTATGGTGTACATTCACCACTTTTTGTATAATCTTTATTTTAATTTAAATTATCTTTTACAGTCTATATTGTCCGAAAAAGAAACATAAAATGCCTTTGAAACATAAAACACCGACTCTAAGTAACAAATGTGCCTTGTTGATATCCAGATGCCTTTAAATATTTATTAATATTTTTTTAATAAACTTTACCATGACTATAATTATCGATTGTAAGGCTAGATAAACAGTTTGGGCATAAGTTGATTATGCAAAAAATCATAAACAGACATGACTACAGTCATGGCTATCTACATGACTGTAGGTTTTAATAATTGTTAGTAATTCTCCTTATAGGGATTTCACTGGAAATAGAATTTGGTAATTATTAAAAGTAGAGTGGCATTATCAGTAACATATAAGTCGGAAATCGAGAAAGGAACTACCAAGCCGCCAAACGGTTATCAAAGTAGTTCCCGTATAGCACGGCTATTACATAATCGCTATAGGAAACAACTACTCCTCGGGCTAAAGCCCCGCCAGGCATTGCATTATACCTAAAAGCGATCCTCGACCCTTTTCTCGTGTTTCTGCACGATCAGATAAGGTTTCAAAAAATAAAACCCGCTACAGGTAGGATTCGACATTTGTCCCGGATTGGAACCAATTACTGACATAGATAGTAGCGATAAAGATGTATACCCCACACATTTCATTCGGCATTTGTCCTGGATCGGCGTACCATCTGCGGCACTGATGAGAACTAATAAGTTCGAAACAGCTGTATGTCGTTCGGTTCCAATCCGGGACAAATGTCGAATCCTACCTGTGGCGGGTTTTATTTTTAGAATGGCATAGCTAAATGATCTAAGTGCCAAAAACATTTTTCCCGCTTTTATACCAAAATGGTCTACATACCAAGGCCAATGGCAGACCGACAGAGTTCATTTGTTTATTCCAAGTTAGTTGATCTAAGTGCCACGCATCAGATATAGGTTTCGTATTAATTGAGAACCGGATTAAATGCTCAAAACTTGAGTTAGTGGCTGATGTGAAGAAAATAATCAAGGAATCCCGTCCCTCAACGCCCTTTAAAGTACTAGACATGAGTCAAAAACCGTTCTTTGATTCCGACAAAGCTTCAAACCAATTCATCGATACGTTCAAGTTAGGTATAGCCTAAGCTTCTTGGCTAAGAATAACAAAAGAAAATCCTGTCGTAGTTTATTATAAGAAAAACTTCAGTGGCTTAGTATATTTTGAGATGCGTCGAGTACTAAGAAAAAACTTAAATCTGCAGTCTCTTAGGTTTGCTGCTTTCTCTGCATTGTCCTTAGTGCCAACAAGAAAAAAGGACACCACGGACATGCTCGATTTCATAGACGAGAAGAACATGAAATTTTTCGAAGATGTTCTGGGCATCTAAGAATTAAAAAAACATGTGGAGATAAATCATGTTCAGTATAACAATCTGGAACTTAGATCATTTCCAAACATTTTTCACGTTTTAGACGATACAGCATTTTTTCCCTCTAGAATAAATTTTAATGAAAATTGTATATTCTGTGCATCTTACTTCAACTTTTAACGTAAAGACCCTATGAATGCGTACTATAGAATATTTATGACGCAGGGATTACAATCTACCCCATGCGGAATTAAGTGTACTACATTGTGTGTGTATTTATAGTAGTTTTATATTAGAAATAGTGAAATTCTCATAACACTAAAGATCTGAAGTTTTATCCCGGCAGATTTTCAACAATGTATATCAACTCAATTACGCCATAACGTTCACAAAAGACACAACAATATATTCGTATGTATGTAGGGAAGTAACCAAATTGTAAATAATCGTGACTCACAAAATAATTCAGAACATTGTTTGTATTATTTTATACTTTACTAATCAATGTAGGTCCTCTGATGATGGTGAATAAAACCGAAACGTTAGCATAGGGATTTAATTGGCCGATATCTTAAGAAATACAGGACAAGCAAAATATAAGCCATACATCGACAGATATTCTGACATGTTATACAAATTGCCCACAATATCAACACGACCACGACACAATGGAACCCTAATTCATAACCATTGTGTCTGGAGAAGTGTCCGACGATTTATAACCCTCGGGCCTAATTCAATGACAGTTCGAATTAGGGATAGACAAAAAAATAATGCGTACAATCCAACACAGCATCGATCTCGAGACATAATACCATGATATATCTTTTATACATGTTGAGATATGAAGCGTTCTGTAACACGGAGTCATACCAGCAAATACATAAATATTTCCCGTTTGATTGATGGCGGAGTACGTCCGGTGGGGGGCGGGAGGGTACCGGTCGGACGGCCTAATGCGTGTTTTGATTGATGAAGACCACCAGATGAAGAAATGTCTTCGGGACATATATTGACTACAGATAATTATCGTTCCTTGTAGAGACTGTGATCGCTGGCCAAAAGTTCCAGCGTCGTCCGACCCAGGACGCGATGTTCCCTTCGATGGCATTCGACACGGCCATGCCGTGTTATCTCTACAAGCTGTAAGTATCGACTAATGATTCGTTTGTTTTTGATGCTGGGCTAAATGCCTTCAATGGTTTTGTTTTCTCAAGCTTTTAGTACGGTCTGAATATCTATAAGCGGAGTGAGGTCAACGATCCACACGTCATTAAAATTGAAAAAGAAAATTGATACTTCTACTTTACAATATTTTTGAAAACTAGTGATTAGTAGAGCTGTCCACTTGGATGCCTCATCAGTGGTGATGCCGTTATACAGCCTTCTGTATAACGTGTGCGTCACGGGACGCCCGACAGAAGTGATAACTTAAACTAATCTAAGTTGAACTATTTGATATTGAAATTGTTTAATTTGAGAAAAGCTTAGGTTCTTACTTAAATTTTATGTATATTAATATGATAATATAAAGAAAGGTTATTTATTAATTAAATATTTTATTAATTATAAAATATATTTTATTCTTAGTTACAATTCTTGAATATGTACATTAGAATTTTGTGTATGTACATTATTAGTATCATTATTTAATCCTATAAAAGTAACAATTGGCTTATGGTAGCTATAATAAACAACGAAATTTTTACATTGTATGTCATCTAAAAATCTTGCAAAGACTGCATCAAATACAGTTGCATGACTTGTTGTAGCTTCTTCTGGCTTATTAATCATTTTTAATTGTAATTTTGATTGTAGGAACGATACTAAATTTTTAGCTCGATCAGCAGCAAAATTAACATTAAAATCTCCGGTTAAAATTAACGGAATTTTATAATAATTTTTTTTTTAATTATGTTTATCAGAACGTGTATAATTACTTTTTTAATATGACATGCTGTAAAATTACTAAATTTACTAATTACTAAATAATAGAGGCGGCCCCGCAGCAGCAGCGACGCACACATGCACATGCACGTAGATGTAGACAGCGAAAGCACGCAGAGAGGAGGAGATAGAGCTCGAGATCGTGCGAGAGAGGGGGAAGCGTCTGTCCGAAATACGGATAGCGCTGTGGGTTAGAATGAGAGAGGAGGAGCCTGCCTACCGCTGCCGTATGCGTGAGAGAAAGGGAAGTCAGACAGACTGGAGCTGTAACGCGTTACGTAACGAAGCGGTTTACCCTCCCATAAGAAGTTATCACTACAAAAAAATGATTATTTAAAATACGCTTTTAAATATTTGCCTTTCTTCTTTATTACGTTTAAATCTTTCCTTAAACCTTGATTTTTAAGTACTCCCATAATAAGTAATCTACGGGTGTCAAATTTGCGATCTGGCTAACCACTCAATCGGCCTCCTTCTCCCTATCCAACGATTCTGGAACATCTCATCTAAATAAGCTCAGACAGATGCTGTATAATGGAGAAGTGCACCATCTTGTTGAAAGAAAAACAATTTTTTGGAAGAGCTTTTTACATCTGGATATAAAGTTATGAATGCAGGAATAAGATGATCTAAATAGAAGAAAATCTGAATATCTTGCACCAGGATTGGCGATCAGGATCAGTTGCATTGAAAATTTGAACTGCTCAATAAACACTTAAAACACACTGCTTTTGCCAAACAAAATGTAAGAAAAATAATATTTAATTTTTTTAAAGATTCGAAATCACCAATAAAATTGTGTAAAACCAAATCACAATTCCATGAAAACCAAAACGTATAGTGAATTTATGAAGTTAAATAGGATTGATGTCATCAGTACAATGCAAAGTTTTACTTGGCAGACGGTACTTTTGACAAACTACTGAAGTGGGGAAATATCTCCACCACCATTTGCAAATGCCTTATACAATAAGGACTAAACAAATTAGGCCAAAACAGCTATTCTTCTAGCTATATGCCGTCGACTAGCACTGAATCATATTGCGAAAAATTTACCGTACTTTGTCTAACAGAGTTAGCACAAGAATACAGTGATTTAGATTGTTCGAAAATCATAAGGAAGGTTCAAAGCGTCCTCTATCTCAGGATACCACTAACTGCGGACCGGTTTTGACCTTATTTTGGGTCTCGTCAATGCAGTGTAAGTGAGTATACCTTTGACGCATGATGGCATCTTGTAGACGCCAGTAAGTTCTACCACAGTAGAGCGTAACAAGCGCCATCTCTCGACAGTTTAGAAAACAATCCAAATCAAAATAAAACTTAATATCATCAGTACAATGGAAAGTCTTACTTGACAGATGGTAACTTTTACAAACTACTGAAGTGGGGAGATATCTCCACCTAACATCTGCAAATGCCTTATACAGTAAGGACTAAACAAATTAGGCCAAAACAGCTCTTCTCCTCGCTATATGCCATCGATGAGCGCTGAATTATATTGCGAAATTTGCCGTATTTTGTGTAACAGAGTTAGCACTAAAAGACAGTGATTTAGATTGCTCGAAAACCACAAGGAAGATGTAAAGCGTCCTCTATGCCAGAACACCACTAACTACAGACCGGTTTCGTGCATTATAAAAGATCCTGTTAGTTACTAACAAATACTTCTTGAAATGACTATTTATTTGATTGTGATAGATAATTAAACACTTAAAAATTGATATAAGCTGTAGTTTTATGGGTTTCTTTCTAAATAATTATGTACCTACATTGCATTCCAAAAATAAAATGATTTCCTAATAAATTGAAGTTTTTAAATTTTATTTTTAATCTAATTGAATAGCCTGTTATAAAGCTACGAAAAACGTTAGATTTTAGGGTATGATAAGAATGTGACTAAACTGTAACTTAACTACATCAGTTTCGGTTACGGTTTCGGACGAAACTAGACGAGGAGCCGAATATTTGGTTACGGTTTTGGTTTAGGCTGAAAATCGTGTTTCGGTCGGGCACTAAAAACTACTATAAGGGCTTTACTAACAACATATATTTCAGTAAACAAAAAATAAGAGACCACTTCCTTACGAACATCGAAAGATTACACGTTTCTCTGGTTTCAATAACCAAGGTGACAGCATTGAGACATAACTAAAATGTATAAAAAGAGTTTTAATCATCTCCGGATGATGTCAACTTTGTTGGCGAAATGCGCGTCGAGAAACGTGTAATCTTTCGATGTTCATGAAAAACTGGTCTCCTGTTTTTGTTGCTGCGTCGAAGGTTCCAGCGCTTTCCTAGGATATATTGTAGTGTGCTAACAAAAAGACAGGATTGCATTTAAATGTACGATTCAAAATGTGCCTTTAAACACAGAATTTAACTTCAAAATTTAAAAAATATGTCAAAAGTTTCTCGCAAAAAGTTGTTAAAAAGTATATCAACTGCGTTTCTTTCATCGTGAACTAGCTGTATAAAAGAAAGCTGACTAAAACACTTCCACGAATGATTCCACCTGAAGTTATTTTTCTGATGCCAGCTCCTGATCTATTAAAGTGGTTCATCAGGAGCTGCAGCATCGTTGATTAGAACGAAGCGTGACGGCCTATCAGGCCTCTCATCTCCTTGTATTGTGTTTACATGGGCCGTATCATCGTATCTGATGCGGGCCAACATTTGACGGACCCCTCGGAAAGACCCGCTACGAAGGTCCAACGTCGGGTCAAAGAATTATTCGAAACATCGCCAGAAACACGCCTGACATTCGGGAGGTATTCGATGATGGAATTTCGTGGGTCGTAAGTATGGGAACCCGATGAGAAGGGTTTACCTAGATCGATTTGTCTTTTTATGTTGAGTAATATGTGGACATCTGTTTGATTTATTTCGTGGCTAGGATTTTATAAGATTTTTTTCAGTAGGACGGTGATTTGAGAAAGGTTTAAATCTGGATAAATGTAAGATATTCCTGGTATGTCTTGATCGAGGAAACTATATTGAGGTTATATAGTAACCGGTAGTTCCAAATTTGTTCACTTTGACGGCTCTTAAATTACCAAACTTCAACATAATATAGTGAAAGATTATATCATTGAATAAATTTATACGTATAATCGGTATTAGACCCAGCTTAGATCAAGAGGATATTTATAGAAATTACACTACGTAAAGGAAGTTGACACGCTGGGCGTTTAAAAACACACAGTTTTTCAGGTATTAAAAAGGACCCTGGTATTATTAATGTTAGTGTATAGATTGGACTGAAAGATACAATATACACTTCATAGCACTTCATAATAGAATACAATATGCACCTTGTTTTTGATTTAATGCAATACAATACTATTGTAAATATCCATCAAAGAATTTTGGATCTTATTATGAGTAGATATGCTGTTCAAACTGAAGAATCAGTTTTTCCTCTGGTACTTGTTGATAAGCGTCATCCTCCATTGGAAATATTTGAGGTAATAGAACTCAAATATTTCTCTCTATATAGTTTCGTAAGAAATAATGTTACTAAATTTAAATTCCAAAAAGCGAATTCATCACATATTTATGATATGCCTTTACATACGGACTGGGTGTTTTTTGAAAGTTATGATAACGTAGATGAAGTATGTAATACATTCTATGTAACTTAAGATAGTAGATATATTTAAGGATAGTGTTTCAAAATCAGCTTCTAAAACATCTTCCTATCCTACGTGATTTACAGGTATCCTATATTATGTATTAGGCAAATAAAACTGAAAGACACCGAAGAAAGAAAAGAAGAAGAATGTTTTCCTAATGTCTGGAAAAAACTAAGATATGTCTAGTATTCACGAAAGGTGACACATGCAAAATCGAAAACTATAGACCAATTAAGAATACTAAAGGGTGGTCCAACCATAATGCACGATGTTAATTGTGAGTCACACCTTAACGTCAAGTTTTTTGCCCAACTTAATTTGACATTTCTTTGTTTCAGTGTTTGACAAATTCAACCATGGAGAGGTACATAATTGAGCAGCGCGTTAAGATTGTTGAAGCCTTTTACGAAAATGGGCGTTCAAATCAAAATGCATTTCGTGCACTTTGTGACTTTTTTGGTCAACATAATCGACCAAATGTGTCCACAATCGGGAGAATTGTGCGCAAATTTCAGCAAACCGGATCTGTAGGAAATGTGAAAACACCTGTGCATGCTCGCCCAGTTCGTTCTGCGGAAAACATTGCTGTTGTTCGCGATAGTGTAGCAGAAGAGCCGTCAACCTCGACTTGTCGTCGTGCCCAACAATTGAACATCTCACGAACATCACTGATGCGAATTTTGAATAAATATTTGAATTTACACGCTTACAAGGTTCAATTGACTCAAGAGCTGAAGCCTACTGACCATTTCAAGCGTCGTCAATACGCCGAATGGTTGGTTGAACAGACAGAAGTGAATGGTGACTTTACAAAGAAAATCATCTTCAGCGACGAGGCACACTTTCACCTCAGTGGATTCGTTAACAAGCAGAATTGCCGCATTTGGGCAAATGAGAATCTACGAGTGATTGTTGAAAAGCCGATGCATCCACAAAGAGTGACTGTTTGGTGTGGTTTATGGGCTGGCGGCGTCATCCGGCCGTACTTCTTCGAAAATGAGGTCGGCCAAGCAGTTACCGTGAATGGTGTTCGCTATTGCGAGATGATAACGGACTTCTTGTGGCCAGAAATTGAGGATATGGACCTGAACGATATGTGGTTCCAACAGAATGGTGCCATTTGCCACACAGCCAACGAAACAATGGCACTTTTGCGCGAGAAATTCAATGGCTGTGTTATCTCACGTCGTGGCGATGTTAATTGGCCGGCACGATCATGTGATTTGACACCGTTGGACTTCTTTCTTTGGGGTTATTTAAAAGAAAAAGTGTACATCAATAAGCCAAGAACAATTCAAGAGCTAAAGGATGAGATAATTCGGCACATTAACGACATTGAACCTCAATTATGTCTCAGAGTCATTGAAAATATGGACCATCGGATAGAGGTATGCCACCGAAGCCGTGACGAGCATTTGGCTGATATTTTGTTTCACGCATAATTGTCATATATCCTTCTATCATAATAAAAAATATTAAGATAATTCTCTGAAAACTTCTTGTTTTATTTACAATTAACATCGTGCGTTTTGGTTGGACCACCTATTATGTAATTTTAACAAAGTTTTCGAAATTATGTTATGCGATGTAAAATTCTGTCATATAAGTCTCAAATTACTGAGTGTCAACATGGATTTGTTAAAGACAGATCTATCATAATAAATTTATTCTGTATTACACAGTTTGTTGCTTGTACATTGAACGAATCTTCCCAAGTAGATGCCATTTACATCGATTTCTTCAAAGTTTTCAGCAGATTGGACCATAGTATTTTACTTAAAAAGCTGTGCAACTTCAGATTGTCAGACAGTTTTATTCCATTATCTTATTTTTAAAATCATATTTAGAGAATAGAAGAATAACGGTTCAGTATCATGGTTTTAATTCTGTCGAAATACTTAAAATATCGGGTGTTCTACAAGGATCTATTTTGGGACCCCTTCTAGTAGTTCTCTGTATAAACTGAATTCTTAGTGTATGTAAATGTTGATATTTAATGTTTACTTATAGTATACGGTGCACTGTACGTAAAACATAAACATTCTGTAGCCATGGATATTTGTAAATGAACTGGAATTTCACGTAAAAAAATATTTATGTAACAAAAGTCGTACAATACATGTAAGACTTAAAGTTTACAAGACTTTAAGTATTACATGCATGTAACATTTCAGTATATTATAAAAATTATTGTAAGAGTGTAAGGCTTGTAAACATTACTTTTACATTATTTATTGACACCTATATGCCGCAATACTTGGTCTTTTTTTTCATACTAAGTTTCTTGTGAGCTCTAGGGAACCTAATACAAAGAAGAAACTCAACATAGCTCAGCTAATAAAGTCATTTCTGCGGCTAGAATGTATCAGGTGAAGCCCTCTCCGAAAATAATCCCCATTTATCAAGAGTGCCGTGCCTGATTTAGCGGACTCGTTCTCTTCCTCTAATCCCTCTAATCCAATAATAAGATTCGGTCAAACTTCACAGTTGTGATTTCCCAGCCACTCCTAGGTAAAGCTAATTGCCTCGGACAGTTCAGCGCTACCATCATGTGGAGCTGTCAGCCGGATTTGATCGATTTCCATTGAACCACACATCAAAGTACGGGTATTAGCGCTCCGTGCCAGTCTGCCTTGCAGGACAAGATGATATCTGGCCGCGGTCAGAGATTGTACGTCTTCCACTTGATCTCCAGGTGAACGGTTTGTCGAGTTTAAGTTTTATATTGTTTAATTTTTTATTTGTGTGCGGACATTATGATCGATAAGGATGATCCTGAAATTATTTTTGTTTGACGCTGAAGGTGTCTGCGGAGGTATGCAAACGTGATTCAATTAAAAAATATGTGTATATGGTTTACTGAGAGAGTTGCTTTTTTATTTATACAGATAAACATACCGATTTAGACAGATAGCCATACCGTCCTATTCTAGCGTTATTTTGTACATCTTTACACTAACTTCTGAACGAGTTTCTTGTAAACTGCACTAAGTATTCCCAATAAGAAGGAAATCGTCATATATATGGTGTGGTGTGAAGTGTCTTATAGAGAATAAATGAATTCCATAATTTAATACATTTCCTCATACAAGAATGTGTAATTTTACAGGATTTGTAAGTGGAGCCGCTGATTCTATCAGCGTACCAGAGGCGTCACCTTCGCGGGTTCGTAATAACTCCAATACACTAAAATAAGTAATGTTAGGCAATAAAATAATAATAAGGAACTGGTTGTACGTTATAATTTATACAGTACTGTAAAACACGTGCCCACCTAAACAGCGTTATTAGCTGGATTAAGTCGGTTAAACATCTCCAGCATTAGGTATGTTTCTACAATTGTTTCAACAAGCGATGTTTGCCGCGGTGAAAAAATTTTCCTATATGAAGAGAACGACCGTTCGACGTCTAGTTATGTAATATTGGCAGGAATAAAAGAATCGTAACTATGTAGTGGATCTGTAGATGCAGAAACTTTTGTTTTAATCTGGCAAAATCTGATTTTTTTTAAACAGGATCAAATTGTGCCACAACAAAATTATTTTTGCGTCCCTTAAACTGTGTATCTGTGTGTATAGTATACACTATTTTCAGTGGTTTCACTAACGACAAGGAGGGATTTTGTAATTTTTCTATTGTTTCCACTATAGTTGCTTATAATTGTTATGAATAGTTTGTAAATCTACTTCAACTTGACGATCTTGAAATATCGTTTAAATTTTCTTTCTGTTTCTCTATAATAAAAAGTCTCTATTTTAATGCGAACTTTTCGGCTTTCTCGTAAAATAGAAAACGTTAGTTAAATTACAAGTTCAAAGTACTAACTTCAAAATTCATACCTACGAGTATCTAGAGAATCTTTGGGTTTATAGGAAATTCGAGGACATGGTTGAATTTGTATACCTTTCTTACGTTCACACGAATTTCTTCAGACTTTACCTTACGACAACGTTGTTTTTTGTCGAAGGAAATCGATGGACTGACTATATAGTGAGGGAATTGTGTATAAAATACGAATGGCCCAAAATCAATGGAAATTACATTAAATGCGATGTAAACTAACATATAAATTAACATTCTGAATACTATACCAATCTCTGATTTAAAAGAAAACAGTCGTTTTTCTGGTAAAACAGAAAAATTTATTTGAACTGCAGATCCACAGCAACAACTTGGAAATTCATATCTGCCTAGAGAACCCCTGGATTTAGGGAAAACCCTAGGACACCATTGAGTTTATCTGCCCTTTTTACGTCCACATGATTTTTTTCAATTTTCTTTTCAAGAATGCGTTTTTATTTTGGGGGGAAAATGGATAGACGATAAGGTAATTTTGTGTAAAATAGGAATGCTTCAAAATCGACGTAAATTACATTGAATACAATATAAATGGACATTCTGACCACGATAGCAGTTTTCGTTTTAATGAAAAGCTGTTGGTTTTCTCGTAAAACAGAAAAAGTTATTTTAATTGCAAATTCAAAGGAATTCAAAGGAATCTACCTAGAGATCTACCCTCTTAGTTTAGAGGCAATCCCAGAGCACTGTTTGTTTAATCTTCCCGCCCTTTTTGGGTATATACGAGTTTTTTCAGATTTATTTTTCACATCATTTAATAATACTACCACCTTAATAAATTTTAATCTTCTGGGGTAGTTCGTTCAAAATTAGAATACTGTAGGCTTATTTGATATTTCCGATATCTAAGTCATATTAATCAACTTCAAAATATTCAATGGCGTTTCTTAAAGTATCTGTCATTTCGCATAGATGATTATTATCGAGTAACAGGTTACGATCATACTCTGCTTCTACAAATATTTGATGTCTAGTCATTTGAATAATAGAAGAATGCTTACTTGCCTCTTCTTTTTATTTAAACTATTCCATAATATTATAGATACACACACATTACTGAGCATATTTAGTATACGCATACTCCGACTAGACTCTCGAGAGGAAAGTATGTATTATTGCCAAACTGCAAGAACTAATGTGCTGTTAAAATCGCCAGTGTTTATAATATCACAGATTTTTAATGCAATAACTTGTGATTTGAACAATTATACTCGTAATGAGTTTTCTGTTGGACAATAAAGGCATTAATATTATTATTATTAGTAACATTAATACATTAATATTATCAGTAATAAATAAATCGTTCTTTCAGTGTAGAATATGAAATAATTCACAACCCATCTTGATCTGAATTCAATGAACAGTAGTGCATTTTCGTTCCTCCGCAGCACATTGTCAGATCGCTAACGCCGTGCGAAAAATTATTACCCTCGTACACAAACGGCACAGGGCGACTAAGACATTTACTATGTTTCCCATGGTTTTCCCGATGACAATTGACAGAGAGTGCGAATAAAACATCCGCAAAAGTGGCAAGTTACTCCCAAAACGCGGCGTATCCGCCATTCCGAATTCCCGGCGGGTCCGGCGAACGTCCGGAACTCGGGGGAAATCTCTTCATATGCGGTCTCGGCTGTAGTTCACCCCGTTTGGGAAACGATCCCCCGATTTATTGGCTTTCACGGCGCGGCTAATTGGCTTGAGAGCGGCCGACTCGTTTCCGCTATGTGTAAGTTTACGGGTTTCGTTATAAATGGCCGTGCCGCGGAATTGCCGGGGACGCCGCACCGCCGCTGCCGCCAGCAGGATTTACCTCCTGAATTGTCAGCGTACGTATCGGTAGATAAGCGTGATGGGCAGCGGCAAGTCGTATGGGAACGGTGTAAGCGTAGAATGCTGTTTGTTGTCATTACACTGAGAGTACACTTCACTTATAATAATAATAACAATGCCTCTATTGCTCAACGGAAAAAAATTCTTTATAGGACAAAAATAAAAATAAAACACATATATTTGTACAATATATAACTAAAAAATAAATAAAAAAGGGCAACCTATAAATAACTTTGACATAAATAAACAATGGAATAAATACTTCAGTAACATATAACTTACGCGCCAGTAAAAAGTTGTTGTTTCCCTAAAGACTCGGCCACACAGAACGCCTACCGATCTACCGTCGCGGGCAGCAATCGTGCGATCGTCGCAGCGGTCAGCGATACGGCACTGTCACATACAGTGCGATATCTTTGAGAGTGATCCAGCATTATGTGTTTGCTTTCGGGCGAACGGTTTCATACAGCCTTGTTGCTTTTTCGTCTTAATAGATTTTGGGACAAAATGAGTAGTTCTGACGAGGAGCAACTTCTTCTTCTATTAGCATTACAAAATAATAGCAAGAAAAGACGATATTGAGGCATGATATCAATGCGAGGAGAGAACAATTTGGGGAATACCATCGCTTAGTTTTTGAACTGAAATCATATGAAGATTGGTTTTTTAAATATTTTCGTATATCGATATAGTTGATCCATACTACAAGTTTTTTGATATAGGATTTTGAGTTATCGACGTCATAGCGACAGCGTAATTTTTGAAAATTCTACTTTCTACCGAGAGTCCATTGATGCAAAAGTTACTCTACCTTCGAAGCCACTTCCGGGTACAAGCATTCCTCTTCCTCATGTTCTGGTAGGTGATGAAGGCTTTTCACTTCAACCATTTTTAATGAGACCATATCCCAAAGCAAGAATAATCAATAATGTAAGAAAGAAGCAATTCAATGCATGCTTAGCCGAGCACGTTGTGTAGTTGAAAATGCGTTTGGCATATTGGCTATGAAATGACGTGTGTTCTTGAGAGCTATAGAAACTGATGTTGAAAGTGCAGAATATATTGTAAAAGCAGCTTTTCCCTTGCACATTTACATTATATCAAATGAAAATAATAAGGAATACACATCTACTGAAACTAGAGAAGACTCTAGGCCTGTACGTGCATTCATGTCACCTAGGTTAATCAATCGAAGGTAAACCATTGCTGAAATTCAAGTTCGTGAGCAGTTTGCCGATTGCTTTGCCATAAAGTGAAGCATGCAACAGGAAATTAAATTTTTTTGCTCCTGCTTTTAATAAAAGTCAAGTATTCCAAGTGTGTGTTAAGTGTTATAGTAATTTTGAAGATCCCTATTATAATAATACATAATAATTATTATGTATCCCTGTTATGATAATAAATATAAGCATCCCTGTTATAATAATTATTATTATAATAATTATTTTTAATTAATTATTTGCAACATAAAAACGCGAGACAAATCTGATTGGAACTGACCGCTCAACTGCGCGATATTTTGTAATTATGTATCGTTGCATGCTACGATCTATATTGGCCCGCTGCGACTGACCGCTTTCTGTGTGACATGGATGATACAATATTGCATCATACAACTAGATCGCCTGACTGATGCGTGCAGAGAACGCTGCCCGCGACGGTAGACGGGCTCTGTGTGGCCGAGGCTTAAAAATGGTAATTTATTGTGAGTACAATTGTTTAAATCACAAGTGCTAGATATTACATTAAAATGTTACCATCACATTACAAGCACTAGTGAAACAGCACGTTAGTTCATGCAGTCTGGCAATAAAACATGCTTTATTTTCAAGACCCTTTTAACTAGTCGAAGTATGCGTATACTAAATATGCTTGGTAATTCAGGTACACATAATTACGTGAGGTTAATACTTAGGTTACAGATACTAAGGGCTCTTTCACAAGGAGAGCCGCAAGGCTCGACCTCGCGAGCGGGAGGACTGCGCGGAAGACTGAGATGCAAAGAGTACAATGGAGCTTTCACATGGGGAACACGGTCCTTTAAGGAGCGCGAGTGAGAGTCGGTGCGGCTCGTGCATCTCGAGCCTGGCGCTTGGAAGGGAGACGCGTCTCTTCCTCGAAATGCAAGGGGACTACTAGGGCATTCACACGAAGGGCGACAATGGCTCCTCGCTCCTCAGCGTTGAGTCAAGATGGATTTTGACGACTTTCCCGAGGTGCTCATCAAATGTGATCAATGGCATTCGAGACTTGTTGCCATTCCGTCGAAGTTCTTGATAAAGCGTGGCAAAAACACCTGCTTCATCGCACCTTTGGTTGGTAGGATGGACCTAAAGGTGGGTATAAATCTGCGCACCCGTTCCACCCTGCGTTCGTTGCGCGTCCAATGTTCGTTGATATTATTCATTTTGAAGAACCTTCCGCGATCCAGAGGAAATTCACGAATATTTAGTAGACATTTTGCATTGTAGATAATCATGCTCGCGCGATAAAAATTACGCCGTTTCGGTGATAAGTGGTGCTTTCTTGTTAATGTCAAGTTTGTGCAAAAGGAAAGGGAAACAACGACGCTGGTGGCATACTAACCTGTTTAAAAAACGGAATGGTACCGAGCTTATTATGGACTTGAAGTCGCAAGAAATAAGCGGTCAATACAAAAATTTTACTCGAATGTCACCATCTGACATCGAGAATCTGCTGCAGAAGATTGGTCCTCACACTTCCAAAGAAGATACTTACCATTCCATTTTTACCGCTGAATGGACGCGCAACAAAAAGAACGAGTCTCTGGCGCCCCCGTCCAGATCTGTACTGCGTATCCGTTTACAATAGTGTAAAAGGATAATAAATATAACACCAACTAACGATAACAACAATAACAATAATTTTAAAATACAGGAAAATAGCCAAAAATGCTGGAAAATATCGAAAATAACACGACCAAAAAGTGAGGTTGGGAAACCATGTATTAGAGATTAATTTGCGGATAATCCGTCATGGCGCTGCGATCTTAATTTGAATTCCCAATAGCGGCGTACAATTAAACGTAACATTATGTGATTGCAGTATCCTGTTCCCCACCCAGTATTATACTGCCGTCTTCGTATAACTCTTAAGGAGTACCCGTCTGAAATATATCCCTTCAATAATAAGGATAATAAGTGGATTCTTAATTTTACGAGAAACTAAATTATCATAACTACCAATAAAACCGCTTTTATTGCCTCGTTATTTTTTAATAATTATACGAATTAATTAATAAGAATCCCTCGGCCGAAACATCACCATGTGCCTTATTTCAAAATTATAACTCACGTCATACAAAGTATTCCCGTTCACCTGCACTAATTACAAGCTTTTAAGAGAGATATTAACATACATTTAATGGACTAGCTGATTATCTGCTCGGATTAAGTTCGCAAAAGTTCCTTCGAATGTCGTTCGGAGGGTAATTAACAAATTCGATGTCGAAATCATGCCTCTTATCCAAGACTCCACGCAGGGATAAATATAATTTAACGGACTTAGCGGCGGCCCAACTACCGAACTACATCATTTAAATCGGCGAGGGTATCTGATAGGGCCGTAATGATAATTAATTCGTAATTTTTAACTGCTGGCTGTCGAATTTTATTATTGCCTGTTTGTATTTGTATAATGGGATTTCTGTTACCCCTCGATTCGTGATTGTGTTTGATGTAAGCCGCGAAAATAACGATATTCAAGATGATTTTACCAGATATAATGACGACATAATTGCACTATGTGGTAAAATATCATGCAATTAATTTCATGAACCGGTATTTACCATTCTGCGGAATCAGATCAAATGTTATAGTTTACATAGTAATTCTTTGTTATCTCCCGTTCCACATGATAATTGTTGTTAGAACGCTAACATAGGATTGCTCATTCTGTATAAACCTCGTAGGTTTGATGTAGACAGAGAAAAATGTATAAAGTTATTTATTATACAGGGTACATTACCGTGAGTGGTATATTTAATGTATAGTTTTGAGAAACTATAAATACACTCCTGGACAAAATTGACTCAAAACTTTTCATTATTTCTTATAATTTTTCGAAACTTTAAATCCCTAAACATTTCATGTAGGTAGCCCAGGATATCTGTCGCTACTGAAAAACAATTGTAATTATTTGACAGATGTAAATTAACATTTTGTACAGAGTGAGCGAAACTCGATGTCTCAGCTCTATTATAAGAAAAGGAAAAGCGATAAAAAAAATCTTAAAAAGAGGTTCTTAAATGGGATTGAGCATGGTCATTTTAAGCCGAATTTACATATTTTTCCATGTTTAGAAACTGAAGCAATGACGTCATCGAATTGTTTTTTCCCAAGAAACATACCTATATTATGGAATATTTAAAAAGCGATAATTTTTTTGAACAAATTTTGTAAAGATAAAAAATTACTATCTCTTTCCGTTAGAAAACTATAAGCAAATTTGTAAAAAAAAAGTATTATCAAAAATTCGCAATCGTCACAATTTAAACAAGTAAGTAGCCTTTGGAAACAAATAGCAAAGTCGTTTCTGTCGATAACTAAACGTTATTAATTAGTATTATTTATTAATTTAACATTACAAAACACATAATATGTTACAAACTATAACCACAGAAAGAAACAAAGAATGTAGGCAATCACTACGACAAATTTTCAATGTGACTACCTCCTACTTCTAAACACATATCCAATTTCCGCCTTACTTCTCTCACTGAAGCCTTACGAACATTTCTCTAGATAGTTCATAGCAAGCATCTCTTATTTTTTCTTTTAAATGTTTCAAGTTAATAGGTGGTGTTCTGTAAATTTTATTTTTCAAAGTTCCCCACGAGAGGAAGTATAGTGGGGTCCAGTGATTTAGGCGCCCACTGTATCGGTCCATTTATACCTATCCAATTTTCTCTCATCTTCTATCCAAGTTTCATTGAAATATTGTTGGACAATTCTTGCTTTATGCGGTGGAGCTCCGTCATACTGGAAACACATGTTTGCTCGTAGCTGTAATAGCACATTTTTGAGAACCATACGAAGTTGTTCTTGAAGACAACAAATATCGCTCACTATTTAAAATTCTTTCGTAAAAATATCGACCAATTAAATGTCCATTAATAATACCACACCAAACGTTAATTCTAATTAATTGGTTTTTAATCGGATTGATAAAATGTGGATTTTCAGTAGTCCAAAAATGTTAATTTTTTTATTCGGTTTACCGTTACTAACAAAACGGCTTTCGTCTATCCACAACACATGCTGAAGAAACCGATTGTCATTTATCTCCAAGTTTACCAGCTCTTCGTTGTTGATGTTGATCTGACAAGTGTTCTAAGTTATGAATTTTATAATCGTGATTACTATTTTCTTTCAAAATTTTTCGTACCAAACTATATTTTAAATTGAACTCACGATAGGCTTGCCGAATCGAGTTCCTTGGATGGTCTTCAAAATACTGCAAAACAATATTGTCAGAATTGACCCTTTTAACAATTTTTCTTCCCTTTCGGGACGAAAATGTTTCGTTATTTCCACGTAAATTACGTTCGAATCTTGCGGAATATTTTTAAGCTTGGAATAACACATTCAGGGTATCCCTGGGCGTATAACTGAACTGACCTTCTAGGGTTCTTTTGAGATTAAAACTCATAAACTAATAACATATAGACTTTTTCGTTGTGCGTGAACATTTTTCAAAGTCAAATGACAACAAAACAATATTTGTCAACCATTAGATTAATTATTGACATATGCGACTTTGCTTTTTGTTTCCAAAGGCTACTTGTTTAAATCATGACGATTGCGAATTTTTGATAATACTTTTCTTAGAAATTTGCTTATCATTCTTTAACGGAAAAAGATAGCAAATTTTTTTCTTTACAAAATTGGTTCACATAAACTAGTTCTTTATAAATATGCCAAAATATAGGTGTATTTCTGGGGAAAAAAATTTGATGACGTCATTACTTCAGTTTCAAAATATGGAAAGATATGCAAAATCGGCTTAAAATGGACCTCCCATTTAATAACCTCTTTTCATATTCTTTCTATCGTTTTTCCTTTTCTTATAATAGAGTTGAGACATCAAGTTTCGCTCGCCCTGTAATTGTTTGATAATAATATATTTAACGCTGTTAAGTGATTTGTAAGAGGCAATAAATCCAGTTACGCTTGTGATTTTTTTAATTTGAAGTGTAATTTAACATCATCACGTGAATGAAACACTTTGTCCAGTGTACTTAGAGTAGAAGTGAATCGTCCATGCAACTTAAGAGAAGACGAAGAAGCAGTGAAAGCGTAACTCTGGTTAACGAGGGACGTAGGCAACGATATGTGGCTAATTTGTTAGGAGTTAAACAATCAACAATTAGTCGAACAGTTTTAAACATCACAATGAACTTGGAAGTTACTGTAAAAACCCAGGACAAAGTCGTGCGAAGCCTACAGATACAAAAGATGAGCGATATCTTATGCAAGTCGCCTTAAGAAAGCATTCTACAAGTATAGAACTAAAGAGAGCCCTAGCAGCAACTCGAAATGTAGCTATCTCTAGACCAACAGTCAGAAGAAGGCTTAATGAAAAAGGATTGGATAGTAGAAGGTCAGCTATTGCACCACTGCTTACTAAAGAACATAGAGTTACTAGAATGAGTTTTGCAAGAGAACACATAAATTGGAACATTGACGACTGGAAGCGAATTTTGTTTGTAGACGAAACAAGAATAGGTTTTATTCATTAAATGGACATCAACGATGACGGAGGCGAGGACAGAGGTTTTCTGCCTGCAATATCCCTTCGAGGATCCCATTTATGGGATGCACTAAAACGATCCAGAATGTTCCTCAAAAAACTATTCACTACTCGATCAATAGCATGCCCAGGCAAATAAAAGCACTGGTAAGAACAGTGTTACTACTGACTGGAGTGTTTACTTACTGCTTTTTTAGTTGTATTCTAAAAAATAATATGTGAAATTAATAAAGACTGAAAATTGTATATAATTTTTTAGAACTCTAGAAATAAAAGCGATATGGACAAAAAGCCTGTACAAAACTAGTAACTATTTTTTTATATAATTAATGAGCTACATACATTTAGTTACGTGTCTTGGTGCACAAAATAATGATGCTTTTTAAAGTAAACCAATTTTTTGCTTTAAAATGAATAATATTAAGTTCATCTCTAGTTCTATTCGAGTAGCAACCATTTCAAAAGCAAAAGTACCAATTGCGAAGGTTTTGTGAGCATTATTGTGGTCTATGTATGTATTACTTCATTCCTTGCAGTAAGAGGTTGTGGAGGGTAAAGTAAATGCTAAGAATAGAGTTGAGACATGTAAAAAAATAACTTTATGAGAAACAATTTAAAAAATATTTCAGTTTATACTTCTGTGTGATAATAATAAAAGAATTTTTCGCTTTTTAGAAGTTATAATGATTAATTAACTCATGAATATGATATTTGCATGAATGAGTAGTTGAAATATCCATTTCAACTACGTTTTTGGTCTACGAATACTATTTATACAAATACGATGGTATATTACAAACTACGAGTCCTAATTTTGATAACATAACAACTAGCTATTACCTATCTTGTTAAACACGATCCTGTCTTGTACTTGGACGTTTTATTTAAGGCATCCGGAAACTAATTCAATTAAAATGATAAAAGTCAGTTGAAACAAGGGCTTTATTGATTAAATCATTAGGGTTTCGAAGCAGATACATTTCATTTCACGGTAGATTAATATTAGATAAGTTATGGATAATTCGAAAGGGTGATAGATTTCCCAAGGGACCGAGATATTGAAGTGAGTCGGTCCCGTTAGTACAGTCAGATTAGCGTTTTTATAGACGAGCATGGCTTGGGGTGCGATTTAAAAATAATTTCGATGCAATAATTAAAATTATTAGATGATAAACTAAAATCTTGTTATACCACTTACATTATCGAGAAATATTCACTTCTCCATGGTCTAGATATTCTTGCCGTACGACTCTAGATAGAAATAAACAGTTTTAAAACCGTAAAACGACTTTTCCGCACGTAGAACATCTCTATCTTAAATTTGAGTGGCCGAGAACAAATAAACCAGCACATAAATGCAGAATATGTGTTTTATGCAAAAGTTTTACTTTTTTTATTGGAGACTGCTTCAGTACCCTTTCAATACGGTTGAGATCGAACAAAATTTTTTTTCTCATTCATTCGTATATGATACAGGCCGAATATATGTTTTTTTTTTTGTTTAATGCAAAATCAGCCGTTAAATGTTTGTGTTTAAAGTCTCAGAATGAACATAAACATTTACATCGTGTTTTCTCATGACACATGGACAGGGTGGAGTGTCCCTACTTAATCAGAATCAATCGAAACCCGATCGATCCTACACGATTTAATTGACTGGTCGTACTAACAAAAAATAATTCTCTCTACCATGTACATGGTAGAATGTGTTCTATCCACCTCAAAATCAATAGGTGTCGTCTGGGAGACATTCCCGATCAGAATCAGTCAAAACCCGATCGATCCGACACGTTTTAGTTGAGTTATCGTGCTAACAAAAGTAAATGCCGACGACAACGCCAACAACACACACAACAGAAATTTTGTAAAAACAATTTTTTATTTTGGTTTTTAGGTAAAACGAAAAACGAAAAAACCCAAACAAAAATTTGTTCTTTCAATTTTTATTTACATGATTGCATTACTTTTCCGCTTATAGTGGGGTGCTGAAAAGTAAAAATATAAGGTGTGTGCAAGGACATGCAGGACATGTGATATATAAATTGTTCTCGCAGCTCCACCCAATTAGAATGCGAGAAGCTGTTAAATGACCATACTTTCTCAAATTGAATGAATATCTTAAACAACAGTTTCATATATTTTGGTTCCAGTTATTCGACTCTACACTAAAGAAACCAACAATTTTATTGTATAGTTATAAAAAAATCTAAATCCTACAGTCTAGTACAGGCTGTATATAATGTTTTTGAACAATGTTCCCAATGTTGCGAAATAGCTCAACTTTGTTTCTGACTTATTTCGGAGATGTTTCTCTTTCAGAACTGTTTCAGGAACTGTTTCAAAGCTGTTGCGAAACAAATAAAACCCTGATTGCCATTTAACTGGGAAACTTCGTAACACTAAGCAAGTCTGGACATGTTTCAAACAGTTCAATTAACCAGCGTCATCAGAATTCCTCGAAGAATTGGAGTTCATAGTTACCAACCTTGTAAAGTCAAGAAAAAAACTTTACAACTACTAGAAAATGTAGATAGTAACATACATTGTTTGTGGGATGTTAAAAGTGGAGGTTACAGAAATAGAAATAAAAAAGGGATGCTATGGAATATTTAGCAAAATCATTTGCCGAAATCGTCGCTGAGATCGAAAAGAATGTGCACATAGTAAAATCATAATTTCGTCGGAAACATAAGACATAGTAGATCAATCACAATTTGAATAATGGATTTTTGCGCGTGTATCAAATTAGTGACGACGCACGGATCAAATGCTACACTACTCGCAATTGTTACTAATATGCCACAATTACCAGCACGTATCTCTAGCGACATATGTTTCAACCAACTACGTACGGCATATGTAGACAGCAAGAAGACTAGAGAGGAAGGAGACATAGCTCCTCGAAAAATCAGTGGGGGGGGGGGGTGGCACGAAAAACGTCGGCAATATGGCAGGCTCGCGTAGAAACGAGCGGGATCTGCGCATGCCGTTTATCCTCGTCTATCGCGATTTCTCTCTCACACTATCAAAATGTCGGGTTCCATTGAGCCACGATCAGGGCTTTTGCAGGAACAATTCTCAACGCAACAGTATCTCGACGCTTTTGACATATTCAACAGAAAAACTGGAAACGCTCAAAACACAGCAATCAAAAATAATTTCAAATAACCTCGCTCGATTATACGCAATGACCGCCATGATGAAGCACACCACGTGATCACAGTGCGGATGCTTTTCGTGCTACCCCCACCACTCGAGTTATGCTCCTGTTCTCTAGTCTTCTTGGTAGACAGTTAATAATTTACCGAACAAAATGCAATTACGAAATCATGTCTCAGCTTTAGTGTATAATTTGATTAATTGGCGTCTCAATATTTCTGTAAACTTTATTTCTGTTTCATTTATTTCATTTCTGTTTCATTTATTTTGATTTTTGTTGAATTTATTTTATTTATTTTGATGGAAATATCACTTCCATTGAATGTTTTTGTGGAGAACCTTTTCATTACTCTGTCATAGGTTGACGGATTTGTATTGTACTAACTGTTATCCCAAAATGTGTTTTCGGCATGACACTGTTCGAAAATGTCAGTTGATTGATTCATACTATTGTTACCTGTGACGCACACGCAATGAATCATTATACAAACCATACTTACAGTATAAGGACAGCGTATAGACAATATTCCCGACAATTTTGAATCATTACGTATTAAGAGGGCGGAAATGTTAAAGTTGTGCCCACATACATAAATGTAATAATTTTATGGCAAGCAATATATTACTGCCTATATACATATAAGAAACATATGTCACCTTATGTAAACTTGAAAAGCATGTTCAATTTGGATACTTCAGATTAATATTTTTCATATTATGTACATTAGTACATTAGTGTGTTTTGACTTTTGCCGAGTTGATAAATACCAAAATGGAATCACTATAAAGTCAATATTCTTGGACCTTTTGTATTTTTTTACATTCATATACTTGGAGCAACCTGTCGTAAACCAAGTAAAGAGCCACCTTATATTTTGATTAAAACGTATTTAAAATTTTTACTATTTCTTGTATACAATTATTTAACGCTGGACTATTTGCGCTACCAAGACCTATCATCGACGTCACGAACTACCCTTAACTTGTAAATTTTGCCGAACCCCACCCTTGTTAGTGAAGGAATCTCTTACTTTTTTACTCTTTTATTAAACAAGAGACCTACAGTTTTACATCTTATCTGAGACATGGTATGTCGTCTACACAACGTCGCATTTGTTACCTTGTGGAAGTTTATGTGTGTAACATAAAATTAGCTAGAAAAAAATATTACTAATAGCGCGCATATTTTTCATGATCACTCAGAAAGCAGTGTCAAATATTTGAGTAGCCCAGTTGCAAAACGCGCTGATACGATTTTTTGAAAAAAATGAGATATTGGTATGGCTGGATTCAGAATTATGTCCCCCTACATCCCTGTCATGCTTTCCTGTGTCAAAACGTGTTAAAACCCATTGAAGAATGAGGTTGAAGTTTGGTAGCTGTGCCAAAACGCGCGAAAAACAGTGATGGTCCTGGCGCAAAGTGAGCTAAAAACATTCCTGACGCAAAGAGAGCTAAAAGCTATTAATAGCAATGGCAGCTTGGAAGCATACAAAAGCAAAACGCGCTAAATAATCAGAACGACTCCTTCCATTCCTTTTTTTTGACTGTTTTTTCGTTTTATTTCACGTATTTCAACCTCCATGGTCATTCTTTTAATATTATTATGTTTATAACATTGTCGCTGAGAAAAAAGAACAAGAAGCACCAGACACATTTGCTTGACAATAGACAAGTAGTAGAGATGGACTTCGATTTGATGGAAAGTGATGGTGAAGACATGATTTAGGACTTCTTTTGTTCACGTTTTACAAAGTTTTTAAATTGAAAAGTTATTGAAAAGTTTTTAAAGTTGGGTGTTATACAGTGTACAAGATTGTACTACACTACTTTCGTTAGGTACTTACTGTTTCTACTGTTGAATATTGCAAATGACTCACCCTCCTGATGCAAAAAGCTCTAAAAACTCATTGATGAAGTAAAACGCGCTAATTCCAGATTAAATTGTGAAATAACAAATTTTCTTGAATTGGGATAATGTTGAAATCTTGCAGCACAATCCTAATAATTTTTTGAGATTTAAAAAAAATTGTAGGTGTAGCTTGCCTGAGTCAAATCTAACAGTTTTTTTGCGGTTTTCTTAGTTTCACTTGAAACCGTTTTAGCGCAGTTTACAAATGGCCTATTCATTTATAAACAGTTCATTTAGTTTTTGGTAGATTAAGATGCTAATAGGACAGGAGGTAACTGACTCCACTTTACGAAATAAACTATTTGGCGAAGTTGGCTCTAAATAAAGATTACACAGTTCTAATACTTCGGCTGCAATTACTTTTCTCGGTCTGGTGTTGATCTTTTGCAAAAAATGTGGTCATATACTGCCGGCGGTGTTAACTTCTCCAAATTTGACGTCTCGTACTAAATTACGGCGATAGCGGAGACCGCGTTAAGCGCAAAAGGAGAAACCCAGAAATAAATATTTCAGCTCGAGTTAAGACGGAGTTATGCCGTAGTTTAGTGGCGAGATATTTCCAGCGAATTTGCGGCGAACGACGATGATACCGTGAAGAGGCTCATGAGTTGTTCCCGCACTTACATCCGAGAATATAGTCCTCACCTCGAGAGAGCCAATCTCGAGATGGCCCCGATGCATTATAGATAGGGCCGGAAATACGGACGCAATTTCGGGAAAGTGCGATAAGACGCTAATGGGTTCAACTTTGCACTCTATCGCGGTTGCTTTCAGGGCGTCGGCGCTCGCCACTCGACGTCTGTCGGCGTCGTCGTGCCTTCGAACTCTTGACTGAATTGCCACGTAGTACGGCACCTTACGTCGGAGGAATATATTTGACTTATCTCCGGATTCTGTTACTCTCGCACTGTTTGAAACGTCGTTGAGTCGAACGAGAATCAATATTAGATAAAGGATATTATATCCTTCAACGAAAAATCTTCTCATTTTATCATATCAGATTTTATGAATAGCGTAGATCGATTACATTATGTAATTTATAGATTTAATTAAACAAATAAATGGACTGGTCTAAGGCCTGAAGACTGAAATGACCTGAAATACACGCAGCTAAAGTTAGCCTAATTTTAGATATACTAGAATTGGAATTGGCATATTGAAGCTCTGTTACACGAATCAGTGATATAATAGAGGCTATTTGCTATTTGTTAAGAGTATCTTAATAAATACTTATATATACTTATAGTTTATATAATTATTTGTGTGTATATCTTTTGTTAATCATTCTGGACCATTTTTGTGAGAAGAAGGTGTCTGTTGTATCTTCCTGACTGTGCAGTAGACGTACACTATCTCTTCTCTTGTATAAAATCTTAGTCTGACTGTTACTTCAATATGATAGACGTACACGCTGGCGTCTGTTGGTCTTAAGGTGCGTATACATTTGTGAGCTGAACTGTTTGTGAACCGCTTGTGAACCATTCGTTAAAAATAGTTTTACAGCAAACATATACTGAACTAAACACGATCTATAGGAAAGAAGGAACTAACCACGAACCACCAGCAGTCTTGCTCGGCGCACTTACTTGTAATAAATAATGTCTTCATGCGAGGAAAATTATACGATTTTAGTTATAAGTGGTGCGGCTTTAATGATAGCAGAAAGTTTGTGCAAAAAGAAGAGGAAAGTAAAACCTATTTTCCTCTAAGCATCTTCTTTTAAACTTTTTATAATGGTCCATGTGTTTAGGATTCCACAATAATGATTTCATTTTATAAATGTCAATTAGTTTAACTACATTTTCCTCTGCCCACTCCATTATAATACAAAAATTATTAAATAAAATTACAAGGCTAGGCAGATTATTAAGCAAACAACCGAAAGAGAAGAAAATCATACAAAAAGACAGAAGAAATAAATAGAGCCAGCTCCGTGGTTCGCGAACAGAAGAAAAACAACGAACTGCGCACGACGCCATCTCAATGTAAATTGCGAATGCCTTTTTGTTCGTCAAAAACCCGACAGGTAGTGGTTCGCCACGAGTGGTTTACGAGCGGTTCGTTCGATGCTCCAAACCTTTCCCAATCTTGCGATCAAATGGTTCAAGAGCGGTTCGCGAACGGTTCAGCTCGCAAATGTATACGCACCTTTAGGTTCTGATGTTCTCATGTTCATGACTTCATGAATATATATACCCATTCATATCCACTCCTTTCCGGACATTCTTTGATGTTTTCCAATTCCTCAGTACTATTTAGGTCTTCACTTCTTTGTTTCGTGGTTATCGTTTATATGCCCTTTTGTTTATACATATTATTTTCCAAAGTTTATTGTGACACCCGCCATCTACTTTGAAGTCTTATCTATTTTAGTGCTTTTATTTCTTTCATTGTATTGCGTTCACATGTTCGTAGTAAATCTACATCTTTATTTTACATACCAGATCTCTTCATATACCAGATCTACTAATTAGCAATTGAATACACACATAATTGTCATATATCTAGAAATAGTAAAGCGACTCTCCTTGTAGTGGGTGAAGATACTTTGGGTACATTGAGCACAGTTTCCTACATTCACTAATGGTATCTTATTCAACACTAATCTTTAGTTATTTAATTCCTTTGCGTTTAATTAAGCCTCCTGTAATCAATAATTTCTGGATAAAATTCTCCTTATGAACAAATTACTACTCTCCATCTTAGCTATCGACTTTTCGATTCGAGGTAAACCGTTTTCTTGCCCTAAGTTGTTCAAGTACACTCTCTTTCACTACTTCGTTTAACGAAGATATCATTGAAGGCATTAAAGCCAATGATAAAACCCCTTGATGATGGTATGTTAGTATATCGAAACTGGTAATGTACCGTTTACTGACAACAATAGAGTTTTTTTAATGTAGAAGCGCAAATATGGTGTAAAGCTCGACAAAGCAACATTTCTTCATTGGTCATTATAGCACAAATAATTATTTTCTTTTTATATTTTGGTCGAAGAGAGGCCAAGGTTGCACCAAAAAAAAAAATTAATCGTTTGAACCTTAGACGCTTCCAGCAAACGGAATCGTAGCACATCATTTACTCAGTCGAAAAAAACTACACCGTCTGTATAATCACCTAGAATGAGCCCATTACCATTACATTAGCGATGTATATGTCGATGTGTATTGAACGTGTTAAGTATAGCTTCCAGTACAGGAAATGAGCTCTGTTTCCGCCTCCAGCCGAGCTTAGGTAATTGTCACGATATAGAGTGTGTTGTCACTTTGTTATACCTCGCACATGTATCTCTCCCCTCGCTTTACACCTGATAATAATTTATTACGTTTATCTACCTCTCGATACCTTCGCATCGGGTTTGCTAAATAATGTAACGTAACGTGGACGTTTGAGTTGGCGATTCTCAGGAGCAGGCTAGATTACTGTGGCCATGTAGTGCAAGTATAATTAATTACTACTGATTAGTCGTCAAGAATAGGAACAAGTCTCAAAAATTCCATATCGCACCACCCACGAGGTGCATAGTAAATAGCCTGGTTTGACTCAGTCGCATTGAGACCTTTGCAGAGTAAATATTGGTGAGTATATATTGAATGTGAATGTACACAGAGTTCGATCTGGCTGGGCGTATAGTGTATCCTTTTCCCTCCGAATGCTGCCTTACTCTTTCCTCTACGCATACCTGGAGAATCTCACCCTTTCTCCTATTATTGACTAACTTATACTACAGACTGTTCCTTGCTATACGGTGTTTGGTGTAGTGGCCAAAAGTTGTACGTTTCATTATAAATATATATTTACTTATCAGGGGCGTAGCGTACATGGATGCGAGTGATGTGTCGCATCCCTTAAAAAATTGACAAATTAGTGTTATTTAATTAGTTCAATCGATTTATTCAATTATTACAATTTCTTAATTATTTTAAATCGATCGCAAACATACATTATTTACTTTAAACGCTACCATCAACTTTTTTATTCCAAATCGACCGTGAAGGCGCCCGAAATTATTGGACTCCCGCGTTACTTGCCGCAGTACTGAAATGTGATGGTCCACGTTACATCTAAGCTACACGCTAGATGAGCGAAAAGGTCAGTGATCTTACACAGTCAACAGTGGAACCTCGAGTGGTTGTTGTCGTTATTTCCGGACTCAGTTATGCGATTATGCGAACGCATTTTGGCGACTGTCGCCATAACATAGAGAAGATTTGGAAGCGCTGTTTCAGGTAATTGTGGAAAATGAAAATGAGGAATGGGATCGAAACCGTTATTTGTGCTAGAGGTCTTTTAACTTTATTGCGCGACTTTGATTTTAATTTTTTCTTAGCAGTGTTTTCTGCAATATTCCCACATTCCGAGAGACTAGACTGTTTAAAATTCTACAAACAAAAATATTAGTTATTAGTTACTACAATAAAAAGATCGCCGATTTCAAATCACATTTTCAAAAAATAGGAAACGAGTTTAGTGACATTTGGGATCGTATGGACAGATTTGTGTTAGAAAATCAACCATAAAGTACAATAATGTGTTTGCATATAATTCCTGAAGAATATAAGAAAAGCACCTACGCACGATTGTTTTATGAAATTTTGGACGTTATTACTTTGAACATTAGTGAAAAATTTAGTGAAATATCTAAACTGAAATTCTTAAATAGACTCCACATAATTTACTTCATTCATGAAGCGTTTTCCTGACGAACTTTTTTCTTCTTTAGTAGATACATATGGAACATTCTTTGGCGCAAATCGTTTAAAAAGTGAACCTTCAGTGATGTATAGTGACCCCAAAATATGAGAAAGAGCACTGTGTTTGATCTTCACCAATATACTATATCCCTTCAATTATCTTATGTTTCCCGGAGTCATCAAAATTGTGTCGTTTAATTTTGACTATTCCTGCCACAAGCAGTTCCGCGGAAAGATCATTTTTATCTTTAAAGAGAATAAAAACTTATATGCGAAATTCTCAAAAGCAAGAAAGACTCTCAGCTTTAGCATTGCTTAATATTGAAAGTGCCTTGTTAGAAGATATGAGATCGTCTCCAACGTTTGAAGAAACAGTGATAGACGTTTTCGCTGAACAAACAAAAACCGAAGAATTGAGTTTCATTTTAAAAATTAGGATACATACCTCGGTATAATAATTTTAGATTAGTGTCTCTTTTTTATTTTTACCATTTTCATATGGCCTACCATACATCTGACTATAGCTCTTCCCCTTATAAAATTTTTATCACATCCCTAGATTATTTTCTCACGCTACGCCTCTGTTACTTATCTGAAATATTGTTTTATCACTACGCGCCCATCAAGGTTTTAAAATACATCCGAAATAATTAAGGCTTTGAAATATACTGGCGAAGGGAGAAGCAAGTTGGAAGAGATGTCGCCCGGATCCACCACTGTACTGCTCACTAGCGAAATACATATTTTGCTCGTCATTGATTCATTCGATTCATTGAATTCGCTTTTTGAGACCAACGAAGGATGAGGAAAATGACATTTGTCCGTAAAATTTCCAGTGATGATTGTGTAAAGAGCAATGGTCTAGCTCAGCGCGCAATCCAGTAAACCAAACATAACGCCAGCCAAAATATTAAGATAAAGAATATATTGAATTCAATGGCAGCATAAAAAACAGCTTTAGTTGTGCTACTAACTGTATCTGATGTGAAATATGAATCTGGAAAAGACTAATTCGTACTGATATTTCAGCACTAATAAAGGAGAAGCATTTTATACCACGCTCTCTTTGCAGAATGACAATGTAGTTGTGACAGACAATACAGGGTGATTAAATACGGACACATGTGCAGAATTCGTCACACGAAGCCACGAAAAAATAAATAATATTAGTTTCCTTTTCTACACGCAAATTTACGACTTCGTTAACGATACATGAGTGGCAACATTAATAAATCGCCTTCTTAGAGGTAGATGAGTCGATTCCCCGCTGGAATATCGTATGTCTGCGACGAGGGTGGTCACATTTAAGGACGGTAGCCAACGAGTGCATTGCCGCTAATAATTCCCTTATTAATTATACCCGGGAACACGTGAAAACAATTATTTGTTCAAATTGGAGAAACCAAAGACGGAAAACTATAAAATGTTTTTTTCCTGGGCCACTAATTTTGTCTGTGCGACATGGCAATAAACGCCGAGATGCGTCGTTCTCGTTTTGGTCTTATAATTAGTTGTAAATTGGCCTGTAACGGGAGATATTCCTTAACGAAAGGTTTTCTAAAATAAGAATATAATAAACTTGTTTATTTTATTGAAGACGTTCGCGAAGGTCATGGAATTGCTCATGTGAGTGATAAATACCGTCAATATTGTAAACAGTATTGATAACACAGGCGAACAAAGGTTTTGTGATCGGACTTTTCTGATTTTTTGGCTTAGTTACTTACCACGAACTACAAAAACACTGTTTTTTTTTCATTTTCATCACGCACCAGTATTTGTAAATGTACATTGTATAATAATATGTAGTTTTTAAAACCGAGGTTCTATAAAATTAAATTTTGCCTTAATCTTTGCGGTGCCCCTGTGTTAATTGATTTGAAACGTACACACAAGTGCTGGGGATTTTCCGAAACTGAGTTGACCGATGGGGATATTCCAGTTTTATTCTATTCGGGTATTTACATAGTTGCTTTAGTACGTATTTTAATGTGTGTAAGTACCTTTACTCGTTACATCGCGTCGTGTGTTTTTATTTTCTTTTAAAAATGCCTAGAAGTTGTAAAAATACACCAAATATATTTTAAAAACTTAACATCTGGTCCAAATAACTTTATTTATGCAAATTTGGTTGATCCGCAAAATATTATTTTGCCGTCACTTCGTATTAATGAAGCAATATGTAAAAGCTATAGATAAAAATGGGAATTGTTTTAAATATTTATGTGGCAAATTTCCAGCGCTTTCTGAAGCAAAATTAAAGGAAGCCATTTTCGTAGGACCACAAATAGGAAAATTAATGCAGGACCAACAGTTTGAAGAAACAATTACAGAAATTCATTGATTTTATGTCTATAAATACGTTACGAAGATTTTAATTATGCAGATATTACATCACTAGATGCCGGACGGTAATTATCATTTTATAAGAACATTTCTTCGTTACGGCGAATAAGTTTACATGAAACAGCTGTGGAATCACATGTGATGCTGCTGATCTTTCACTGATTTCATCCACCTTGTGACAATTCTGCTTAACCGGGTAAGTGTTTCAATGTTCTATAAATCACAACTTACGTTGTTTGACGTTACCATTTTTCCCACTATAATCATGACATAAAAAAAAACTAAGGGACAGCTGGACATCAGGTAGGTCACATAAAACCGATTTCTAATATTCTAGATACTTATTACACTTTTTCATAGGGTCGTTTCTATGTACTCATATTATCATTATTGCATTTAAAACACTACGAAGTTGATGGGTACCCGTATAACTAGATCCAATTTCATATTTAATGTATAAGTATTTGTAATTAATATTCTTATGTGAATGTTACATGCCGACAAAATAGGAAATGCGGGTAGATAATTGTGAAAAAATATCCGTTGACAGCTCTTCTGAACATTCGTGTTAAGTTGATACGTATTATAAGAGGGCACGACACCTGAAAGGGTTAATGCCATTCGCCTTTTGAACAAGAAGAATTAGAATTTTTAAAAAATGTGAGTTGCTGTAGAAAAGGACACGGAAGATTTAGCATTATAAATATTCTTGTACTAAATTTTGTTCAATGAAAACAAACTTTATAAAGATAACATTCAATAAGAGCTATATAATAAAGGCAATGAGTAAGCAAATCGCAATAATATTGCGCCGCCCCCTTGTTCATATCAAAGGCACTTCCAGAGCATACCTCTAGAGGCTTTGATTAAAAAAAAAGTTACCACGTTGTTCGCAAGGGTCGATTTACTGTATTGATTTTGTCAAAATGCCAAAATTCGAACGAAAAGCATTTCGTACATCGACTTAAAAATTTCATAACATACACACATACACACACATACACACACACACACACACACACACACACACACACACACACACACACACACACACACACACACCCGCGCGCGCGCGCAAGAAAACAACCGTTTAATGAATATAGATTTACCGACTACCTTTTAACTAGACCTTTTTCATGTTACTTTTTAATATTTCATCTTGCTTTTACTCGTTATGTATTATGATGAAAATAGAGGAAATTTTCATCATAATCAATTATTTTATCAGTGTCTCCTAGCTACTAGAGACTACTCAAGATTCATGCCGCTGACCTACTTTTATCCGAAACTCTGTAAATGTACGAATAAAGAATATCTGCGAAAATGTAACTTCAAGGCAAGGAAAAAAAAGTGTTATAGTGTTAAATTAATATTTAAAATATGTATATGTTTTATTCTAATTCTTTATTACATTTCAGTTAATGGCAATCGGATATTATAATGATTGAAAACGTTTTGATCATCAAGATGTGATTAAATAAAAAGGTATGTGTTTATCTTAATCTAGATGATGAAAAAAGAAAATAATAAAGGAAGAAGAAAAAATAATTAAGATCATACAGCACAATCAACGTTTAACTGCATTGCAGATCTGAACAAGAAATAGTATTTAGTCATAGTATTTATCAAACTTCTTAATAATTCTTCCTATAAGAATAACATCTGTGGTCGCTCAAGAATAATTTTTGGTAATTTATTGGTTTATATATAAATGATATATTATTTTAAATATAACATTGAATTTTTAAAATAGTGCTTGTATACTGAGTTTTTTAAATTAACTGCCTAAAATTGTTTTCTTTTAATATATTCAGATTTTATTTAAATAGATAAAACTTACATAGTTAAATTAGAAACAATATATGTATTTACTACTTTGCATTGTAAGAGGAATACATCCTGTATAATGTGAAATAAATTCCTTTTTTTTTTTAGTTGAATGGTATTTCTATGGTGAACTTCCCTAATTAGGGGAAAACATATTTAACTGAACTATTAATATTCTGTAATGATATTTGACATTATTTTTGAACTAAAAATATCTGCGAAAATAAAGATATATCTTAATTTTAAACAATTAGTAAATAAGATTTTTCAAGATGAAGTAATTTGCTTTACACCTACTGTTTTCTTCATTGTGGCAGGGTAAATATTTATATTTCTATCTCGTATAGCGCAAATATACCAAAAATTTGCAGTAATACACGATTGTTTGCGAACGATGTGAGAAGTGAGGTTTTTATTGTTTTTCTTCTGATTTAAAATGTCTGAAATGTGTGATTAGTAACTGAATAAATTGCATACTGTAACACATAAATAAAAAACGTGAGCAAATACCTTACACCTAATCTTTGATTAATTTTTATATTATGTTTGTGTATCGTACTGTTATTTATATTAAATAAAGAAACATTTTGTCACTTTCAGCAAAAAATACTCCTACACAGAAATTGCCTAGCTAACATACGTTGCATATGTACAATATGTACGCGAAAGACTTCGCGTACGAAGTCGAAGAAAATAATATTAAATCCTAAATATATACTAAAAACTGCCCTTAGCAATAGACGAGATTCTAAAAAACATTGTGTTCTAACATTCTATAAAGCTATAATATTCAATGCTATAGTACGTACACTTGATCCGCCTATACCGTCATCTGCATTTTTACTAGTAAGTAAAAGATATACTAGCTAAAAGATGTACTAACATCTGATGTTAACTACACTACCAAAACTTTCAACAATTCAATTGTTGCAATTCCATTTTTTAGTAATGGTAGTATAGTAGAATAAGAAATGTTTCTAATGTGTTATCCGGATGTACATGCATTAATAGCCCACACCAAAGCGGGTTTTCTTAAAAGTTGGGGAATGTTATAGTGTCCTGGCATTAGAGAATAGAAGCAGATAAAATTTCAACAAATTGCAAAAGGTTAATATATTTATATGAATCATTGCGTATAATACATGACGTACAGAAAGTGTTGCGGACTTTAAATGACGAGAAACGTATTCGTGTTAGAGAAAAAATTGACAGTAGTAATCAGAAAATCCAGATCTTCCCAAGTTATAATATCCTGTAGTACTTACATAGATCGATTAAATAATTTCAGACACCATTTTAACTATGTAAGCGTTACATCTTTAGATACCGAGTGGTCGATTTTTTATATATCTATACAACATTTTTGTTTTATACAAGAACAACACCATCACTTACGAAAACGACTTTAGAGACATGCGATAAAAAATTTATAGTAAGTTATTATTTGTAGATTTATAAAAAGTTTTTGATAATGTAAGATGGGAAAAAATGTTTGAGACAAAGAGCAAACTGCTGTTATAGAAATAGAAGGGAAAAGAAGGTATTAGGAAAGGAGTAAGACAAGGATGTACGCTATCACCACTAATTTTTAACCTGTACATCGAAGAGGCGATTAATGTGGTAAAAGATAGTGTGGATTTCGGGATTAAAGTACAGGGACAGAAACTAAAAATGCTGAGATTCGCGGATGATATAGCAGTATTAGCATCTAGTAAAGAGGAATTAGAATCAGCGTTGAACGAAATGGAGGCAGTGTTGACAGAGGAATACGAAATGAGGGTGAATAAAAACAAAACTAAAGTGTTAGTGTGCAGAGGGCGCGAGAGCAGAGCAAAAACGAAAGTACAAATTAATAATGAAAGATTGGAGGAAGTTAAAGACTTCACTTATTTAAGAAGTAAAATAAATTGGGATGGAAGAAGCGATAAAGATATAAAACAAAGAATAGCGCAGGGTCGAGTAGTTATTAACAAAAAGAAAGCACTTTTATGCTCGGGGGTAATAAACTTAGAAACAAGGAAGAGATTTTTGAAAACGTATGTATGGAGCACGGCACTATACAGTTGCGAAACCTGGACGGTAGGGGAAGCAAGTAGGAAGAAATTAGAAGCTTTTGAGATGTGGTGTTACCGAAGAACGATGAAAATACCGTGGACTGATAGGGTTAGAAACGAAGAAGTATTAGAGAAAGTCGGCGAGAAAAGAAGTATGTGGAAAAACATAAAGAAGAGAAGAGATAAAATGGTAGGCCACTTGCTGAGACATGGGGGAATAGTCCGCGATATTTTGGAGGCAGAAATAGGAGTGAAGAAAGGCAAAGGTAGGTCTAGATTAGACTACTGCTGGCAAATAGTAAGGGATGTAGGTTGTAGCACAATTAGCGAAATGCGTAGGTTAGCACAAGATAGGAGAAGCTGGAGATTAGCGTCCAACCAGTCTTAGGACCGATGACCTCATGATGATGATGATAAAATTATTATATTATAATAAAGTAAGTATTATATTATATAAATTATTATAACATATATGTAGTTGCTTATATACGACGGCGACGCGACGCTGCCATTGATGAGGAATTCAAGTAGGTAAAAAATATTGCAAATTGTCTCTATTTTTAAAAAGAAAGGCGTATGAAATTTGAGACCATCTGGTCTGTCGAATATTGAATGTCAAATAAATTCATAAATAAATAGAGAATACATGAATAGATACACATAAATAAATATATATACATACATTAAATATATGTTTGCCACTTTATTGAATCGTTTTGCTTTTTTTGGTATCTTGATCAATTAAATAAATTCATAAAAGTCTTCGAAGTATACACGAAAATAAAATAATTAGTTTACATATAAAATAAACGATTTGTAAGTAAATATAACTTATAGCATAATCCAGAATATTATTTTTATAATTGTTAATGTTTACCTTATGATAGTGCTTAAAACCGAGACATAAGATTAAAGTTTTATTTTATTCATTTATTTGACTTCAATTCTAAGAAACTAAGTAAACGAGTACAATATAAGTTATGCCAACGATCAATAAATCGAAAAATATTTATGTTACCGTTGGTAGTGGTAAATTTATGGGTACGCCCTGTATGATTTTGATGCCACATAAAAGCTACAGGTATAGCGCAAGAATACAGTCGGTAAGACATTTTTAATTATCAAGAAAATAAATATTTTCATTAAGACTCTATAAAAACAATTTCACCTAAGTGGCTAGAACGTAATTTCCGAAACATGCCAATGCCAACGACCACACACATCGCAGGTCTATCCACCGACTATTCAGACAGTGACGCAGGATAGATCCGGGCATCGCCGAGATAGAGACGCGAGATGAAGAAGTAATTTGGTACGAAAGTGATGTATTTCTTGACAGATGAACTGTGAATCCCGTTTCACTAAATCATTTTCTCGTAAGCCTCCGGTGTGTTTTTGTGACACGTCGTTAGCTGACACCAGATCAGTTTAATATGTGTTTCTTACCCGGCACTTTATCGGTTATGTTCAGTTCCTTCCCGGAAAGGCTGCCAAAGCGAACAGTAAAGCAATTCGCCACTAATTGAAAAATAAGTTAGAATAAATGGGATAATACGTGTTTGTTGTATTTTAATCTCCATACAGGGGCGGCTGGTGTATATGTGCTGCAGAGCTGCAGAACTGCCAAAAAAAATTAGATATTTGTATATTTTCGCGACATAATTACTAAAATTTATTAATAAAATAATTTGGTTAGTTGGTGCAGCTAACCAAATTATTGCGTTAAAGTCGCATTCTGCCCGCCGTCCTCTACTGAGTAGTAGACCAGATGAACTATCTGGGTCTCTACGCGAGCGCGTCGCGGTACATTGAACTGGGCCACACGAGGTAGTTCTCAGCACGGCTCGGTACACCCGTCCTCCCCCTCAACTTCCGTGACAATCCACACTTGGCGCTCGTAAATGCGCGAATTTACACGGTCAGTGAGCTGTATTTTTTCCAGCTAAGGCAACATCAGTGAATGTTTACTCCTTCCTACTCCTCGTACAGTAGGCGGGCGTAAATCGTACCTATTTTGTATTTCGTGTTAATTTGAGATTTTAAATACTGTTTTGTGAATTTGTCTAGTGATTTATTGTACTAATTATTAATATTTATATACTGTGATAGTGACAATGGATTTAGTTTATAATTTAGTTCATGTAAATCGATTTTTTAAATACTCGTATGAAGAAAAAATTGATTTAAAAAACAATGGTAGGCAATGGCCCGATATTGTTATTGAGACTGCAGGTGTTAGCCGCGGAAAAGCATATAACCGTCAATTTAATAGAGACATTTATTCGAAGAACAATTGGATTTGTGAGTGCAAAAAAAAATGCGTTATTTTGTTTTCCTTGTTTACTTTTTGGCGGTGATAAAGCATGGACGGAGGTAGGGGTGACAGATTTGGTGCACTTAACTGAAAAAATAAAAAAGCACGACAACTCCAAAAGCCATCTACATAATAGAATGGAACTAGCTTTATTAAGAACAACTAATATTAAAGCGCAGCTAGATTCAGCTTATGGGATAAATGTGCAAAAACATAATGATAATGTGACAAAAAAGAGATACGTTTTGTCAAAAATTATAAACTGCATTAAGTTTTGTGGGGCCTTTGAACTGGCGCTGCGAGGACATGACGAAGCTGAAACCTCTCAAAACCCGGGGATATTTCGTGGTTTGATAAATTTTCCTGCTGAGCTTGATGTAACTTTAAGCGAGCATCTACAAAATGCTTCAGTATTTAAAGGAACCTCTAAAGAAATACAAAATGATCTTTTAGACTGTATATTAAAAGTACGTCATGAAGAAATAATTAAAGAAATTAACTAACCTTCATTCTTGGCAGTTATGGCAGACGAAACAACTGATGTATCTGCAAAAACTCAGTGGTAGTTTTAAGATATATTCTCGATTGTGAACCGATTGAACGTTTTTGGACATACCTGAAACCTATAAAATGTGACGCTGAAACTCTTTCGGAAAATATTTTAAGTGTTATAGACCCTCTAGTAGAAAATTCACCTTACCAGCCTTTTCTCTCAACCAAAGAATATGACGGCAAACATGAATGTTCTTCAAAAAGGTATTAAATTCCAAAAAATTTTCTTGCGAAAGTCTATATTTTTGTATAAACGGATTTTACATAAAAATTCTGAAGTATCAGGACAACGCGTGACCTTGAAAATTTTCAAAATTTTCGCCTGCGCCGCAATTTTTTTGCGACCCCTACTGCGCCAGTAGTTTGGATACGTTTGAAATTTGCACGCGGGCGGCAAATACCCTAGGATCGGCCCTGTGCAGAACACCCGTTTCATTTCATCACGAGCCGCCACTGATAGAAAAGAATAAATACCCAAATTAATTTACTGATGTCTTTTAGCAAATCTGTAAAAGCGCTTGACGAAATTAGTTAATAATTATGCTCTTGGTCAAGAAAGGCTACGACCATGTTGAAACCAACAGCATAAAAAGCATTAACTCTGACAGCCCCGGATCTACGATTTTTCCGAACCGGGGCAAAAACTTGACGTTGGTGCCTCTCCCCTCCAGAATTTGAAATTAATGATTTTAAATATAGAATACATACAACCAGTGTAGACAATTCACAAGCCAGACTATACATACACCTTCAATCCTTAGGTCCCAGCAAATTTTACTATCTAATCTTGTACAGATTTACACGTCGAGCTTGTCTATTCGCAAAAGAATCTATTACCTCATCAAAGTTCTTCTCATAAGCAGTTTTATTTTCGATGATTATGATCGCGAGGCCAGATCAGAGACGTTTCTGACTCATTACTGAAGGCAGGTAGGTTTTAATTACTTTTAGTTTGCTGAAACTTCGTTCACAGCTTGTAGGTGTCATAAGTGCAGTATATCTTTAAAGCTATACTAATATTGGGAAGAGCTTCTTGCAAGTAATATTTGCACATATATTGCAATAGGTCTAATGCACTTGTCTTTTCATTAATTTTGAATACAAGTGGAGCTTGCTTTTTAAATACGGCGAGTTCCTGGCAGAAATCAACTGTGTTTAAGTCTCTGGAACATTTTCAAATTAGATCGGCTCCTATTTTCTGCAGATCTTCAGTAGACATATTCACAAACACGTGGCCACTGAGGAAGGCGAAATTTTCATTCAGGTCCCTCCCGCTTTTTACCCTTGTTCCTATTTCTATTAAAATTTTGTCAAACACTATTTTTATATCTTTGGAAAACAGCTGAGAGTCTAGTGTTCTTGATTCATCCTCGCAGATTCAACAAACTAACCTTCTACCAAACTAATACCTAAAATCTACTTCACTGAAGATGTTAAAGAGACTTTTATAAATATAATCGAAGTTGTAAGTAAATGTAAATTGTGTAAATGTAATGCAAATTCTGAAACTAGAAACATAAACTAAAGTTAAATTATTGTCTGTACTGCAACTATCCAGTCATTAGCTGTCAGAATCGGATTAAGGAGGGATGGTACTAGCAAAACAATTTTATGGTGCTAAACATAGATACCTATTCTGAAATTGATGCCACCTCATACCATATCATATATAATCAAGAATATACGAGACCAGAATTCACCAAAAATACTTTATTTGTCTACATAGACTTCTTAGGTGTACAAGGATAATGAGTGTACATTGCTCTTGTTCATCTTTCTACTGTTCATCATATAGCTACTGCTACACTACCGTTCTCAGGACGTCGGCAACAATTATCGCCTCCCATTATCCTCCTCTCACCAGTACTCAACTCAACTCTGCTTCTTTCAAGACCGCCCGCCTGATATCCTTGTTTATATTTGAATACCCCTCGTATAATAGGTTGCAAGCATTAGTCCGGACATGAGAAAAAAAAGTCTCCTGCAAAATACATTACACAAACGTTTAAAGACGTCTGCCTGAAATGGTATTAGAGTGATTAATATCTGTTCCACTCTCAAATTCAACCATTCCCTTCCTTCGAAGCCCAACCCCCTCCTTTTAGAATCTGATAGAGCCAAATAGAGCTAAATACATAAAAGCTTGACTTTCACTGATAACGACTCTGATCAGAATAACAGTAAATTAACAGGATATTTTCTGAATATTCGGAAATCGTACTTTGGCGTCTGTTGTTAAAAATTTTATTCATGAAAATGATCACAGTCATGATGCAGTGCATATTTGAAATGTAAAAATGTCTTAAAATGGAGATCTCCCATATTCCATTCAATAACTCCACAATTAGAGATACGGTATGGAAACCAGTACAGTTTCTGCTATAATTGCTATAGCTATTGTCTCAGATACTAAACAATGTTGACGGGCGTGTAACTAATCATACAGCTTTTCCCCGATTATGTATTTATTATACCCAAAATTAGGTGATTTACATTTTTTCTAGTAAACAGTAGAGTTCACAACCCATGTCGTATAGCACTTTTTTGTATGGTTAGATCCAAACAATGAACTGCTAAAATTGCATTTATACTTCTTACACACTGTATATTAAACAAATTATTTAAATGAAACAAATAATTTAAAAATATTAAATATTAAAAATAGGTATATAGTTTAAATATTATTTTTTATATGCGCATATGTTCTATTATTATTTTTTTTGTGAAATGAACAGAGCATATGCCGTAGTACCAAAAAAAAATAAATAACAAAGGGTAGAACCGTAAGGAATTAATAATAACCCCAACAGACTTGTATTCCTCTAGTAAATTACATGAGACTTTTAATTAAGTATAAGAAAAATACAAATTTGACATGATTTTTAAAAAATTAATTAGAAGATGACATTAAAATGATATACGCGGTAAAAAATGCTGCACAAAATTATAATCCATCCAAATAATTTCACTATTTGACCGGTTTTTCGAAAATGTGTCAACAAAACTATGCGACACCTTGTTGTGTTTTAACATTTATTTAACAATACCAACAAATAACATTAATAAACAAAAAATTAACTAACTAATAAATTAATTAACTTTATAAAATGTAGAAATGCCGAAGAACCAAAAGGTATATAATTCTGTGGAAGCTCAAAATCAAATTTGGCTTATAAGTTTGCGACTAATTGGTTGGTGAAATTGAAATTTTGTATAATCTCAATTTCTTATGCTATAATTAGTGCTATCAACACTATTTGTTGTTAAATTTTCCCCAAAGTGGTTATAGAGTGAAATTTTGGAGATATTTTACTTTTCCGCTCTTCACTATACTAGCGGAAAAGTAATGTAATCGTGTAAAAAAAAAATAAAAGATAAAATATTCTTTTTGGGTTCACTTTTCGTTTTTCGGCCTAAAAAAAAAATGGTTTTAAAAAAAGTTTTGCTGTGTGTGTATCGTCGTTGCCGTCGGCACTAAAATTTCTTGTTAGCACGATAAGTCAACTAAATCGAATCGGATCGATCGGGTTTTGACTGATCCTGATCGAGGACGTCTCCCAGACGACACCTATTGATTTTGAGGTGGATAGCATACACCATCCCCTTCCTTGGGTATATTTGAGAATTTTTTTTTTGTTAGCACGATAACTCAACTAAATCGTGCTGGATCGATCGAGTTTTGACTAATTCTGATCGGGGATGTCTCCCAAACGACACCTATTGGTTAGTGGATAGGACACACCCCACACTGTTCATGAGTCATGAGAGCACGATGGTGGATTATTTGAGAAATTTGTTTTGTTAATACGATAACTCAACTAAATCGTGTCGGATCGATCAGGTTTTGACTGATTCTGATCGGGAGCGTCTCCCAGACGACACCTGTTTATTTTGAGGTGGATAGAACACACTCCATGTTCACGGGTCATAAGAAAGCACAATGGTGGACTATTTGAGAATTTCTTTTGTTAGCACGATCACTCAATTAAATCGTGTCGGATCGATCGGGCTTCAACGGATTCTGATTAGGGACATCTACCAGACGACATCTATTGACTTTGAGGTGGATAGGACACACCCCACACTGTTCAGTGGTCATGAGAAAGCACGAGGGTGGACTATTTGAAAAAAGTAAAACTGTCGCATAAAACAGATTTTTTGCATTTATGTGTTGGTTTATTTTTTCCCGGTCACTCAATTTCAAGATAGAGATGTTCCACGTGCGGAAAAGTCCGTTTTAAGGTTTTAAAACTGTTTATTTTATCCTAATTATTTAGTTATGTTCCGTGAAATTCTAAAATCCTTCTTTTAAAAAATCTCATCTACAGCAGTGAAGCCCATCAATTCTACAACAGTATTTCATTATTTCAGCTGCTTATTGCTTAACAAACTCCATTTCATTTCCCTCTCTGAACTAATTTACATCAAGTATAATAAATTCCAAATTTTTGTTGTATTTTATGAATACATTAGGAATAAAAATATTTTATGTGGTTTTTAATTTAAGAGAAGAACATTTTATATGTCATAAGATGAAATATCCTCACACTAAAACATCTGTTTGGCCACTCACCTGCCCCAAACGATCAGAAACCTCTTCATTCGAGTCGTGTATGCCGTTGAGCATTAAAATTATAATGTATAAGGGTCTTTGTTGTAGACGAAAGCCTATTTTAGATAAGTACTAGAACATTGAGACTAGAGTTCTTTGATAACATGTATAATAGTATATTTATATTACGTAAATTTATAATTATGGAATTTTGCCAATTATCTTCAAGTCGACATCGAACATATACAAGGGGGAAATTATATAGGCACTTTCACACTATCAAATTTTATTTTCAAAATCAATGCCACTCGAGAAACGCGCATTACATGGTTTTTATCCTCGCCACAATCGTCCCGCCGAGTTGACTATTCGATGTTTGGTAGCCAAACTTAAGTCAACCGGTTTGATAAATAATCAGCCAACACCTGTACGTCACCGAAACGAAAGACCTGCTGAAAACATCGCTGCTGTGCGTGAGAGTGTACGGGAAAACCCGAGGCATGCAATTTCTCGTCGTTCACAAAAGCCTGACTTTTTTCTGCGACTACAACTTGGCTAATTTTGCGTCAAATCAACGACCAACAACCAGAAAATTAAGGTAAACGACCGTAGACAACGCCGTGTGTTTACTGATTGGGCTCTGGAATAGTTGGAAGTTGACCTACATTTCGTCAAAAAAATCATCTTTAGCGACGAGGTCCGTTTTTGGATGAATGGAATGTGAACAAGCAAAATTGTCAGATTTGGGACGGAACCAATCCACACGAGATACACCAATACCAAATGTATTCCGAGAAAGTCACTGTTTGGTGCGGATTTTGATCTGGCGGAATCGGTCCGTGCTTCTTCCAAAACGAAACTGGCATTGCCATAACCGTCAACGGCGAGCGCTACAGATCGGTGATAAGCAACATCTTGTAGCCTAAACTAGATGATATGGATACCGACGACATGTGGTTCCAACAGCACGGAGCTATATGTCACACAGCGCATGTCACGTTGGACATTCTGCACGAGCGATTTGAGGGTATGGTTATCTCGCGCAGCGACGACATGAACTGGCCACCGAGATCGTGCGATTTAACGCCTTTAGATTTCTTCCTTTGGGACTTTCTTAAATCGCAGGTCCATGCGAATAAGCCGCAAACAATTGATGCCCTCAAAGTCAGCATAACGAACGCTATTTAGCAAATTCAGCCAGATTTATGCGACAAATTCATCGAAAATTGGACCTCCCGAATACGTGCCACCAGACAAAGCCACGGCGGGCATTTGAACGACGTTATATTCTATACTTAATGCGATAAAATATTTTTTCAAAAAAAAAAAAAATAGTGAATATCTCACATATAGCTTCTTTTATTTACGTTTAAAAATCAACCGTCCTTATTGAAACACCTTCTGTTTTCATAAATGTTTATTAATACAATTTATGTATCGTTTTCTCTCATTATAACTTTTTCTGAACTGCGACTTGCTTTTATTTCGACTAAAAAATAAATTTGATTTTGAAAAAAATCGTTTTTTCTATATTTCTATTCCGTCAAGGATGATTTTCTATTTGCTACTGATCTGATATTGGATTGGAACCAATTCGCCTCGTTGTTAACCGTTACAAAAGTTGATTTAGTGCTCGCAACAGCCTACACGCAATCAATTTCAGACGTGCACCGAGCACTTTTTCATTTTTAAGAACAAAAGTATCGAATTTCCGAAACAATATAATTCCGCCGACGTAAACCCTAAGTCACAATAAATTACACCGTGATTTATTCGCTATTAGCACAAAGAGAAACTTGTTCGCTTCGACGGAGAGCGAGCGCTAGAATTTATTGATCCAGACAGAATTATTTTCGAGAATCGCAATTAAGTTGTTTTCAAATAACGCGCATACAGGTATATATAATTTTATAGGTGACACCTGCCTTGCGTCAAGTTTTTAGTGCCTTACCTCGAATTTACTACTGACTACCAATGTGCTAGGTTATAACTATAAATTATTTAAATTGCGGCCGATGGGGAATTAACCACCCCGCAAGGGTTCGTTGGTTTTCGCTGGATCTAATTACGTTTTTAATAGCGTGTAATGGCTGCTATAAAATTTTAATTTCGGCCGAGCTATCATGACGAGGTAAGAGTACGTTTCTATTGAAACGTCTGTCGCGCGATTATCAATTTTACCTTTACTATGGCTGTCATTCCAAATTTACGGCTGAAAAATTATCATAATTATTACACCATATTTAATAGACATTTATAGACTTTTTTCACGATTGCACAGTATCACTGGGTTTTTATAAAAGTTGTCTCTTATCATTAAAGCGTCTATTCAGGCGAGTCGCAACAGAGTTGAACGCAGGTCACTATTATTACATAGAAATAGCTCACAGAAAATAAATCATAATATAATAAATAAAAAGAAAAACGGGAAAAGAAATGGGCAGTGCTGCGAAAAAAATATAGACTCACCCTTAATTTGGACTACATCATAAATAAAACTCAAAACTGAAAATAATTCTATGAATATATTGGAGAGGTATATAATGTGAAATCAGTTCAGAAATCAGAAAATGGGTCTGTAGTTTGTGAAAAATTATACTCTATGGTGTTTTTACATTTTACTTAGACTAATACTTGATCCATTTACCCTTATTTTTTATTACATTACAGCGAATATTCATACTATTTATTAAATTGTTTAAGTTCGCCTCTGGAATTTCGTTCCAGGCAGCTACAATTCGACGCTTTAGTTATTCAACACTTTCAATTGAAGGCTTTGTTTGAGTTATAGAAAAATACAGAGATAGATCGTCGCAATTATTAATCGTTCACAGAGTGCTCTAAACATATTTCTTAAACTTGGAGATGAGAGGTTGTCCATCGTTTTAATTTAGAGTACGATCCCAGCCTCATAATAAAATGGGCGACCAAGTTAGGACATTTTAAATACGAAAAATGTTTAAAGAAACCTGCACTTAAGCAGCATCACGTAGGGGCCAGGTTAAAATTTGCAGAGGAGTATGTTTAAAACAAATAATTTTGGTATCATGTAATCTTTAGTGATGCAAAACAAATAATTTGGATGGACTGGATGGGTTTACCTATTATTGGTAGGATTTGCGAAAAGAGCGAAAAATTATGTCAAGAAAACCTCAAACAGGTGATTCTGTTATGATATGGGCGAATTTAAAAAGGGCCAACTGGTATTTGTTAACGGCAGAATAATCTTATGTCGTAGTCAGCAGTAAGTCCTGATCTTAACCCGATAGAAAGTCTATGGGGGATTATGGCAAGAGCAGTATACAATACAACAATGCCTTCAATTCAAAGTGTTGGTGAACTGAAGCGTCGAATTGTAGCTGCCTGGGATGAAATTCGATAGACAACTTTAAACAATTTAATAAATAGGGTTAATTCACTTAATAAATGTAGTAAAAAATAAGGGAAAATGGACTAAGTAGTCCAAGTTCAAGTAAAATATAAAAACACCAGTGGTTCATAATTTTTCACATACCATAGACCTAAGAACTCGTAATGTAAAACACTGACTTCACATGATATTCCAATATATCCATAACATTATTTTCAGTTTTGAGTTTTACTCATGATGTAGAGTGTCTAAATTAATGGTGTCTATATTTCTAAAGGAACCACCAAACGGCTAAGCGGTTAGCAAAGTAGTTCCCGAATAGCAAAGCTATTACATAATCGATCTAGGAAACAACTACTCCTCGGGCTAAAGCCCTGCCAGGCATTAAATTATACCCAGAAGCGATCCTCGACTCCTTTCTCGCGTTTCTGCACGATCAGATAAGGTTTCAAAAAATAAAACCCACCACAGGTAGGATTCTACATCTGTCCTGGATCGGAACCGAGCGACACACAGCTGTTTCGAACTTATTAGTTTTCATCAGTGCCGTACACGGTACGCCGATCCAGGACAAATACCGAATGAACTCTATGGGGTATACATCTTTATTGGTATGATCTCTGTCAGTAACATATAAGTCGGAAATCGAGAAAGGAACCACCAAACCGCCAAGCGGTTATCAAAGTAGTTCCCGAATAACAAAGCTATTACATAATCGATCTAGGAAACAAGTACTCCTCGGGCTAAAGCCCCGCCAGACATTGAATTATACCCAGAAGCGATTCTCGACCCCTTTCTCGTGTATCTGCACGATCAGATAAGGTTTCAAAAAATAAAACCCACCACAGGTAGGATTCTACATCTGTCCTGGATCGGAACCGAGCGACACACAGCTGTTTCGAACTTATTAGTTTTCATCAGTGCCGTACACGGTACGCCGATCTTATATGTTACTGACAGAGATCGTATCGATAAAGATGTATACCCCATAGAGTTCATTCGGAATTTGCCCTGGATCGGCGTACCGTGTACGGCACTGATGAGAAATAATAAGCTCGAAACAGCTGTATGTCCTTCGGTTCCGATCCGGGACAGATGTCGAATCCTACGTGTGGCGGGTTTTATTTTTTGAGAAGGTTCAGTTAACAGGCCTTCTGTTTTTTTTTATGTATGCAGCTATGTCTGTTAGCATTACTAATACTTTCTAAGATTTGTCTTGATCTGGCTCATACACATGGAAAGCTCTCAGTCACAAAACCTACAATTGTTTTGTGGTTGGTTCTGTCTAATATATTAGAAGTTACTAAATGGCGCCACAAATACTGGTTGATTTTAACGCACCAATTAAAAGAATTGTCACTGAACGTCCACATGCGTTAGTTGCTTCATCTATAGTAAAGTATACAAAATTCTCCCAAACGTTGTTGTGAAAATTTTGCAATATGTTCTCTTATATTTGGATCTATAAGGAATCACAATGTATGAGGTGCTGACGAGTTCACGTCATTTTGTAGTACCCCTGAGTAAAAACAGTTAACCATTTTGTAACCACGACGTCGCGTCAGCGCAAAACTATGTAAAACATTCAAGATTTGATGGCAATACGTAGTATACGTAGTGATGTCTAATAATTGTGCTAGGTTATGATTGTAATTATCGACTATTTTCTCAAATATTCGTTCGTACAATTTGTTAAAGACAACCAAGTAGTTTAAATTTTAAACGATCAAAAACTTTTACCAGTGTAACATTTTTATATTTTGTTAACATCAAGTGAATACAAATTATAATTGTACTTTATTATTATAAGCCCAAAAGCAATTTTGCCTTAGTAATGTCCTAAAATGATCCCCAGGAAAACTGTCTATCAATGATAATCGCATCATTATCAGCAGTTAGCAATCTGGACGACACGATTGTTTCGCATGTTCGTGGAAAGAATGGAATATAGCTGAGATACAGTGTGGGGATCCGTTGGAGTGTGACGGACGAAGAGGAAATTGATGTTATTCAAAACGGATACAACTGACAGCCGATTGAGGTAGGTCGGATTAATCGGATAGATAGACAATACCCCCCTGCAATTACCTCGGATCATTGTTGGACATCTCCGGTGCTATTAGCGTTTTTCACAACTCGATGACTCGCCGAGGATCGGTGATATATTCCCGTTTAACAAAAACAAACAGAAAATGTAATTGATCAAATTAAATATATATAAAATTCATTACAGTAGTAAATAGGGTGTTTGAACTGGTAAAATACATATATGAAACGGGCGAGATGCCGGAGGATTATAAGAGGAACATTATCATTACTATACCGAAAAAGAGAGGAGCCGACAAATGCGAGAACTTTAGAACGATTAGCTTAACTTCCAACGCGTCAAAAATCTTAACCAGAATAGTGCAGAAGAGGATGGAAAATAGAGCGGAGGAAATACTAGGAGAAGACCAATTCGGGTTTAGGCGAAATAGGGGAACTCGCGAAGCTATTCTGGCGCTCAGAGTAATGTTAGAGAAAACAATAGAAAAAGGAAAGAACGCTTATATAGGATTTGTAGATTTAGAAAAAGCTTTTGATAATGTAAGATGGGAAAAAATGTTCGAGATACTAAAGAGTGCGGGAATGAAGTATAGAGATAGGAGAGTAGTACACAATCTATACAAAGAGCAAACTGCTGTTATAGAAGTAGAAGGGGAAAGAAGGGAAGTAGGTATCAAGAAAGGAGTAAGACAGGGATGTACGCTATCACCACTAATTTTTAATCTGTACATCGAAGAGGCGATTAATGTGGTAAAAGATAGAGTGGATTTCGGGATTATAGTACAGGGACAGAAACTAAAAATGCTGAGATTCGCGGATGATATAGCAGTATTAGCATCTAGTAATGAGGAATTAGAATCAGCGTTGAACGAAATGGAGGCAGTGTTGACAGAGGAATACGGAATGAGGGTGAATAAAAACAAAACTAAAGTGTCAGTGTGCAGAGGGCGCGAGAGTAGAGCAAAAACGAAAGTACAAATTAATAATGAAAGATTGGAGGAAGTTAAAGACTTCACTTATTTAGGAAGTAAAATAAATTGGGATGGAAGAAGCGATAAAGATATAAAACAAAGAATAGCGCAGGGTCGAGTAGCTTTTAACAAAAAGAAAGCACTTTTATGCTCGGGGGTAATAAACTTAGAAACAAGGAAGAGATTTTTGAAAACGTATGTATGGAGCACGGCGCTATACGGTTGCGAAACCTGGACGGTAGGGGAAGCAATTAGGAAGAAATTAGAAGCTTTTGAGATGTGGTGTTACCGAAGAATGATGAAAATGCCGTGGACTGATAGGGTTAGAAACGAAGAAGTATTAGAGAAAGTCGGCGAGAAAAGAAGTATGTGGGAAAACATAAAGAAGAGAAGAGATAGAATGGTAGGCAACTTGCTGAGGCATGGGGGAATAGTCACGATATTTTGGAGGCAGAAATAGGAGTGAAGAAAGGCAGAGGTAGGCCTAGATTAGACTTCTGCCCACAAATAGTAAGGGATGTAGGTTGTATAGCACAATTAGTGAAATGCGTAGGTTAGCACAAGATAGGAGAAGCTGGAGGTTAGCGTCCAACCAGTCTTAGGACTGATGACCTCATGATGATGATAAAATTCATTAAAGTTTGGAATCAATTTAAATGACAGGAAAAGCCGATGAATCTAGTGGCGCCCTCGAACTTGCTCTGAATCGAGCGAATCTCCTTGTAAGCATGAATTTAGAAATCCTGCAACGTGCAACAACTTTCCATATTCCATAATAAAACTGGCAGTTTCTCGTTAAAGCGGCGATTAGCACCGTGTTCGGAAAGTGGAGATCGTAGGTTTGGATGTGATTCGTGCCGATTCTAGCACTTTTGTATTTTTAACAAATTTCCATGCTATATGAGTCCATCAATTTTTTTTGATAAGAAAACTTTTTCTCGAGGAAAAATAGAAAAAATTTACATAGACACAGGAAAAACTGATTAATTCTATGGCACCTTCGAATTTGCACTGAATCGAGCTATTCTCCTTGTAAACATGAATTTAGAAATCCTGCAACGTGCAACAACTTTCTATATTCCATAATAAAATTGGCAGTGTCTCGTTACAGCGACGATTCGGAATATCGAGAGCGTAGGTTTGGATGTGATTCGTGCCGATTCTAGCACTTTTGTATTTTTAACAAATTTCTATGGTATTCAATTTTCTCAACAAAAAAACTTTTTCTCGAAAAAGAACTACAAAACATTTGTATAGACGCAGGAGAAGCCGAAGAATTCAGTGGCACCTTCGAATTTGCATCTCTTCATCTCCTTGTAAGCATGAATTTAGAAATCCTGCAACGCGCATCAACTTTCTATATTCCATAGTAAAACTGGCAGTTTCTTGTTAAAATGGCGATTACCACCGTGTTGGGGAGGTCGAGATAATAGGTTTGGATGTGATTCGTGTTGATTCAAGCACTTTTGTATTTTTAGCAAATTTCCATGCCCATTGATTTTTTTTTGACCAAAAAATCGATGGTCGATATCGTAGGTTTGGATAGTTTTGTAAAGAACAAATAACAAAGTATTTCATTATTTTGCGTTAAAATTCAATGTTAATTTTTTTAGCCAGGATATCTTCTTCTAATATTATCACCAGCTAATATAACAACTATGATGTTATCATAGAAATTCCTTATTTCTTATAATGTAATATATTCTTTCAAAGTTACCTTATAGACACTTTACGAGGGGCACTATTTATATTTTGAGTCTTGGCAACACTCAGTGTTATAGGACACCATCTGATTTTTTTTAGTGGAAAGTTTGGCATTTTTGATCATAACTTCCTTCAGAACATTTTATCATTTAAGCGCGATTTTTGTTATTTACAGTGAATTGAAAATTGTATCTCAGCGAAAAAATGGAATTAACTCGTGAAGTTTTCGTGTGATGATTTACTATAACTTTCGACGTGGATTATCAAGACAAGAGTGCATCGATCAACTTACCTTCATTTTTGGCGATAAATCCCCATCCTTTGCCACTGTGAAGTGCTGGTACATATAACGAATTTAATCGTGGCCGCCATTCGCTCAATGACGAAAGTCGTGAACGTCATCTAAAATCAGTAGTTGTGCCATAAAACGTTGATGTCGTGCAAGAACTGATAATGCAAGATCGTCCTGTAACATACTGTGAGGTTGAGACAACCTTAGGCATTAGTTCAACTAGTATATATAAAATATTGCACGATCATTTAGTTATAAAAAAGGTTTGTTCTTTGTTGGATCCCACATAATTTGAAAAAATCCCAAGAATTCCAATTATTGCAAACAAATGCTCAAGAAGTACAATGGCAGTGCTTCGAAAGACGTATATAACACTGTAACAGGTGACGAATCATGGATTTATTTGCAGGAAAGTAAACAGCAGTCGACTGTATGGATGTTTCAAGATGAATCTAACAAAAATTGTTCGCGCTCGAAGCACTTCGAAACAATTGGTCGCCTGTTTTTTGCCTGGAAAAACTGCTCATCTGGCAACAGTGTCTTTAGAAGAACGTGAAACGGTCAATTCTGAATGGTACACAACCATTTGTTTTCTGGAAGTCTTTGGTGAAATAAGGAAAACAGACAAGCGCCGCCCGATCATTCTTCATCATGACAATACGAGCTCTCACACATCTCGTCTAACAACCGAATGTTTGAACACTCAAAAAATCGAATTAATGGGTCATCCGCCGTATAGTCCCGATTTGGCACTCAATGACATCTTTCTATTCCCGAAAGTAAAAAATAAATTACGTGGACAACGATTTTTGTCAGCAGAAGGAGCCGTTGATGCGTTCAAAAACCATGTTTTGGAGATATCTTAAGCGGAATGGAAAAAATGCTTTGACAAATGGTTCGAACGCATACAAAAGTGTGTAGATCATGAAGGACAATATTTGGAAAAACGATAAAGTAATTTTCAATAACATATTAATGTATTTTTTTATTATTAGGCTCAAAATATAAATAGTGTACCTCGTATTTTGACTTTATAGAGAAAAAACTTCCCCTTTTTTTTAACAAAAATTAATTCCCTAAAGTATTAACATGTACCACACATTAGGGTTTCCTATATACATATTATAAGAATGAATTCCTAATTATACACCTTATAAGATTGAATAAGATTGAAGACTTAGAATTGTGAAATACAGCTACATTGAAATATAGAAATATTTTTCAGCTACAGAGGCAACTCGTATTAGAGATCTGGTAGAAATTTTAATGCCATATACGATTTCTCAAAGATGTGTTAGGTCATGATAAAAATCTCAACTTTTTAAGATATCAAGAGAGTTCCCATTGGATTCAACAAGAGCATAGTAGGCGTCAAGGTAAAGTAATTGTGTGGGCTGAAATGATAGGAAGTCGACTTTTAAGGTCTTACTTCTTTGAAGATAATTTGTCTGCTGCTAGACATTTATAATTTCAGAATTTAAACCATGATGATGATTATGTTCCTCACCAAAGAATTTGATTTTAACAAGACTGAACTTCTCCTCAATTTGGTGTTGATTTCCTAGAATTTTTTGATGATACTTTTCCTTGCTGACAAATAAGGATAGGAGAACCAACAAGACGAAAAAGTCGAAGAAAAAAGCTCGTTATTTCGAGCCTTCGACCTACGCCTGCCCTTGCGGGAGCATTATGATAATTCAAATAACGTTTTACCGTCCTTTTATCCGATTCTCTGCTCCGTCACAGAAAGATAATGGCAAGGAACGCGAAGTGGAGACGACAGTGGAATAAATTCAATTTACAAATATAGCCGGTCCCCGCGGCAACATATCTTTCTCATATATCCATTTCCATCGCAACACGTGGCTTTATGCAGTCAGCGTTTTACAGGGTTCCCGGTTATTACAATAAAAATTCCACATCTCCGTCTGCCGCCCCGAAAATACGTCCCTAATGCTGTACGGGGTTAAGCCATAAATAACCGCGATGTGCGAAAGCGACTACCGAACTGGGAACTTGCCCTAAAATTGCATCCGAATTATCCATGAAATGGAATATGTAGTAGATTACAACATTTTTATTTAACGACCCGAATTTATTGTTCAACTTTTCATCTTGAAATGTATCTCGTGAAAGTTTATATTTTCGTCGTTCCCCCCTTCGCAGTGTGCCTAGTTTATTATTCCTGTTTATGCAGAACGGTTCACGTCTAGGTTTTATTTCAAATTGGAACAGAACTCCACATTATAAAACTTCGAGTGCCCCATCCATAAAAAATACGATTGCATTGGTTTTCGTTTATTTTATATTTCGATAATTTTGATAATTAATGAAGACAACCGGATGCCATTTAATGCATATCGTATATTACACACCAACAAATTAATTTTCCACCTAATTTTCATGTAAATTCCTGAGAGATTCTTGGCATAAATTGAGGTATAATTTCATCCACATTACAAAATTTCAAGTGTTTTAAAAAGACAAATGCATAATCTATTTTTCTTTATTTAGTATTGATAATTTCGATAACACAGCCACATAAAGGAGTACCATGTGCGGTAGACCAGAGTATCCTCTCTCCATATAAAGGGTGGTCCAACCATAATGCACGATGTTAATTGTGAGTCACATCTTAACGTCAAGTTTTTTGCCCAACTTAATTTGACATTTTTTTGTTTCAGTGTTTGACAAATTCAACCATGGAGAGGTACACAATTGAGCAGCGTGTTAAGATTGTTGAAGCCTTTTACGAAAGTGGGCGTTCAAATCAAAATGCATTTCGTGCACTTCGTGACTTTTTTGGTCAGCATAATCGACCAAATATGTCCACAATCGGGAGAACTATGCGCAAATTTCAGCAAACCGGGTCTGTAGGAAATGTGAAAACATCTGTGCATGCTCGCCCAGTTCGTTCTGCGGAAAACATTGCTGTTGTTCGCGATAGTGTAGCAGAGGAGCCGTCAACCTCGACTCGTCGTCGTGCCCAACAATTGAACATCTCACGAACATCACTGATGCGAATTTTGAATAAATATTTGAATTTACACACTTACAAGGTTCAACTGACTCAAGAGCTGAAGCCTACTGGTTATTTCAAGCGTCCGTCGTCAATACGCCGAATGGTTGGTTGAACAGATAGAAGTGAATGGTGACTTTACAAAGAAAATCATCTTCAGCGACGAGGCACACTTTCACCTCAGTGGATTCGTTAACAAGCAGAATTACCGCATTTGGGCAAATGAGAATCCACGAGTGATTGTTGAAAAGCCGATGTATCCACAAAGAGTGACTGTTTGGTGCGGTTTATGGGCTGGCGGCGTCATCGGGCCGTACTTTTTCGAAAATGAGGTCGGCCAAGCAGTTACCGTGAATGGTGTTCGCTATAGCGAGATGATAACGGACTTCTTGTGGCCAGAAATTGAGGATATGGACCTGGACGATATGTGGTTCCAACAGGATGGTGCCACTTGCCACACAGCCAACGAAACAATGGCACTTTTGCGCGAGAAAATCAATGGCCGTGTTATCTCACGTCGTGGCGATGTTAATTGGCCGCCACGATCATGTGATTTGACACCGTTGGACTTCTTTCTTTGGGGATATTTAAAATGAAAAGTGTACGTCAGTAAGCCAAGAACAATTCACGAGCTAAAGGATGAGATAATTCGGCACATTAACGACATTGAACCTCAATTATGTCTCAGAGTCATTGAAAATATGGACCATCGGATAGAGGTATGCCACCGAAGCCGTGGCGAGCATTTGGCCGATATTTTGTTTCACACATAATTGTCATAGATCCTTCTATCATAATAAAAAATATTAAGATAATTCTCTGAAAACTTTTTGTTCTATTTACAATTAACATCGTGCGTTTTGGTTAGACCACCTTTTACTTTGATGTGCTGAACGTGAATCTAAACGCGCCAGATTCGCTCCGTCACTTCAGAATTTTATCCTAACCTCAAAAAACATGGCTGATCAAATACGTGACACTAAATCAACGACATTTGTTGGGAGTTTCCAGGAACGCGGTCTTTATGGGGGTTTGAAGTACAACTTTCAAAATAAAAAATGGCGTATCCAATATGACACAGAATTTTGACAAAATTTTACCGACGTCTACAAAAATTAGTATTCGCGTGTTTCTTTGCAGGTTCCTGACAAATTAATAAGAAGTTCAACTTTCAAAATTCAAACTTCTAATCCAATACGACTGAAGAGTTTCTCAAACTATTTTGGAATATCTACGAAACTTATAATAGTATTTTCAGGTTACCGAAATTAGTGAATTGGTATGGCAACGGCCATCCCATGTTGAATATCGATCCTCGTCCGATCACCGATGTCAAGCAACCTCGGGCGCAGTTAGCATTTGGATGGTTTACTGATTTAAAACACCGCGTGCCGTTGCCGTCTCAGCCTGTAGTGCTGCTGGGTGGATTGAGTAGCCCAGTAGTACAGTTGCCGGTCCCAAGCCCGGAAGAAAGAGGAGGGTTAGAGGGCCAGGTTAGCTGCCTACCTTTTGTAAAAACAGATCCAGCTCATAGTACCGATGATATTCATCGAAGAGGAATAGGTCAGAGACCTACTTTAGAAGAAGGAAGAAGAAGGAGAAATTAGTGAGTTGGTGAATTTAAAGGGTTACTAAAACTAGACAGCAGATCAAACTGGTTTGGATCTAACTTCTAGTTCTCGAAGTATGAACATTGTACATAATATAGGTGCATAACATGATTGGTTGCAGCTTACTGTTACTATTAGTATTTCTTTCAAGAATTCACAAATTTCTGTAAATTCCTTTGTAAAGTCCTTTGGTAAACATTTATAAATTAGGAACTACTACTTTTTGGCAACCTTAAATTCCAAATTTAAAACTGGGAGTAAATAGTAATGGTTAAAATATATCTCAAGGCTTTGGTAATTTGGGATTCTTGATGAAATTGAAATTAAATCTCTATCTGAGTTACTTCCCCAATTTAATAGGATATAGCGATGAGAAAGAAGTACGATTCCGCCAAGACCTTAAATAAATGGACTGTTGTTACTTGAAAGACCTTAAAGGAAGATAGGATGTGAGTATGATGGCCAACTTCTGTTGGATGTTGAAAAGGAAGATTGTACCAGGAGGAGTAAACTTGAAGAGAAAAAGAAAAAGAAAATCAGTGCACATATCTTTTCAAGAGAAGGGAGTTCCCTACCATAAGAGAAACATGAATATATCCTGTAGGTACTTCAGATATATTTATTAATATTAGAAAATTTCTTCAGATTTGTTATCAGTGACTCAAAAATACCTCAGATACCATGCTCAGAAACCATTTAAAGATTGTTTGAAGAATTCTCCGCTATATTGTATCTGCCATTTTGAATTTTCATAGTTTTACTCTAAATTGGTTATCTATGACCTCAAAAACCCACAAAGAGCAAGTTTCCGGGAGTTCCGAACAGATTTCATTGATTTTGTCAGGTGTTTGATCACTCACGTCTTTTGAAGTTAAAAAGAGATTCTGACTTGATGGAGAAAATCTGACTTCAGATTTGTGTTTAGCGCATCAAAATACAGAGAGTATAGGCAAGGAGATTAGAGAGAAGGATAATTAACTTCCATACATGTACCATTGTTCGCTTGATAGAAAATGCGGCGGTATACCAGGCGGTAGGCGGCGCTGCAACCCTGCTCGAACGTGCGCGGAGTACCATTCGGACTATTCTGCGCATGTCGTGAGCGTATGGTTAGAATTTCAAATTCTCCCACTTCTACCATTTGAATCCACTTCATGCGCAAAACACCTCGATTGGTTTTCCGCGCACGCCGCATGGATTCCCGCCGCATTTCATCTCAGCTGAAAGCAGGAGCTTACTCTCTTTCTCTCTAATCTACTCCTTGAGTATAAGGTACTCTCATCTGCCACACATTAATGAATGCAAGCAAATTTAAACACACGATGTATTATACAATATATCAATTAAGTATAATATAAATTAATTTAAGATTTTTATCTATAGTTCTGAAGGATAGCAACTTTTAACGCAGAACGTTTCAGGTCTCGGTTTTCTATCCAATAGTCACAGAGACCAGATAGAAATATTTAGACACATAGCAGTGCCAAGTTCGGAAAAGAAAAGGGCGACGCACCGGCAAGGTATAATATTACATGAACCATTTAGAGTTGCTTTCGACCCCCCCCCCCTCTCCCCCCCATTACTCAAAAATTAAATAAACCTATCACAGTTCTCGAGTTATTAAGGTCTGAAAAGTACTATTCTTATCACTATTTTTACCACTTTACAACTTGACAAGATTTATATATACAACTAAATTGTTTGTAGTATAAAATAGAACAACTAGCAATGTTAAATTTTAAGCTTGTATTAAATATCATCATTAAAACTTGCCAAGTTATAAATTCGGTATCAAAGAACGTAACAAAATTTCTTTTAACTCAACTGAAGGCCGTTGTACATTCCTGTTGTAAGTTTCTGTTGTAAGTTCCTATGAAATTTGGCACCCGTTCAGATATTAATACTTTTATCGGCGAAACCGACAACCCCTTTTCACATTTATGTTTTTAGTAAGACAAATATTTACACCGCACAACTACTAAAGCAGTCTATGGTAAAATACGACGGCAAAGCTAAGTGGAATCGCTTGTACCTACATCGATTTAAGTACCTCAGGTTTACGTGACGGCATCTCGGCTGCAGCAAACTTAGCTCGAATGTAACACCGTTGATGTTCACTCACGGTAGGCAAGCTTTAGTGTTGATGCAATTATTAATAGTATTTGACTATTTCAATCACGGTGACTAGGTCTCGTTATGCAATTCTATTCGTAAGGACCGTATCCGTACCACAACAGCAAAACGAGGGAACCGTTCAACCGGTTACTGACTGCTTATGTCTTCAAATTCAATTTTACGGTTATTGGCGCTATGTCGCCATAAGCGCGCCTAGCTTTAACATATCGACTGCCTGCTAATTTAAATCTCAATTTAAACTGAGGCGGAACGGCTATTACAATAAATCAGTGCGGCACCCTCCGTTCTACCCCTTGGAGTTCGACTACGCGGCCTCGTCCGTCTCTCTCGCGCCTCAGCCTCCCGATGCCGTTCTCTCGGACGGCTGTCGAGAGGAGATCGCGTTGCGCGCCCTAAGCTTTGCCACCGTCCGATTCGAATTGATGATTCGGACAACTTGTGCCCTTTTTTGCGTTATTTATGCATTTGTATTATGACTTTGTTATTCGGGGTGATTTCCGGGAAGTTTCCCATCAAGCTGCGGTCAGCTCCCGCTGAATATATCGCCCCATTTCGATGGTTTTATTTTTTGTTTTTCCGTGACCGTGTGGGTGCTTTTTGTCCGTCTGCGGAAAACGTTCGGGAGCTTGTTTATCATGATGGCACATATATAAGGAGAAAAACAGATTTCCACAATTTTATGGGGAAATGTTGATATGGGAAAAGGCAATATTTAGAATAGATTGTTTTCGTAAAAAATGAATAAATTCGTTAAAAATTCAAGAAATAATTTTTGCAAAAAATTTTTTAAAATGCAAAGAAATTTTATTTTTACCAGGTATGTAAATATGAAACAGGAATTTTTGTATAGAAAATTCACGTTTATTGAATGAAGATGATAAAAAATATTTTATTCGAAGTATTGCCCATTATAGCTATATATTTTTCTCATCTCTCTGACAATTTGTGGATTCCATGCCAAAAAAATTCTTGCTCTTTTGAGGCAAACCAATCATTGAACCGTTTTTGTACATTTCTGTAAAAAGGGAAGCCTTGTTCGGCGCTTCAAATAAGTAGTAATCCGACGGAGCCAAGACTGGTAAGCAAGCCACATGCGAAAATATTTCCCAACAGAACGTCTCAATCGTTTCCTTGACCGGTTTTGCTGTATGTGATGGCGCATAGTCATGAACCAAAGTCACTTTGTGTTGCCTTTTTTGATATTCTGGTCATTTTTGGTGCGTTCAGTATTAATGATTTGGCCAGGTTTTAGCAGCTTATAATAGATTACGCCTTTCTGATCCCACCAAACACAGAGCATTGTCTCATTGCATAGCACTTTGGCTTAGTAGTCGATGTCGATGGTTCTCTTGCAATTACCCATGATATTTTACGCATAGGATTCTTGGAATATGTCTACTTTTCATCGCCAGTCACCATTCGATGGAGAAATTACTTCTTTATGTACCTGGCGAGCAGCTTTTCGTAAATGGTCTTTCGTCTTCCTGCTGTCTTTAATTCAGTTCATGTGAAGCCCATTTTCCCATCTTCTGGATCTTTCCCATGGCTTTCAAACGTATGGAGACGGCTGCTCATGTCACATTTAATTGATTCGCGAGTTTTTGTTGCGTTTGAATGTCATTCTCATCCAACAATGCTTGCAATTCGCTATCTTCAAACTTCTTCGGCAGTCTTTTCTTCGTATTTTTACACGTTCTTCATTTCTCACGTCAAAATTGCCACTTTTGAATTTTTTAAACCATTCAAAGCACTGTGACTTATCAAGGGCATGCTCACCGTAGGTTTCGACAAGCATTCGATGCGATTCTGCAACAGTGACACCTTCAAATGGTGGCAGAAAATCAATGCTGTCTGCAAATCGTAGTTTCCAGGCACAAAATTCAACATGTTCAATGCTATTAAAAATGATGTTATTGTATGAAACTTGTATTGTTGTGAGATAAAAACCTTTATCAGATGTCAAAACAAGCAAATGGCGCCAATGACGTGGTATGGCGATAACTACATTAGTCACTAGGCCATCTATGGGCAAACTCCGGTTTCATATTTACATACCTTGTAGTTGTGCATTTTTTATAATATAATTAATATATACAGGGTGATTCGTGGAGGAGATATGACATCATAGATATTTTATAATAGATAATGGTAACCCTCATTTTTAATATGAAATGTGAAACAAAACAATTTTCCTACATACGCTACGGTAATAAATTATATTGGCGTGAGTATACTCGTAGCTTAGATAAAACAAAAATGAAGAAAAACGATTGTGCAATTTCAAAGTACTAAATTTAATAGCAATAATTATATAAAAAATTAACTAAATTAAATATTCAAATTGTATACCGTTGATTGCTTGACATTAGCTTTGTCTGACACTGCCTACCTGTCCTCGGAGTTATGTTTCACAGATTACAATTATCAAGATGATTCATTGGTTTATAACACCAAAAAATGTGATGAAACGATTAACGATATGTAGACTATAGATTATCTGCTTTTCGTTTGGCGAAACGATGAATATTAAGGTAAATGTTTGAGAGAATACTGACTATCTTTGCTCGGAGCGACGCGACGTTTAACAAATTTCCCGGCGCCTCCACCAAATGCAACTTGATGCTCATGTTGCATCCAAGCATTTTGTAGCTCTCCAGGAGTTGCTGGAAAGTTTCGGTATAATACTGTGCTCGTATATTTCCAAGAAAGTCTTTGATAATGTTTTTGAATACCAACCAAGCATTCTTATGATATTATGTCATTGTTCCGATGCTTTAACGAGCTGCCAAATCTGTGGACCATCAAACACACGGCCCTTACCTTTTCAAATGAGAGGTTAGAAAATGCTGAAATGAGATACTTGAAACAGTCTGCTTCAATTGACAAAAACTTTAACAAACTGCTTCATGAGATCCAGTTTTATATGCAGAGGTGGAAAGATAATGTTTGGATCACCAGATTTCAGGTCAGATCTTGACGGCCAATTCGACTGCACCCAAAGTTTCTCACGAGCTCTGCTGTCTTACACACACAAATAAACAGTTTTAAAACATTAAAACGGACTTTTCCGCACGTAGAACATCTCTATCTCGAAATTGAGTGACCGAGAAAAAATAAACCAACACATAAATGCAGAATATCTGTTTTATGCGATCGTTTTACTTCTTTCAAATAGTCCACCCTCGTGCTTTCTCATGACCACTGAACAAGGTGCGGTGTGCCCTATCCACCTAAAAATCAATAGATGTCATCTGGTAGACGTTCCTAGTCAGAATCAGTTGAAACCTGATCGATTCGATACGATTTAATTGAGTGATCGTGCTAACAAAAAAAATTCTCAAATAGTCCACCATTGTGCTTTCTCATGACCCATATACCATGTGTATAGTGATGGATACAGTGTACCCTATCCACCTCAAAATCAATAGGTGTCGTCTGAGAGACGTCCCCGATCAGAATCAGTCAAAACCCGATCGATCCGACACGATTTAGTTGAGTTATTGTATTAAAAAAAAAAAAAATTTCTCAAATAGTCCACCGTCGTGCTTTTTCATGACCCATGGACAGGGTGAGGTGTATCTTATTCACCTCAAAATCTATATGTGTCGTCTGGGAGATGTTCTCGATCAGAATCAGTCAAAATCCGATCGATCCGACACGATTTAGTTAAGTTATCGACGTTATCGTATTAACAAAGCAAATTTCTCAAATAGTCCACCATCGTGCTCTCATGACTCATGGACAGGGTGGGGTGTGTCCTATCCACCTCCAAATTAATACGTGTCGTCTGGGAAACGTCCCCGATCAGAATTAGTCAAAACTCGATCGATCCGACACGATTTAGTTGAGTTATCGTGCTAACAAAAAGAAATTCTCAAATAGACCCAAGGGAGGGGGTGGTGTGTGCTATCCACCGACGACAACGACGACACACACACAGCAAAAATTTTTAAAAACCATTTTTTTTTGTTTTTAGGCCGCAAAACGAGAAATAAACCCAAAAAAAATGTTTCACTCTTTCTTTACAAGATTACATTACTTTTCTATAAAAAGTAGTATAGCGGAGTGCGGAAAAGTAAAAAACAGGGATATTTGATATATCCGCGTTGCTGGTCAAGGAGGAACCGACCATCTTAAGGTCAACACAGATGATTCATTGGTGCATGTGATATTGCAACAAATCAATGACTCTCGACCTGAGGGAGCTTGACGAGGAGAGGTTACCTTTTATCAATAAATTAATTATCACTTCTACAAATATTTATTCAATATAAAATAACACGGTAAACATTGTTAAAAGAAATACAATAAAGGTGTTCTTACCTAGTCATCTATGTGGGGGAGTTGTGCTTGGACGCCAGTGGACTCCTGTCAATAACTCACGTTGGCATATTTATTTAAATGCTATTCACTTAATCGGAACATTTCATATAAGTCGAATACAATTCATATACGAGTCAATTTTATGCATAATTATGTGTGGCAATACTTGCAGCACATGCAAAAACTGGACTTCCTTTATATATTCTAATTAAGTAATGAATTGCAATATAGTGTACGTTAAGTCATCATCATTAGGTCATCAGTCCTAAGACTGGTTGGACGCTAACCTCCAGCTTTTCCTACGTTAAGTAATGTAAATAAAATTAATTTGGGAAATATATAAAAACTGTTTTACTAGATTTGGGAATCAGTTAAGCCTACCTACAAAGAATATGCCAATAAATAACTTTGTTAAAACTTAACGGTTTTCATGATACAACTATCAAGACGATTCGTTGGTTTCTTGTACAAGAAAGTATAATGAAGCGATTAATCATACTGAAAAAACTATACCTTTTTTGTTTTTCGTTTAGTGACACGCTGAATTTAAAAGTTAATTATTAAGAAAACACCGTCTGTCTCTCCTTGGCCTTAATCCTGAATTTAAAGCTAAATTTTTGAGAGAACATTGTCTATCTCTTCTTGGCTCTACGTTTAGCACATTACAACTATCAAGGCGACTCGTTGGCCTCTTATATAAGAAAATATTGTGGAACGACTAATAACATCAAGAAGATTAAAACTTTTTCGTTTGGCGATATACTGAATTTAAAGGTAAATTTTTTAGAAAACGCCGCCTGCCTTTTCCTGGCGCTACGTTTCACAGATTGCAACTATCAAGACAATTCACTGGTTTTTTATACAAGAAGGTATGATGAAGTGATTAGTCATATTGAGGAGATTATGGCTTTATTGATTTTCGTTTGACGACATGCTGAATTTAAAGGTAAATTTTTCAGAGAACACCGCCCGTCTCTCCCCGACTTTACGTTTGACAGATAGCAGCCATCCAAGGGATTCCTTCTTTTATTAAGGCCTTGGTATACGTTAGATTTTTGTCAGATCTCTGACATCAGAGCTGCCAGAGACGTGTAAACTCATGACAGAGTAGTGACAGAGAGGATGCCAGAGTACTCTAAGCTGTCAAAGTTTTTCATCTAGCTTGTAAACACTGGGAAACCTACTCCGGTGCCGTTTATTTAGCTCCTTGTCACTCTGGTTGTCGCCGTACCATAGTTTTTCTCTAGGAACAGAGGCGTTTGTTTTTCGTACGCAACGTCTGATTCGAATGATATCAACAACAGGAAGATGAAAGTAATTAGTCGAAAAGTTAAATAATTATCTAAGAACATTTGTAGTTGTTCAGACGAATTTAACAAATGTATATTTCAAGTTAAAGACGTTATTTTAGTCTGACTTTCTCAACTGATGAATTTGATTAAAATTAAATCATAGTGATAAAGACAAACTGAACAACTTGAGCATACAACCCTCAAACTTTACCTAAAGAACAGCAAAACCAATACTTATAAGCATACAACCAAACATTATCTTATTACTTTACCACAAAAAATTATTTTACAATAATTCATGTATCGTGATCAAAAAGCCGAATATCTCCATATATCAATCTCAAACAGTAGCAAAACAAAAACCTAAAGAGAAGATAAATAAAAACTAATAATTAGTTATTATAATTATAGCCTTAATAATTTTAACTTGAAATAAGAAACTGGTAATTTAGTCTAAAATGCTACATACAAAGTAAAGAAATATTATATTCTTCTGTACTGCCAAGGAAGTAGGACCAACCATGGAGGAGTCTAGGGCCAACCAGACTCAATAAACAATCAAAGTCCAATGGTGAAATCCTTAAAACAATTTTCATACATACTAGGTTCACCATTTCTCAACTAAAAGTTTATTTTATTATAAGAAACACTTTTTGGTCTTCTTTCAAAATAATCTTTAGTCCACACAACTCTATTCACTTGCTTTCTGTTTTCTTTTTCTTTCTCCTCTTCCAATAATAAATAAACTACAACTGCTCCTGCTGTCCTGGACTGTTGCTGCCATGTAGTGAAGAATGTGAAGTATATATTTATTTTGTTTGTTCTCACCTAAAGATACATGTCCGGTGTAAACAAACGCCAGAGATTATGACAAAGAGACTTGCCAGAGCTGTCTGACACTGTCCCTGTCAGAGAAAAAGAAAGCCAGATTTTTGTCTACGTGTAAACGCCGATGACAGAGCTCTCTCTCTCTCTGATGTCAGAGATCTGGCAAAACAAATCTACCGTGTACCAAGGCCTTTACGCATGGAAATATTTTAACAGGTGCCAGCACCACTAGAATCAGCTAAAAAACTGTTTCAGAATACCTTGTATATTAGTGCATTTTTCAAATCATAAAATTATTTACAAATTGTAAAAGTAAGTCAGTGTTTAAGTGTGCCACACTATTATGATATTGAGTAAAGAACCCTGAATGGAGGCGCGTTGTCATTCCCTTCGCTTTTGCTACATTGTTCCTATAAGAAGATTTATACCGGCAATAAATATGAAGGGGCATAACCACATTTTAAGGCGCATTGTAGCCTCACAATTCGTTTACGATGTACAACAGCAACCCCCAAACGGGCAAATATTTACACCCCTTTCCATTCAATGGCTTTCAGCCGTTCTTAAGAAATCGTTCCGGACCCTTGTGCACTAACTTAAATGACTTTTGCTTCAAACGCTGTTATTTCCTTGACAACCGGAGGAAATATCCGTAACTAATTTTGAATGATCGGTCGATATTTTGAAGAAAAAAAAACGCTGACATGATTTGAGACGTGGTATTTATTTGCTTATTTGGTTGTTAATGGTGCAGGGAAATAGTTCTTTCTCCATATCTAATCAATTTAACACAAATTGTAATCTATGTTTTTTTTTGTGTTTTAAGAGAGACTTAACTGTTATACTGTGCGGTATTCAATTCTGATACATAAAAAAGCAGACCTAATTTTGAAAATATTATGCATCGTTAAAATAATTTTTAGAAATACTTTGTTAGTTTGTGTGTTTAGATGAAGGTTTAGGTTACGTAATGAAGAAGTTTCGAATCTTACATTATATTTGGGATTGGGAATAAGATACTGAAGTATCAATAAGGTAAATGTTTCAGGGGCGTAGGGCAACTTCTTTATTTCAAATCGGCCGTGAAGGCGATCGAAATTATTGGACGCCCGTGTTACTTGCTTCAGTGCTGAAATGCGATGGTCCACGTTACATCCAAGCTGTGCGTTAGCCAACCGAAAAGGTCAGTGATCTTACGCAGTCAACAGTGGAACCTCGAGTGGGTGTTGTCGTTATTTCCAGACTCAGTTATGCGATTATGTGAACGCATCTTGGCGACTGTCGCCATAACATAAGGAAGATTTGGAAGCGCTGTTTCAGGTAATTGTGGAAAATGAAAATGAGGAATGGGATCGAGAAATTGTTATTTGTCCAAGAGGCCTTTTAACTTCATAGCGCGAATTTGATTTTAATTTTTTCTTAGCAGTGTTTTCTACAATATTCCCACTTTCCGAGAGTTTGTTTAAAATTCTACAGACAAAAATATCAGATATTAGTTAATGCAATAAAAAGATCACCGATTTCAAATCACATATTCAAAAAATGAGAAACAAGTTTAGTGACATTTGGGACCGTATGGACAGATTTGTGTTAGAAAATCAACCACCAAGTAAAATAATGCGTTTGGATTTAATTCCTGAAGAAGGTAAGAAAAGTACCTACGCACGATTGTTTTATGATATTTTGGAGGTTATTACTGTGAACATTAGTGAACGGTTTAGTGAAATTTCTAAACTGAAATTCTTAAATCTAGATTCCACACAATTTACTTCATTCGTGAAACTTTTTCCACATATGGAACACTCTTTGACACAAATCGTTTAAAAAGTGAACTTTCAGTGACTTATAGTGATATGAAAAAGAGCACTGTGTTTGAGCTTCACCAATATATTATGTCCCTTCAATTATTTTCTGTTTTCCCGGAATCGTCAAAATTGTGTCGTTTAATTTTGACTGTTCCTGCCACAAACATTTCCGCGGAAAGATCATTTTCATGTTTAAAGAGAATAAAGATGTATCTGCGAAATTCTCAAAAGCAAGAAAGACTGTCAGCTTTAGCAATAATAAATGTTGAAAGCGCCTTGTTAGAAGATACGAGATTGTCTCCAATATTTGAAGAAATAGTGATAGACATTTTCGCTGGACAAACCAAAACCGACGAATTCATCTTCATTTTAAAAAATAGAATATATACCTCGACATAATTATTTTAGGTTAGTGTCTTTTTTTTTTATTTTTATCATTTTCATATGGCCTACCATACATCCGACTACACCTCTTCCCCTTATAAAATTTTTATCACATCCCCAAATTCTTTTCTCACGCTACGCCCCTGAAATGTTTACATTGTCTGAAATGTGGTGCAAAATGTTACACCAATTTCACACCAAACTGTGTACATATGTATGTACAGCGTACTGTGAAATTAACTCCGAAAGGCTATGCTATGATTTTACTAAAGTTTACTGATATACCAAGTTACCCCACTCCCTATCGGCACTTTCAAGTTACGGAATCAAAAGCGCTCCGCCGATCAAAAGCGATCCGCAGTGTTAATTACAGATACGCATGGTTACCGAGTAATACGGCCGGCTCGTTGCCAGCTAAGAGCTAGGCGGGGAAGGGAAACGGCGAATCGGGCCGAGCGTGAGAATGCCGTAACTTGTTATTAATTCTGTAAACTTTGATTTTACTATTCGCTGGTGTAAATTTTCATGGTAGCAATTGAGTAAAATCAACACGACGTCTAGTGTAAACTTCACCATTGTTTGATACAAGCTTACAGCATATAAATATTTAAATTTTACAACTTTTATTGTCTATATTGTACAATAAAGAAAAATAAAATGCCTTTGAAATATAATACATTTTAGTTTTTCTTTTCAATATACAAAGTTAATATGTTTATTGCACTAATGAAATATTGGTGTATATGTATGTGCTAATGCACTTCTAATGTGAATGTTCTTCTGGGTTAACAAGTAAGAAATGTGTTGTGTGAAATGTCGTTGATATCCAGATGCCTTTGGATAATTACTAGTAATTCTTCTTATAGTGAGGGGATTTAGTTACTGAAAATAAATATTAGTTTCAACAGTGTTAATGTAGTAGTAGTTGTATTAGTAGTAGTATTAGATAATTAACTAGTCAATTAATAATATTTATTTAACAATTTAGTATTTAACAATTTCTTATTTATTATTGTTTACTTGCTACTATAATTGTATTATTTACTATGTGTATTTAAGTGCACTGTCCAACAGAATAGTAATAGATTGACTAATTCGATTTTCTTCTTCTACTCTACCAAAACATTGCGGGGAGTTTTTTTAACCTTTGATAGTGTTAAACATGAAAAAATATATATTTTTCCTCACACCAGTACTATTTATGAAATATACTGTATAATGAAAACTATTAAGGAATTTTAAGAGATATGTAGAATAGCATATTTGCATTTACTGTTTGGTATCCTAAAACGTAAACAAAGTAAAAAGAAACTACGTAGAAAATGTATGTAGAATATAATGAATTACCTTTAAGCAATTCATTATCGATAAACTTACTCCTCTCTACCCTATTCCTCTCTAACACACTTCCCGCCTTCTGTTGTACCTGTTCACCAGTCTCATAAGCCTCTTGATGATGTTTCGCAATTAGTGGCCATTACACTAAACTCATCTCTCACCTTAGAAAAGATTATAGAAACAAATTAGTTTTGTGAAGGTAAAGGATTTCTAAAGAAATTATTTGAACGAAGCAGCGAAAGCCTCGTTTTTCAGTTAATTAATTCAGAACAACCTGCGGTATAAACCACGAATATCATGAGTTGATTTAGCTTTTTTTTAATAAAAACAAATTATTCTTATACTGGTGGGTCAATAGTAGGTAACCCATTTTGATTGCTTCCATTTTTTTCTTATTTTTTCCATTTTGTTTCAGGACTGTAAAGAAATCTTGGGAAATTCATAATTTTGGGTATTCATATATTCAATACTTCACCAGTTACCGAAACAGAACAAGATAAAACATTAAAACAATGTATACTGTTGACTTCCAATGCATATGGAACATATTTTAAGATTCTGTATCCGTTTTGCAAGCTGGCTACATGACATAGGTACCATTAATTTTTCATTAGATAATGGAGTCATAACACAGTTTTGGAAACACTCAGTAATAACATTCTTAACGAAAATATTTAACGCAATCGAATTACAACATCTTCGGCCAATAAGTGTATTACCCTGTACAATATGTCTAAATCCTTAGAGAAAATTGTAAGCACTCGATTAACTGAACATATGTAACTATTATAGTAGTAATATTCTTCCTCCTACACAATCTGGATTTAGGAAACATCACAGCTACATCTCTGAATAATGTTTATAATAACATAACAGCTTCCGTTTCCGTTGATAAATCTGAAATTACTTATTTAGTTTTGATAGACCACAGCAAAGCCTTCAATTTATTTTATCCCGAATTATTAATGACCTAGTTACATTATTATGCAATTATTGAATCAATGCGTTTCTGGTTAAAAGTCATATTTTCAATAAAACACAAAGTTTTAAAATTAATAATACTATGCCAAGTGAAATTCTGGTGATGCAAGGTGTTCCACAAGGTAGCATAGTATGTCCCTTACTGTTTATAATATTTATTGCTGATAGTCTAAATACGAGTATGCAGGTCTCCTCATTAACCCTAATAAATCAGTTGTCATGTGCGTGGGAACAAGACATATCCATAAATCGTTTACTTATTTATATGAATCTTTAAAATCACAATTTCAGATACAAAATGTTAATCTCAGAAACATACATCAAATATATACAATTCCACAACACAAACATACAAAATTTAAATGTTGCTTTTCATACCTTGGACCTAAAATTTTAAATACGTATCATGATATTTATGCCACAAGAGTAGATTAAGGGCCGGTTGGGCGTGGGAAGATTTCTGTGGTCGTGGGAAAGTTGAAACTTGCGTTTAACCTAATTGGCAAAAAATTTCAGGTGTCGCTTTAACGGCATACATCAAAGGAGTGCCGCTGGCAGGTGTTAATACAGCCCCATTTTAATAGGTCCGCCACGACCTATTAAAATGGGGCTGTATCATCTGTACGACCTGTAACATAAGGGTAATAGGATAATTGTGGATAAAAATATGGATGATAGTGGATAAAATGTGGATAATGTGGCAAATTTGAATTTTCCCACGACCCCAGACATTTTCCCACGCCCAACCGGCCCTTAACCTACTCACAAGTATATCAGAATCTAATTTTAAACATAAATTGGTCTGTTATACTAAATAAACGAAAAGAAAATTTTATTGTAAACTCTTAATATCAATTAAGTATATTGTTCGCAAATGTTCAAATATAGTTTTAAGTTTTAGAGTTCAGTGTATGGGATGGGATGAAAAATACTATACAATGCCTTCTCCCGCATTTATTCATATGTTTTACAATAAACGTTATTATTTTTATTATTTTAAACTAATATGTATATTTGAAGAGTATAAGATTGAAGTTTGACACCCAATTAGAACATTGTTAGAAACACGTAAACAGGCATATTATCATGTACAATTCTATCTAGTTAGCGAAATCGAGGCGTGAAATTAATTGTTATTATTGTCTTCAGTAGTGCATTGTTAGTTTTCTTTTACAAATTAGTGAATACTTATAGCGTTTCTAACTATCCATTACGCTGAATATCTACACAGAAAATCTTTATTTATAAAATAAGTGCGCTATACAATCGAAATGACTATTATTAAATTTTTAATCCAGCCGTTAACTTAAGGAGTATATTTTTTTTCTCTAAGTAATTGCTAATTATAAATTTATAGTGAGTTACTTTGAGAATTAGTTTAATTTTAGTAGAATTTCAAAATAATTAATAACTTTAAAAACGTTAGTCTAGTGGGCACAGAGATAAGTTTACAGCTCATCAAGAACAGGAACAAGTATCAAACTCTATAACAGACCGCTCACGAGGTGCTCGATAAATATTGTGGTCTTTAGTCAGTCACAAAGGTCACAGAGACCTTTGCGGAGTGGATATCGATGAATATAATATATTGAATGTGAATGTACACAGAGTTCGATCTGGTCGCGTGTAAAGTGCATCCTCTTCCCTCCGAATGCTGCCTCATTCCTTCTTTTACGCATACCTAGAGAATCTCACACTTTTTCCTATTCTTGACGAGAAATATCATGATTTCTTTAATGGGGTCTTGACTTTGGGGTTTAATTCCTGGCGTAGACGAGTAACATGTATTTTAGGGATGTGTTGTATGTTTAGTACTTTTCATGCTTCCTCTAGCTAAATCGATTGTTAGAGGGAGAATGTTTAATTTTTCTAATTTAAGAATGTTTAATAAAAAAAATTACAACTATTTATTTGAATTTTAAATATTTCGTATTTGGTACTTGATTAATATATCACAAAATTTAAGTAAATTCAATAAATAGTATAAAACTTAAAATAGATATAAGATAAATAAACAAAATTGATATCCTACAACCTACTAAAAATATTCAATATGAGATATAGGAAAGATATTTCTTTATAAACGATAATGATTTAAAGAAACGTTTGTATAAATGGAAGAATTTTATGATCCATCTAGTATTTATGCGTAGTACTATTATTTGTAAATTTTAAAAAATGCATTTTGTAAATAGCAACTTTTTAATAAATCATTTTTTCATTTCCTTCAACTTTCTAGCTTTTCATATATATTACTCTATATAATATTTTTTTAGCAACTGTTAGGTATGTAGATTTTCAGGATAGGTTCTAGTATAACTTTATATACAACATACCTCAAATACCAAGTAATACAAAAAAAAAATAACGAAAGTTTTTATATACGCGATAAGATTTCAAGGGCTAGATTTAATCTTAGGTTGATTTAATCGATTTTTGGCTTATGTTGTTCGTTTATCTCATAAGAAAACTAACACAGTCTTAACATCAATTAAAATAATCTCGAATTAAAATAATTCAGCGAGGTCTAAAATACAAGCCCTTAGCCAATGTCAAAAACCATGTCTTGGAGATATCTCAAGCGGAATGCAAAAATGGTTTGACAAATGGTTCGAACGACTACAAAAGTGTATAGATCATGAAGGAGAATATTTTGTAAAACGATAAAGTAATTTTCAATGGCAAATTAATGTTTTTTTATTATTAGGCTCAATATATAAATAGTGCCCCTCGTATTCCTCAATATCTGTACAAAACACCTTCTTCCACTCGTGTCTTCAATTATTGCTTTATAAATAAATGAAACGAACATAACCGCAATAATTTATAACAAAAAGGTAATATTTGTAATAAACGATTCGGGTAATATTTCTTCGACGATATCGCAGCATTACGTAACAAGAAAAAATCGCCTGTCGTAATACGTAAACGTAAACCAAAGATTTCACAGTTTTACTTATAATTTATTAACATAAACACCATGCTGTAGTATAAGTAGTGGTGATTGATAGCATACACAACCTATTTTCTAAATCCATCTAATACGTTGAGTGCTTTTTTTTTAAGGAACAGACAAATTATGAATATGTATGTGTAATAAAAACGGTCCTTATTGTGTATTGCGTTATATGCTAAGCGATTTTTAACTGCGAAATTATCAGGAAATTGTTTATTGTGAGCCAACGGAATAATTACAGACGTGATGGTGATTGATGGTTTTTATATTATTTGAAGTACCTTAAGGAACAGAATTTTTCCATGATAATCTATAAACGTCTTTCATTTGGGTGAATGAAGAAACACGCTTTGATTAGAACAGGGAGGGGGCAGTCAGTAGCGCGCTGTCAATTTCTACGAGTAAGAAACACTTGAGAAGGTCCCCAGTTAAGTTACACTGAAAGAAAGGTTTATTTATTATACCTCAAGTTTGGAGGCTTCCGTGGCACTATGTATTTAAATTTGAGGAAATACAGAATCACATAGAGAGGTTTGCAAACTATTATAATATACTAATAGTTTTGGCAATTTTAGGATTCAGAAGTCTTATATTTACATAATTTTAGAACGTCTGAAGTTTTAGATAAAGTAATTAGATAAAGCGGAAGATTGGTGTATTTTACAGTATATTTGATGGATATACCACAAGGTCACATTCTAGGGTGATTAACCATTCTGTATACCTGCATTGACGATGGGAAGGGAACTGTATATTACTGAAGAGAGAATTATAAATTTATTAATGACTTCAATGCAAAGTGATATAAAAAGTGTTGAAAGAAGGGGAATAAACCTCTGGTCGGATAGTTTATATCATGACAAAAAAATACATATCCCGTGATTTTAGTTAAAAATCCTAAATGACACATAGATAATGAATTTACTTGTTATTTATGGACCACATTGTATAATAATTTATATACAGAATGTCCGCTGTTACAAAGAAGTTACTTTGTTAGATTGCTCGAGATCGAATTAACAAAACAAAATGTTCAATTGTACATTATTGACGACTTATTTAAAAAAAATCGGATCTCCGGTCGGTAGACATTAACATATTATCTTCTTCGCTAATACTATTTGATACAAGTAACATTTGATAAAAATTGTTAATAAATAATCAAAATCAGGGGCGTACCGTACATGAATGCGAGTGATGCATCGAATCCCTCAAGAAATTGGCAAATTAGTGTTATTTAAAAATTCAATCGATTTATTCAATTATTACAATCTTTTAATTATTTTAAACCGACCGTAAACATACATTATTTACTTTAAACGCTACCATTAACATTTTTATTTCAAATAGGCCGTGAAGGCGCCCAAAATTATTGGATTCCAGATTAGTTATTTGTGCTAGAGATCTTTTAACTTTATTGCGCGACTTTGATTTTAATTTTTTCTTAGCAGTGTTTTCTGCAATATTCCCACATTCCGAGAGTCTGTTTAAAATTCTACAGACAAAAATGTCAGATATTACTCACTGTAATAAAAATATCTCCGGTTTCAACTCACATATTCAAAAAATGAGAAACGAGTTTAGTGACATTTGGGACCGTATGGACAGATTTGTGTTAGAAAATCAACCACCAAGTAAAATGATGCATTTGGATTTTATTCCTGAAGAAGATAAGAAAAGCACCTACACACGACTGTTTTATGAAATTTTGGACGTTATTACTTTGAACATTAGTGAACGGCTTAATGAAATTTCTAAACTGAAATTCTTAAATCTAGATTCCACACAATTTATTTCATTCGTGAAACGTTTTCTTGACAAACTTTTTTCTTCTTTAATAGATACATAAGGAACATTCTTTGGCGCAAATCGTTTAAAAAGTGAACTTTCAGTGATTTATAGTGATCCCGATATGAAAAAGAGCACTGTGTTTGAGCTTCACCAAAATATTATGTCCCTTCAATATTATGTCCCTTCAATTATCTTCTGTTTTCCCGGAGTCATCAAAATTGTGTCATTTAATTTTGACTATTCCCGCCACAAGCAGTTCCGCGGAAAGATCATTTTCATGTTTAAAGAGAGTAAAGATTTATCTGCGAAATTCTCAAAAGCAAGAAAGACTGTCTGTCAGCTTTAGCATTAATAAATATTGAAAGTGTCTTGTTAGAAGATATGAGATCGTCTCCAACATTTGAAGAAACAGTGATAGACGTTTTCGCTGTACAAACAAAAACCGAAGAATTGATATTCATATTAAAATTAGGATATATGCCTCGGCATAATCATTTCAGGTTAGTGTCTTTTTTATCACATCCTTAGACTCTTTTCTCACGCTACGCCCCTGATCAAAATGTAACGCATGGTTCTTCTTAGCATAGGTTCTTCTAATTGTACATAATAAAGTGGGTTTTTATCATATTCGTCCTCAATATTTTCTAAAATCGCTCTATATATTTATAAATTTCTTTACGTACTTCTGACGGAAATGTGTATTTCTGACTATGAATTGTTTTATCAGGATGATTTTTCCTTATTTCAGTTAGATCCTCAACTGGAAAAGTAAATACATTCTAATAGTAAACATTTTGTATTTTAAATGTTACTTACCTTCAAAAGCCTGCCATAATTGAAAATCAACTTTGGAGCTATGTCATGGACTTATATCTTTCTAATTTGGTTATTTAAAACTGGAACGTTAGTTTTAATCATGTCCTATAATGCCAACTAGATTAACGAAATACGCGTCGAGTAATTGGTCGATCCCTTGAGACAATTGGTTTGCTGTTTTATTCTGGGTTGCGGCCATTTCCACAGGATTACTGAAGCTGTATTAAAATGTATTTCAAATGCATACTCGGGATGTGGTAAATAAAAAATAAAAAGTTTCAAAGTTTGGGATAGATTGTAGCCTACTTTCCATTTAATTTCCAATAACTGGGGTTGAAGTAGTTAGGTAAGTTAATATAAATTGAACTAATATCTTTTGATGTAAATTTTTAAGGCAACGTTTGCATTGTAACAATTTTATATTTTAGCCTTTTTGTAAAGTGTAAAAACGTGTATTATATGCCAAACTTACATCATAATAACGTATTAGCATCATCCAACGATGTTAATTTTATATCTTAGATGAAACATTTGAAATTAAGCATATTAGATTTGCATCCACCACATCTCATACACACATTGTCCAACCAAAAAAATTGAAGGTCATATGTGTACAATTTTTATAATGGATCTTTGCGCGTGTATCAATTTAGTGACGACGCACGGATCACATTCTACATCACTGGCAATTGTTACTAATATGCCACAATTAACAGCACGTATGTCTAGCGACATATGTTTCAATCAACTACGTACCACATGGGCAGTTAATAATTTGCGGAACAAAATGCAATTATGAAGTCACGTGTTAGCTTTATTGTATAATTTGATTCATTGGCGTCTCAATATTTCTGTAAAATTTATTTCATTTTTGTTTCATTTATTTAGATTTTTGTTGAATTTACTTCATTTATTTTGACGGAAATATCACTTCCATTGAATGTTTCTGTTGACATAAGTTGACGGATTTGTATTGTACAGACTATTATCCTAAAATGTGTTTACGGCACGACACTGTTAAAAAATGTCAGTTGATTGATTCATACGATTGTTACCTGTGACGCACACACAAAGAATCATTATACAAACCATACTTACATTACGAACAATGACTTTAATAATAAGTGTATATTATGGAAAAAAATAATGCGCTCAAATAATTTAAGGCTTCCACTATTCTCTCTGCTTCTTATAAATAAAAAAAAAATGTAAGTCATTATAATAACGTCTACTAGTTGGCACTAACATAAGACACATTTATACCATTAAAACATAACGTTACAGACATGAAGCTTATTACTTGAAATTGAAGTTTAAAAGACGTCAACATTTGTGACGCCAAACTGACGTAATTTATTTAAAGAGCGAATTTAAAAGGCACTGGTACCTGCAAGAGTATTAGATGGATGTGTTTTATATAAACAACACTTTTCAAAATGAAATCTTGCATAGTTATGTTAATAGAATCTCAAAAATAGTGTACAAGTTAGTGTAATATGCCAGATAAATAGGTTTTAAAAGTTATAATGTTTTACAAGCTATTATGCAACAATACAAACCCATTTTGTAGGCCGAATTAATTCCTTGAGTATTTAGTTGCCACAGTAGGATATAACGATCCATTTCTACACATTTTCAAGACTGACAGGACAGTTGTATAGCTTTCTAGGTAACTCACCTTGGTCCCTTTATACTTATGTCACGGCCCCAACTGAAACTGTTACAAAAAGCAGTGCTTGCTTGCATAGTTCGAAGGCATTCATCTCTATAAACGATCGCTTTGACATCGTTTACCATTGAGTTTGTACCATGGCAGGGATACAAGAAAGAAGTACAGCGTGAATACTTAGTTGTAATTATATATTTTATATGTAATTTACAGTCCACTTATATGTACACAACAACGATATGAACATAATTAGTAATTACCGAGGAAGGGGTAAAGAAACGTCTAAATAATTGATCTTGATACATTATTTGAAGTACTGCTCGTCAAAAATAGTAACAAATGCGCAGTAAATAGCCTGGTCTAAGTAAATAACCGAATGATGTCCTCACTCTTTATTCTACGCATACATAGAGAGATCTCATACTTTGTCCTATTACTGACGAGCAGTATACAGTATAAATTAAAGAAATTGTATTCTATGATATCCACATCAGGACTACACGCATCCAACAGTTTTATAAACTTGTACTGTATAATAAACATCCTCTTTAATATCGAACGTCCTAGTAATGTTTTGCTTTGCGTTAACTTATCGCCCCGTCGTGGAAGGTGAAAACAGGCCCAAAGGAATAGAGCGCCCCCCCGTGGCGAACAAAAACATCGAATGAAACTATTTACAATAATACTGCTCTTGTACAAAATATAATTACACGTTCATACATACGGAAAAGTCATCACTATATCGCTACCAATACTTCTCCCAATAATCTTTACAAATAATAAATTATTCTAGCTATAAATATCTATATACAAGGGATATAACTTCAAATTTAACGTCTTCTAACCGATTAAAGACTCTTTGGTTACTCTTGGCTCGTCGCCAAATATAATCTAACATCAGTGGCTTGGTCTGGAAGTGGGACTGAGAGAGGATCCAGTCGGCCTGGAGAGAGGTGAGGCGTATGGACTAAACCGATGGTGCATCGTCGACGGAAAAATCGCTTTGGGTAACCTTAAATCCGACGAGGTATTTATCGAAGTGGGCGAAGGCGACCCTGACGAACTGGGAGTAGACGCCGGGGGCGGAGTGATCTGGGGCCTGTGAGGCGTCGGGGGCCCCAATAGACCGGGAGGCAGCCCGCTGTGCATCGGGGACTGCCACGAGGTTCCGCTTTGGGGCCACAGCTGGCTGGGAATACCCAGAGGTACGGACGAACGTTGTCCTAAGTAAACTTGTTGGCTGGGTGAGCTGTTGAGGAGAAAAGCGTGGAGCTCGCTGGGGTTGTAGGCTACTCCCGCCCGCCCCCACATCTGGATCTGGGCGCGGGCTTTCTCCACCATGGCGGCTGAAAAGAAGGAACTGGCGTTGTTGTTTTCAGCGTCCAGGACGTCTCCGGAGTACAAACGGAGGGAGGAGCGCAGGAAGTGTTGCTCCATAAACAGGCTGTCCATTGGTTCCCTGGAAAGAAAGCCAGAGTTACTACGCTGCCTGTTTGTATCAATACAGTTAAGATTTGTTAACAAAATGGTGTTACAAACATAACATTGGTTCTAATATCTAGACACATTTACTATTTTTATATTTAAAGGTAATAATTAATAGTGAAGAGCTGTGAAATATCTAAACGGTTTGGCATTATATAGAATTGGCTTGGCTTTCTTGGCCTTTTGGCTTCAAAATTATTTTTCAACAAACGATATGAATACGATTTTATTGAACTGTACTATTTTATTTTGATACAAATTAAAACGGTTACAGAAGAATTGTACTCAAAACGACTGGAAAGGATCGTTACTTTCCAGATGGAAAAACATTTCCAGGCGTTAACCAGGAGACTTTGCTAGGCATTACGATATACCTTTTAATGTTAACGTACTTAGTATTACACAATATTAACAAAAATATGTAATAAATTTGTTAGACAGATTCATAATTAATTACTTTATATATTATTTTCTTGTACCATATTGTAAAATTTTTTACAAAATACAAAGTTTACAGTATTATAAATGGGAGACTTTACGCACTAGGAATAAACAGATATGCTCTTAGCTTACTGGCTATATAATGAAAGTTTTATATAATAAATAATACGATTTCCAGAGTTAGTTTTAATTTTATACGTTAATATGATAGTTTATGCTATGTGTTTATCTCACAAGATAAGCAATACAGCCTTATTAAATTAATCTCACATTAAAACAGACCAGCAAGGTCAAAAATACAAGCCCTTAACCACTTTTAAATATACTGATTATTAGAAGCTGGTAATCATACGTTTGTGTTTTAAGATGTAAGGAGAAGTGGTTTCCCTCCAGTCAGTGGGGGAATAGAGACGCTGTGAAAATAACTGAAGTGTGTACTTCATCCTAATGTGGCCACTCTACCTGAGTCAGTACTATCAAAGTAAGTACTATCTTAAGTTGCACTTTCCATATGTAAGAAAAAGCTGTCCCTATTAGTGAAAGAGAGAGATAATATGTAAAGTAGGTAATACACGGAATAGTACACGGAATATCATGCGCTGCGCTGCGATAGGCATATTCGCCTTTAACCCGATAATTTATTGACCCCATACAGTAGCGTCCTGTCATAAGGGCTATGAAGGTTTTTATTTTTTATTGAATCGCTACAGAATTTAAGATTTAGGTCTCTCTTACTGAGGTGATTACCCTGCTAAAGTTATGTCAGAAAGTATTTTGACACCCTGTATATCAGAAAATATTTACTTTTTTGATTTTTTAATGTTATAAGTTATAACCTTATTTTATATTAAATTACTTATAGTTTATGTTTCTAAGCATAATTTCTATAAAAAATATTTAAAATATATTACAAAAATTGTATACCCGTTGCATATTTTAATAAAACCCACTTTCTACAAAAATTAATAAATTACCTATAGAATATTATAATGTATATAAAATGTTTTAAAGGTAACATAAAAGTCTTAAAAATAGTCCACAAATTTCATTATTCGTAGAATATTATTAATAACGGATTTCAACGTTAATATTATCTTCATAATAACAACACAATATCTGTCCATGTTTTCCATCAACAATATTGTGTTGAGAGAATAATCCCTGTAAACTGTTTAAACTTACTCGTCATAAATTATCTTCGGAATATTCCACATATTCGAAGTACAATAGCCAGAAGAAAAGTTCTTAATAGATAACTACACGTTATTTAAAAATAAGTATCACAGTTACGATATTTTTTGAATGATGACAAAATAATAAAGCACTGATTCAGTACATAATTTTTAATAAAAAATTTTTTTCCTAAAAATTACAACAAAAAGATATGAAACTACATAAAAATTGTGGATACGATATTTTATATATCGGTATTAATTAAATCTGTGTATTCATAACAACCAAAATATGCCTAATTATATTAATGTAATTAAATTAGTATAATTACTCGATAGAAAATCTGTGGTCAGATTTACAAAAATTGAGTAAAACAAAGTACCATTACAAGTTGAACTAACATTTCAAATAAGACGAAGCGGGAAGAAGTTTTGTAGTGAAAATAACTAAATATATCTCTGAAATTTACAACAAACTAGTGGAATAAGGCTATGGTTACCTATCCTATAAACTGTTATACTGGTTCGAGTTATACTGGTGAGAGTAATCTGGGCGTGGCTTTGATTTTCACATCAGTAGGCTGAGTGTGTTTCATGCTAAGGAGGATCCGTCAAATATTAAAAAATAAGGTAGAAGGGGAAAGAAGGGAAGTAGGTATTAGGCAAGGAGTAATACAAGGATGTACGCTATCACCACTAATTTTTAATCTGTACATCGAAGAGGCGATTAATGTCGTAAAAGATAGAGTGAATTTCGGGATTAAAGTACAGGGACATAAACTAAAAATGCTGAGATTCGCGGATGATATAGCAGTATTAATATCTAGTAAAGAGGAATTGGAATCAGCGTTGAACGAAATGGAGGCAGTGTTGACAGAGGAATTCACCCTCTCTCAGTGTTGAGAGAGGGTGAATAAAAATAAAACTAAAGTGTTAGTGTGCAGAGGGCGCGAAAGCAGAGCAAAAACAAAAGTACAAATTAATAATGAAAGATTGGAGGAAGTTAAAGACTTCACTTATTTAGGAAGTAAATTAAATTGGGATGGAAGAAGCGATAAAGATATAAAACAAAGAATAGCGTAGGGTCGAGTAGCTTTTCACAAAAAGAAAGCACTTTTATGCTCGGGGGTAATAAACTTAGAAACAGAGAAGAAATTTTTGAAAACGTATGTATGGAGCACGGCACTATACGGTTGCGAAACCTGGACGGTAGGAGAAGCAAGTAGGAAGAAATTAGAAGCTTTTGAGATGTGGTGTTACCGAAGAATGATGAAAATACCGTGGACTGATAGGGTTAGAAACGAAGAAGTATTAGAGAAAGTCGGCGAGAAAACAAGTATGTGGAAAAACATAAAGAAGAGAAGAGATAGAATGGTAGGCCACTTGCTGAGACATGGGGGATTAGTCTGCGATATTTTGGAGGCAGAAATAGGAGTGAAGAAAGGCAGAGGTAGGCCTAGATTAGACTACTGCTCGCAAATAGTAAGGGATGTAGGTTGTAGCACAATTAGCGAAATGCGTAGGTTAGCACAAGATAGGAGAAGCTGGAGGTTAGCGTCCAACCAGTCTTAGGACTGATGACCTCATGATGATGATACAATGAAAAATCATATAAGAATTATTTTTGTATATTTGCAACATAAATTAGGGATCTCCTAAATTTTGACGCTATTGTAGTAGAAAATCACCAAACAAAATTTGATTATCATTCAATTAATCTAATTAAACAAAATGAATAAGCCCACAAACTTTGGAAAGTCTATAAAGATGTTGTGACTTATAATAAATTCTCTGTTAAAACCTGACATTAAACCTTTAGTTATAAATGATTATAAGAATTACATATCTTCCATTAATGATACATGAATAATACTTCCATTGAAGATACATGAATAGTAATATTAAAGCATTTTAGTCGTTTGTGTAACAAAACTAATAATAGATTTATACCGTATCTTATAACCTATAACAATATTTTCACTGCCACGGCTATATTCCAAGCATTTGGTAATTACTTCTTATTCATCTTTGAATTTTATTGGGTTCAAAGACTTACTAGATCACGCCTACTAGAGTAGCAAAAAATAATTTTCATAAAAATACGATTAATTTATTTTATTAATCAAGTTATCAAATTGAATAAGAAATAGATCACTTATACTTATACCTACTATCAAAGGACCATGACCAAATACCAGCTTTACTTATAAAATCCTGTAAGCGTAGTCTTGTATTATCATTGTAAATTATTTATAATAAATCCCTTGTCAATTATTTATAAAAAAGATATAATTCCTAGAGTAATTTTTTAAGATCAAAAATATTACGAATATGCATCAACATGGATTCGATGTTAGGTTAATCGTTACCAATCTTATGCCTTTCACTCAAAGTACTCTCCAAACTATGGATAATCAGGTGCAGGTTGGTGTCCTATGTACTGACTTTTCTAAATCTTTCGACAAGGCATACTATCCAACGCTATTAAACTAGAAAATTTCGTGTATGCTGTAAAGTGTTGTGTGTATGGGCTCAAATTGATGATATTCGTTCGTGCCTTCAATACACTGACTTTTATTTTAGGACCATTAAATCTGCAGGCGACAGAGATGAATTACAGAAAGGTATTAATAGTCTAATTGATTTCTGCAAAATGAAGTACCTAGAGAAAATTACATCCCATTCTAATTTACGCCCCCACCGAGATTTTTAACGACGAGCTGACCATGACCGGTGTCAAACCGAGGTGAAAAAATACCATACCCCACTCTGACACTGAAAATATAGAGGAAGAAGTGTCATTAGGGATCTATTTAACGCTTTACTTCGGTGGTCTCGAGCTCCTAGAGCTAATAACACTCGGAACGAAAACGTAATTACCGTTCCCATGCTATTACGCGTTTTTCGAGGCGAAAAAACGTGATGAATGTTTTTCTAAACAGTAATAAGTCCGTGGCGTATTTCGATTAGCTCTGTATTAGAGCGGTCACATCTAATTACAGGGCACCAAGATAAACACGGATTCGTTTTTATCGACCGCGCGTCTGCGGCAGCGCAATCCTCAAAGGGAAGAAACGGCCCGTCGAATTGACTCTATTACGGCAAAACGGAGGCAGAAAACAAATCATAGAGTGAAGCGATCGGGCGGGGCGCCTCCTCCGGAACAATCAATAACATTGAGATGGGTACGACGTCGCGCTGCGAGGTGATAATGAGAGAGCGATGCCCCGCCCCCGGCCGCAAGAAGAGCCCCCCTCCACCGGGCGCCTAATTAAAGGCGAGCCCCAGAAAATAACTGGGAAAACACGGCGGCTTACCTGAGGTGTGAGAAAATGTACCGGCTTCATTATATCATCAACGTATCCTCCGAAGACAACGATTGTCTCAAATTATAGGGCGGCGAGCGATTGCACGCCCCCCAGCATCACTGCCGAGATTCTAAAACACGTAAATTAAATTCTATCACAACAGAAATGAGACTGGTCTCGCCGCCGAGCCCCGAGCGCACCAGATTATTACTTATCACTTTCACTGTTCGTGTGCGTGCTCGCCCGAAATCAAAGGAGGCCCTTTATTATGACCGCCAGACCACGAGACGTAACGAATATGAAATGGATCGCTTCATCTGGCCGATTTTTAAAATACTGGCCGTTCCATCATCAGAACTACCTCGCAAGTGTTTTCGTCAACTTCCCTTTTTGAAGGAACTAAAACTACTCTGTAGCTCTAGGAATGGGTTACAACTAAAGCTGTCCATCGCGAGTGCTGAATGAATGGTGTTATACTCGGGTAAATTAGCGGCAGCCGAAATTCCGTCACTTGGGTTTGACATATTCAATCTACAACCAATTCAATTTGGATTTATCGCCGTACTTGATCATCTGTTCTTTTGGTCGTTGTAGCAGTGTAACTATTTATGTTTTCTATCTTCTATAACTATTATGTTTGTTATCTCGTTCTTAGCTACTTAATTTTATAAGAATCTGCCATTAGAGAAAGTCAGATGATAGTTCAAGGTGTTGCTAAGTGGAAACAAATTTAAAAAGGAGCCATAACAATTACAGAGAACTAGCAGATGCTATAAACAAATTAATGCTTCAATATCCTTAGGCGAATCATTGTGAATACTAGATGAAGTGTAAAAATGCTACATGCTGTAGAATGTGTGTTAGAGAAATAGTCAGTGTTATATAATAACGATGTAATAACAAGAAATTACTATCGTTATCACTAGGACTACTAATATCTGGAGTTATAATAAATGGATCGATCAAGATCTCTTTAGTCGGGATTCCACACGTATTGTTCTTCTTTCTGTACATGCAAAATGCGTGTAGTCCATTGTTAGCAATTTGACTTGATGACGGTTAATATTGAAAATATTTAATAAATCAATTTTAAAACCATTTGCACTAGAGAACTTACAGAATATAAGAAACAATTAAATAGTACAATAATTGCGGTCTGGGGTGGTAGATTGAGCCCAGTATCGGGGGTGTCATTCTATACTTGGATTCGAGCCCCGACGAGGTGAATTTGGCACCACCGTTTGGTGTACGGTTATATTTGTACGATATACTTCGCAATGTGTAACTTTCCCCTTTGCAGCCTTCTCTTTTAAGGGAATAAAGTGCATATGAACTATATTTTTCATGAAGTAATATTTCAAGTGCCATTCGATTTCTTAAATTTATCACAGACACTTACCTACTATTCTGTAAAACTGATGGCTGTTATTATTCTGTAACTGATTCTTCAAACACAAATAAGACCCGAAGAGAGGTTTATTGAAAGTTTAGTGAAAGGAGTTTCAATGCCATTATTTAATAAACAGTTGAAGTTCCATATGTCTAGTGAGTGAAATGGAGAGGTCGCTGGACACTTAATGAAACATTTTTGACTAATAAATGAAAGAAAGCACTTGGTAGGTTTCACAAAAATTAAAATAAGCGTAAAAAAGAATTGAAATAAGTGTAAGAAGTACTAAAAAGACCTATTTTAGCTCGTTAAAAAAAATATATATATAAATTGTTCCCAATGTAATATTATCTAAATTCCAAGGTCTTAATTCGATTTAAAATAAACAGTTTTAAAACCTTAAAACGTACTTTTCCGCACGTAGAATATCTCAAGTTCATTTAAGTTAAGGATTCTTTTAATCGGTGACAAGTTTAAAACCAAGTCCAATTTCGAAATACTTCCGTATCGATCATAAGCATTGATCTGAAAAGTCTAATACAGAGCGATGTTCAATTCAATTCCAGCAGTGATATCAAGAAGGCGGCGGCCACAGTCTTTTGTTTACATTAGCGTGATGTGGCAGAAAAAATAACCTCACTTTAAGTTCCCATTTTGACATTTGATTAATGGTGGAGAAATGTTCATTTCTTAGGGAACGTTTTTAGTCAAAATTTGGTGTATAAAATTATACACAGAGTGTCAGTTTTAGTTCACCAAGATGGAATCTAGTCGAGCTGCGTAAGGGAATGTTCGAATTCCGTCATTTTTTTTTTTTAATGAAACTGGAAAAGCAATTTTTTTACATAATATTAATATAATAGTAAACTTTTCTCTAAGATTCCTATAATCTCAGAGGGATACAAACTGAATCACCATATATAGAGATGTCTTATCCACATGTAAAAATGTTTAATATATTTAAATGATATGGACAGAGACTGGGGTTGAATGTCTTGTAAAGAACTTCTTCATCTTTCAATATCTTCATGGAGATATTGAAAATCTTGAAAGTGAGTGGCCGAAAAAAAAATAAACCAACACATAAATGCAGAATATGTGTTTTATGCGACAGTTTTACTTTTTTCAAATAGTCCAACATCGTGCTTTCTCATAACCCATGGACAGGTTGGAATGTGTCCTATCCACCTCAAAATCAATAGATATCGTCTGGTAGACGTACCTAATCAGAATAAGTCAAAACCCGATCGATCCTGCACGATTTAATTGAGTGATCGTGTTAACAAAAAAAAATCTCAAATAGTCCACCATTGTGATTTCTCATGATCCATGAACATGGTAGAGTGTGCTCTATCCACCTCAAAATCAATATGTGTCGTCTGGGAAACGTCCCCGATCAAAATCAGTCAAAACTCTTTAGTTGAGTTATCGTGATAAAAAGGAATTTTATTAATGCCGACTACAACGACAACGACAACGACGACGACAACGACGACAATGACGACAACGACAACGATACACACACACACACACACACACACACACACACACACACACACACACACACACACACACACACACACACACACACACAAACACACACACACACACACACGAAAATGTTTTTAGGTCGAAAAATGAAAAATAAATTTTCTATTACAGGATTAAATTACTTTTCCGCGTATAGTGGAGTGCGGAAAAGTAATAGCTTTAATAGTTCCATTTTATTTTACCTATCCTCAAAATATTTTCTTTAGATATTTGTCAGAATATCAATTAATGAATTGAATTAGGAAGATTCCTCACCACACCATCATTTGTAATCATTTAGATAACGTCATTAAACATTTTTGAAATTATTTTATTCACCCCGCATACCAGAAACATTCTTTTCCAACTAACAATCGAGAGCCATTTACTTTACGTGAACACGGTCACGCTTTCGTCAATCAATCCCCTTCACACAAGCGGCCAAACTTCGAGCCGCTTCTCATGAAGTTCCAAATAATTTTTATAACAACAACGTCGTTAACATTTAAGCATATGTAAAAGGTTAAAATTACATTGATTTCCATAAGAAAGGGGTCATTCATTACCCGCCGTGGGCAGCGAAGCGTTCACGCAACGCTAATTTGTATGGAACGTGAAATTTTCATTAAGGGAAATGTGTATAAACCGAATTTTCTCAAAATTACAGTACTTCCATCGGGTTAGGTATTTACATTCAGGTGTTGATTTAATCGACGACGCGTTACTTCAACCTACTTGCCTCCATTAACGACAAAATTATTATTTTTGTGGCTACGAATTCGGACACGCGATTTATATTTTCGAAAACACGGTTATTGTCGAGGAATCGGTAGTCGGCGTAATTAATTACAATTAGTGTAAGATTGATCGCTCTACTTTAGCAATTAACAAAATTGTTAGCGTAGACCCACCACTTTTTTAACATTAGTGAGAAGGGGCGTTTTGAATATTATGCGACTTATTTTTTCAGGATACGTGGTTGAAACTCTGTCGTGGTAATATTTTACCATTTTCAATTGCGTGGAAATAGTGTAAAATTATTTTTTATATAAAGCTTAATATAAGCGTAATCAGTAAAATTTTACACAACTATAATTGTAAACTTTTATACATTTTGGGTATAATACTGATATAAATATACCACAGTATAGTACACTTTACTCCTCGTGGGGTAGATTACAATTCCTACGTGGTGACTATTCTAGGAGTATAGTTTGTCAAGAATAGGAACAAGTCTCAAAGTTGCTATATCGGACCGCCCACGAGGTACGCGTTAAATAGCCTGGTCTTTACTCGGTCGCATTCTGACCTTTGAAGCGTAATGTATGTGTAGTGTGAATGTACAGAGTTCGATCTGGCCGGGTATTTAATTTTCCTTTATAGTTTTTATAGTTTCTTTTTGACATAATTCCTAATGGTGTGCCGCTTTAAATGTAGCTGTTTAAAAATAATAAGTTTCAAAATCTGTTTTAAAACTATAGAAGTCGTTATTTCGTATTTTAATAAAAGCAGTACCTAGGTATATTGTTATATAATACTTCACAATTCCAACAAGTACCAGTAGTGTCTTGAGGTGAGATTTTTATATGTATGAGGAAGCACCTAAAAACTGATATTATTTCATTTAATTTTTTGCTTCTTTGTGTTGATGTGGTTACTTTGAATAGATGGGGTAATGAAAGGCAAATTTGTCCTTCCGAAAATATTGAAATTAATTTTATTTTTGTATTATTTTCATCTCAAATTTAATATATTCAACTTAGAGGATATGTAACTTGATTTAATTCGAAACAAAAATCTATGTGAGCAAATTTAATTTAAATACAACAATAATTCAAATAAACAAATAATTCAAACAATAATTCTAATGAAAGACGCCATCACGAAAAACGCCTCTCGCCCACCGGAAATCATCCAATGTACAGCTCGTTAAGAATATAAACAAGTCTCAAAACTGCGATATAGGACCGTTCACGAGGTGCGCAGTAAATAGCCTGGTCTTTATTCCAGTCGCATTGAGACCTTTGCGGAGTGATTATCGATGAATGTATATTGAATGTGAATGTACACAGAATTCGATTTGGCTGCGCGTAAAGTGCACCCTTTTCCTACGAGTGCTGCCTCACTCATTCTTCTACGCATACATAGTTCTACTTTTCCTATTCTTGACACACACTTTTTCCTATTCTTGACAAGCTATACATATTCTTATCTACGTAGTCTTCACGTTGATGAAAATTAATTCTGACGGCCTCGTTTATTAATGTTTGTTGTCACGATGACTGAATAATGTGTTGAGTTTTATGATCGGTGGATGATTTAACCGAAGAGATACTATATTTACCTATGTACCTAACTTATTGGTGTTTCGCGAGGATGAAGTATGTATGTAATATAAATGCATATTTTGCCTGTCTCTTTTCTGTCATTTTTCATTGAAGTCTGTTTATTACTTAATAATAATATTATATAAATTTTACCAAAAATATTACCATTTTCTTCTTATTTTTGTTGAAAACTAAATTCAAATAAGAATTATTAACAATTGTCAAAACCTGAAGTATGTTTATCTATGTGAAGTATGTAAAATGGTTTATCTATCCTAAGAAGCAAACATAGTTATTGTCATGGCCAAGTTTTTTAAAACTGATAAATCTCTGAATGTCTGAAAAATATGTTAATTTTTGATAAATTCGTTGGAGGATTTCGTTGGGTAGGCAATATTTTATTTTGCCATTCTTATGTTCACTTACTAATACTATTACTAAGTGGTATCAAAAACGTGCCCAATTATAAAATAATGAATTTAATAATTGGGTAAAATGTTGATGTGGTGTGTGATAATTTTTATTTTCAGGATAACATTCACACTCGAATAGGATCATAGTATTTAATTGACAAGCTCAATAATACAAAATGCTATTTCAAAAATGATAGAAATTTGGCTGAAAACTTTACGAATATATGTATATGTAAACATTTTCTATACCAGCACATATATACATATATATTAAAAAGAAAAAACACTGTATATTAAAAAGAAAAATATAATAATCTGTATTACATTTCAAAGGTGTTTTATTCTCCTTAATTGTACAATACAGGCAGTAAAAGGTGTAAAATTGTAATTCTACTATTGTGTTCCACCGTGTACCACTATGGTCAAGTTACAAATTATTAATTTTGGAGGTTTCATTTTGTCCTAATTTTGTGCGAATGTTTTCTAATGCCACTGTGAATTAACGCTCACATAAAACAGTTGTACACAAATTGTTAGTTGTTCAACTGTTAATAGGTAGCACGTTGACATCGTATGGTTTGTAGATGATAGTCTTTAAGTACTGACGCTTTCTATTTGACAGAACACAAATGCGCACAATTCAAATTCCAACTGAGATATCTTATATTCAATGTCTTTTTTTTAATTTTTATAAAGATATTTTTGATAACAAAGAATTGTATCGAATGTTAAATACATTGATAGCATGAAAATGGTAGAACAAATAGGTATAGAGAATCCTAATACAGATTGAAAGACCACTTAATTCTTTACCACATAAAGCAATAAAAAACAAGGTGTTCCATTAAAAACTTTTGAGCGGTTGAAATTAGTCAGATTCAAATGACGTTTTCAGATACCCCGTGAATAATAAAATGTCAAATGCACATCGTCTGAGAGCATGACAGTCCACTTAACTATACCTCAAGATTTGTTACCATAACTGCCCTTTTCAGTCACTGACAATCAATTTAATAAGATACTAAAAACCCAATTTTTTTTAAATTAAAATATCTCAAAAAACTACTAAAATTTCATATAATTTGTGCCAATTAAAAAACGCAGATTTTAGCCTAAGAATAAAGAATGTAAAAATATAGAGTAGTATTCCATTTAACATAAGACAGTTGGTAGTCACTTCCGGTATAATCGGAAGTGCCACAAAGGCCGAAATATTTGAGTCGAAGAGGTCTTCCTTGAAGACCTCTAGTTAGAAACTGCAAAAAAATATTCCAATGGGAAGTCCATGAACTTATAATAAATGGGTTATCTGAATCACCCTGTATATATTTTTTAATTTGCCGATATTTTTAAACGTCTCAAATACAAATAAATCAAGTTTACTAATTAAAATAAATTTATATATATTTTTTTTCGTTAACCACTAATAGTTACCAATTATTTAATAGCGAAGTGAGAATCTATAACCCGACCATACAACGTGTACCTGCCAGTAAAACAACGGGAGGCAATAAGCAAAAGTTATTACGTTTTTAATGTACTTTTTTACTGGTTTTCCCCCACAACGGCATCTATTTTGGTGTACGCCGAAGCACTGCACCTTAATTAGAATCGTTGAGAGTAGCCGTAAAACGGCTTTTTTGCCCCGCCAGTAATTATCTTATTGTTATTAGTAGTTGTTTTTGTGGATCGTAAAGTAGCACGGTAGCTGATGATCTAGGCATCTGTCATCTCCGTGATGAACGTCGTAAAGGTGTTACTGTTATATTCACTTGGAACGAATCAGTTCCCCTTTTGACGGTCTTTTTTGTTGGCGGGTAAATTACACGCGGGTTCAAGCGTTGTTAATAAGAGGCGCGCTCGGCGCCGAAATTTGGTCCGTTCGGGTCGGATGCTCTATGGAGAAATGAGCCCGTGAATGAAACACTTCTCGTCCCACGTAAATGGAAATAAATAATAGGATTGGGATAATAAATATAGATGGACTAGCACTTAATATACGGCCTTGTATAATAATATGGACAAGGTCATTAGTCTCGGTAAATATTGATGTTAATGTACTTTTTTATTACGAAAGTTGAATGAGACTTTGCAATACAGTTTCGCTACAGCAGCTATTTCTTTTAACATAATTACATTGTCAGATTTGTTTTAAAGAAGCGTTTCTAAAGAAATTAAAATTTGAATTTTAATGTTTTTTTCAATTTTTTACGATCTTAAGAATACTATAGTGAAATCAAGAAATCCAAAGAATACTGGATCTGGAACAGAGGCGTAGATGTTTTTATTTTTGGCGGGGTCAGTAACAAGTACTGTTACAATTATTGATGTGACTGATTTTATCGGCTGTCTGCACAGTGCATTTGCATGTATTTAATGTACTAAAGAGTGGTATGTTTTCGAGTTTGAGCGATTTTTTAAATTTGCGTTGTTTTCATCATTTCATTAGACTTGCTTTTTTGATTTTAATGTGTTGATTGACCAACTGAGTGATCGTATAATTAGTGATTCTTCAACTTTGATAGTGACAATATTACATGAAATAATAATTTACATTATTTATAATGAATCCAGTTAACGATATTATTTGTAATTTGTCGGAAACACCAACATGTCGCTGGCAAGACGAAGATAAAAGAGACGTTTTACTGAAAGGAAAACCTACGACTATTATCAATATTTGCCAAAAAAGGGACTAAGAACTCTTGTAAATCTTATAACGTAAATTTCAAGTCTGCTTGGTTCTCAAATAATTATAAATGGCTATGTAGCAGCCCAATGTTACAAAAACTATACTGCTGGCTTTGTTTACTATTTGTAGATATTTTAAATATTATGAGGGCATTACATAAACATACCGATTCATTTAACATTTAAAATGTGAAGTACCGTTAAAAAATAAAAAAAAAACAGAACACTATAGCCGACGCTTGATAAGAGAACTTTATAAACTACAATTTAATGAAAACGTCCGTTTAAACATAGTTTTATTAATGACGGTTATTGGCGCAGTCTTGTATCTTGGCAAGCAATAATTAGGATTTCGCGTCCATGACGAAAGCACAGACTCCGTAAACCGTGGAAATTTCAGGGAACTCTTAGAATTGCTGTTATTAAGATGTCCTTTAAAAATCAGAAATCATTATGAAAAAATTAAAAATGTTTTCGGTGGACATTCAAAAACCACTCAAAATGAAATCATCAGTTGCATTTCTGATTATATGAATGAATATATAAAAGAAGACATTAATGAAGACGTTATTCTTTTCTATACAGGTTGATGAAACTACTGATATCACACAAACCTCTCAATGTTCCATAATAATAAGATTTGTTAATTCTGAAGGTTTAATAGTAGAACATTTCTTGGTATTTCATGATGTAAGTGCCGACAGAACATCAGAGGTTTTCTATGTCATGTTGGATCAAATTTCAAATCAATTTGATTATAAAAATAAATTAATAGGGCTATGTTATGATGGTTTGAGCGTCATGCATGGCCACCTAAATGGATTTTTGCGTTTCAGTGGAATACCGTCATTCAGCAAAGCAATCCTATGTCCAACTGCTCAAAAAACTGAATGAATACAAAGACATTTTTACAGAAGCTTACAAACTGTTTTGTATAATTTTAACTATTCCATCAACAAGGTGCGTCAGTGGAAAGAAGGTTTTCAAGTCTTAAACGTATAAAGGCTTATTCGAGAAATATCATTTCCCAAGAAAGACTTTCATCTTTAGCAACTATTTCTATCGAAAAAGAATTGTTGCTAGAACTAAATAAGAATCAGCCATTTTATAAAGATATATAGATAACTACGCCGCACTAAAAGATCGAAGAATTGATTTGGTGTACAAAAATTAAATAGCTATAAGCTCGGTTATAGGTAAATCGTAAAAGATCCATCTATATTTTTCTAACTGTTTACACACTTACACTCTTCCCCTATTTTCTAGCCCGCTAGCCGCCACTGCCGTCCAATTTCCGTCAGCTCTTGACGGCACGCGCATATAAAACAGGGTAAATGAGTGAAATAAATAATATTCTTCAAATGAGAGAAACAGAGAGGGTGACAAGACGTGCATAACTTGGAAAAGCGACGTTGTCATTTTTTCAGAAAAGCAGCGAAGTATGAGAATGAAAGAAGTAATATTTTTATATTTGACAAACATGACATAACTTTACATGTGTCATGTCGTAGATAGGCATTATACAATTCAATTCTAACATTTCTTATTTAATTTTGATTATAAATTACAATTAAATTTAATATTACCGAATTAATGTAGAACATATAAGAAATTTAGGAATTAAATATGACAATAGAGCCTATCAGATTTTTAGGTCATTGCACTCCTTGGACTTGCTGGTTTCACTTTAGGAATAAAATTCGTCAACGAATTAATTGTATTCGAAGTTTCTCCCGTTCTATTTAAAAAAATAGTCGCACGCCCAAAATAAACACATTTTCACCGATCCAAGCCATTCGTCACGTCCTTTTACCTCCATGCCGTGACCGAATCGATTGCCGTTATACATACATACGAACTACGAGCTAACATAACTATGAAATAGCGCAAATCAATACCTGTCAAAGTCGGTGAGCCGAGAAGAGTCCCTAAAACCCTTCGCGAATGGGTTGGAATCGATTTTTAGTTTCGTGATGAGTTGATTTTGATATGCAGTAACGGCGGTGAAGACGGTCTCCGGAAATATGAACGTGCGATACTGCTCCTGCTCGAGGTCGGTGATCGGGCCCGAGTGCTCTCTCCACTTCACCAGGTGGATCCTTGGCTGGTACCGGTGCATCGAATTCAGGACGATCTGGAACAAAAAAAAGGAGCGTGAATTATCTGCAATATGTTAAGATGAAGATGAAATAATCTGTTGAAGGTTTATAATATAGGGTCTCTTAATAGGTACGCTCGAAATTTGTTAGGTTATAGCGACCATTTTGTTAAAGCACTTGTCAAATTTTTTGTGAATCATTCAGTAGTATATGTCAAATCACCATGGAAGGTTATAGCGATCAACAATGTGTACAAATCATCAAATTTGATGTTCAAAATCAGTGCTCCGTTCGAGAAGCGTTTCGCTTATTACGACATTTTTATCCTCGCCACAACCGTCTCGCCGAGTCGACTATTCGACGTTTGGTGACCAAACTCGAGTCAACCAGTTTGATAAATAATCGTCCAACACCAGTACGTTACCGAAACGCAAATTTTGCCGAAAATATCACTGCTGCGCCTGAGAGTGTACGGGAAACCCGAGGCAGTCAATTTCTTGTCGTTCACAAGAACTTGGCCCTTCTGAGACTTCAACTTGGCGAATTTTGCACCGGGACTTGGGTTTGCACTCGTATAAAATCCAACTGACCCATGAACTTAAGGTAAACGATCATAGACAACGCCGTGTGTTCGCTGATTGAACTCTGGAGCAGTTGGAAGTCGACTCAGATTTCGCCAAAAAAATTATCTTTAGTGACGAGGCCCATTTTTGGGTGATTGGATATGTGAACTAGCAAAATTGTCGGATTTGGGACCATACCAATCCACACCAGATACACCAGCGCCAAATTCTTTTCCAGAAAGTCATTGATGGTAGGCAAATTTGATTGTTTCTATATGGGTGCTCCATTTGGCTTAGATATATCAAAAAATGATGAAGCATTCTCGATGTCGTTCTCTGAGACAAATGCATTGGTGCAAACCAATATTGGAGGGAAGAGTTATCCAATATTGCCAACACCTCTTTGGTATATGTCGTGGTTGTTTGTGCAATTAGAAGAAAAATAATTGACATAGTCCTGAGACACTTCTCTGAGTCATTGAGAATAATGGCAACGTAATAGGTACAATAGTTTACGATATTAGCAGAAAATCTAATTAATTGTGGGCCTCTTAAAACATCAAGACCAAATATTTACAATATTTAAGGTATTGAGGAGATTGAGTGTTAAGCGTATTGAGGAAATCCCATTAGACATCCTTCAATATGGAAACAGCACCACTTAAAAGAAAAAAACCTTAAAAACTATTGAATGAATAGACGATGATGAAATATATTTACACCGACATTGCCAGTGCCGGCGTTTAGATTTGAACTAAGAGAGTAATAGTCAGCAGATAGTCATATTTTAGCTTTAACCAACTAATCTACCGTAATGCTAATTACGTGCCACTAATCCTTAGCGTCGATTGAACATTTGTAAAAGATATGTCATGGACAAATATGGAGAACCTTTGACGTCCATTCACAGTGAAGGTTTGGTCCGACGCGTCTAGAGAATCCAATCTCGGAATTCCGGCCAAGTTAGATTAAATTCATTGAATTAAAACGTTATTAATGCATAAAAAAAGAGTAGTGTAGTAAATTGAGAAGACTTGGAGAGGATATATTGGATTTTTTAATATTTCTTTATATTGTGGCAATGAGCCCTAATTTTTTTTTTCAAAAAATAAAACCCTCCACAGGTAGGATTCGACATCTGTCCCGGATCAGAACCGAACGACATACAGCTGTTTCGAACTTATTAGTTCTCATCAGTGCCGTACACGGTACGCCGATTCAGGACAAATGCCGAATGAACTCTATGGGGTATACACATCTTTATCGATACGATCTCTGTCAGTAACAAAGTTTTTCGATTTCCGACTTATATGTTACTGAGCCCTAATTTTGTTTATAGACTGTATAATGCTTTTGATTATAATAACAGGCTAAACCTGGAAATCGTGCCCCACCATTCGAAGAATTGAAATAAAAAAACGGTATTATTTAGAACATGTTTATTAAAGTAATTAGCCTTAACCTCTGACTCAATTTGCATAACAAAAACTAGAAAAATCTTCTAAAATGTAATTAAGGTAGCTGAGATTAATAATTTCTTAAAATCTAGGGTGGGGCATATTTCACGGATACATGAGTCGTTTTTTGTCTTTTTTCATTTTCCTTTCCCTTTATTTTTGCCACCGCAATTGTTGCATTTCTCTGAAAAGTTTGTGCAATCTTCATGTAACCAGCCAGAACACTGCGAACACTGAATCCAGTCATTTTTCTTCTTCGTATGATAGTAAGACTCATAACATTCTACACAAGCGTTGTTGTTTTCATCGGAACATTCTTCACTAGATTCGCTGAGCTGTAACTCTTTTTCACTTTCCAATGAAGAAGAAGGCGCTTTTGAAAAATTCTTCTTACATTTTGATGGTACAGTAATAAACATTTTCTCTTGCGATTTCTTTTTTCTTTAGAATAAAAAGAAGAAGAGGTTAGATTCAGATTTAAACTTTAAAAATGTAAAAAAATACGAAGCCAATACTTTAACTTGACGTAAAAACAGATACAAAACAAATTCACACTGTCATACATACCTTTTAATCACTTTTTCTCACTTAAAACAAATAAAAACCGGTACTGTGTTGTTACATCGCAGCCATACTTGTGTCACTGACCCGTTCGGATCAAATTAGCGCTAAATTCAAAATGTATCTGTTACTGTAAATTGTGAGATTTAACTGTTATGCGTAGAAGACAGTGAGGAAGCATTGGGAGGGAAAAGAATACATTTTACGCGAAACCAGATCGAACTCTGTGTACCTACATTCACATTGCATGTACATCACACTGCAAAGGTCTCAATTCGACTGAGTAAAGACCAGGCTCTTTACTGCGCAGCTCGTGGGCGGTCCAATATCGCAGTTTTGAGACTTGTTCCTATTCTTTACGAGTTTTATATACGTGTGAGTTAAGACGACCACTTTCGGCGTATTTGGCAATGGCATACGATGATGACGCGCTGGACAGTGGCGGGATATTTAAAAGAATTATAACCCTATTATTTAAATTTAAAAAAGTAAGTTAAACATCGATTGGCCTGAACGATTCATAACGTTTTCAAGCCTTTTAATAAAAATAAAAACAATAACCTGTAGGAAAAAGTGGTTTTGGTAGATTTGAATTTTTATATAAAAAGTTTTGTTTTTGTTATAATTAATTTAATTATGTTACTTTTTATTTTATGCCGTCGATTGGCCAGCTTCTAGTTTCACGAATACTGGTCCTACAGTTATTATTTTAGTACTCACAATATTTTACTTATTTCTATTAAAAGAAGGGAAAAAAAACAAAAGAAGTCTTTGTATTTTTTCACTAAGGAATAATCTAGCATCGTGGTAGAAGATGGAAGAAATTTGTATATTTTGAAAAATTCAAAAGTGACTGTATTTTAACTGCATTCATAAACATGTCATTTTTATGTGTAGATATCTTAAGAACTGTACAGAATTTTATTTAGGATATTATTTGTTTCAAAGGCAGATATCATAATCAAATTATTGCATAATTTCCAACACGTCCATCCAAAAGTATTCCAATTCTAGTTGATTTCATTATAATGGTTATGTAGTGACGCATTAAACTGGCGCATTAGCAAGGATAATGAGTGTGCCTCGATAGCTCAGCGGTCAGAGCAACTAACCGGAAATTGGGAGAGCCGGGTTCGATTCCCGGTCGAGGCAAAATGCACTTTTATCCTTGCTAACGCCAAAGTGGTGACCCCGACGTGATGTGATTCATTCCAGTATATGCAACCTCCCTTACATCTCAAATTCGCGGATTCGATTCCCGTCCTATCCATCGCCCTATAGTCCCGGGGGTTACCGAACAACGGTTCGTAAGAATGGCGAACGCGGTCACATTCCGTTAAATTGTATCGAGGCAAAACCATGTCTCTAGGGAGGGAGTACTGTAGTGACGCATTAAACTGGCGCATTAGCAAGGATAATGAGTGTGCCTCGATAGCTCAGCGGTCAGAGCAACTAACCGGAAATTGGGAGAGCCGGGTTCGATTCCCGGTCGAGGCAAAATGCACTTTTATCCTTGCTATCGTAAGTTATCTACTTACATACATTTGCCAAACCTCAAGGTTTTCGTCTGTGATACTTCTTTTGTATTACCTAAACTACCTAAAGTTCTATCAGTTTCACTAATTAGGATATTTGTTCAATCGAATATTCCCAAATTGTTATATTCACAAGATGAATGGGTGATTTTCCCTTACATGCTTTCGTCGTTCTCTTCGTTCTATCAGTACATAAATCTCCGTTGAATTAAACCGCCTTCTCCTGAATCGACGATTTATTCCAGAATGGATGTCTGGAATGAATCTCGTACCCGCATTGGGGTAAGGAAATTATTCACAAGGCATCCCCACACCAAAACGGGTTATTTCAACCGTGCAGACCACTTCTCGGCAAATTCCTCTCCGACCAACAGTTCCTTAATTTTCGCGAGAGGTAACATATAAATTACTTAGTTATCCTCACCCCACCCCCACCCCCGCCAGCGATTGTACGGCCGGTAAATAGTGTGTTTATCGGGTGTAGAGTGTAGTAGACAGTGCGGCAGCCATTGTAAGTCTCTACGCCACCAATCATTACTGCAGCAAGAGTTAGGAAACGGGTTGCTTAGCAACTCGGGTTTTAGCTACCGCTCCGCTAAACAGGGGAACGCGGCGGCGACGTTGACTTGTTCCAGTAGAGTGCACGCAGGCGCTCATCACGTTTCGGTCGTTGTGGTAAGAACTGGAGCGAAGTTATTCCGAGTATTTCCTTTGTTGACAATGAGTAGCGCGCCACCGGTCGGTACGGAGGTACGTAGGAAACGGAATACTTTTCATTTAACAGCGCCCGTCTTAATTGTCTAGTGAAAACTGCTGGGAAGTCTCTACATTGTTTCCATTTTCAATGTTTACGTCAGATGTTCTAGTTCCTGGACGAAAATTGAGTTGAAACATAAGAATGAATTTACTCTGTTATTGGTCACATGATCGTGTTTGTGTAGCTGCGTATACCGAGATAATAAAAATTGCAGCAAAAAAGTGCTCCACACCCGTGTATTTTTTGATAATTCACGTTCCCTGAAACATGAAACGGGTTGAGCAGATCGAACAAGCCACTGGTACTAAGCAAGAAAGACATCTGGGTGGTCTGCTGGGAAAAACGATTGATATGATTGCGTTTTATGTGGATGCATGTCCAAGTCCTTTTTTGCAGTCGTTCAAAGTCCAATCTTTTGAGACAAACGGTATTTACTAGCAAATGCTTCTGTATGAACGGTGATCTATCAAAATTTTTTTATGAGTAACAGAGAGGGGTTTTCGTGAAACACTCAATACCTACACAATTTTTGGGCATGCATAAAAGCTTTTTTCGAGTTACCCCTAAGTCTAGGAAATGCTACAGAAAATTGTTCAAACATAAATGCTAATAAAGATGACAATAGCAAGAAAACTTGGCCAGAATCACGTGACAAAAAAAATGTTACGTGATAATTACGAAAAGTAATTTAATTTCTAATTAAATTACTTTTCAATTCATTTAATTCATTTTTAACCGACATAACGTTGGTAGAAGATATTACAAATAACTATTTTGTACAGAAGTCTGCAGTGAAAAAGTTAATTTTTATTTTTAAGATACCTCCAGAAATATTAGGAGTTATTTAGGACAGAATTTGTCCTCAAAATAACGTTATTTCTGTGAATGTCTAAGATACAGACTTTGAGATCGGAGGTTGTGGATGCACCTTGAGTCAAGTTAGTGATTTATTCTTTGTGGAATTAACTAGATTCTAGAATACAATCTGTGGTCTAAATAACCCGGGACAAAGACATGCAAAAACAATAATGAAGAAGTTGACAAATAATTACAATAAACGGAAATCTAATAATGGTTGGTAAATTCTATTTAAAAATAGAAGAAGTAGAAATAGAAGTGTTCAAAGGAAAAATAGAAAAAATCGCTTCTAATTTGTCCACATTAGAACTGTTTATATTTGAGATTGAAGAACTAATCCCTCTGATTGTAATAACAATTATTGGTAGATATACAAAGGTTTCTAAATATTAACGAGGCGCATTTATTATTTATTAATCTCTAATATTCCTAATATTAACCGAGTATTCACATTACAACGATGGGATGAGAATATCCAATTAGACTATAAAGGAAAAAACTGAAAGAAAATACAAATACAATACTTCCAATATGATATATAGGTATTTAGCTGTTATTCACTGAATACACATAAATATTTCTGAAACTTGCACCGGTACATACAAAAATAAAATATAATAAAGTGTGATCCACTTCAAACATATTTTCTTCCTTTTTTCAGATAATAAGTATAGATAATAAAAAATGTAAAATTGAATTAAAGTTTGATTCAAAACGTGGTGGAGTTTATACTATAAGATATCATGTTTATTTTATTCCATTATTGACATGAAAATTCGCACCAGCGAGTGGTGAAATGTCACGGCCTTGCGGTGTTTGTTTTACACCAATCTGCTACGTCCCTCGTATAGGGTGAATTTGGTGTCAAATTGTAGATTAAATTTCAGCCAGTGTAGTTGCTTATACTTATTCATTTTACGTTCCTAAGATGGACAGGATGGATTCACTGAAAACTACCTTTTTCTTATTGTAACATTGTATATTAAAAGAAGTACTTTTCAACGCCATGCTGTTCTCCATCTTACATGATAAAATATTCCCTCTTTTAATGGTGTAAAAATTGTATTTTAGTTATATAACTAATATAAATACACCCCAATACAGTACACTTTACTCCACGTGAGGTAGATTATAATTACTGAGGGGTAATTATTCTACAGTAAGTCTCTATGTAGGCTTTAATAGATATTAGATGTCTGAAAAATATGCCAATTTTGAGAAATTCGCTGGAGGATTTCATTGGATAGGTAGTTAAGTGATGTTTTATATTTGCCATTCCTATTGTATACTTATCTAATAATAATAACACTATAATCTTATCAATAATGTGCCCAATTATTAAATAATGAATTTAATAATTAGGTACATTCTTGATGTGGGTGAGTACGCTATTACTATGAAGTACATTAAAACTGTTTAAAACTATACTTCTAATTTTTATTTTTTGTAAATACTAAATTGCCTCATTAGAAGAAGAACTATTAGTGAATATTCAAAGGCATCTGGATAATAACAAATCATATTTATTACTTATTACCCAGGAAGAACATTCACGTTAGGATACGATCATAATATTTAATTGGAAAGCTCGATAATGCAAAGTACTATTTCAAATATGATAGAAATTTTATTACATTCTTTACGATTATATAAATGTTTTCTAGAATTGCATTACCACATATAGTTATATCTCAATATTGGAACAAAAAAAAAATAACTTTGTATATTAAAAAGCAAAATACAGTGAAGTGTGTTCGATTTCAAAGGCGTTTTATTTCTTTTTATTCCACAATATGTGCAGTAAAAGATGTAAAATTAGAATAAAGTTAACACCTAAATGTAGGGAAGTTTATACCAGACATCGTGTTAATTGTACTCCACTACTGGTATGAAAATTCACAACAGCGAATGGTAAAATTCTACCACGATCTCGTGTGGCCCCCGTTTTTTGTGAAATTGGCTCAAATTTTACACCACATTTCAGACAGTGTACATAAAAATAATAGCTGATATATAAAATAAAATATTAATAACGTAACTTATCAAAACGTTCTAAAAAATATTAAAAAGTAAATAGAAACAGGCGATCTAAAGGGTCTATCAATAAGGACGCTCGATTTTTAAACGTAAATAAAACAAGCTGTGTGTGAGATATTCACTTAATTTTTTTTATTCGAAAGAGTATTTTATGGCATTAAGTATAGAATATAACGTCGTTCAAATGTCTGCCGCGGTTTTGCTAGGTGGCACGTCTTTTAAAGTGTACAAGTCTATTATTTAATAGACTGTGAATTTATGGAATTAAAACCTCTCTTCTATACCCTACTTTAGTAGTTCCCTATGACTTTATTTCTAAAGCAAACAGGTCTTCCCAGTTATCAGAAGATAGATAAAGGATCTTTCAATAAGGACGCTATAAGGTAAATAAAACAAGTTGTGTGTGAGATTCCCACTCAATTTTTGTTTTTATTTGAAAAAATATTCTGTCATTAAGCAGTGGCGGCTCGTGATGAAATGAAATGGGTGTTCTGCACAGGGCCGATCCTAGGGTATTGGCCGCCCACGTGAAAATTTCAAACGTATCCAAACTACTGGCGCCGTAGGGACCGCGAAAAAATTGCACCGCAGGCGAAAATTTTGAAAATTTCCAAAGTCACGCGTTTTCCTGATACTTCAGAATCTTTATGTAAAATCCGTTTATACAAAAATATAGACTTTCACAAGAAAAATTTTTGGAATTTAATACCTTTTTGAAGAACATTCATGTTTGCCGTCATATTCTTTGGTTAAGAGAAAAGGCTTGTAAGGTGAATTTTCTACTAGAGGGTCTATAACACTTAAAATATTTTCCGAAATAGTTTCAGCGTCACATTTTTTAGGTTTCAGGTATGTCCAAAAACGTCCAATCGGTTCACCATCGAGAATATATCTTAGAACTACCACTGAGTTCTTGCAGATACATCAGTTGTTTCGTCTGCCATAACTGCCAAAAATGAAGGTTTGTTAATTTCTTTAATTATTTCTTCATGACATACTTTTAATATACAGTCTAAAAGATCATTTTGTATTTCTTTAGAGGTTCCTTTAAATACTGAAGCATTTTGTAGATGCTCGCTTAAAGTTACATCAAGCCCAGCAGAAAAATTTATCAAACCACGAAATATCCCCGGGTTTTGAAAGGTTTCAGGTTCGTCATGTCCTCGCAGCGCCAGTTCAAAGGCCCCACAAAACTTTATGCAGTTTATAATTTTTGACAAAACGTATCTCTTTTTTGTCACATTATCATTATGCTTTTGCACATTTATCCAATAAGCTGAATCTAGCTGCGCTTTAATATTAGTTGTTCCTAATAAAGCTAATTCCATTGTATTATGTAGATGGCTTTTGGAGTTGTCGTGCTTTTTTATTTTTTCAGTTAAGTGCACCAAATCTGTCACCCCTACCTCCGTCCATGCTTTATCACCGCCAAAAAGTAAACAAGGAAAACAAAATAACGAATTTTTTTTTGTTGCACCCACAAATCCAATTGTTCTTCGAATAAATGTCTCTATTAAATTGACGTTTATATGCTTTTCCGCGGCTAACACCTGCAATCTCAATAAAAATATCGGAGAATGGCCTACCATTGTTTTTTAAATCAATTTTTTCTTCATAAGAGTATTTAAAGAATCGCTTCACATGAACTAAATTATAAACTAAATCCATTGTCACTATCACAGTATATAAATATTAATAATTAGTACAATAAATCACTACACAAATTCACAAAACAGTATTTAAAATCTGAAATTAACACGAAATACGAAATAGGTACGATTTACTCCCGCCCGAGTAGGAAGGAGTAAACATTCACTGATGTTGCTTTAGCTGGAAAAAATATAGCTCACTGACCGTGTAATTTCGCGCATTTGCGAGCGCCAAGTGTGGATTGTCGCGGGAGCTGAGGGGGAGGAGGGGTGTGCCGAGCCGTGCTGAGAACTACCTGGTGTGGCCCAGTTCAATGTACCGCGACGCGCTCGCGTAGAGACCCAGATAATTCATCTGGTCTACTACTCAATAGAGGACGGCGGGCAGAATGCGACTTTAACGCAATAATTTGGTTAGCTGCACCAACTAACCAAATAATTTTATTAATAAATTTTAGTAATTATTATGTCGCGAAAATATACAAATATCTAATTTTTTTGGCAGTTCTGCAGCTCTGCAGCACCTATACACTAGCAGCCCCTGTCATTAAGTATGGAAGATAACGTTGTTCAAATACGGCGGCTTTGCTTGGTGGCACGTATTCGGATATCCAATTTCGATGACTTTGTCGCATAAATCCACCTGAATTTGCTGCATGGCGTTCGTTATGTTGATTTTGAGGGCCGCCGCCCTTTTGAAGCCACATGTCGGTATCCATATCATCCAGTTTGGGCCATAAGAAGTTCCTTATCATCGATCTGTAGCGCTCGCCGTTGACGGTTATGGCAATGTCAGTTTCGTTTTGGAAGAAATACGGACCGATAATTCCGTCAGACCAAAATCCGCACCAAACAGTGATTTTCTCGAGATGCATTTGCTGCTGGTGTATCTCGTGTGGATTAGTATCATCCCAAATCAGACAATTTTGTTTGTTCACGTATCCATTCATCCAAAAATGGGCCTCGTCGCTAAAGATGATGTTTTGGCGAAATTTGGATCAACTTCCAACTGCTCCGGAACACAATCAGCGAACACACGGCGTTGTCTATGGTCGTTTACCTTAAGTTCCTGGGTCAGTTGGATTTTATACGGATACAGACCCAAGTCCCCACGCAAAATTCGCCAAGTTGAAACCGCAGAAAGTCCTTGTTAAAGACGAGAACTTGACTGCCGCGGGTTTTCCCATACACTCTCACGCATAGCGGCGATGTTTTCAGCAGACCTTGCGTTTCGGTAACGTACGGGTGTTGGCTGATTATTTATCAACCCGGTTGAGCTGAATTTGGCCACCAAGCGTCGAGTAGTCGACTGGGCGCGGCGGGACAGTTGTGGCAAGGATAAAAATCACGTAATACGCCGAACGCTCTCTAACGGAGCATTGAAAATAAAATTTGATGATTTGCACAGATTGTTGAACGCTATAACCTTCCGCGGTGATTTGCCATGCATTATTGAACAATTCACAACAGATTTGACAGATGTTGCTTTAATAACATGGGTGCTATAACCTAACAAATCTCGAGCGACCCTATTGAAAGATCCAATATATCCTTGCAATATATCTAACAATAAAACGAATTACAACGGGTTTATAAAATTTATGCATTACTTTTAACGCGCTGCATAACTAAAATTTAATAATAAACGTTAACGTCGCCTTTAATGTAATCGTGCGGGTAGTATGTTTATATGTATGTAAATTTATCAGACACGGATATATTTATGTATGCCTATTGATTCAGAACGGAATGTGTGTGTTTTTTTATAGCGTACCGACAACCAACCGGCGTTACGTTACAAATGAACTCTCGTAAATTGATATGTTAGCAACTCGCGTGATCACTGGGCTGCTGGTATTGAGCAGCGTTATCGCGCAATCGAAAGAGATTCGATTTCAAATTCTAAAACTGATATATAATGCTCTACACAAACCAGAACAACGTCAATATTATTCCCAGTAGGGTCCCATTCCATAGAAGTGAAAGAGGATCGAGTTGTATTGGCCAGGCTTGCCTTAAATAACAAATGAATAGTTCATAGTGGTGCAGCTAACGTAAAGACATAGAAGAAGGTTAAGAATTAGCCCACAAAGCATTTCTTCTTGAAGAAATTGAACTAAATTTCTGGAAATGAACCACATAATCAAAATAAATTCACTTTATTCATTTGAAACATAATATAATACAGTGCAACCTCATTAAACCGAACACACGGTAGTCCGAACGGCCAAATCATGAAATGATAGTCCGAACGCTGCCTCGATAATCCGAACGAGACTCGTCGTCGCTCTCGGATCGCACTGCCGCATGCTGTTAACAGTTTGCGGAGAATCATTATCTAGCGATTATGATGCAGTATCGCCATTTGTGGAAAAGCTTGCAACATTAATAAAAGAAAATATCACTTTTCATCGGATTTATAATGCCGATGAAAGTAGGCTTTTCTGGAGAGTTTTACCAGCTAAAACCTTAACGCATTCAGGGGAAAAATATGCCCCAGGACGAAAAGTAAGCAAAGAACGCATCACCTTTATGCCCTGTTCCAATGCATCTGGGTCTCATAAGCTAAAATTGTTGGTCCTCAGTAAAAGTATGAAAGCCCGTGCTTTTAGAAACGTTTAAATTCCTGTTTCGTACAAACGTCAACGAAGAGCTTGGGTAACCAGAGATATTATCGCCGACTGGTTCTACAATGAGTTTGTTACATCAGTAAGGCGCAAAATGAAGGAGCTGAACCTTAGTCCAGAGGCAATTTTAATCTTGGATGATGCACCTGGACACCCCACCCAATTGTCCAGCAACGATAATAAGATTTCTTTGGTATTCCTTCCTCCAAATTGCACGCCATTGATACAGTTAATGGATCAGCATGTCATACAGGCTATAACATTTTTCTACCGCAAAAACTGCTCAAAAAAATTATTGCTTCTGATTGTGGTGTTTCACAGTTACTGAAGAATGTGAATCTAAAGGACGTTGTATTTTATTTAGACGAAGCTTGGTAGCATGTAAGTACTAACTTAATTAAAAAATCCTGGAGTAAAATATTACCGCCTGAGATACCTGAAGAACATTTTTGTGATAGTGATGAAGACGAAATTCCATTAGCTAGATTAGCCAGATAAGTCACTGAGCCAAACCTACAGAGATCGAAACTGAACTGGAAGAAATTACGTACTTGGGTAAGAAGCTTAACCAGAGTTTAACAAGAGCAGATATTGAAGAGTGGGTAGTACCTACATGACAAATAAATCAGCGATGAACTAATAGAAGCTGATATCATTCAAGAAATTGATGGAGATTCTGATTTTGACAGTAATTCTCACGACAATATTTCCGTAATTTCTTCTTTAGTCAAGGATGGAGATGCCGTCTCAGCTTTTAACACCTGTATTGCTTGGGCAACCCAAAATAATATTCCTGAACATCGAATCGTCTTTCTGCAGAAAATGGGAGTCCAAGCCCGAGATGCAGCAGTAAAAAATAAGAAACAGACGAAAATTACACATGATCTTTCATTTTAGGTTACTTAAATTGTTAAAACAATCTACAGTTTTTAGATGTAATGGAAAATTACGTATATATACATACATACAAATACATACATATATGTATGTTACATTTCCTGTTCATACAATAAGTTTTGTTTCTTATAGTATATATATATATATATATATATATATATATATATATATATATATATATATATATATATATATATCTTTTGTTATAATACATAGAAATATTTAATACACAATATCTAGAACAAAAAAAAAAATTTTTATTATGATATATTCATTAATCCGGACGATTCGATAATCCGAATAAGGTCTGACAAGGAGGTGTCCGGATTAAAGAAGTTGTACTGTACATATTTGACATTTGTGTTATACTAGTATCACACGACATGTTGAATTTTGTGTAAATAATTGATATCTTTATCACAGCAAACAATATCGTCAACAAAACAAAGAGTAAATTAATTACGGCACATTAACCTATGATAGGCATACTAATAATTAAGTATATATTGAACTGGCTACAGAAATCGTGTGATTTAGACGCCTTTAGACTTCTTTCCTTGGGGCTACATTAAATCACAGGTCTATGCGAATAAACCACAAACATTTGATGCCCTCAAAGTTAAAATAACGAACGCCATCCAGCAAATCAGTAAAATTTATGAGACAAAGTCATCGAAAGTTAGATCTCCCGAATACGTGCCACCAAGCAAAGCCATGGCGGACATTTGAACGATGTATTACAAACTTATTACCATAAAATAATATTTCAAATAAAAAAAAAGAAAGAAGTGGATATCTCACACATAACTTGTTTTATTTACGTTTAAAAATCAAGCGTCCTTATTTAAAGACCCTTTGCCAATAATAAAAGAAGAATTATTCATAAATATTCAAAGACATCTGGATATCAACAAACGACATTTATCACTTATTAACCAGGAAGAAAATTCACGTTAGGACAGGATTTAATTGGAAAGCTCGATAAAAGCAAGGTTTCAAATATGATAGGAATTTCGTTGCGTTCTTCACGAATATATAAATAAATTAAATAAAAATATAATTATAAGCAAATTTGAACAAATATAAACAGTTCTATAGAACAATAGAAAAAAAAATTAATATTTTGGAGAAAGCCTCCTTTCCCAAATGCAAATATATACATCTTAAATAGATGAGGTACTACAAAAACAACAACAACTTAAATGGGATGAATAAATATAGTAGGATGAGAGATATTCAGACTTAATCCTGTTTGGTTCAATTTTGATGAAGATGCCTAAAAAGTAAAACAAGCTATACACATAAAATGTAGATAATACAAGGTCCACAAAAACTGCTTTCAACAGTACGGAATCGATCTTATGTCATGGCCAGCATTTAGTCCTGATCTTAATCCGATAGAAAATTTATGGGGAATTATGGCAAGAGTAGTATCCAACAAAGCTTTCAAATGAATGCGCTGATGAACTGAAGCGTCGAATTGTAGCTGCCTGGGATGAAATTCCAGAGACAACTTATAATTTTTCATAAACTACAGACTCGATTTTCCATAAATCTCTATTATTCACCAATACATAAGATTCTAAAAACTCGTAATATAAAACACTGATTTCACGTAGTATACCACTGCAATATATCCATAAAATTATTTTCAGTTTTGAGTTTTATCCATGATTTAGTCCAAATTAAAGGCGAGACTATATTTTTTCACTGCACTGTATATATATACACAACTCATAATCACTTGTGTATCATATTATTTCTGCTGTTCGATTAAGAGCAAGGAATATCAATAATCAAAATACGGACTCTTGCTAGTGCACTAAAAAAACCGTGTTACTTTCGTGGGTAGTAGCACTTTCGAAAACAAGCTTAACTTTTATTATTGACAGTACGAAAAGTCGAACTTAACAAGCCTTAAAACGATGATGAAAGGCAAATTTTATAGACCATAATTATTATTTTTATCGCTATACGGCTGAGGGCTGAATAAAATGGGATGTTTACGATCGACCACTCACCTGTTCTGATTGTATTCAATGGTACAATCCGTGGGCATGAGCCCATCCTCGAGTAAGAGCGCACACCTGACAAAAGTAGTTTACCACCAACAGACGCAGGTCATTCATCGGGCAGCTCTTAATAAATAATCACTACTGAATAAACTGGAAAATTGCCCGACAGGATTTTATAAGGCCCATTTATTTGCCCCATTATTGTGGTGTTATACCTACATGGTGTTGCATTCTGCTCAAAAATACAGAAATAAGTGCCTACGCAAGTTAACATTGACTCACAGGTGGCAATTATCTGCGAAATATATAGCGACGGTTTCAAAACATGAAATTAATGGTTACAAGTTCTGTTAGAATAGAAGAATAAAAAGTTTTTAATTCTAAATATTTACCGATAACAACCCAGTAGTGGTCTAAGAGTACTTTTGTTTGCGAACATTTCTTTGAAAATCCATTTTACCTTTTAATTGATTAGAGGGTCTTTCAAACAGAAATAAAGAAAACAGGTATGAAAAAATACTGAACAGAAAAGAACAGAGGAAAGCAGAAAGTGGGAAAGGATTGAGAAAATTAGAAAATGAAGAAAATAAGAAATATAAACGGAGAAAAGATAAGAGAACAGGAACATCCGAAATAATAACAAAAATGAAGTGCAATTATTAAGGAAAAACAAAATATGATAAACACCAAATAAAAAATAGAATCAAAGCGTAGATGAAGGAAAATGAGGAGGAGAAGGGAAAAAGGGAGTGGAGTAAGAGGCAAGATAAGACGCTCCATAAGATGGGAATTATTGAAGTGTATTTGAAGTACTTACAAAATATCAGAAATACTACGGAAACTGTTAACTCGTTAAGTCTTGTCATTTCTATGTATTACTACGATACTGGTCAGGCGGAAGAAAACCATGATGAGGGAAAACATAAAAAAGAAAAACAAAATGAAAGGAAGGGAGTAAAAATATAAGAAAGGAAAGAAGCAAATGATAAACGAAAAAATGGTATGAAATGAGGGCAAGAAGAGCTATGCGACTAGAAGGAAGCGAACCTGGCAGAAAGTAGGAAAGAAGAACAATAAAAGAAATATTGATGAATTGAAATTAGGAGGAGGAAGATAATGGAGGAAGATAGAGTAAGACGAAGATGAGAAAACTTGGAAATTCTACTTTTTAAGGAAGCTTACAAAAGGAGAAGTTAAGAAAAGCAAGCAAATAAAAGAACGGCAGGAAGAACGGAAAAATTAAAAAAAATAAGAAGAGAAAGGAAGGGTATATATCGGAATCGTAGGAAACCAGGAAAGTGGACGAGGAGAAGCAAGACTAAGGATGATAATAACAAAAGAAGAAAGAACAAGAAGTGTAGATAAAACGTTAGAAAAAGGTGAAGAAATTGAGCAAAAAAGCAAAATAAATGAAGTGTGGATAATGGCAAAGGAATAAGGAAACGGACGATAAGGGAAACTAAGGTGGGAACTAGGAGTAACGGGAATTTTACTATCCTATTAATAATTTTCTTAATTTTACTTTTAAGTGTTTTAACAAAATATCAGAATTTCTATCAAAATTTCAAAACAGGTAATTTTTTGGTAGCTGACAGATGGCACCTGTGAGCAATGATACAGAAGAAAGCAAGAAAATAATACAAAAAGAATTGAATACACTGAAAGAAGAAAGGAAGAGATGAGATGAAAAATACCAAGGAAATAAGAGCAGAAAAAACAAAAGAGAGACGAAACTACTACTGAGTGAGAAACTACTGGCGACATAAAAAATTGGATATTCAGAAATTCAAGATGCAGAAAAGAACTGAATATCAAAGAAGAAGACAATTATTAGGAGAAGATAACCATTATATTAAAGACAGAGAAGAAGAAGACCAGGAGAAATATGGATGAAAAGATGGGATGAGACTAAAAGAACAATGACACGAAGCAAGAAAGAAAGAAATATGAAAGCTACGAGATATATTCCACTTCTATGCAACTCTACTAAAACCTGATGATTTTGCTTAATATACACATAATAAAAAGAAAATGCGCCACTTTGAATAATTTCCCTGAAGCATTGTCAATAACGATTTAATTTCAAAGTTAAATATGCTTTTTATCAATTAAGGGGATGATCATTTTAATATCAGAAGCATAATATTTGTTTATAAATAAGAAGCTACAATTGATTCATCATTACTTATAATACAAAGAAGTAGCGAAAATTTCATTACATTTCTTCTCTATGGTACATCACTACACTTGATAGGCGGATTATTTACAAAAATAATCATTGAAACCTGTCTTTGTAGTAATCTTTAATAGAGGTACATCGTTGGCAGCTCTCAGATCAGGCTGGCAGCTCGGGAACACACTTCCAGCGCCGGTAGGTGAATCTTCAAAATAGTAACTAATGATACAATTAGGCTTGAGAGAATAATTTTATTAATATGCATCGACCTTCGTTTCCAGTTTCTAATAAACACGTTTTTACCTATTTAAATATGTATCCCAGGCCCAAGTTTAACGATTTACTACACCAATTACCGTGGAAATAGCCTGCAGTCTTAAAGACGAATAAATTAATTCATTTCCTCGAGGCGAGACGGCCGAAGTAGCGGTATATCAGTTTTACAAAATTATAGTTGGCTGACCAACAGTCTAAGAACTTAACTTCGATTAAGTTATACGAAAATTAAAGATCAGAATATAATACATTTGTCTGTCCATTATATGTCCATATATTCTCTAGACGTTTCCTTCAATTAATCTTCTTTTCAACAATTTTTTTTTTTCATTCGCGTACACAAGTAGACTGGCTGAAAGATCCCTCAAATTTTAAAATCTTAGCTCTACTGGTAGAGATTGACCAATATTAATAGTTTTTGCATCATTTGTCTTTCGCAGTTCTGTATTCTGTAGCCGTAAATACTGTGTTCTACTAGCAATTGGAATCACACCTTTAAAGAATCCTTTAGATAGCCTAAATGTAGATCTTTCTTTAAAATCCGATGCGTGGTGGCTCTTGACAGATTCAGTGGGTGTGCATGACGTCGAGTTGATGTGTTTGGATACTCCCTCACACTTTTCCTCACTGCAGCAATATTTTTATCTGACCGACCACGACGGGATGTATTGGTGTTACTTTATCAACAACAAAACCAGTCTCTTCAAATTTCATGTTTAATTACGAACTGTTAACTCTGTAGGCGCTTCATTTATTTTTAATTTTGTGCAAATTTTTCTTAATGCAACTGTAATTGATTGTACACAAACTATTCCTTGTTTAACTGTGGATCACGGCATGTTGACGTTTATGGTTTGCAGATGTCGTTAAATATCGACGTCCTATCTTTGACAGAACACAAATGGCGCGTAATTCAAATCCTATAGGTCCTACTGAGACACCCTATATTTTTTGACACTGACGTATTTTTCATTGCACCAATGGTATGAGAGAGGTATGCGAATATATCAATATATCGAATGTAAACTGAACTGCAAAACCCAGGGCAACGATATGGAGGAAAAGCTGAGGCTTCAGTTATATTATGATACAAATAAAAATTTGTATGACTATGCTGTAAAGCAACGGCACATGTTTTATTCCAATTTGTGAGTTTGTTCCTGGCGTCAGATCGAGGAAACTGATTAAATGCCCCGAGCCGGCCACCACGGACCTTATAAATTTTAATCTGACAACAAAGTTTGTTGTGCACACTGTTCGCCGTCAGTGCTTGTAAAATATTTAGTAAATTACCGGTTTAAAGAGCTCGCGACCGGGAAAGTTACCCGCAGATAATTACTATCGTTCGGGTCCCGCATTTCATACGTTTTTGTCCGCTCGAGAATGTGGTGGAATGCGCGCTATCGGAAAAATAGGTTTCCTCGGAAAAATGCCTGGCATGCTAATTCCCTTGAAGAAAGCGTTTCTTTGCTATTTTAAGTTGTCGACAAAATTGTGTGCGTTATAATTTCTGGTTTCCAAGGTTGAATTCCAATCGGGTGGACTAAATTGTGTTGTACAGAATGACAAAACTCCCCCTCGGGTGTTGAAGTAACTTTGCGCACAGGTTGATATTCAAAACGTAAGGCACACGTATTTTTGCTACGGTACTACTGCCATAATTCGGTTTAAAATGGTGTCGAGAAGTAACTTTTTGAAATATATTTTGGAAACCACTTGAGATATCAACATGGAACAAAAACCATAATATACCACTTCAAAAGGATAATTATATGCAATGTATGGTTGATAACTTCTGCGTAGTAGCTTTGTGGTTTACGACTGGTTATTATTTAGCTATATTTTGGTTAATTTCCACTTTTTACGATAAAAGCCCCATCCTTTCCCACTGCGAAACGCTGGTATAACGAGTTTAACCGTGACCGCTATTCGTTCAATGACGAAAGTCATGTAGGTCGTCCAAAATCAGTTGTTGTGCCAGAAAACATTAATGCTGTGCAAAAACTGATAGTGCAAGATCGTCATGTAACATACTGTGAGAGTGAAATTGAGGCAACCTTAGGTATTAGTTCGACTAGCATACTTATATAAAATATTGCATGACCATTGCAGCTGTAAAAAAGGTTTTTTCTCATTGAATTCCATACAATTTGAAAAAATCTCAGAAAGATGTCGTGTCGATTGGTGCAAACGAATGCTCAAGAAATACAATGGCGGTGCTTCAAAATGGCAACAGTGCCTATAGAGGAACGTAAACTGGTCAATTCTGAATGGCACATAACATTTTGTCTTCGGTAAAATAAAGAAAACAAACAAGCTCCGTCGGATCATTCTCCATAATGACAATGCGAGCTCTCACACATCTCGTCTAACAACCGAATGTTTGAACACTCAAACAATCGAATTAATGAGTCATCCGCCGAACAGTCCTGATTTGGCACCCAATGACTTATTTTTGTTCCCGAACATAAAAAATAAATTGCATGGACAACGAATTCCATCGGTAGAAGAAACCGTTGATGCGTTCAAAAACCATGTTTTGGAGATCTCTCAAGCCGAATGGAAAAAGTGCTTTGACAAATGGTTCGAGCGCATGCAAAAGTGTATAGATCATGAAGGAGGATATTTTGAAAAACGATAAAGTACTTTTCATGACAAATTAATGTTTCTTTTTTTATTATTAGGCTCAAAATGTAAATAGTGCCCGTCGTACTTCTAAAGGTCAGATTAACTTCTGCAGACAGAAAGAACGGGTTGCCATCTCACGCGGCGACAGCTCAAGCGTGTCCTTTTAATTATCGAATCTAGGATTTTATGTACTGTTTGGGACCGCGTTAATTAGTCACAGTGGGACGACAGTAACATTTTCCACTGGCAGCCAGCAACAGTTTAACGACTTTCAATCATCGAAAAATTAAAAGTAAATTTAAAACCGTATTTTATGGCACGTATTTAAAGGATTCCCGTCGCGGGTTATGAATGGGCCCCCCTGATGCCTGGCCTGCATACAAACGCTCATATTTCAATCTTCACGAAATGGATTTTAAACGAGATGCCTTGTTAGTCGCTAGGTGAGAAATTCGTTGTCCTTTGGACTCCCCGAAGAGCAGCGACGCACCGGGTTGTGTATTATGAGCGCGGGATCGGGGATTCTGTGCTGGAGTCGTGAGCAGGTGATTGGTCGTAGGAGACGGTTTGTAAATAAGCAACCCGGTCGCCCAGCAAGGCGCTAATACAACAGCGACACTCAGATTCTCCTCTTTTCAGTTTATATTGTCATATAATCATAACTCCTGATTTTAATATGCGCGACGTCGTTCGTTACGCCTTTGATTAATACTAAAGTGACACGTTTTTATTTTTTTGTCAACGTATGAGGCCTCGCTGGAATTCGGCTGACGCTGACGTCCCTAATAAGCTGACACCCTGTCCGTAATGGCTCTGATAAATTGTCTTTGACGCCAACATCTTATATGAGAATATGGTCGAAAATATCTAACATCACCATTAAATACAGGCTTGTTTCTCTAGGCTTTGCTATATTATTTGTATGAATTAATCCAACGAAGGTATTTGAATCGATATAGGTACAAGCAACTCTGTTTAGATTTGCTGTCGTGTTTGCGTTGTGGCAAATATCCGCGAGTATACTTCTATCTCATCTCTGCGACTTTCGTATAGCGTAAATACGCTAACTTGAAACTTGAAGGAGTTAACACGCGACTGTTACAATGGAAGGAGATATGCAACTTTCCTGATTTAAAATAATAATATATTTGGTTTGTAATTGAAACTTATGGAACTACACAATTCAAAAGAAAGTGACCAAAGATCTTATCCTAATTTTTTCTTCGATAACATTTGAATGCTGTGTCGGCGAAATATGCCGCTCTTATATCGAATTTAGTTGTATTTGGAACAAATATAATATTACATACAGAGTCTTTCAATAAGGACGCTCGAAATTTGTTAGATTATAGCGGCCATGTTGTTAAAGCAACATCTCTCAAATCTGTTGTGAATTGTTCAGTAGTGTATGGCCAATCGGTGTGGAATGTTATAACGTTCAACAACGTGTACAACTCATCAAATTTTATTTTTTAAATCAGTACTCCGTTCGAGAAACGTTCCGATTTTTATCTTCGCCACAACCCTCCCGCCGAGTCGACTATTCGACGGTTCGTGGCCAAATTCGAGTCAACCGATTTGATAAATAATCAGCTAACACCCGTACATCACAGAAATGCAAGGTCTGCTGAAAACATCGCTGCCGTGCGCAGAGGCGGATTAAATGTCGAGAGCGCCCTAGGCAAGCACCTCATCGGCGCCCCTCTAGCGCGAAAGTTCGAAAGAACGAGGAATTGTCTCATTGCATAGCTGGTAGTAATAAAAAAGTAATTTGTTAGTTGTTAAAAATTGTTCACGATACGACAAGTTATTTATCCGTTTCATAAAATTTGCAGTCGATACATACCTACATTGTAAATAGGTTTTTCTGGAATTTGTTAACTTATAGTTTACAATAATGAACGGAAAACAAATTGCGCGGATAGGATTTGGGCATTTAATTCTTTGCCTATTCTCATATTATTATTATTTCATTTATTTCCCCTCATTTCCCACGCTTACATGTGCTTCGACTCGCACATGCGCAGTGTTCGAGAAGAGTACATACATATAGTGGCATTTTTTTCTAATCCACTGAGACAGGCAATTTTTAAATCGCTTTTATTAATAAAGAAAAATGTTTGACATTTTATTTTATAATTTACGTGATATGTTTTTACCTAAAGAATATATTTCCGCTTTAAAAAAATGATTTTTTGAATACTAACGATTTTTTAAGTCTAAAAAACTGAAATTTTATTTTTGGCGATAAAAATTGCAAAAATTTCTTTAGAGCTTAGCTGATTTTTTTCTCCATAGTACAAAGTATAGACTTCATTTAAAAACATAAAAATTCATTTATTTGTGTCCGAGTTTATTTGTTTATCGCTTTCTGCGCTCCACTCAATATTTACTTAAAAAATTAATATATCGTAAACTATAAGTCGCAGAGACATAGGACTTTGCTCATTCTTTTCGTTATTCTTTTCTCTAAATTTTATTCACAGCATGCCTCGATAAATTTTGCGTAGTTTTTGAGATATTTTAATTTAAAGCAAATAAAACGCACACCTTCGCATATGCTCACAAATGTTATGTATATTTTTCTGAGCATTTAACTTACCATCTTCAAATTCTATTATGAAATCAGGCGATGTAGGAATAATCAAGAAGGCGGAGCACGCTTCGGAAGCTCTAAATCTCTATAGAATTAAAGAATCTTTTATATTGTGTAAGTAGGTGCATACTTACTGACACAATTAATTATGTTATTTATTTTTTTCTTTGTTTAAAAATTCCGCCCCTTTGTAACCTCGCGCCCCTAGGCACGTGCATAGTTTGCCTTAGGGATAATCCGCCTCTGGCTGTGCGTGAGAGTGTACGGGGTAGTCAATTTATCGCCGTTCACAAGAACTCGGCTTTTCTGCGACATCAACTTGGCGAATATTGTGTCGGGACTTGAGTCTGCACCCGTATAAAATCCAACTAACCCAGGTACTTGGTAAACGACCATAGACAACGCCGTGTATTCGCTCTGGAGCAGTTGGAAGTTAACCCAAAGTTCGCCAAAAAAATCAGTTTTAGCGACGAGGCCTATTTTTGGATGAATGGATATGTGAACAAGCAAAATTGTCAGATTTGGGACGATACCAATCCATACGAGATCTTAGGCTACAAGAACTTCTTGTGGCGGAACGGACAAATTTAATGTGGACAAATTTAACGCCTTTAGAATTCTTCCTTTGGGGCTATCTTAAATCGCAGGTCTATGCGAATACACCGCAAACAATTGATGCCCTAAAAGTCAATATAACGAACGCCATCCAGCAAAATCAACCAGATTTATGAGACAAAGTCATCGAAAATTGCCAAGCAAAGCCGCGGCGGATATTTGAACGTTCTATTCCATACTTATGCCATAAAATATTATTTCAAATAAAACAAAATTGAGTAGATATCTCACACGCAACTTGTTTTATTTATATTTAAAAATCGAACGTCCGTATTGAAAGACCCTTTACCAGCGAAGTAATTCAGGTTGATTAAAATATCACCCTGTATATTGAGAAGGAAAAGGAATTTCTATTGGCTATTCCTGTCGCACCCAATAAGATCTACCTGAGATAATCACTTTCTATAACACCCATCCGTCAAGATTACTTTACCATCATAAAAATATTCAGTGTTCAATGATTTTGACTTGCCGTACTACCAGCATTAGATCCACTATAAATTCATGCAATACCCAGTAGTTCGGTTAACCTTTAGAACTTTAGAGGCGGTTGGTTAACGGTGAAGCGGTCACAGCCGAGGAATATATTTTACAAGATACTATTTCCACTTCACGAGTCTCAACAATTGTATTATTTATTAAAACGTTACGCCTGTCATACGAAACTTAATATTTAAATTAATATATTGCGTAGCTGGCAGTTACACGTACTTTCTCGTTGCCTCACATTAAGAGAACGAGTGTATAATCACTTTTTTAAAATTCTAATACATTTTAGAATGCAAATGGGATGGAAAACCATCGCGTGTTTTTCTCGTAATCGAATTTAATTAAGTACGTACACGTTTTTACATCCACCATTTTTTCTGGGTTGGCAAATTTAAAAGTAGGAGCCACGTTCTGGGTAAACACAGATAAATCTCGAAAGCAGACATAATCATCATCAATCATAGTCGGGATTTAACAACGATAACATTAGCATATACTCGTATAATCGCATATAATAATAAATACCTGTCCGTTTTTGTCCATTTCGTTATTCGTGAGTTTGACCTTTTCGAAAGATACCACTTGCTTCCTGAGCTGTTCCCCCGAATACGGCGAGTCCGGGTGCGCGTACAGTCTGTTGGGAGCGGGGGGATCCGCCTTTCCGGCGACGAGCCACGACGATCTATGGTACGCGTATCGGTAGCGTTTGTTGTCCACTGGAACCACGTCCAGCAGTACGGCGTACCTCTGATCGGCTCGGATTCCCGTAAAGGAAACTCTCAGTGTGGGGAACATCCTCCTGCAACAATAGAATCTCTTCGTCAATAATAGGGAAACGGAGAAAGTCATTGTGAAGAATTAAAATTTATATTTTTGGCGACATATGATAAGGAAAGGACGGAATACATTTTATATCGCTATACCGTAAATTGGGGTTACATTGCCCCTTCAGGGATTACTTTGCCCCACACTCACACAAAGTTAACAGTTTATTCACATACTAAGTATACATAGATAACCTAAAATATCCCGATGGATATTTTAGGTTATCTATGTATGGGTAACCCTTATTACACCAATGTGTAATAAGGGTTACCCATTCTACAATGCTCACGCTTATATGCATTGCCTGTACTTTTAGGATGATCATAATAGCGCGATGAAATGGTCCACTGAAATCTACGTGTTTTTTTTGTGTTAAAATTTGGTGCCTGCAGAAGTTATTCTTGATTTACAAGTAAGCATTTGCATATTAGTTTTGTAGTACTAGGTAGCTGTTTTGCGTTAAAAATTCGTTTCAATAATAATTCATTAGAAACAGAAAAAAATGTTTCTTGTTATAACCTCCAAATTTGTACACTATTGGGGATTCTTTCCTCCGGAGCTTCTTCCCCCATATGTTGTTTATCGAGCCACCAAAATATGGACTACTTGGGCAGAAAATGGACCGAAAGGATGTCGATATAATTCTAGCACTTCTAGATGGTTTGATTCAGAAATTTTTACAGATTGGCTTGAAAGCTAATTTTCATACGAAGGAGATATATATCCTGGGGAAATAGTGAGCTTTAATGACAATGAGGTCACGATTAACTCCATGGTAAAGTCTTTAAAATTGTGGAAATGGCCTACAAAGCGCGAGAAAATGTCCTCTACTGTGGTCCGACGTGCTAGGTGCCATTAAGTCACCTAAACAAGTGTCCAAACGAGGATTGCTTGCAGTTCCTGAACTGGACAACTCCTTCTTTTAATATATTTTGATATTGTTATATATTTGTATTTTTAGAAAATTCTGTAGGTATTTATTTTTTTTCATTTTAAAATGTAGTTTTGTTATTTTTTATTATCATGTAGCAGTACCTACTTTGCTCCATATATCATAACTCATATTTTACAATGGATTTTAGAAACTGGCGCAAGGTAACCCCTGGTAGGTCCATTGGTAGACTTTGCTCCACTTTTTAGCAAAAAAATACATGTGTCTACTGTTTTTTCTTTAAATAACACTAAAGCCATGCTACTAAAGTACTACTTGATTAAATAAAAATATTCATGGGTGGATATGCTACTTCGGTTGGTTATTTTTACATATGGTTACACTTAAGAAAATTATTTACTTATTGTTAATGACAAATGTTGATTTTTAATATGGTGAGACATATATAAAATTCTCTTAAACAAATAGTACACAAGTTTGAACGTATTTAACAAGCTCTGATCTCTGAAAAACCACTTCATATCGCGTCTAAATAAGAATTTATTCACGATGAACAGATAGCAAGACAATGCCAGAGAAATAATTATTCTATGAAAATATGTTACTATATTGTATATAATTACACCGATATAATGATGTATTCATTGTTAATGGGTTATATTTATAACAAATAAATGCCGGAATTGTATGAAACAAATATAAACTTCTCTTAGAGGAATCAGTACGTGCTTTTATCCAAATGGGAAAATTACCATTTTTAAGATCCCTTTTCTTGGAATCCGTTCGACAGATGTTGACTAAATTTTAAACATATAACTTATATCACTAAATGAACAAACGGTGTTCAGAATTGTTTATAATATTGAAAAACAAATAAGTTATAACCTCTCAAAGAACGGAAAATTCATTTTCGTTTTCAAATTATTTTTCTTACGATATATTAAATACATTTTCAAACCTAGTATACTATTTTATTACTAATAAATTAAAAAAGGCAATACCTTCAGTGGAATTGGAGGAAAAGATACATGATTGTGTCTAAACACAATTTTTCAGGAGAAGTGAAAAACTTAAATTCCCTTCCTTTTTTCCTTCTATCAATTCAAATACAAAAAGGAACCCGTATTTCGCTAACTTCAAAAATTAGGATGTGGAAGCATCCTAATTATAGATTCCTGAATTATAGGCTCCTTAAGACTTGCGGTACTTGCCCTAAGGTATATATAGGACAAACAGGAAGAAACTTCAACACGCGAATAGCAGAACACAAAAGGAGTTTTAATTATAATAAAAGATATTCAACATATGCAACTCATCTAATTGAAGCAGAGCATGCCTTTAATGGAGAATTTAAAATTGTACATGTAGAGAAGAAAGGCTTAAAATTAAATTTATTAGAATCTTTAGAAATTAATAAAATAAAGAAATTTGATATCATATTAAGTGATCAAATAGAAACAAATAGAAACAAACTCATCGCCGTTATTAAATTTATTTTAGTTCTACATGGTATACAAAAATCGTGTTTAAAATTTACAGATAATATCCGTTGAAATTTTATAACTTAATTCCAATAGTTTAATAGTAGGAAATCCCATAGTAATAAACCTAGAATTGTCCTAGTCCTAGTTATATAACAATATAAAATTTAGTCTATGTACTCAACATCTGAAGAAGCCACTGTGTTGGCGAAGCAATTGTTATGTCTAACAAATAAAAAGTGAAAATCTAACCAGCAAAGGTTTTAATTTTGTATAAATATGGACTTTCATCAAGTAACGGCCCAATCAATTCAGAATAATAAACTAATGTCAAATACGGAAACGTTTTATTGGACATATTCTGTTCTCTCAGTGTACATTACTATTTTCGAAAACGAACGTCACTAATACATGACATAAAAACTAAGTGCTCGATGCACTTTTTAATATACTACCTTCGTTTTATGGAGTAGCAAATTAACGCTTTTGCCAACCTTCCACTGATACGTTATCGCGACTATTATCGGCACATGCATAGAATAGAAGTTTACTGTTGACTAATTAGCAAGTTCGCGATTACCAGTACGGCTTTATAAATAATGGCGAGTATTTATCAGATTCCTGCAATTTCAATGCATTTAAATAACCATTTTTTTTTTGTCTCTCGAAAGCAAAGCGGCCTGTCCGAGGCAGTCCTCTCGTTCGTTTTGTTTGCCTTCCATTAGCATAGCAAAGTAATTTCTCATTTAGATATTAATTATAACTGTGTAAATGAATTTGAGTTAACAGCGTTGTATTTTAGTTGTTGAATTTATAATTAGCCACGCCGGAAATAAGGTAAAGAGCAAGGCGCTCGTAATGGGAAAGTCGCATATGATTAGCAATCTGAACAGTGTACATGGTGCCATTAAAAAGTTGTAGTTGTTTTATAAAAGTTGCCTAATCATCGTTGGCCTATGCATTTTTACCACCTTATTAAGAGCACGTTATATTTCAACCGGTCGTATTCACATCCGTCCGTGCATGAGACATAAAAATAATGAGTGGTATACACTGAGAGAAAGGTGTTTTTACCGTAGACTGGATTATTCTAATCGATGAATTATATTTATTTCTGGTTTGATCTCGGTTTTAAATTGCATTTGGTGCCGATGGTTCATTATCAATTGTAGATGATTTCCTCAGGGCAATTCTCTGAACAACTGCTAGCCGAAGACTGGTCATCAGTCGTTAATAACGCACAGGTAATGAGCCGTATACACTAAAATATATTTTCTAACAAATAGTAATCCTTGCTCTCTTTTTAACGCTAGTGGTTTGCATGTTTTCGAGGTTTTAAATACGTTTGAAGTTTCTTCAGCAGAAGAGTTTCTCCAGTTTAAAAAAAAATACTCGAGCTCGCGTGGGATTGTTGCAGCACTTTGTATATTTTTTGACAAATTCTTGTGTGATGCACAAAATAATGTGTGGTATACAGCGGAAAAAATATTTGTCAGTCAATAAGTGTATTTTCAAGTCAGTTTCTCTCTTTTTGACGCTGGTGTTGTGTGTATTACTGTTTTATATTTTCTTGGAGTTCTTTAGACATACAAATGAAGAGTAGTGTCTTATTTAAAGGTTCTCCAGAAGAACAGTTTCTTTATGTTTTGAAGACATATTTTAGGTTATTTATTTTTAAGCAAATCCTTTGGTGGCTACAGAATTTTGTAAATGTTTGTGTATGTTTAGACAGAATCATGCATAATACACAGAGATAGAGGAGACAACCGTTGAAACGTCGAAATACTATGCACTTATAAACTTGGCATAATAAAGAGGCAATTAAATCTAAGCGAAATAAAATTGTATCTTTGGTCATCCCCTAATTATGTCAACTTGGTTGGCGACACCTAACCGTAACCATAGCGAACATATATCTAGTACATATCTTAGCTAGTCTTTATAAATAACCCTTCATTTTGTTATTTAATGATGGTAGCAGTCATCTTTTAAAAGTTCTCTCCATTTGTAGAGATTATCAGGGTTATTTATAAGTTAATCTACATGTTGCAGCATTATGTATACCTTTGTGTCTCTTTAGACAAAAACCATAAGACACAAAAAATAACGTGCAAAAAACACTGAAACAAAGCATTTTAAAGTACCTACACTTAAACAATTTTATATGAAATTTCTCAAATAAATACTCAAAGTCAGATATAAGCGAAATTGCTAATTTTTTTACCATTTTATATACTTCTGTGCTATTTGAAGACACGTATGTAGGCGACATAAAGATAATGAGTGGTGTACACTGAGAAAAAGTGTATTGTAGCGTAATATATTTATCTTTTCGTTAATTCTTGTCAATATGTGAATTTGATTGATTAAAAGGTTTGAAACTATTTTTAAAAATGTGTTTTGCGGAAATCGCCTTTCTTCCTTTGAATATTTAGGTCAAACACATCCGTGTTCCGGAGGAGACATAACACAGAACATATACTAGCTCGTCAATAATAGGAAAAAGTGTGAGATTTTTCTATGTATGTGTAGAATAAATTGTAAGGACAGCATTCGGCTATTTACTTAGATCAGGCTATTTACTGCGCACCTCGTGGGCGATCCGATAGAGACTTTTTCCTATTCATGACGAGAAGTATGTAACACAGTTTCCTTAAAATTACTTCACAGTAGACGTCGCGAAGCAATAACATTTCACCTAAATTAGTTGTAGATTAATAAAATATCGCCAGTATCACTATTACAAGATATAACTGCTATTTTAATAAAAACAAGAGTATGATAATTAATACATTCAGTGTTACAGAGTAATATAGTGACAAGTGCAAGGAGATTAACACACGCAACATATTGAAACTCATGAGAAACTATTGCTTTTCTTTTTTCTCATTTTCCAAATTATTTTCTTTTATTAATTAATGTATCATTCATTAAACTACATATATTCTAATCAATACCCATGCTTATAATGATCAATTGACGATTTCTATATTTTTAATTTATAATTTTTCAGTATATGAAGAATAAAACCTAAACAGGTTTTAAATTTTAAACACACCGTATATTAAATAATTTTTTAGAAATATGTACTTGAACAGGCTTTTTTTACAAATATTCTCTAAATACGTTTATGTTATAAAAATATCATATATCATTGCAAAAAGTCGTCGAACATTTCAAAACAAAACCGATACTATTGATTGAAGCCTGTCAGTCAAGTTGTTGGTTGCTTATCGAGATATAATTGTTTTCAACATCAGGGCCAAGGCACGCCAAGCGACGTATATAATTTGTAATAAAGTATCCTATAATAAAGGTTGTTCTGCAATGAAAAGCCGCATAGCGTAGGATAATAAGATAGATACGTTCATCACAATAGACATTCTTAGTTATAGAACACGCAGTGTGTTTAATATTATAGTGCTTTGAAGTTGTGATAAGTCCTTTAGTAAAAATACCTGCCATTAATGTTATTATGGTATATGTGGACGATAAAGAATGAAAATTAAACGTTTTTGGACATATATTTCAGAAAGAGCGAGAACAGAAAAAAGTCTCTATTTCGAATATATTTGTCATTTTCGTTATCCCTATATAACATACATTTTATCACGTCATGTAAATACATTCCCACTATCAACAAATTAATAATATAATCATGAATCTTTGCAGTAGACTAAATTTATCAGTTTCTAGTAGAATCTACTGCTGAGGTACATTTAAAAGAAAAAGTTACATAAATTAATATTATTAGAAACCTCATGCCACTGTCAAAATGTCATCAAATTTACTAATGAAATACATCAGGTTCCTGTACTAATAAAATGATCTAGGATCCATATTTACTATTACCCCAGAAATGTTTTAGATCCTCCACATTGTCAGGATTAATTACCCAAAGATTGAATGTCAGATGTCGTTCGTTGAAGTTAGATTTGGTGATATATCCAAGTACTCAATTCTTCTTCAAATTTCTTTGTGCGACAATAACATACGGAATATTTATATTTATATTATATTTATTTGGCAATATATCCAGTTGTTTGTCATTAATTGCTATTGATTTTTGTTTAAACCATTATGGTTAATTTCTAATAAAATACATTATTTTTTATAAATATACCAGTGGAACATCTGTCAATAAGAAATATATAAGTTATTAGAACAAAGAACAATCTTTGAGAGATTGTGAAAACAACTACCTTTAGCTGGCTTTAGCCCGAGGAGAAGTAGCGATTATGTATCCTATAACGACTATGTAATAGCCTTGCTATTCGGGAACTACTATTTCCGACTTATATGTTACTGACATAGATCGAATCGATAAAGATGTATACCACACAACTTTCATTCGGCATTTGGTCTGGATCGGCGAACCGTGTACGGCACTGATGAGAACTAATAAGTTCGAAACAGCTGTATGTCGTTCGGTTCCAATCCGGGACAAATGTCGAATCCTATCTGTGGCGGGTTTTATTTTTTAAAATTACACAATGATGTTAAGCACCATCTATCGAACCTCAACAGATTGATCGTTGAACACATTTTAAATGTAAGCTGAACTAGTTCATTAATTTATACTGACTCGTGTATACTCTTTTGTTTTATATATATATATATATATATATATATATATATATATATACCAATTTCCAAGTTAATCTATTACTAAACAATTAAAAATACCAAAATATTTGGTTACATACTAACACGAGAAACGAAGTAATACATCCCCAAGAAAAATGACACACTCTGTAAGATGACCAGCTAGGCTAACATCACGTGGTTGCAGTCCAGCAGTTTCCTCGTTCACGTTTTTATTATTGGTTACTTACAGCCTGTAAATTCCTGCATTTAAAATCAACAGTTGCATGCGATGGACGCTCCGTCGACACGAAAGCAAAACCTGACGTTTTCTCGAAATATTTCTCGCATACAATGTAATAAATTTACAAGGCAGTGATGTTAATACCAAATGAAAATTCATAATTCCAGCATATGCCTCCTCTTCACCTTGACTTTATAATTTAGGTTTATGTCCAGTCCAGATGTACATAAAAAGCCGGATACATGGGTACATAAAATTAGGCGAACATTAAATTGTCAACAAATTTATTAGAATACGAAAATATGCCGTGCCATTCGTTTAAGCGACTCGGGGCAGAACTAAAACGACACTCCGGCTATATTTTATGTGTATAGAATCTGAAATATTAGTGTTTTGGGGCATACATAATGTAGATGAAAGTTAAATATGCTCACTTAATGCCCTGCAATTTTGATAGCCCTAATAAAAATATGTTATAAGCAAATATTTTGAATCTATTCAGTAGTTTGAATACTACCAATATGTAACATACATACAGGAAAATCTTGTACGACTATAGAGTCTTTCAATAGAAACGCTCGCAATTTGTTAAGTTATAGTGGCGATGCTGTTAAAGCAACGTCTGTCAAATTGATTCTAAATTGTTCAGTAGTGTATGGCAAATCGTCGTCGAAGGTTACAGCGTTCAACAATGTGTACAAGTCATCAAATTTTATTTTCAAAATCAGTATTCCGTTCGAGGAACGTTCCGCGCATTACGTGATTTTCATCCTCACCACAACCGTCCAGTCGAGTCGACTATTCGACGTTTGGTGGTCAAATTCGAGTCAACCGGCTTTAATAATCATCCAATACCCGTACGTCAACGGCAAAGCCTGCTGAAAACATTGCTGCTGTGCATGATAGTATACGGGAAAACCCGAGGCAGTCAATTTCTCGTCGTTCACAAGAACTTGACCTTTCTGCGACTTCAACTTGGCGAATCTTGCAGCGGGACTTAGGTCTGCACCCGTATAAAATCCAGCTGACCCAGGAATCTAAGGGAAACGACCATAGACAATGCCATGCGTTCGCTGATTGGGCTCTGAAGCAGTTGGAAGTAGACCCAAATTTTGCCAAAAAAATCATCTTTAGCGACGAGGGTCCATTTTTGGAGGAATAGATATGTGAACAAGCGAAATTGTTGGATTTGAGACGTTATGAATCCAGATGAGATACACCGGCACCAAATACATCCTGAGAAAGTCACTGGTGCGGATTTTGGTCTGGTGGCATCATGGGTTCGTATCTCTTCCAAAACGAAACTGGCATTGCCATAACCGTCAACGGCGGGCGCTACAGATCGATGATAAGTAACTTCTTCTGGCCTAAACTGGATGATATGGATACCGACGACATGAGGTTCCAACAGGACGGCGCTACGTGCCACACTGTGCATATCACGATGGACATTCTGCACAAACGATTTGGGGACATGGTTATCTCGCGTAGTGGCGACGCCAACGTTAACTGGCCACCGAGATCATGCGATTTAACGCCTTTAGACTTCTTCCTTTGAGGCTATCTTATATCGGAGGTCTATGCGAATAAATCGCAAACAATCGATGCCCTCAAAGTCAAAATAACGGACGTCAGCTAGCAAATTCAACCAGATTTATCAAAAGTCATTAAAAGTTGGACCTCCCGAATATGTGTCGCCAAGCAGGACCGCGGTGGACATTTGAACGACGTTATGTTCCATACGTAATGTCATGAAATATTCTTTAAAACAAAATTGAGTGAATGTCTCACATACAACTTGTTTTATTTACTTTTAAATATAGAGCGTCCTTATTGAAAGACCCTTTATTATTGGGACCCTTTATTATAACGCATTCTATGGATTTTTAAAATTTTATATAATAAAATCAATTTATTCTATATAGTTTTATACCCCCTATTAACAAAATCATACGACGCCCATGCATTTTATTACGTACTCGAAGCGAAACGTAATTAGCTTTAACAATTATGAGGCTAATGCGCCAGCAATAGTGCGATTGTTGCGAAATTATTTACAGCCCCGTGCGTTAAATGACCGAAATGGAGACTTGAGTGTGTAAAATGATTGAATATAATCCCATTACGGCCTGGAGGGACGTCGGCAGGGTCCTGATTAATGACCTAGTGGCAACTTAACAATATCCTAAGGACTACGTAGGCAAACTATTAATTAAACAACTCGATTAAGCGCACAAAAATAATTAAATGGCTCTTAATCGACGGTGCTCATAGAATTATCTGCACTTGACGAGATGAATATCGGCTTTTATATATTTCTGTGTAATTAATCAATGCTCGGTTTTGGTATTCGTGCAACATGTAATGTTCTACAAGGTGTTTCGATAAAACACGCTAATCAATTCTCGTGCACAGATGAAATATAGAGGTAGCAAGATGATGAAGACGTTACACTATTAATTGAAATTGACTAAAGGTGAAAGTAAACATTACACCTTTGATATAATTTAGAGAAAATACTCATAGATTAATTATAATAGAGAACGAAAAAAAATATATTGCTACAAACCTAAGATCGGTTTCTGAGTACTCGAGGACCCTAATTTCACGTTACATCTTCATTTTAGTTAAATTAACTACGTTTGTTAAAATAATGGAGACTCTTGAAATTTCTTATTCTCAGCATCAGTGGTTTGTATCGATTTAATGCACAGCAAAGTGGATGTACATACCAAATATACTCTGTTTATAGGATAGTCGTGTCGAAGAAAAGCATTGGCAGTAAACCATTTGGTCTTTGAGAGACACTATGACATTGACACTATGACATTGGAAACGCCAATACTGTTCACAAATCATTAATAAAGAAAGAAAAAATAATAGTACCACCTCTTCACATTAAACTGGGTTTAATGAAACAGTTTGTAAAAGCACTGGAAAATTCATCAGGTTATTGTTTTAAATACATTTGCCAAGCATTTCCACTAGGTACAGAGTATTGATTGATTAATGAACCGCCTTTTAGCACAATTCTTTGAAACTAACAAAGAAATAATTTTCTTTAACGAAAAGTTTTAACTTTCATATTTTTAAAGTTTTATATACAGTGAGTTCTAAAACTAATGTAATGTATGAATACTAGTAAATCACTACTCAAAAAAAATTCAAATCAAATCGAATGGCGCAAATAGAAATGGGCTTTCCATTAACAACATATTGATGATGTCATAATTTAAAAATACGGCTCGAAAAAATTAAAATATGGCATATTAAATATATCTTTTGACATGTCCGATTAGGATAAAAAAGTACTAATTTTGTCAAATTTATGCATTACTTTTCGGACTCACTGTATATTACAAACAACTGTGTAATTCATGTATTGTTTTAAATCCTATAGTGGATTGCGAAGTGTAAAATGTTGTCGTCATGAAGAATAAGCTTTCTACGCGAAAAGAACCTAAGAAAACTATCCGTAATTTCTGGAAGAAAATTTTGTGACCCCTGAATTTTAACGCATTCTGAAAGAACAAAATAAACTAAATATTATTTAACGCGATCTGAATATGTGATATGTTTGGGTATTCTCGTACACTTTCACACACTGCAGCAATATTTTCATTTGACCGACCACAACTAAGACGTATTGGTGTTGCCTTATCAATAACAGAACCAGTCTTTTCAAATTTCTTGATCAAGTTATGAACTATCAACTCTGTAAGCGCTTCATTTTGTACTAATTTTGTGCGAATTTTTCTTAGTGCAATTGTAAATAATCGCTCACTTTCATAAAACAGTTGTACACAAACTATTCACTGTTGAACAGTTAATCGCGGCATGTTGACGTCGTACGGTTTGTAGACGACAGTCATTAAATATTGACGTCCTATCTTTGATAGAACACAGCTGGTGCTCAATTTAAATGCTACAGTTCCAACTGAGACACCCTATATATTATAGGGGATTTTTCAAGCCGCAACTTGTGAGGCATTCGATATTGTAGGTTTCCTCATAAATGTAATTTGTTTCTCATCGATTCACTTCAATAAATTAGATCCAAATTTTCCGAAACGTCTACCAATGTATAATAGCTACTCACAATTTCTTTAATATATATCTTTCAGTACTGACAATTCTTTTGTTTGGAAAATATAAACAGACTGTTTAATAACAACCCCCTTTTTACCCGCTTATACCCGTCAGGCCCACGTAGTTATTTAAACATAGGTAGTTTAGTCACAGCCTAAATCTGTCGGGCGGTTTATATGCCTAGAAAAACCGCAACGAAGAAAGGCATAAAACAACACTTTTTACACCTTCCTCACGCGATCTCTCGTAAACACGTCCTGACGACGTGGGATCAAGACGGCCAAGGAAACCGAAATTATAGGCTGTCGACTTCGAATGAAGGTAATTTAGGCATTTTAACACCACACAGTTCCGAGACACACACATTAACGAGAACCAGAAACGTTCATCGTCTGTTCATCGTTTATAATATTGGCCATTACTTATCATTGGGCCATTACGAAATTATATAGACAGCGCGCCCGTTTGTTTTCATCGCTCGGCTTAATTAAAATAAATTCAAAGTCATTCTGATTGCAGAAAGTCGTTAGAGAAAATGGGCAGGTGCACATATACATGCATGATAGAACGGATGATACAAGGAGGATGAGAGACGGTTGTTTCATTTGTTAAGAAGCAAGAAAAATGTTGCTTAAACTATGATGTCTATAGTTCATTCACTACTATTATTCTAGTATTTTTCTTTGTTTGAAATGAAATTAGCCTCCTTTTGCTACTATAACCATTGATTAAAAAACGTAATACGTATCATAATAATTGTGTCAACTTCTAGAGTACTCCAGGGTTCTATATTTGGGCAATTCCTTTTCGTTTTAATCATCAACGATGTAACTGTTTGTTACACGTAAACTGATTACTATACATAGACGATTCAAGATGGTATCAATAATGAAGTCAACGTCTTTGTGTGGTTAACTTACATCTTCCGTGAAGTATTTCTTCTACTGCTGAAGAACAGCTTTCTATATTCCCTTTAATTTCTGCCCCTCTACTATTCCTCTATTATTCCCATTGTGAATTGAAGCTTCTAATGCGTTGCAGCTTCTAGCCGGTTCGAGTGATCGTGATCGCCATTTACTTTTAAAGTGTTTTAAATCAACCACTTCGCCAATCGGAAAACACGATAGTACATTGATAAGAACTGAAAATACTGAAATATTTGCGAAACACCTATCTGAAGTCTTTCAGCCTTTCCCGACAAATATTTCGCAGATAGAATAAGAGAAGTAATACTTCTATATTATAGAAGTATTACTATCTCGACACATCATTTCAGATGATACTCCTAATAAACCCTACAGGAACATCTGAAATTAAAAATATGATACAGAGAAATCTTGACACTAAAAAAAGTCCAAGATTAGATCTTACAACTGAGCTAGTCATAAAACAGATCCCAAAAAAAACTTTGATTGCTCTAACTCAAATTTACAAAATACTTTTGTAGTAGGGCACTACCCATTTCAACGAAAAGTTGGATTTTATCTTGATTCTTAAGCCTGAAAACCCAGAAGAAGATGTATCGTCATATAGACCAGTACAGTATTGTCTATCCTGTCAAAACTGTTTGAGAAGAGAATGAAACCACTGCTAAATACACTTAATATTGACGCAGAGCATCAGTTTGGATTCCATGGCAGACAATAAACTGAACAGGTACACTGAGTAGTGAAAGTTATATAGACAATAGATTCGAATGAAAAAATCTAAATTAGATACACCTTACTACAAAATACTACTCTCATACCTTAGTAACAGATATTTAATTGTCAAGTATAAGGAATAATTACCTAGCATATATTCTATTCAGTCAAGAGTTGCACAGGGGAGTGTCCTGAGACCTGTTCTACACCAACTCTTTAGAGCCGGTTTTACTTCCAGACACCAAAAGTGTAGTGTAGTTTCAAAACATGCAACCCATAAACTTCCAGAAGCTATCCATAACGTCCAGCAGTGGACAAAGAAATGGATAATAAGAATCAACGTGTCAAATTCTCAACATATAACTTTCACTTTGAAAATAGATAGAAGCATGTCCCACATCTCTTCTTCTCCCACATCACAAAACCAGACAGTTAAAATTTGCAAGAGCCCATTCTAATTGGAATGAACATCAATGGGAAAAAGTCCTTTTCACAGATAAAGCAAGAATATAACTATATTTATGTATGAATACAAAATGTTAGCTTTGGTGGAGATTTCATTATGGTTTGGGGAGGCATTAGTTGGGACAGTCGCCCGGAGCTTGTTGAGGTAAATTTAAGAATGAATGCTGACTAGTACATACGCAACATCCTCGAAGAGCATGTTTTGCCTTATGTCGGCTTTATCGGGTACGATAACTTTATGCTAATGCATGATAATGCCCGGGCTCATGCCCCTGGAACAGTGATCCAGCACCTTGAGGATGTTGGAATTAAGGCACTAGAGTGGCCACCAATGAGTCCTGATGCTAATTCCATAGAACATCTATAGGACATTCTGAAGCGACATATCTGAAGCGAGCACGAAATCCAGATCCTAACTTAATTGCGGAATAAAGAATTGCTGCACAGGAAGAATGAAATCAAATTCCGCAAGAAACCATTAAAGATCCTCAGGGAAGTATGTCTAGAAGGATGCAGGCTATCGCTCGAGCTAGAGTAGGAAATACTAAGTACTAAATTCTTACTATGTTGCTTTAAAGTATTATTATATTGTCGTTATTGTTTACTCTTTCTAATTAAATGTGATAACCAACATTAGGCTATTTTATTAACTAATTTAGAAATATATTGTAAAGCTTCAGCATGTAATTTATTTGACTATAATATACGTAAAACACTCCAGTACAGGGTATCGAGTAATAAAAAACACGAAACTTTAAGGAAAAAAAAAATAAAATAAAAATAATGACAAATAAAATATGCAATATTTTTGCTTGCGAGTGTATATTTAGTTATTTTTAAATTTTATGAGTTTTTCTTTGTTCGTAGAAATATCATTTGATTATCTACTTAAGGGAATAATTTTCGTCTTCTAAGCGCATCACTTAAAGAAATAAAATTTAGTTAATTCTAATCGTATGTTACTTATTACATGAGATAATATATGTTCTTCTAATGTGATTAAGAGAAATACATTAATAAACAACGACGAACCCTGGACTCTGAAATAAGACGACACATTCGCCACACACTGCACATCACCTGCTGTACAGGTTTAGGCGAGAGATTATCGTTCAGTAATTTGTCCGCAACGGCACATCTGTGCGATATTTTTCCTTAATTGCCCTGCTCCCGCCGCAAATAAAAGTCCAAAGCTACACCTACACCTTCTCGATGCGAACCATAATTTTCAGATATTATTTATCGATATTACTGGTATAGACCTTGGCACTACTAACTGTGGTATTGCGAAAGTTATTACACTGTGTCGCAAAAGTGAAAAAGAAAATACTAATGAAAAGTGTTACGAACCGTAAATATGTCTATAAAAATCAGGCATTTTTAAGACACACAGAAATTGATTTTGACCCCTGGATTTTCAGACAACAGAGAAGAAGGTTACATATAGAGATGAGGACAAACACATCCATGTTCAATCAAAGATGCCAAACTTCCCTCGCTGAAACTCGAGCCCAAGCATACAATGACGCACCTGGGCTTAGCTCGCTACCCCGGACCACAGTACAATTGAAATTGTCGCAGCTCTATAGGAGAATGCGATAGGTGATTTATCCATGTTGTGGACAGTACATTTATTAGCTCACCTAAATGCCCTAAAGAGGGCATTTAGGTCAGCTAATGAAAGTACAGTACTGCACCTGTCAGTATTTATGTGACCTGAATGCCCACCGCATTCTCAAAATAAAAGACTTAAAAGGCTTTATGCTCTAGTCCCAAAAAATACGTTCTAGTGAAACTGTCGTGTCAGCAGAATGATTTATCTTCACCATCAATAGCAATTTAGGCGACGCATCTCCAAATGGTTGAAATTGAAGAAGGAGCCGCATTGAATGGCCGCCATGGTCTCCAGATCTAAATAACTTCATTTTTCTTATTTAGGTATGTATATTTCAAAGTAAGCCACGACGTTACAGGAGTCACAGAAACAATTCTTAAGTACAATGATTTAATAAATAAATGCTTTAATGAAATCTAATGATAAATTAGGTCCTTGTTATGCTATAGATAGATGGTTTACGCTAATGAAAGTACAAAAAGAAATATATATATATATATATATATATATATATATATATATATATATATATATATATATATATATGCGATAAAAACCAGTAACATATTACGTATAATATCAATCGAAATTTTTGAACAGTCTGATTTGTGGTTTCGGTAAAATATTCGACTATAATAATAATAATAATAATACATCCTACTATAAATATTAGCCACAATCAGTTTTCAAGAACACCAAATACCTGATATATTGGAACCGGCCATTAATCACTGATGGAACTGTGGTGGTCCTACAGGAGGCCGGACATTATCCTCATTGATAAGAAGCAGCCAATAAGACATAGCCATTACTCAAGACATAGTATTACCCACTGACCCAAAACTATGGAAAAATAGAAATCGAGGAAACTAGGAAATACGAAAATAGCTGAAATTAAATACGTCTGAGGCTTAGTCACAGTAGAAGTTACTCCAATAGGCATCTCAGTGACAGGCTTCATGACGAAAAACCTTAAAATTAACATTGAAAAGCTGGGATTTCCACATCGGTATAGCGAACTGGGATATAGTGAATTCTATCCCTATCGTCCGAGCCTAAACTCTGAGATAATAACACTGTTATAACACCCTACAGATTCAGTTATTTCTTACGATTAGCCACTTCATGGAGATCCACGCGTTTTCCTTCTATCTATTCTTTTGTTAAACATCCATAACTAAAGTAGGTATTCATTTTTACCAATGCAAATAAGTTTACTACTTCAATTTATGTAAGATCGTAGTGGCGAAAAAACTGAGATCTCTTTTCCCAACGGTTTTATTTATTTTAGGAATTCCCAAAGCATCATGTTATAAAAATTATCCATTGATTTTTTATAACAATAAAATAGTAACTAGTAACAAAATTATTATTATAATCTATTGCCTAGGATCAAAAACTTTCTTCTCATAATATAACAGTTCAATAGGATAAGGATAAGTAAATTATCCTTATATAACTTTGACTATCCATTTCTCAGCTGCTCCTAGATATTCTATGTAATAGTTTGTAGCATTCCCACAAGCGATAATACTATAGTTTATGCGTCACTGTTAAGTGCATAATATAACATTTTAATTTAAAGCTTGTTTTAAAATTTAATGTATTGTTGTTAAAGAACCCAGTATTTTTACCAAAGTTGAATGCTAATTCTACTCTATATGACAGTCTATTACAATACCTAATTATTAATAATAAATTTCACTAAATTTACTTTTATTTAGTCGAGCTTCATCAAGAGGGAATAAAATAGACGGTTTTCGGGGGCACTGAAAAAGACAAAATAGCAAATACAATATTTTTGTACAGTTTACAGCAAGTAAATTTTTATAGAAAAATTTATAAATTTATTAGTTGATTCAGGGCTATATTAAATAATTCATTTACGTAGACTATAAAAAGTAATGGACCCAGTACAGTTCCGTGAGGAACGCCATATTTAACTTTCAGGTATGTGCTATAGCTGTTACCGATTCTAACACAGTGCGATCTATCAGACAGGTAACTCTCTGATAAAGTGCTTATAGGCTCACGAATTAATGTCGCTTAAGGTTAATTAGCAATTGGGTTACTGATGATACCAAACGCTTTAATCAAAGCAATGAATACACAGAGATTTTGCTAAGGTATCAAGAGCGTTACATGATTTTCATATTTATGACTAGCCCTGTATATTGCCTTGAATTCTTTGTTTAAAACAATAATACTGTACTAAAGAAGGATAAAAGAGCGTTACTGTCATTTTATTAAGATTTTGAAATATTTAAAAGTGGCGTATTTGTTTCATGGTCTTGAACACAGCTATCTTTTTGGGACACGCTGTATGTGGTACTGCATCGCTCGAATTCTTCCAGCTCTGCTGCTCGTTGGCTTTTGGAAGCTGAATCTGGCCACACTTCTGTTTATTTACAAAATTAACATACGAAATATGTGACGGTTTAATGGCTTAAATATTAATAATTTTCAAATTAAACTGAAATACCGGCTAAATTAATTTAACGGTTATTGCGTACAAAAATTTTAATCATACAAATAAACATAAGTTTTAACGGCTTCTCCTAAATTATGTGCATTGTTAGGAAACGAAAATCCTTTCACTGCGGCCATTCGGGCCCGTACTCACAATAAAACTGAAATATTGTAAATGCTTGCAATAACTGCGATTAAAACGTTTATTGCGTCGTTGAGCGGTATTGTTTATATCAATGCCCGTGGATTCGTTATTAAAAACAAACTTTACTACAGAGAGGTACCAATACGTTGATGGTCTATAGATTTACACGAATTGTATATATAAACGTGAAATAATTCCAACAAGGTTCACTGTACTAGCCAAGGTCTTGTCAAATACGTTGTAATCACCACGAGATAGATATTTTTGGTTCAGCCCTAATAATTTCCGCATATCTTTTTCATTCTCTCTTATTTCCATAGCTGAAATTCTTGTGATTATAACGAAGCCGTTCGTAATATTACGAATACATAAATTTATAGGGTCTTTCAATAGGGACGTTCGAAATGTGTTAGGTTATAGCGTCCATGTTGTTAAAGCAACATCTGTCAAATTTGTTGTGAATTGTTCAGTAGTGTATGAAAAATCACCATGGAAAGTTATAGCATTTAACAACCTGTGCAAATCAACAAATTGTATTTTCAAAATCAGTGCTCCGTTCGAGGTACGTTCCCCACAATTGACAATGAGTTTAATTGCACGGTATGGTAATAAAGAAGAAAACAGTTTTGTAAGAATATAAAGTCGCTTTCTTGAACGCCTTTTTTGGTGTACTGTTGATTGTTGAGTCTGGGAAGTAGACAGGGAGTAATCCACAGAGTCTGAGAAGGATGTCAACGAAGAGTCAAGATGTCAAGATTTACGGTTTTTCCGAGCCGGGGCAAAAACTTGACATTGGCGCCCCTTCCCTCTAGCATTTGAGATTTATTTAAACATCCAGCATTTAAAAGAACTCGCAAAACAGAAATGAGTGGGACTTTTTGTAACCGGAAGAATAAAAACCCTTAAATTAATTTGCACTTTTCATTACCTATTTGCTAATAACTTTTCCATATGTGTGACACCAATATAAAATACAGACAACCAGTGTAGACAACGCACAAGCCACACTGTACTCATACCTTCAATCTTTAGGTCTCAGTAAATTTTATTATCTACAGCTACAGCTTTACACGTCGAGCTTTTCTTTTCGCGAAAGAATCTATTACTTCATCAAAGCTCATCTCATAGCCAGCTTTGTTTTCGATGGCAATGATCGCGAGGCCAGATAGACGTTCCTGACTCGCTGTTGAACACAGGTAGATTTTAATTATTTTTAAATTGCTGAAACTTCTCTCATAGCTTGCAGATTTCGTCTGTAATATGCAGTATATCCTCAAAGCTATACTAATATTAGGAAAAGCTAGTTGCAAGTCATGTTTGCAGTAGGTCTAATGCACTTGGCTTTTCGTTGATTCTGATTACAAGTAGAGCTTGCTTTTTAAATACGGCGAGTTTCTGGCAGAAATTAACTGCATTTAAGTCTCCCGGAATATTTTCGAGCTAGATCGGCTCCAGTTTTCTGCACATCTTCAGTGGCCATATTTACAAACGCGTGGCCACTGAGGAAGGCGGAATTTTCATTCAGGTTATTTCTGTATTCTACCATTGCCCCTATTTCTGTTTTATCAATTATTACTTTTATATCTTTGGAACACAGCTGAGTTCGGTCTAGTGTTCTTGATTCGCCCTCGCAGATTTCGTCGTGTTACCTTTTCCTTCTGGTAATTTGTTTACTTTTGAGGGCTGTCACGAGTCCCCACTTTTCTGATACAGGTTGGTGCAGCTTCTTCGATCCCATATTCTATTGGATTTTCTCTCGTTTCTTGCATAGATCAGATCAGATCTTAATAGGACCTTTAATTAGTACCACAGAATGAAATGATAATGATAATTCCAACGTTGATTATTAATTTCTCGAAGAATATTAATCCAAAATAAATATTAACATCAAATGAACACTCGATAGTACGATGCTCTTTGGATGCTGGGCGCTTTAGCCCTTTCATTACTGATTTCGTTCTGGCGTTGTAAAAAACATTTAATGATTTAAGTATTATTGGTGGACATCTGAGGTGTAAAGGAAACGCTGTGATTTTTTACAGGACCTTAGGTCCTTGGAAAGGATATGGGATATATTGTCCCAATAGTACTTTATGTTGGGACAAATAGATCCCACTAGTAAAGTTATAAAAAATTAAATTTAAACATGTTTATTCAAAATCGTTATAAAATATTAAAATATTTAACTGTGATGCGGCAAAAAACAGTCCTTGCATAGAGGAAGGTCACATGCTATACAAATCGTCTTAGTTCTAACTTCTTTTTTATTTCTAGAACATCGATTGCATCTTCGTCTAGAGGGTATTTGTTTTGGTAGATGGTCTCCAACATTTATCATTTGTTTTTGCCGTTTAGAACTTCTACCGGAACGAACATTGATTCGTCTTTTTATTTTTGATTTAGATCTCCCAAGTTCAATCAACTGTTCCGCTAATGGTACCAAAAAATTCAAGAGTGAAAATTTGGCACTGTCTTGTTTTACATTTCTCTTATGTAGATCTGTATATATTATCCATGAATTTACTACGGCGTACATAACTAGCCTATAAAAGACTTTTCTCCACCATTTGGTCGATGTACGATCCATGTCATAGGTACAGACTCTTTGGTCGGCTAAGTCTACCCCACCCATAAATTTATTGTAAAAAATAATGGCATCTGGACAGGTGAATTCAGACTTTTCATCAGTTTTTAGTTTTCTGGTAGCAATTCCAACAGTGGTGTCGTAACAATTAGATATTAGCAGTACATCCTTGGTATCTTTCCACCTAGTACCTAATATACCTTCTTCAGACATCAAAAAATCTAATTCGCCTCTCAATATTTTCTTATTCTCAAATTTTAGTACATTTTTACGATTACTTATATATGTTCCCAAACAAGGATAATCTAAATTATTTAGATGGAAAGATGTCAAAAACCTATCAAAGCAAAGGTATACATCTGGTGATCTTATAGTTTTTACTAATTCATCAACAACGCGTTCCCCTAGAGTTCCATTAGTAGTTGCAGTTGTTTCTTTGCCTGAGTGGATATTAAAATCGTATATATACCCAGTCAATGAATCACTTCTTTGCCACAACTTTATCCCTCTTTTGACTGGTTTCATCGGAAGGTATTGCTTCAATGAGGACCTCTCTTTGAATTTAGTCATCGATTAACGATGGCTTGTCGATGATCGATAGTCGATGGCTTGATGGGAACTATCAGTTCTAGCGTTCTGAAAAATATGTTTCAAACATGAAACTACTTCATCTATATAATAGCTTTTTGAAGCATTATTAGGTTTTTCATGATTATTATAATATGTTTTAGACAACACAAATATGCAGCGATCTCTTGATATTGCCTTTTTTATAACAGGATTAGAAAGAGACTCTTTGTTTGGCCAATAGTTCGAAATATTAGGTACTTTGTTGTAGCACATAATCATGGTACAACCTACCACCGTCATTATTTCATACATGTCAGTCTCGTTTACATTGAGACGCAAATTTCTGTTATTTTGCAGTAAAGATATTCTTTGATTGGTGTAAGAAGCAATTTGCATAAATAAACTGCGTGGAAATAATTTTAGGAAAATATCTACCTCACGTGAACCTCTGTCAATATTCAATGTTGTTATTGCTGCTCTTTCATTTGGAATTGCTTTCTTAGGAGTGAATAGGTACAGTATTAGGAGTTTTCCACACTACAACAGATTCATTTGTATCTGCATTATTATCTATATCGGAATTTGCCAGTAGAGGCCTCTGAACTACTTTCATTGTTATCAAGATTTTGCGCATGGTAATCTTCTTGTTCCTGTTCTTCCCGGTTTAAACTTTTGTTATTACATACATTTTGAATACCCTCTTCATCCTCACTATCAGGTAAATACTCGGAATCTGAGGCAGAAAACGGTTCTTCTTCAGATAGATGGCTGATATTTTCAAGTATGTCTTCTAGCTCTTTTTCGTTTAGATAACGATGCCTGGCCATAATGTAAGGCTGTAACAAATACATACTATTGGGGCTAGTACGACCCACTGTAAACTACTGTTGGGACATAGTGTCTCATAGAAGAATTTCCGTAAATTCTCGCAAATTCAGAGAGAAATATTATTAAAAAATCACTTACCAGTGTAACAAGAATACAAAGCAATATGTACCGTAACAAAAAAGAATAAACAAGCACTTTTCTCTATCACTACATCAACAATTTATACGAACGACGTGCAATCTTAATATCGTACCGAATATTTAGAGGTTATTGGAGTGAAATGTTGGTTGAATAACACAATGAACTATTTTAGAAGAGGGTAACATTCAAACTACAGAAATAAGGAGTTTATACTCCAACCCATCTGCAAATTCCTTATATTATAATAAGAATGTTACCCTCTGATAGTAAAACTTTGCATTATATTGATGATCTCAAGTTTTTACTTCGATTTAGATTGTTCGAAACTACCAAGAGATGGCGTTTGGTACGTTCTACTGCGGTGGAACGTAGCAACGTCTACTACGAGATGTAAGCTCTCGTAGATGTAAGCTTTATCTGTCGAAGGTATACTCGTTCACACTGCACTGACGAGACCCAAGATAGAAAGGTCGAAACCGGTCTGCAGTTAACGATATCCTGAGTTAGGTGACACTTTGCATCTTTCTTGGTGGTTTTAGAACAATCACTGTATTTTTAGTGTTAACTCTGTTAGACAAAAATACGACAAATCTTGTCATGTAATTCAGTGCTCGGCGTTTGGCATATAGCCAGGAGAATAGCTGTTTTGACCTAATTTGTTTAGTCCTTATTATAATATAAGGCATTTGCAGATGGGTTGGAGTATGAACTCCTTATTTCTGTAGTTTGAAACAATTTTTTTTCAGACATATGAATTTGGCTCCCCCTTAAATTGCCGTCCGAGACAGGTACCCCGGTTTGCCCCCGCCCCCCTCCCCTTAAACCCGGGGCTACATCCAAATATAATCTGCTTGTCTTGCTTCCTAAGATAGGACCATATTTTGAGCTTCTTTAGGTGTTAGCTGTTAGTATCACAACACCTCCATATATTGCCTGGTTGATGGTTAATTAAACCCCTTAATGCTTGCTCATGGATCAGATGATTAAGCAAACAGACGCATTGTAACGATGGTGGTCATCATCACTGTAAGCGGAATAATCTGTGTAATTAAAAAACGTAATGACTGGAACATCGAAACGCAGACGCATCAATCATAACGAGATTAGACGGCAACAATGGCAACGGGCGTATGGTAATTACCCTATTTGTAAGAGAAACCAAAATCGCCTTGTTATTCCTAAAACAAAAGCTAACGATGAACCACCTCACGATCTCACAATTAGTGTAGCCGTTTACACATTCACCGTTAGCGCCCGTTGTTAGAGGCGCGCCTCTCCTCCCCTATCTGGTTCGTATTTCGCGCTCCCGCAAGCCGTCTCCATTGACATTTAGCCGGTTTATAACATTTGCACATTCTCATAAAGTCATTACTCACTGGCATTATGTTGAGAACGTTAAATTGCGGAAGGCATTAGCTTTACATGGCAGAGGTAATAATCGGTTGAATTATTATGCCCCTACGACAATGAGCCTCTCGGATCCCATCCTCTCGCTGGGTTTTTGTTAAATCGTCTGTGAGATCATTTAGCACAGTGTAAAGCTGGTAAATGAGCGGAACAGCATACAATGCGCGTAATTTTAGGACACATCTTTTTTTTCATAATACGTCACGCGCGACTATTTACTATATATACATCCTATTTCGAGCAACATTAATATTCTACACAACTAAAAGAATGGTTAATAACCATATGAACAACTATACGGCAGGTGATTCTTTTGTGGAAGTCATTACCAGTCGTTTCATCCAGTTCAACAGTTATGGAGTACATTAAATTTCGTACATGATTTGCAAATTACTAAATCGATTTAAGAAAAATACTGTGTAAAAGGTCTGTCAATAAGGACGCCCGATTTTTAAATGTAAATAAAACAAGTTGTGTATGAGATATCTGCTCAATTTTTTTTTTATTTGAAAGAATATTTTAAGGCATTAAGTATGGAATATAACGTTTAAATGTCCGCCGCTGCTTTGTTTGGTGGCACGTAGTCGGGAGATCCAATTTTCGATGACTTATTTCGATGACTTCGTTGGATCGTTATGTCGACTTTAATGGTGTCAATTGTTTGTGATTTATTCGCATAGACTTACAATATAAGATAGTCCCAAAGGAAGAAATATAAAGGCGTGAAAAGAGATAACCATGTACTCAAATCGTCGTGCAGAATGTCCATCGTGGTATGCGCTGTGTGGTGCATAGAACTGTGTGCGTTGGAACCACATGTAGTCGGTATCCATATCATCCCGTTTAGGCCACAAGAAGTTGCTTATCATCGACCTGTAGCGTTCGCCGTTGATGGCTATGGCAATTCCAGCTTTGTTTTGGAAGAAGTATGGACCGATGATTCCGTCAGACCAAAAACCCTCCCCATACAGTGACTTTCTCCAGAGCCCAATCAGTGAACACACAGTCACTTACCTTAAGTTCCTGGGTGAGTTGGATTTTATAAGGGTGCAGACCCAAGTCCCGATGAAAGATTCACCAAACTGAAGTTGCTGAAAGACCAAGTTCTTGTGAACGACAAAAAATTGACTGCCTCAGGTTTTCCCTTACACCCTCACGCACAGGAGTGATGTTTTCATCAGACCTTGTATGCCGGTGACGTACAGGTGTTGGCTGATTATTTATCAAATCGATTAACTCGAATATAGTCACCAAACGTCGAATAGGTGACTCGACTGGACCGCTGTCGCGAAGATAAAAATCACGTAATGCCCTGAATGTTTTTCGAACAGAGCACTGATTTTGAAAATAAAACTTGATGATTTGTGCACGCTGTTGGACGCTATAACTCTCCACAGTGATTTGCCATACACTACCGAACAATTCACAATAAATTTAAAAAATGCTGATTTAACAACATGACCACTTTAGCCTAAAAAATTTCGAGCGTCCCTATTGAAAGACGCGGCTGATTATATATAGACAACTCGTGCTGTAAACATCAGTAGCCCGCTGGCGCGCTTACTTCGAAATACTATAAACACGTGTTCCATAATTCGTACCAGGCGTAGGCCGGGCTGAAAATATCTCAGCTCTATTGACCGCTCACAAGCTCTGAAGTCTGAATCATGCATTTAACTTGAACTGAGCGTGCGAGGTGGTATTTTTGGAAACAATTTAAATTGCATATAGAAATATAATGTAACTGTTGAAAGTTGCCCCAAGTTGTTAAAAAACAACCAATGAAACTGAATGAAAAACACATCATTCCATTCCACAAATAAAAAAAATCCTTATCGGCTTTCAATATAAAAACAGCCTTCTCAATATATTTTCTTCTGAACGTCTGACGAATGGGTTCAGTCAACCATTCGGTATAATTATTTAATTGTCTAAAAGCGCGCGATTCTATACGATTATCCTTTGTTGGAAATGCCACAGAAATAATTAAATTGGACGCAATTACACCGGCTCATAAAACAATTTAATATCAACGATAAATTATAATTTGGCGCAAATGCCTTTTCAACAATGATTTAAATCATAAATTATAAATTAAATATCCGATGCTAAGTGACAGGCGGGAGACATGTTTATTACGCAAAACTCCTAAACAACCATAAAATTAATTTAAATAATTTAGACACACCTTTCTAATGCCTATAGGTGCACAGAAAATTATCGAGGCTCTATTACCTACCTAGTGATGATGCGGAAAATTATCGGCGATAATAGAAGAGTTTATTAAGATGGATGAAGGCGAATGTGACTCTCTGCAATTTGTATGATGTAAATATCTATACAGGCGATAATAAACGAAAATAAGTGGATGGACGGTTTCCTTCCAGACGCCGATATAATTTGCATAAAATCAAATTCAACAGTCAATAGGGGCTAGAATAGAACCCTGCGATTATGGAAATGTAACAAAATTAGTTTCTTCGTAACTTTTGACGTCGTTACTTCGTTTAATACAATGTTTAGTATATCCCCAAGTAAATGTATATGGTGTAATTACGACAAATGTGTATAATGCCTGCAATAAATAATATATGACTTGTTTGGCAGTAATCATTAACATAAATAAACAGCTATAAGCGCATTGAAAGGTCAAATATAGGTTGGTAGGTAGGATAATCAACGTTAAATACCCATAATAGTCAAATAAATACGTACGGTATGTGTATAAATGGATATGGTTACGTCAAGGTCGTTCAGCGGGACTTTTTTATTATTTAGTTATTGTAATACTATTTGATTTATTCCAGGAATAAATTTAAATAAACTTTAACACAGGTTTCTGATCTCTGCTCGGATCGTATGTAATGTTTTCGTCAGTTCAACAATTTAATTTATTACTCGAGAGTTGAGGAAAATACTGAGGAGTATATCAAAGCAGCGCTATAATTATTTATTATTTATTGTGAAGGATGCAGGAAATCATCAACGAATGCCCTTTTATGATACTGCCATGTACAGACTTGACCAAATATGTCGGAACACCTATAGTGACGGTCGGTAGTAACCTATATCTATTTTATTACGTTCTGAATCAGCACATTGTTCCTGAAACACCCTCTTATCATATCTCAAAACATTGTTTTGAGATATGATAAGAGGAAGGTAAGGAGATATTTTTGTTAGCATATCCGCAATAATTTTTTCTCCAACAGCTGGATAGAACGTAGAGCAGTAGAGTGGCCGACTCGGTCGCCTGATTTGACCCCTTGTGACGTTATTGCATGGGGCCATATAAGAATCCACGTGTACTAGGAACCCTTAAATATTTTAAAACGCGATGAGGGATGAAGTGAAGTGTAATGTACACATTGACATTTTGGAACATAGTGTAACTGATGGTAAGTTAAATTATTATGAGTGCAATTATTGACGTTTCTTAAAGCTTTATAAATAAAATCTGAAGCTGCTATGTGCGAAATAATATGATGAGTCGGAATATAATAAAAAAATTATAGGTTATTATTTTAAAAACAAAGTTAAGGGCCACAGTAGCTCATAATTGAAAAAGAAGTATCGAGGTCACTGACATATGTAAAATAAATAGTTAAAAAACGTTTAGTGAATGGTGATACCCATCAAAGCTGCTGCTCCTTAGGGAAGCGTTCTGGGACCCATCTCATATCTAATCTACACTTCAGACCTTCCAACATCTACTTCATTATCACCGGCATGTCTATAGACAACACAACATTCTTGTTTATAGACGAAGATAGATAGATGAAGATCCAATAACTTGTAAAACCTCCAAGACCAACTTTTCAACTAGAACATTGGCTTAAGAAATGGAAAATCAAAATTAATGAAACCAAATCACAATACATAATATTTACCATAACGAAAGAACAAATCGCACCAGTATTTATGAATAATGTAGAAATACCAGAATCAACATGCGTGAAATATTTAGATGGTTACCTCGATAGAAAACTGCTTTGGAAAGATCACATAAGAAAAAAAAAGGAAACAAGCTGGCCTAAAAGTGAAGGAATTATACTGGTTACTGGGAAGAATAAAAAATTTCATTAGAAAATGAACTCCTAATATACAAAGCTGTTATCAAACCAATATGGACATACGGCTAATAAATAAAGCGTGTCGATTATACAACGGGCATAATTTAAAATCCTCAGGGTCATGGTACGTGACAAACCAAACGATACTCAATGACTTTCTCAAACCAACAGTCCAAGAAGATATACATCAAAGAAACAATAAGCACCACAGGCAACTAGAAACACATATCAACCCCTTATTACAATCACTTGTGCAGGAACACAACAGCAGAAGACTCAAAAGATCCAGATTTGTCTATCCTATTTCATCCCATTCAGAAGAAAATATTGAGAATACTGAGAATTTTATTTCAGGTCTGGCCATTAGACCTGAAATAGAATTCTAAAGGTCTTTCTCACTGGAGGAGCCTCATCATGTCAGAACAAGCGGAACAACCTTCCCTGAACAACAAGATAGACTATAGATTATATTATCTGATTGCTGTTTGAATAAATAAATAGAAAAAAACTACGTACTCTGACATTTTTTTTCCTGGAAAAGGGCTGAAATCTACCGTATCGCCAACTAAGTTGGTATAATCGGGAGATATTCAATTATCATTGAAGCTTATTTGAGTTTTAAGCATCTTCGGATTATGCCAACTTCGTTGGCGAAACGCGCGTCGAGAAACAGGTAATCTTTGGATGAGATAAAACAAATAATTAAAAACTTACATGCATTGTGCCATATACTTATGCTGAACCCTGTATACCATTAAGACTCATGAAGGAACCTTCACAAAATATTCTTCGTTCGAAGCAAGATTCTCTGGATTCAAAATGGAGTATTTAAGATTTAATGTTATTTAATGAAGTCTGAATGGGTTAACCCAAGCCACCCCTACTACCATGTGACAAATACCAGTCCATAGGAATAGGTGACAGTAACAAGGTACTCAGTTATTTATTTTTAAGTACGCTCATAAAAACCCTAGATTATAATGAAAGCGTTAATTGTGTATCCGTACTTGTGTTGCGGCCACTCCGCGGTGGCACAAACTATCGTCATCGAGATAAAGTCTCTAATGTCTTTATGATGACAACAAGAATGTCGTCTGATGGATGTCAACGGGCAACCACCATTAACTTCTACACGAAAGGATTATCCGAGACAAAGGTCGTATTTACGTTTCTTATTTTAATAAGATTAATAGCGGTATTAAATCAATGGTGGCTACTTAGTCATTTTTTTTTCTAGAACAAGAAACGCTTATAGATAAATGGGTATTATGGGTGTATTAGTTTTAAGTCGCAACTAGTTGACAAAGAGGTATGTGTGTATATATATCCTTTATTAATAATGAGACGGATATGATACGAGTACAATTTATAGCGTGTCCCAAAAAATAATGAGTGAAATGTAGGTTTTAAATTTGGCAATATTTTAGCATAACTGTACATAATTTTATTAGTTCATTCATATATTTTTGTAATTATATTAAAATTGAAATTACATGTATAAAGCTTTATCTTTACTATTTTCTATTGCAAAATGGATGTATGAAGACAAATTAACAGCCGAGACTAATTTAACTGATTTGTGTCTACTGTAGTATTACCGATACTTCTTTTCAGTCAATTTGATTTTGCCAGGTAACCAAACCAAATCTTTATTTAATGAATCGTTAGAAGGAATGACTATCACATCCTCCTGATTCAAGTTCCCTATTCTAGTGAAGTCAGTTAAACCGTAATGTCTGCAAATAATTATACTGCTTGTCAAGAATAGGAAACAATGTGAGATTCTCTAGGTATGCGTAGAAGAAAGAGAGAGACAGCATTCGGAGGGGAAAGGATGCACTTTCCGCGCGGCCAGATCGAACTCTGTGTATATTCACATTAAATATATGTATATTCATGGATATTCACTCTAAAAAGGTCTCAATTTGACTGATTAAAGACCAGGCTATTTACTGCGCACCTCGTGGGCGGTCCGATGTCACAGTTTTGAAACTTGTTCCTATTCTTGACGAGCTGTACCAAATATCATCGCAGACTTACGATATCGTATCGTGTTAGTGGTATTCACTTTACATTTATTATAAAATGAAACAAGCAATGAATAATCTGCAATAGATCATTTCTTCGTTCATAATTTATGAAGAAATCTCGTTTCTATTGATAACAGGCATTTCTTTACATTTTTTATAGTGTTTGTTAGAGAAATAAATATCAATGTATCATTTAACTGATGTTTAGAAGAATAAGTGATATAGAATACAAATAATATAGATGGCATTGCAGTCAGTAAGAAGTTCGAATATTTACAAAACAATCTGGATGCTGTTTCTACAAACTAATTTTCTTAAAAAAATTAGTACGCGTTTAAAACACAAATACTAAATTAGGAATTTGTTAATACAGTTAGGATGTTAGGAAATATTAATTAATTGCACTAATTAATTAGTATTTAAAAACCATTGTTTTATATTTGTGTCGACTGACATCAACATAGGACTAAAGATTACTGGTATCCATACTGTGATAATCAGGATGGCTGTTTTAAAGGAGTTTATTCCAAATAGGGTAATTTCAGGAAACGGTACTATTTCTTGGCTAGAAATTCCCGATCTTTCAGTTTTGTATATCTTCTTTGGGGTTTTTTTGAAATGTAAATTATTTGTAGATAAGACCATAGATCTAGAGTAAAAGAAAATCGACATAAAAAAAGAAGAGGACGTTCATTCAAGTAGAAGCATATATTAATGCAAATGGTGGTCATTTGGTAGAAGCCATATCCCAAACATAAAACACTTATAATTTGTCACCTTGCTTTCTTGTTCAGGTTAATAGAACTTTATAAGATAATTAAAATATGCGACTTATTTTGAACCGAGTAAATTTATTGTACAGCTCATCAACAATAGGAACAAGTCTCGAAACTGCGATATCGGACCGCCCACGAGTTCGATTTGGCCTCGCGTAAAGTGCATCCTTTTCCCTCCGAATGCTGCCTCACTCTTTATTCTACACATACCTAGAGAATCTCACACTTTTTCCTGTTCTTGATGAGCAGTAAGTGTTGATAGTGTAACATGTAAAGCGTCTATTATGGCGAGTTGCAACAAAGTCGAGTTCAAATTACCATTATTTCATAGCGATAGTACTATTATTGCGCAGAAAATACACCATAACACAGCAAATAACAGAAAAACAGGAAAATAAATGTATGAATAAAAAAAACTACTAACACATGTCTCAGTCAATCTCGGTTTCTGGGTTTCGTATGTATGAAGCTGCGTCTGTTAGCATTATTAGTACTTTCTGAGATTAGTACCTGTTTTGATCTAGCCAATTATCAGTACTTGTCTTGATACACTTACTTTTTTACTTTTTTATACCAATTAATAATTCGTTCACACACATTACCAAATAGATAACTTCTTCTAATACACAAATCCGCAATTAACTCCTAGTCACTATCAATCCCGGTTTGCAATCATTCTGGTCTAGATATCTTGCCATAGAAATTGAAATACGGGATGTGATCCGCAAGGCCACATAAACAGTAAAAATGCGATGAAATTATGACAAATCCATAACAGGCCTCTGTGTAACAATACGGTGGCCATGTCGTTGCCACAGAAATGGACATCGACAGCGTATCGATTATTAAAGGCTGATTTTCACGTATAGGTTCGTGCACCAACCATGCACCGACTGTACACCTACCGTGTCGCTTTCGTATGTGCTCACGGACAGTAGCCACGCTAGGATTCGACCTACGATGGTCATACGACAGTCACTACACGAACCTACATGTGAAAATACACTCGACCTACGACGGTCGTAGCATGATAGGTGCACAATCAGCGCACGAACCTATATGTGAAAATCAGCCTTAATCCGTCTCTATTGCAGCACGCCGAAATAGACGCTTTAACTCAGCTCTAGTTTAGCTCAGCTCAGGATATTCAGCTCTAGTGAATCTTTTATCTTTTAAAATATACAATTAAGTCAATGTCCCACAGAGATGGTAAGGCAAAAATTAAAGGCCAATATATTTGATGTAGAGTTGCCCACCTCTGGGTTGAATTAGGCAAGATCGAATTAGACTTATAAACCTTGCAAGATTAACTTTATGTATTTGGTAAGTACTAATTTTTGTATATGATTTTAAAGATCTTGCCTCAAAGTTTCCATAGCATGGCAGCGTCAGCTGTAAAGAAAGGACGCTCAGGCTATTACAGCGCACATTAAAGATCATTCACAGGCAGAAATACGAGCCCGCAATGTAAATATAAATAATATTATAAGTAGATATTTATCATAATATCATTTCTTTGTCTTAAAGGGCGCCCTTGACAGGCAGATGGGTGTCAGCTGGGCTCATATATTAATGATCACTTTGTAATTAGCCACTTCGCTCACTGTAACACTAAACACACCACTACACCCAGTCCCGGGAACGTTCGAGGACGACGCGAAAGCGTTCTGGAGCCAGTCTGGTGCACGGACCCTCGGCGTATGGATCAACAGAAAAATAGGCACCGAGCGTGGCGCGTTTGAAAAATTTACGATCCGGAGAAGTGGAGTTTTATTCTCTAATTGCGATTTAGCGCTGGATGGCCGTAAAACGGCCATAAATCTTTTTAATAACAATAACGTAATGGCCGGTATTAGCTGCTAAATAAAATACCTTTGGAAACGAATGTCAACGACGGGTTGCAATAATTGCCATATTTTTATGACCCCCGTCGGTAATTTAGTATTCCGCTTGCAGTGTTCCAGCACGTGGAGGGAAATAGAGTATTAATATTTATTGCAACGACTTATGACCTAACGGTTCTGAAATTAAAGGTAACCCGATCAAATTTTGTACGGTTTAAAATGCTCCTTTCAGCGAGAAATTGAACACTAGACTTAAAGGCAAATATCTCGGTCAATGAAAATAATGAACCATTGATAATTCCGTCAAATTACTTTCCAGTTAGTCTTGAGATGTGTTTGAAATTAAGAAATTAAGATTAGAGCCCATCGGTAGTGGAAAACTATAAAGTTGTTGTTATTGTAAACAAGGCAATAAGGGATTACTTTCAAATTATAGTTTCTGGAAAAATGGGAAAATAAAAATATGGGTTTTAGTTCTGATCCTGAGAAGGGGTTGGAACATAGGCGTAATTGGGGGGTGCATAGGGGTGCTAAGCACCCCCAATGTTTAGGTTAGCACTCCCAGAAATATTCCAGTATTAAGCAATTTTTTCCTGTGCTCCCTATTTACAACATTATAATAAATTTAAAAAAGAATAACGAAAACAAAGAAAATTGAAAACTACAATAAATATCAATTTATAATAAAAAATAATCTTATGTTGTAAATCTGGCAACACTGGAAGTTGTATTTGTCGACCTGCCATTTATGCAATACGCCTCGCGGTGTTTGCATCGGCCGCTTTTTGTATCCAGAATATCCAGCAGCCAGCAGCCAGAATATCGCGCAGCAAAGTTCATAAATCTACAGAAAACACTTAATACAAAAGTAACTGAACTAACTTGGCTAAGCGATACCCGATGGAACTATAGGGCTGAAAACAGGCGCTGTAAAGAAAAATTATTCTTCTATCATTCAGTTGCTGAAGGAGGAAATTGAATTTGAATGAAAGTATAGGGGCTGTTGAGGTAGTAGGTCTGTTAAATTGCATTACAAAAATAAAATTTTTGGCATTATTGTATTTGACTGATATTTTTAGTGATATCGATATACCGAGTAAACAACTTCAGAAAAAGCAAGGAACTCTAGCAGAATCAACATTAATTGTGAATGATGTCATCAGAACACTGGAACGAAAGTCTAGATGATATTTCTGTTTTCTGGAAGGATATTGAAACAGTTGCTAATAATAATGAAATTGATGTCGACCCTAAGAGGGATTCCAAAAGGAAAAGAAATGAATCAAAATTGCTCAAAGATTACGTTGTCCTGTCTACTGTAAGAGGATCCAGCCTACATTCAAATATGGATACTGATTATGCTACCAATTCACTCACACCTATGAAAGATGGTTTCCGAAATAATGTTTATAATCGCATTTTTGATAAAATGGCGGGACTTTTAGGAGTTGGCAAAGGCTATAGATAAAGTTGTAAATGTATTAAATATTATGCCACGACTTCTTCCATTGACAAAGAAATTTTAAAAGCTGAAATGATTATTCTAAAAACTTGTCTAAATAACAGCGAAGGAAACGAAACTTCTGAATTTGGTAGGATGGAAATTAAGCAAATTCTTGATTAGAACACATTCCATAATTATTACCAACTTTATAAGGTTGGTATCTTGCCAGTAAATACAGCATTTTGTGAAAGGTCATTTTCGACTATGAGAAGAATTAAGAACTGGCTGAGAACTACGATGATGCAAAGTCGATTTACTGATTTATCGTTATTGAATATTGAAAATTAAATAGCAAAAACAATTAACCCCGAGGAAATTCTGCATGAGTTTATTACCCGACCAGGAATCCGAACGTTATCGCTGAAGTTCTGAGATAAAAATGAGTGACCTGTTTTAAACCTTTTATATCTTTCTATTTTTATTTGTTTTGGAATAGAGATTTTTGTTGATGTAAAATAAAAACAAATATATAAATACATAAATACAGTAACTAAGAGTCCCCAAAATTTGTGAATTACAAGATTTATTCCCTTTTTTCATCCTGTGCCTGTAGAACCCTTGGGACTTCGGCACCCCCATATCTAAGAGTATAACTACGCCTATGGACTGGAACCTTCGCTGCAGCAACAAAAACAGACCAGTTTTCCATTAATATAGAAAGTTTGCACATTGTTCGACGTGCGATTCCAAGTTGACATAATCGGGAAATAATTAATGCTGATTTTTTTCTCATATTCAGAAAAGTGTATGATTTTCAAAGGGAAGAGACAGTGTATAGAACGAAACTTCTATAAATACAAGGTGTCAATTAATGTAATAAATTTATGTAATTTTAAGATAAAAAGTTCGTATAACTATGCATATATGCATAGAGATACGCATTTAAGTTGTTTTCACACATATTTGTAATATTTCTTACACAGTTTTAATGATTCTTGGATTCTATGAATTGAGAGAATAAACAGAGTCCACGTGCACTCATATAAGACCTATTTGCTACCTCTATTAGAGCTCTTTTGTTGATTATACCGATGTCACCTCTTTGGCCACTGTAGTACACATATTTAACAAAAGTGCTCCGCTCGGTGGTAGTTAATATAAACCGGGAATTTTTTGTCTATAACTCGGTAAATTGATGGTCAATATAGTTTAGAGTGCTGGAGAAATCTTTAGAATTGTTTCACAGTCTCGTCCTTGTGAATGTCTCCTCGACAGATGTGACTGTCATTTGTTTTACCTTCAATGACCCATACGTGTTCCTATGGGAATCTGTAAATACGTACAAGACGGGCTCAAGCAGTAATTTGCTGCAAGGTGTACTTAATACTATTTTTGCTTGTATACTATTGGTCCACCCGTCATTTTCTTCTACTAATTCACTCGTTAGCAATTTCCTTGTTGGGTGCCTGTAGTTTCTCCATAACCCCAACTTTTCTGTGTCATGAGCGTCTAACGATTCTCTGATTTAAAAATCTATAGCTATACAAAGAATATCCCATATCCAGCCCTTCCTATCGTTCTTGAACCATCTTTATAGACTGAAAGACGGTGTTAATGATACTTCTGCAGACAATGAGGCAATGTTCCGCGTACATTAGGCAGTAGATTAGCACAATAATAGTTACAAAATCATCAATGGCTATTAGAACATCCCATTTTTCGTATTTATTTAAATGAAATACATGATACTGTTCATGTACCTAATGTAGTGTTACTAAAAGATTGCCAATGTATCAGAACTAAATCCATTGGAATTTAGTGTGTTTATGTTCAATTCTCATTTATTTTTCTTGCGTTTACTTATTTTATGTTAAGAATATCAATATTCTTTGAAAATCGTAGCTTATTAAATAAATGACATTTAGTTCCTGATTAGATTGAATCAAGACAGTAAAGACATGTCCTTTATACTCTTTACCGAGGATATAGAGCCTCTTTATACAACCTTCCTACCCTATTGCCAGTACCAGTTGAGGTTCGAACCCAGGTCATGGTAGATAACGGTTAGTCGAACGTGTACCGTGCCCTAATCCTAACATATGCGGTTGGTATGTTTATTAATTATTAACTGTTGTAGAAATATATCAGTATAAATATTTTTGAATTTCTGGCACGTTTGCTAGTATTTTAAAAGGTTTTTATCTACCCTAAATACCTTTCAAAGTATTTATTTACATCGACATTCAAGGACGTAGCTATTTTATGATTGACTCTGTGATTTTTTATGGTAATACACCGTACTTACATATTTCTTTTAAAATGTATTATAATAGACTTCATGGAATGTCACTGCATTTTTGGAAAAATATAAAATGGTCTAGATAGAATATTTAAGAGATGAAATTGCATTTTGTCTGGCTGTTTATTATGATCTTTTCTTTTTAAAAACAAATAACTCAAATTTACATATTACTGATATAGCAATTTTAATATAATATAATATGAAATGTACAAGTGATTAAAAAACCAACTATAAAACATGTCACATAAATTATACAGCACAGACAAAAATTAAAAGTTTCAAACGTAGTTTTGTCATAAATTTTATTTTTTGTCATTAAATCAGGTCTAGAATAGGGATTTCTCTTGTGAAATCATACAAACCGGCCAGGGAAGGTTATAGATCAATCGATGATCATTTAATAATGTGTAGTAACAGTCAATAATGTGTAGTGTAATGTGAAGCATGTGTAGTCATGTCAGGAGTTCCCTACGTTTCTGATCTAGAGTCGCTTTTTTCCAAATAAGCGATTATTTTTTCAAACAGTAATCTCATCTTATTTTTTCTCTCTAGGAATTGCTATATAAATTGGTTTGAGATTCTATTGTAGGTGAATTGTAGCAAAAGACAATTTGTCTACAATTGTTAATTTGAAAATGCTTTAGATTAATACAATTTATTCAAGTTAATCATAAGTTTCATATGGAACTTAAAGTTTAAAATGTTCTCGTCGTTCATCTCCTGATGATAACAACATGGTTGGAAAACACGTGCCGAGTGACGAATAATCCTTCGGTGTTTGTAGAAAACTGGGCTTATATTTAAATATGAATCGCGATTATATTAATATTGTCTAGATCGTAAGCATTAGTGCCAATATTTTCAATTATTTGGGAACACTGTATTGTAGTACCAAGTAATCATACTTGGTACTATTATTATAAAATTCTGGAAATTTCGATTTTGGTTATGTATTTCTGTAACACTATAGATAGGGAAAGGTGTATTCAATTCAATTATTGGTCAAACTACTAGGGATGTTTGTATTATTATTTTTTGAGCTTCCCCAGTTCAGTCCATCTATGTGTATGGTGGTGTTGTTCTTTAGTAACTTTACTACTAAGATTCTTTTTATTATCATTCTATAGGGTATCTTAGTTGGAACTATAGAATTGAACTGTGTGCCATTTGTGTTATGTCAAAGATAGGACGTCAATACTTAATTATGGTCCACAACGCATCTATGTAGATGTATTTATTTTTCGTGAACAGCATGGGAATTTTCGGCACCCCAAGTTCCACAATTTCGTTTGCTGACGTATCCGTCAAGATGAAAATGTGCTTCATCGCCGAACAGAATTTTGATGCAAAAAATCAGCGTCACCTTCTTCATTTTCTAACACCCAATTAAAAAATGTACGTCGTTGTCAGTGGTCTGCAACTTTTAATTGTTGTATCAACTGAATTTTGTTTGCTGACACATGCAGATCTTTAAAATTTGATCCGTGATGGCTTTTGACAGATGCAATTGTTGTGCACTACGTTAAATTAACGTGTGGTGCACCTTCTCCCACCGCAGCAATATTTTCATCTGACCAACCACGACGACGTATTGGTGTTGCCGTATCAGTAACAGAACCGTTATCTTCAAATTTCTTGATTAAGATACGAACTGTTACCTCTATAGGCGCTTAATTTTGTGCGAATTTTTCTTAATGCAATTGTAAATGATCGCTCATTTTCATAAAACAGTTGTACATAAACTATTCGTTGTTATATTAATCGCAGCTAGCTGACGTCGTATGGTTTGTAGACGACAGTCGTTAAATATTGACGTCCTATCTTTGACAGCACACAAATGGCGCGCAATTCAAATTCTATAGTTCCAAATAGAGACACCTTATACAAGTTGCGTCGTTGAACACCGATACGGAAGCGAGAATAATTAATTACAACTGTTCGAAATGCATATTCTAAATATGCGCAATAATTATAACATTTCGATCGTATATTTCTTTACATTGCTGAGTGACTTCTTCATTACAAACATCGAGCGCACAATTCGTACCGTACGAGGCATTCGGATATGTGCATTTTACTGTGCACCTGTACGTTAAGCGCGTACGTTAACAAGAATAGTGATCGTTAATGCATCACAATCATAATTCCATTTTACGGCCCTAACGTGACAGTACATCGGCAATTCATTCGATAAACGACGACACGATGCCCGCAAACGCTGCTTTCGCCAGCGACGAGTCTAATTTTCATATTTTAAATCAATAGCATTTGCACCTTTCGGTTCCGTTTGTCACAGTAATAATACGTATAGGCTCTGGTAATTGCATAGTGTCAGTCGATGTAGCTGATAACGTTGATAATTTTTATTTGCTGCGAGCACCTAACGTGTCGACAATATGCAGATTTTTTATATATATGGCGTATGAAAAATACACCATGTGGTGTTAAGGTGTTAATTACGTAAGTGAACAAATTTACAACATGAGGAAGCTCTTGGTAACATTTGAAAACAAAACGTTCATACACACATATCGAAAGGAAGCGAAAAGGGTTTAAACCAACGGTCAGGATTGTACATACACTGTCTCGGCAGGAGGGCAACTCGGGAATGGATGTAGAGTGAAGACTCAATCTTGGCGGAACATCCAGCAGAAGCTGCTGTTGGGTTTGACGCCTAACAGCATCTGCACGGTACTCCTGAGGGGTGATAAGGAGAGTGTTTGGGAATGCAACAAGATACTGCCATCTTAACTACTATCTTAGCAAGATTGGCTGGAGTGCCAACCAGGAATGCAGATGATGTGGACACCTCTGAAAATGTGCTATGCCAGTGCTCGGCTCTGGCATGGCGTAGGCACCTCGCGTTTGCGCTCTTCCTCTTGGATCGAGCTGAGAAAGATCGTCATGTAGAGCATATTGAGCTTTTGGAAGAAGGTCACATCCATACTCCAACGCGGACTGCTGTGCAGAGATATGCAATGGGCGATCGCCTGGGTAAAACCCCAGAAAACTAAACGTATATAAACCTACGATATCGTAAACGCCTACTGTTTAGAAATTTTAAGGTTTAATATTTTTTTACTGTTCTTTAGACACTTATGCTACCATAATTATTCTCTACTGCTCATCAAAAATAGGAAACGTGTGAATCCTCTAGGTATGCGTAGAAGAAAGAGTGAGACAGAAAAGGAGGGAGGCAGACATTCGGAGGGAAAAGGAAGCACTTTACGCGGGAAAAGGAAGTACTTTACGCGCGGCTAGATCAAACTCTCTGTACGTTCACATTCAATATATATTTTCATCGACTTTCACTCTGCGAGGGTATCAGTTTGACTGGGTAAAGTCCAGTCGAATTAGTATTTATTGTGCACCTCGTGGGCGGTCCGATATCGCAGTTTTGAGGCTTGTTCCTATTCTTGATGAACTGTATTTAATATCATTCATAATACAATGTTAACGAATATTGAAATAGTATACCAGGTGTCAATGAGATCATTGGAATGAAATTTTGCAATATATAATTTTTCGGTGTTTGTTGAAACTGAGTCGTCTTTCAATTAGAACTTAAGATAAACAAAATATTATTATGTTCACCCATTCACATGACTATTACGTTACAAGTCATGTAAAATAAGTGAACATAATCAGAATTTGAGCATTTTAAGCTTTAAATGGAGGACGACTTATTGGTTTGTCTTCTTTTAGGTTAAGTTAGGTTAGGTTAAACTGATTAAGTGGTGACTTTGCAACCTAGCCACTCTAGAGGTAATAATACAACATTAGAATCATGCAACTTTGAACATAAATGATAAAGGGAGCTGAACTTATGTAGATCTACGTGAAAATACTAGTAATACCAATCGCCAGAGAATTCAAACATCAAGACTTTTTCGATGCTTGCTGAATATTTTCCATTTTGTTTTTCATTAAAGTTTTATCTTACTGATGTATTCAAGTGATATAGTGAGATTTTGACTATTGTACAATAGTCAATATTCTACCTACTATACAATATTCTATTCGAATATTGTGGAACTTAAATGTGTTTACTCACTATCCCAAAAACAAGACTTTTAAGCACAGAAATTAAATATGTAAGAATGTAACAATTTTATTTTTGGTAATAATTACTTTAATATTGCTGACCTCATAATAACTATAATTTTTAAAATATAATTAATACGTCTGCAGAAAAACCTGCTACTGCAGACCATCAATATCATCCAGATTGGGCCCCACAAAAAATATGGGACATACAACGGTACAAAATGCAATGCAAGAGAAATATTTGAAAATATATAAGTACAAAAAATACCAGAAAGGCTGGTTTTAGCAGACGGCTATGTTCAAATGTATTGCACTAAAGTAAAATATCCTACTCCCGTAAAGTAAAAAAGGCAATTGCTATTGATACAGAAAGAAACAATAAACAAACTTAGAACAAACTTATAAAAGAAAGGCAGAGCCTTTCCTACAGTTACTTCAAAGAAAATTAATAGTAAATTTGTTTTTATTGGCAAAATGTTGTAGTTTCCTTTTTTATTTGTTAGGCATTGTACCACTAGATTTATAAGTGATACTAGAATTGTTGCTTTTTTCTACACATTACTTTGTTTTGGATTGCCATAAATACTTTTAATGTGTTGTTTTATGATAATAGGTACAAGTAAATTAAAATTTTTAATATTCGATGTTTGAAAAGTTTCGATATAACCAGCAAATAATAATTTTTCTCCATTAGGAGTATCATTGATGAACAATAGGAACAAGAAGGTGCTAAATTAGAACTTTGAGGTGCACCATGTAGAAGAAGAGAAAGATCTAGACGTAAAGTGTTTATATCTGATAATAAGTTGTGTATTCGTTAGATAAGATGCGAAAAGGTTAATTAAAAATTGTAATCTAATTTCTCCAATAATATATAATGGTACATTTGGTCCAATTCTTTTGAAAACTTATGTGTATTACAAAATTGACATCAATTATTTATAACTTCCAAAACGTATGGTGGAAAAATTTGTCATATTCGTCATAGTTAATTTTTGGATAAATGTGTAAATCCATGCATAAATCTATGTTGATCTGCGATATCAACTGTTTCGTGGAGTAATGTTATTACACAAAGGTTATGTCATAATGAGTTTGTTTTCCATTTTTCTTTATTGAACACAAAAGTTTTTCCCATGATATTAGAAAATATATTTTTTTAATGAAGTTATATGGGATCTGTAGTGGTTATGCAAAAGCATAAGTAAAATTTTTGGGAATTAAACTAGGAACTACGCCCACGTTAATTGCAAAAGAGTATTTTAACTGTTTTATGACCTGTATATATATATATATATATATATATATATATATATATATATATATATATATATATATATATATATATATATATATATATACTCTATATATCCTCAGTGTTAACCTCTTTGCTGACGATAGAGGACTTTCAATGTTTGATCACATGTAGAAATCTAGTTTTGACTGAAGACAGAACACTATTAAAGTAATCACAATCATCAACGGAATTTATAAAATTCTAGGCTAATTTAGCATAGCCCGCCTCATTAGCATAGCCTTACTATGCTAATGAGGCGGTTAAAGTTAGAACTATAATGTTTAAACAAGTTGTAATAATATCCATCTTTATATGTATATTTTTTTTACTCAGAAACAGGCATGCATTTAATACTTATCAAAATGCAGGGTGAACCAGGATTACTAGGTACTGCAATTATATTCTTCTTTTCTGTTCTAATACCTTCCGGCAATAGAATCAGCCGCCGCTGAGAACAAAATGAAGTGCCGCCATCCGATGGGGCACAGCGTTGGGGGCATAATGAAAACAGACGGGTCGCGCCATTGCTGCGATGGATCGATAGGGCGGCAGATGCTTCTCGTTGAGCGGCGTGTATAGCACCACGCCCCCGGGAAGCTGGCAACGCTACGCCGCCCCCGCGTCGCCACCCCACCGCCTGTCACCAATCTCCCCCAATAATTAATGAGCTAGCGGTCTAAACTGAAACGATAATTCCACGATAATGGCATTGCGCGACCTCCCGTCAATTATTACAGCTATGCATGTGCGCGCGTACGCGCGCAAGTCAGTGGAGCCGTTTGCGTTACGTAGTAGCGTAAGCGTAAACCGTAAATTTTTCAAAAGTGACGGTAGAGCATCGTAAAGCAGAAGTTATGACACTCGCCATATTTTTATCACTACATGCTTTGCTATTGTCTAGAGATAACTACAAGAACAACATCAGTGTTTCACCAACAAGTATTACCAATATTCAATATTGATATATCTTTGGACGTTCCTACGTGTCGGCTTCTTTTGCACTTTTTCTTCATGCTTCTTCTTCCTTGAAGATTTTGAAACTTTACGGTTGCAGTAATCATGGGTCACCATTCGTACTCAGTGTGAAGGGTTCAATGACCCAACACCTCTGTGTTGGATTTATATCATACTTTATGTATAAGATCTGGTTGAATAATTGTAGCAAGAAAGAATCGAAGATTGGAAGAAGAATACGTGTATGCCTGACCTTCTTGATATATAATTGTTCGAATTCGTAAATAGAATAATAGACAAACTCATACATAGAACTATCTAAACTCTTGTGGCATAATCAGATAAGCTAGCAGCATTGCAGTTTTAAAAGCACTTCAGCCACTGGAAAAGAGGTCAAAATTTCATCATGTGAATGGATATCAGGTCAAACGTATTATTCCTACCTAGTCTTACAATTAATGAACATCCTGAACTATAGTAGAACGTTTCGTCTGCGATGTCCAATACTGCCTTAATGAATTCCTAATAAGGCATCTCCTTGGTTTAAGTAATATTAGCTTATAGCCAATATAAGTATTGTCGAGTAAAATTACCATTTGACATGTATTCTTTGAGAGTTAAATCTAATAATGTGATGGTTAACAAATACTAATACTAATAATGTGGCAGAACCAATGAACACTTTTTGAAATTGAATGAAACTAGATTGGACATGTTTAGATATCCATGAACTTTTTGAACATTATTGTTGTAGGCCTTGTACTGGAAGTGCCATTGTATGGTTAAGTTAAAGATATAATTGGGAGGTTTGGCACCTCTCCTTGAGGGTGATGGATGTGTTTGTCTTTGTCCATATGAAATCTTCTCCTCTATAGTCTGAGACTGTCTGAGGACAGGAAGTAGATTTCTATGTCCAATAATTTTTTCAGCGAAATATGTGTGTACGAAGATGCGTTAGCATGTTCTACTGAACAATGTCTCTTAATCTAATGATAACGACTTTCAGAATTTCAGAAATTATTTCAGAAATATAAATGTGTTTAATTTCAATTTGCCTGTCAAATAAGAAATAGTATTACCTATAATTTCATAGTTTATAAAATCAGAAACAGTATTATTCATTTTATTCATTTTATAGTATATGTTTATGAATAATTTCGTAGTGTGAAATATTGTGATATTTATATTTGTATATAAATATAAAAATGCACTAATCATTATTTTGTCTGTTTCAAAAATATTTGTGTATGTTACATTTTTTACCGCATCTTTATTAACTGTTTGTCTGTCTGTTCGGTAAAAATTTTGCAATTGATCTTAAACTAGCTTCCCAATGAGCTAGAGACTTGAAACTTTAAACATAGCTCAGAACTGGAAGACAATACAATATTAATTTTCTTCTCTGTGTGTTTGGTTGTTTGTCTGTTCAGATATGATCAGGTGAAGAGAAACTGAAATAAACCTGAAACTTTCCACATAATCTCTTATAATCTCATAAAAATGTTTAAAATCGATAGAGAAATTTCGCATACCGAAGACTAAAAAGCAGATAATAATTATTTGAATAATATAAAGAAACAGTAATATACCGTGTTTTTAAAATGGACTAAGAATACAAGTTCATACAGATTCCTAATCACATACAGATAGATGGTCCTGAGAATTCGTGACTGTGAATTTTTAAGCTATGTAACTACTTGTAAGATTTAAATTGAAAACTGAGGGCGCACACAATAAATAATCGATGCATGAATAATTTACCGCTATTTAAGCTGCTAACAGTTTTATTGCACTGCAAATGATATGAACTATTGTGTGAGTTTTCTTATTGACAGCTACTCTCTACATTCCTTACTATTATCTATTGCATGAGCCCCAAGTTTATCATTTTTAATCTTACAAGTATTTTCATAACTACTAAAAATTCACAACCGCAACTCAGGGCCATCTGTATGGGGCTAGGAGAAATGATTTTATTCTTTTTAAAAATTTCGTATATAATTTTTTTATTCAAATAATCATTTTTAGTCCGTTTTAGAAACGTGGTATATTATGTTTTTATTTAAATAATTATTTATATATATATATATATATATATATATATATATATATATATATATATATATATATATATATATAGCATTATTATTTAAAAATCAATTTTCATTTTCTAAAGATAGCTGTATCTATATAGAAAAGAATATTATATTGTAGAAAATAATACCGACATTAAAACGTTTGGATAACTTATATTTGAATTTTTGGATTTACTTTCATTCAAGTGAGTATAAATGAAAAACGCAATACAATTCTTAGGACAAACTAACTTAAGTATATACTGTAATAAAATTCAGGTACTGAAAACTTAAATATGTAATTTGGCTAGAAATTCTCGAAAAGCAAATATCACAATTTGGTAACATAGACAGCGTTGCCAGATTATAACATTTTTCTAAAATTTCTCGTAAAATTATTCACTTAAGTAAAATTACTTATTTTCTATACTGAAGTTGCAGCAGACTTGTAAAATCACCACAGTTATAAATTGTTTGTAGAAGATACCTTCAAATGCAGCTTATATCTAATCGTTACTTTAAGGATTTTTAAGACACTCTATATAATATTCAACTTCCATGTTTGTGACCAGCACTACCCAGCCCAGCAATCGAAATGGATTTTACGATCCCCAGTCATTTATTTCTATCACTGACACGTTCTTTGTACAAATTCAGTTTTATTTCGTGGTATTTTAATGACTTCCCGGTAGTGAAATTAATACCCCATAAAACGTAAATGCACCTTTTGGCGCGCAGCTATATCGATATCTCAATAATTTCCAATTACAAAGTGTGGGGAACGTATCGGATGTAATAATACGGCTTGCTATAAATGCTACGTTCTTTATAGCGGTGTATAAATAACTATTTTATTCACCATTGAAATTGATAATAAAGACTATGTTCAAATTCCACGTCCTTTAAAGTTTGTGCATGATATATGTAGTGAGGTGACCGGTCTACCCTTGATAGTCGACTCGCCAGGCAACTGTAAACCTGTAATGCGTTGTAAATTATATGAGCCTAGATTTGTTTTACGCATACTTTGCTGTGCTGTGGTAATATTTTACCACAGGGGCGGCTGGTGTATAGGTGCTGCAGAGCTGCAGAACTGCCAAAAAAATTAGATATTTGTATATTTTCGCGACATAATAATAACTAAAATTTATTAATAAAATTATTTGGTTAGTTGGTGCAGCTAACCAAATTATTGCGTTAAAGTCGCATTCTGCCCGCCGTCCTCTATTGAGTAGTAGACCAGATGAATTATCTGGGTCTCTACGCGAGCGCGTCGCGGTGCATTGAACTGGGCCACACGAGGTAGTTCTCAGCACTGCTCGGTACACCCGTCCTCCCCCTCAACTCCCGCGACAATCCACACTTGGCGCTCGTAAATGCGCGAATTTACACGGTCAGTGAGTTGCATTTTTTCCAGCTAAGGCAACATCAGTGAATGTTTACTCCTTCCTACTCCTCGTACAGTAGGCGGGCGTAAATCGTACCGTACCTATTTCGTATTTCGTGTTAATTTGAGATTTTAAATACTGTTTTGTGAATTTGTGTAGGGATTTATTGTACTAATTATTAATATTTATATACTGTGATAATGACAATGGATTTAGTTTATAATTTAGTTCATGTGAAGCGATTTTTTAAATACTCTTATGAAGAAAAAATTGATTTAAAGAACAATGGTAGGCCATTGCCCGATATTGTTATTGAGACTGCAGGTGTTAGCCGCGGAAAAGCATATAAACCTCAATTTAATAGGGACATTTATTCGAAGAACAATTGGATTTGTGGGTGCAACAAAAAAATGCGTTATTTTGTTTTCCTTGTTTACTTCTTGGCGATGATAAAGCATAGACGGAGGTAGGAGTGACAGATTTAGTGCACTTAACTGAAAAAATAAGAAAGGATGACAACTTAAAAAGCCATCTACATAATACAATGGAATTAGTTTTATTAGGAACAACTAATATTAAAGCGCAGCTAGACTCAGCTTATTGGATATAATAAGGATATGATAAGAGCATAATGATAATGTGACAAAAAAGAGATACGTTTTGTCAAAAATTATAAACTGCATAAAGTTTTGTGGGGCCTTTGAACTGGCGCTGCGAGGACATGACGAAGCTGAAACCTCTAAAAACCCGGGGACATTTCGTGGTTTGATAAATTTTTCTGCTGAGCTTGATGTAACTTTAAGCGAGCATCTACAAAATGCTTCAGTATTTAAAGGAACCTCTAAAGAAATACAAAATGATCTTTTAGACTGTATATTAAAAGTATGCCATGAAGATATAATTAAAGAAATTAACAAACCTTCATTTTTGGCAGTTATGGCAGACGAAACAACTGATGTGTCTGCAAAAACTCAGTTAGTGGTAGTTTGAAGATATATTCTCGATGGTGAACCGATTGAACGTTTTTGGACATACCTGAAACCTACAAAATGTGACGCTGAAACTCTTTCGGAAAATATTTACAAAGTGTTATAGACCCTCTAGTAGAAAATTCACCTTACAAACCTTTTCTCTTAACCAAAGAATATGACGGCAAACATGAATGTTCAAAAAGGTATTAAAGTCGAAAAATTTTTCATGTGAAAGTCTATATTTTTGTATAAACGGATTTTACATAAAAATTCTGAAGTATCAGGAAAACGCGTGACCTTGAAAATTTTCAAAATTTTCCTCTGCGGCGCAATTTTTTTGCGGCCCCTACGACGCCAATAGTTTGGATACGTTTCAAATTTGCACGCAGGCTGCCAATACCCTAAAATCGGCCCTGTGCAGAACACCTGTTTCATTTCATCACGAGCCGCCACTGTTTTACCATGTCCACCGATGAAATGATCTTACACATATATTTATCTGATCACATTTGAATCGGACTTATTAGATAACCACCGAATTCAATTGATTCCGCTTGTACGTCAAATATTTTTTTTTATTTTAAAATATCAGCAATCAGAAACACAATACTTTCTATAAGCTAATTTGATATCAAAGGACCGATGGGGAGAGTCCTTTAGTTGACTGGATGAGGACACTTCCAGCGAAGAACCCTCTTGCATTTTGGTTTATTCTATATCTATTGGTACTCGTCATTTTAATCTTCTACAGTCTTGCTGGTGAAGGAGTGGTTGTAAGAGTGGATTGGTATGTGTTTAGAGTCTATTGTGGTGTTTACTGCTCCTGTCCTGGATAACATAACTGATGATTGAAATGCCCAGGTCGTTGTGTAGTGTTTTGTTTGATACATGCCATGGTGCATCTGTTATTAATCGGAGTATTTTGGATTGGGCTTGAAGGATAGTAATACTCGACTTTCTGGCACATCTCCAGAGTTCTATTCCATCCATATGACCAAACAGATCTTATGACCGCCTTATATATGTACTAGAACTTTTTTCTAAAGAAAGATACCAGTACAAGTTTTTGAATTAGAAATCAATTTGTTTTCTCTTTTCTGCTACATGGTCTCTTCAGTTAAATTTTTTGTCTAGGTGCACTCTTAAATATCTTACGGATGACGCTTATGGTATTATAGCACCATTAAGTGACTGGCGGGCATTGTTCTTTCCTTAGAGCAAAGGAAAATAAAAATCAATCCAACAAAATCCACACTATTTTGTGTTGGGTTGATTTTTATTTTCCTCTTTTTTATTCAATCTTCTACCAGATGTAGGTAGGTGTTGCTGTGGATATTCGGATGCAATGACAGTATTACTGTGCTAAGCAAATATTGCTGTGTCATCAACGAATGTTCCAATTTTTGTATTATCTGTCGTTGGTATATCCGAGGTATATAGTAAATAGAGCACTAGTCCTAGTACACTACCGTGGGGTACCCCAGATTTGATTGGAATATTAATTTAAATGGGACCAGAGAGCTTAATTTTGTACAACAGTCCTTCGTGCCAGAGTACATCAAATATGTATGAGCGGTTATGGACACCCTTGCTCTTTCAGTCTACCACTAAGTCTAAGTTCTCAAGTTTTGGCATAATATCACAGTTCGAAGTCATAGATCCAGAATTCATTTGTAATAAGAAAGCAAACACTTTTTTAGATATGTCTGTGTTCCTTTTCTTGGAGTACCATTTTTATTGGGCGCAATTGTCCTTTGTTTAGTCCAAACGAATGTTTATTTCCACTTTCGGTTTCACCGGAATTGACCTTAAGTTGTTATTTTATATATCTCTTAAAAATCTTAATTATTTTAAATAATCTTAAAAATGTCCAGTGTGGTTCACCTTGTATATTTTTGGTACCATCACTTTTCATTTTAACCTAATATAACCTAATATTGTTATATCCGATTTCGCTTTTGAATAATATTATTATCGAAGAATCGTATATTTAGGAAACAGTGTAAACAAAATCGGACAATAATTGTATTGCGTAAAATTAAAAGATGAATAAATATTTGACATATGGGCCGAATTTAAAATTGGTGTTTACCAATTAACCAATATATAGCTTTAATAATATCACACTATTTTATATGGTTTTTAAACTGGAGTTTTCTTACAATTTCATTAACTTTAACTCACATCTTGGACCACACTTTCAGTTTTTCTATTCCAATTAAACCTCTTAAATCAGTATTTCTTCCTGATATTATCCCTTCTATTTTCTGGTTACTAATTTCGTATATTTGAACCTATTTAATCAAAAATGTTTCAATAACACACTGTTACATCCAAATATTCTAAAGAAAACATTCTGACACTTTTGTGGATGTTACGAGTACTTAATTAGGCAAGCAGAAAATGGGGAACAATCCTTTCTGTCTTCAAGACTTAAAAAAGTTATTTAATCATTTACGTCGTACTTTAGAAATCCACCTATTCCAAGTATCAATTTTCCCTAATTTCCAGCTAAAGATAACCATCAAAATGGGGATGGGAGACTATCTGACTCCTGTGCACGCCCATGCAACCTCGTCTTCAAATGCGAGAGAAAGCATTGCGAAGCTCATTTTTTACCTGTCCAAAAAGTTGATAGACCATCATAATTGTTTAAGCGGTTCATTATATCCGATGAGGAGATACAGGACGTTATTTGTCAAGGCGACCTCCGAGTACACAAGAATTATGTGAAAATTACCAGGGTTATCAGAGGTATATCGCCGTTATCGCGGCCTAGATCTACGAACAGGAAGCCGGGCTTCGGTGACGTGACACCAGAAGCCCTGCGACTTGGTTTGTAGGGATTATTTAAGTATTATTTTATACTATACTAAGTGTTATGAATTAGGAATACCTTCTTATTTTGAATGCGGAGGACAAGAACAATTAAGAATGTATGGTATGTACTGATTTCATTAAAAACGTTTTCCTAGTGATTAATTTGAATTTTATGTGTAATTGAATGCGACTAAAATTCAATTAATAATTACGAAAATTCATGAATATTGTGTTGAACTGTTGGAAAATATTTTACTCTCATTCAAAATGATGTACCTAGTAATTTTTTGATTTTTAAAATATATTTCGTTTTTACTTTTCCTTTTATTTCCAACTTTATGCAAATTATTTCATACACTGTCGAAAATCTGTGATAAAACTATATCACTTTTAATGGTGTGAAGATAGTGTGAAAATTGTGTAAAATTGCACTATTTCTTGTATAAAGCTCAACACAAGTCTAGTTGGTAAAATTTTACATCACTATAATTATAAACTTTTATACATTTTAAATATAAAACTTATTTGAACACACTACAGTTTAGGGTACTTTCCTTTGTGTGGGGTAGATTATAATCCTTGATTAATCAACTTATGCCCAAACGCCATTATATGTCTCAAGAAAGCAATACTATTGTGTTGGTCATTTTTATTAAAACTTGTGTTTCCCTATGACGAAGTAAACAAGGTAATACACTAGGCACAAAAATTAAGAGATGTAAAAAAATCCTAAATTTTTAGATGACTTTCAAGGGGCTGCAACTTGGGAAAAAGAAGTCGTAGAGCAATTTGAAAAAAAGCAAATTGAACCTTCAAGTTTCTAATTTTTGAGATCTTGAGTTCAAAATTTTTTACCCTCAGTTATTAAAATCAAAACTGACTTTCTTGCTTTGAACGACGATAACTCAGCGAGAGATCGTAAAAAGCTTTTAGACCGCTTATATTAAAGAGGATAAAATTATCTAAAAAAGCATTATTATGAAATAATTAAAAAAAATTCCGTGGACCTTTTGAAACGCAAAAAAAAAATTGTATTTTTTTTGCCCATGGTTTTCTTACTATTACTTAAAAACTGCTAATGGTTTAAACTTTTGAACTCTAGAACTTGATGATTTGAAAACTATAAACTTGTAGCTTTAATTTACTTTTTTTTAAATTGCTCTGCGACAATTTTATCCACCCTTTGGGTGACCCTTTAAAGGTCACCTAAAAATTTAGATTTTTTTTTGCATCCCTTAGTTTCTATGCCTGGTATATAAATGCACATTTTGTATCTGTCATTTCTCTTTTATTGTCTGCTTATTATTTAATAATAATAATATATAAATATTACCACGAATACTACTCAATCTTTACTTTCAGCGAGAACTAAATCCCAATAAGAATCATTAGCAAGTATTTAAACCCAATGCATTGTGCTTATTTATGAATAATTAACTTATGCCCAAATCACTTTTCTATCATAAGAAGCAAACATAGTCATTGACACGGCCAAGTTTATTAAAACTAATAGGTTCTAGACGCCTGAAAAATATGTTAATTATTTCACAAATTCGTTGGAGGATTTCTCATTGTTTGCTTAATAATAGTAACACATTAATCCTATCAAGAATGTGCCCAATTATCAAGTAATAAATTTAATAATTGGGTACATTCCAGTCCATGATGTGGGTGGGTTCACCGTTACTACGTTACTACTACAAAAATACTATTTAAATTTAAATTTTCTTTTTTTTTCAGCAAGGACAAAATCCTCTCCTACATAAATAGTAAATATTTAAAGACATCTAGATTTCAACGAAGCATATTTATTATTGGTTAACTTTGAAGAACATTTACATTAGGATTGGGTTATAATATTTGATTTGGAAACTTGATAATACAAAGTATTATTTAAAATATAATAGGAATTTGGTTGCATTCCTGACTAATATATAGTTTCTAAACTTGCACTAGTACATATACAGGGTGTTTCCTAAGTAAGCACAAAAAATAAGAGCATATTCTTGGGTCAATTTTATGAAAAAAAGTTCATATGAACATATTATGTCTTCAAATGCTTCGTTTCCAGATGGTACGGGTGATAAAGTTTTAAGAAAAAATCTTTTTTTTATATCTATGATATCACTGTAAATACTTTTGTGAAGTCTGGTACACACATTCTATGCATCTACAGGCACATAGTTTTTGCTTAATTAATTAATAATGAATTGATGTTTCAAAAATTAAATCCCAGTTTATTAACATTTACAGTTACTATAATTTTATTAAACACATTTCATATGAAATTATAATGATTGCTGGAAATGGGCATCTTCAGCCATGATACAAGCTGTAGCTCTCTTCTTTATATTTTCTTGCACATGCGCAAAAATACCTGGAGTATTTCATATTCTGGTACATCCTTGAATTATCCGGTTTCTAAGATCGTCCACATTTTGAATACGATTTGTATAAATTAATGTTTTTAAGTGACCCCACAGAAAAAATCCAGTGGATTTAAATTCGGGTATCTTGCCGGCCACGGCTGACATGGTAAGTTTGCACTTCGACCAATCCAACGGTTGGCAAATTGTTGGTTTAAAAATTCTCGGACAGTTAAACTAAAATGTGCTGGAGCACCATCATGCATAAACAATTAATCAATTCATTATTATAATTAAACAAAAACTGTGTGTCTCCAGATGCATAGAATGTGTGTACCAAATTTCACAAAAATATTTACAGTGATATCACAGATATTATATAAAAAAAGATTTTTTCTTAGAATGTTACGACCCTGTGTCTTGGAAACGAAGCGTTTGAGGATATATGTTCATATGAACTTTTTTTCATAAAATTATCTCAAGAATATTCTCTTGAATTTTTTGTACTTACTTAGGAAACACTCTGTATATACGCCAGTAGTAATCGTTAGGGCGATGGAGGAATTAACTTTTTATATTAATAAGAAAAATATAAAAAAGTGTAAATTATATGTTTTATAGTTATCAAAACCCCTTACAAAACATCCATAATATAGACGCATGTATAATAAATATTAGCATAATATTTTTGTGGGTAAGTAACCCACAAAAATATATTACGCGGGAAATAAATATAAAAAAAATTAGGCGTAATTCTTGCATATTTATTTCTATATTATTCTGTTTCTGTTACCCATTTTTTTCATTGTCAATGCATAAATAATTATTTCCATTTCACTTATTGCATACTTATAATTCGATACTTTAACACAATATCCATAATTTTGTTATTAATTAATATTTTTTTAATTATGAAAATGTCAATTTTATTTCTTAAAAATAAATTAATTGGCGTACACATTTTTTTGTATTTCGTTTTGGGTTTTGGTATCACCGTAGTATTTTGTAAACCGCACCCCTCTTTTTCTTTTTTAGAAAAATGAATTTATTCATCGCCTATAAGATGGAGTGTTATAAACTTTAAATTTTAAGATATGCCTAACTGAAAATTAACAATGTTTTCCAACTACAGAGGTATTTTGTGTGACGAATAACTGCACTATGTCTCATGAGAATTCTCATTGGATGCAAGAATAGCATAGTCAACCTCAGTTTAAAAAAAATTAATGGGCTGGAATTATGGAAAGTGGTCTTTTAGGGTTTTACTTATTTGACATAAGGTCTTGAACGACACAAATGATTTAGAGGATCCTTTGGGCTCAAGTCCCAAATGATTTACAAAACATCAAGCAACGAGTTCGAATTGAAATGGAAAATATCATTCAGGCATTATTGAACGTTTGTTACAAAGTATTTTAATACAAAGACATTCCTTTGGAGAACTTTAAAATTCATGTTAAAAATACCGTTGTATTGGCTTTATTTTAACATCCCCTGTCCTGTAACCAGTATACAGAAAACTCCTGATGTGGGATACTGTTGAATTCTGATAACTTTAAGAAATTCATTTTCATTAAACATGGGGGTTAAACATGGGGGTTACAATTTGAAATAGATTATGTTAACGTAAGTGTTTCCAAAAAATCACTCAATGACAAAATTATAATTATTATGCAAACTCACATCACACTGTATGTATTAATAAAAATATGTAATTGAGAAGCATAAATAATCATTTTAATTAAGACATATGTTTCGTAATTAAGAAAGAGCAGACAGGTGCTTTTTCTTAATAAAATAAATAAATAAATTTCAGGAAGAAAAAACTCGTTAGTTTCTATCTTATAATTGTGAAATATGAAATAAATTTCTAGAAAACGTCAATTCGGCTCATCTGGTACAAGCTTTAGTAACTAAGGCTTGTACTAATGTACGCTTTTGAAAGATCAAACCTCCATTCTTTGATATTCCTTATTTTTTCGTACGCTAAGAGAATAAAACCAGGAAATCTGTTTTCATGAACACTGAAAAATTAACTTGATATAATTATTAACTGTAACGGTGTTAACTGGCTTTGTGAACATTGCGTAGTTTATATTGGCTTTGCTACTAAGATTGCCAGAGGTATTCAAACAATCTACAATCCTATGTCGCAAAAGAAATAGGTGATCAGCTATAAAGAAGAGTTTGAAGCCAGTGAACTTGGAAATCGGAATAAAAGAGCTAAAGAATATTAACCAAGGAGGAGTTATAATAAAATGTAAAACCAATAAAGGAAAAGAAATTATAAAAGCTGCAGAAATGAAACTGCATAAAAATTATGAAATCACTGCTCCCGATTTAAAAAATCCTTGTAAAGTAGTAGACATAGAGGAAAATAAGGATGGTGATGAATTACTGCTTAATAATAAAGCAAAATACTTCAATATTACATGTTGAATGTGAACTATAAGTATAAAAGTTATAAAAAAGATGAAAACTAAATTTATGGCTATCACTCACTATCCTGATTGGGTGATCCTGAAACATTTAAGAAAATTATGCAACAAAACTCTCTTTTCATTGACTGGGCTAAGTATAGTCTTCGAATACGTAGGCGTTTTCAGGTAAGTATTTTCAGGTAAATGTGGTAGTTTTGACCATCATGCTGATAAATTGTGCAAATTCAGATAAATATTTAAAGTGTACGGCATCAGACCTGAGTAGATAATAATTTTAAATGTTTAAATTGTATTGAGGCTAAATGAAAATTAAAAATACATATTAATGTAAAGTTTATTTCATCGCTATTTGCCAAATAAAAAATCCCAAATGGCTCTTATCTCATTCTGTGGCTTCTTTTTATGGCTAGGGTCAGGTAGACTGTTCCGTTTATCGGGAAGATAAGAGAGTTCTTTATTTGGAAAACAGCGATGAAATGAATAGTAGGCAAATCATTTTATATATGACAATAAGTCTTCAGTTTAGTTAAAGAAAATTGAGAACCGGAAAATAAAATTAAGTATACATCATCTGATTCTTAGTACTCCATGACTACTCCATTATTTATTTATGTTTAAAATTAAGGTGGGACTCCATTATTCATTATTTATTTATGTTTAAAGTTATTTAGAGTTACTTTTTGTTTTTAATTATATATATATATATATATATATATATATATATATATATATATATATATATATATATATATATATATTATACATAGTTATTTAATTCTTTTAGTTATAGTTGTACATGTATTTCGCACTTTGTCCTGTAAATGGATTCTTATGTTGGATAATAAAATGATAAGTTTGACTTCTTATGACGTTAGTCAAATAAACGTGTTTTCGTAGTAGAAATGAACTGTTCTCTCGGCGTGATCTGTAGCTGGGTAACGCCCGTAGTTTCCTACGAAGATTATCCAACCACAACCACAATCATTAGGCTTTAATTATTGATTTACGTCCTGTATAATGCAACTTCCCTTCTTTTCACTATTTTATAGATCTCCAAGTGTAAATATAGTTTTTGACACATTTCTAACTAGGGCACTTAACCCAGCAAGTATCAGCTTTCTAGTTTTATGGCCGTATAGAAACTTGACCACGACATTGACAATATTTATGTTAAACGCAATAAAACTGCATCAAGTCTGAGCTTTGGGCGATCGTAAAGAGACACACTTGCCGAGCCACCCACTTGGATCTGCAAGTCCGGCAGTATTCGGTGCTGAACCGAATGATTTATAGCTCACCCACCCGCTGCTACGCTTACAATCAACTCGGCTTTTGTTTGTTTTCCATTCTTGTCTCTGGCCCCCTATTCAGCCATTATCCGTGTTGGTTTTTCTGAAAAACACGTCGTCCGGTGCGACTTTCTAAAAATTCGCTGGGCCCATTGTGCCCGAAGCGTGTTCATCCCGATCCGATTAGCCTTGTGAATTGTTTGTTTTGACAAGTGATCTTTACGACTGCTCCGGTGGTATCTAAGAAGATTCGTCATTAGCCTAATTGTGAGGCAACTTGGACAGGAATAGGCTGGTACTAGCCTTGGGTTAGAGCAAAGCTGCAAGGGCAAATATTTTAAGTTTTTAATTCACGTTGTCTATTTTTGGAGCTGTTGCATACATCGACGTTAAAAAATGCCTCTTACCTTCGTTTTCAGTAGCGTTACCCGCAGTTTTGGAGTAGGTTTTGATTCGAAATACGTACATTACGTACCTCTCTTTTGAAGAACACTCTACCTCCATGAACATTTCATCTCCAGAAATATTAAGCTAGTATACGCATATGTTTGAGGTTCACTCGTACCACTGTTCATTACTTACCGAGTGTTCAATGCGACACAGTTGCATAAGTCAGGGATTTTCGCTTGCACGGCTTGCAATCTAGCGACAACTTGAGTACCAGGAACATTCTTTAACTTATGAAATACAAGTTACGTGCATTAAATAAACGCCTTTAAGCAAAGTAGCGATATTCTGCATGTATACAGCTCCATCTGTTACTAACATTAATATTTTATTCGTAGTCATGCCCACCTCTATACAGTGGCGGCGCTAGCATTACTTTTCGGTTGGATGAAAGTAGGCAGGAGATGTCTAGGGTGGACGAATGCATTAAATATATTATTTTATGTGCAAATGTGACATAGTGGTGTTATAACAGGGCAGGCGACTGGTTGGGCGAAAAGGATTTTGCCTGGGCGCTCGTCCACTCGTGCCCACCCCTGTCGCCTCCACTGCCTCTATAATATGCCCATTACCAATCGCATATTCACACTAATATTTGTTCTATTATATTTTTGTTTCTGTCTATAATTTCATGAATAGTCACCACAGATTTTTATTATGTATAGCCAATCGTATCTCTACTTCTTCTTTTATACGAGGAATATACCGCAGAAGCTGTTTTTGAATTTTGAATATCTTTAGGATATTTTAGAAGCACTCTAAAATATGAACGTTTACAATGGAGACAACAAACCACATACATCCAGTATAATTTTTGTAAAATCTCTCTGAAGCGTCAACTGGTAAAATTACATCTAATTTTACCAGTTGACGATGTTCTTCTTTGACACTAGTGTTCTGTAGTGTACAACATTAAAAGTAATTTTTTCAAATCTAAATAGAAAATGGATTTCTAACAGTGGGAATATGCAGGACTATGATGCAGGACTTATTATCGGGGAAATTTTTCAGAAACTTGGACGATTCTATGTTACATGACGCAAAAATTGGCAGCCATTTTGAGAACAAAACTGACGGAATTAAAATGTGGCAATCAAATTAGAAATTGTTTATGATGAGGACAAAAATAATTTTACAAGAAATACCTCAAATACTATTTTCTTAATCTGTACCTCGAAGAGGCGATTAATGTGGTAAAAGATAGAGTGGATTTCGGAATTAAAGTACAGGGACAGAAACTAATGCTGTGATTCGCGGATGATACAGCAGTATTAGCATCTAGTAAGGAGGAATTAGAATTAGCGTTAAACGATATGGAGGCGGTGTTGACAGAGGAATACGGAATGAGGGTGAATAAAAACAAAACTAAAGTGTTACTGTGCAGAGGGCGCGAGAGCAGAGCAAAAACGGAAGTACAAATTAACAATGAAAGATTGGAGGAAGTTAAAGACTTCACTTATTTAGGAAGTAAAATAAATTGGGATGGAACAAGCGATAAAGATATAAAACAAAGAATAGCGCAGGGTCGAGTAGCTTTTAACAAAAAGAAAGCACTTTTATGCTCGGGGGTAATAAACTTAGAAACAAGGAAGAGATTTTTGAAAACGTATGTATGGAGCACGGCACTATACGGTTGCGAAACCTGGACGGTAGGAGAAGCAAGTAGGAAGAAATTAGAAGCTTTTGAGATGTGGTGTTACCGAAGAACGATGAAAATGCCGTGGACTTATAGGGTTAGAAACGAAGAAGTATTAGAGAAAGTCGGCGAGAAAAGAAGTATGTGGAAAAACATAAAGAAGAGAAGAGATAGAATGGTAGGCCACTTGCTGAGACATGGGGGAATAGTCGGCGATATTTTGGAGACAGAAATAGGAGTGAAAAAAGGCAGAGGTAGGCCTAGATTAGAATACTACTCGCAAATAGTAAGGGATGTAGGTTGTAGCACAATTAGCGAAATGCGTAGGTTAGCACAAGATAGGAGAAACTGGAGGTTAGCGTCCAACCAGTCCTAGGACTGATGACCTCATCATGATGATTATTTTCTTTCGCAGATTTAACACCCAGTTTTATACGCATACTATTACCGTTTTTGCGAAAATTATACGAGGTCAGATGAAAAAATACCATGAACGAATTTTTATGACAGAAACTGCTGACACTATATCTGTACGGAATAACGCATCCGATTCTTTGAGATGGTCAGTGTCAAGTTTGAATAAGTTGTGACTTATTAATTGGCTTCCAGAGCCGGAAGAGTGAGGATGTGTTTATGGTGTCTGTCGCGCATCATGGATTTTGTACAACGAATTAACATTAAGTTTTGTTTCAAGTTAAAAAATGTGCCAATAAATTTCATGAAATATTCATGAAAAGTCAGTGTATGGTGATAATGTGGTGACTATGAGACTGCTTACAAGTGATATGAGGGATTTAAAAGCGCAAATGAGTCGATTGAAGACGAGCAACGGTCGGGACGCCCTACGACCTCAAAAACAAACGAAAACATTGCAAAAGTCAAAAATCGTTAATTTAAACAGGCGGTTGATTATACGAGAGATCGAGAGAATGATGTACGAAGAAAGAGACCAGACCAATTGGCTAATGGCTTCCTTCTTTATCACGACAACGCGCCATGCGTCAGCTCCCTTCTGATCCCCGAGTTCTTAGCTGAAAAAAAAGATTCCTGTCTGTCCACATCCGCCTTACTCTCCAGATTTAGTACTATGTGACTTCTGGCTCTTTCCAAAAATCCAAGCCGTGCTAAGAGGAAAACGTTTTGACGCCATTCCCGACTTTGAGAGGACCACGACGGAGCAGCTACAGGCCCCTCCGAAAGAAGCCTTCCAGAAATGCTCCCAATCATGGAAACAACGTTGGGATAATTGCATCGCTAGCCAAAGACAGTACTTTAAAGGTGATTAGTTCAAATTTGAAATAAGTTTAATACTTTGTTCATAATAAAATTATTCATCGTATTTTTTTATCAGACCTCGTACAGGGCAAATATACGTGTTTTAGTTACGGTTTGCATTCTAACCGCTCACGCCGTATAGTGGTATAATTATTGTGTTACATAAAGTAAATAAAATAGTTTATATGAATACAACACAAAGGAGAAGACTATTCCATTACTTTTTTATAGCAGTCAAAATCTACACGACAATTTCGTCTACAGCGCATACTTCCTTATATTAAATATCTATTAGGGACACCGTATCATCTCCCAAAGAAACCTGTAAATTAAATAAAAACCAAAAGCCCAAAACAATAGCGTGCACCACAACAAGTGAAAACGACTATAATTAAAATGCTCTCTGCGTTTTTAGGCGACACCTAATGACATTTGATAGCCTCCGCCGAGAAACATAATTAATTTTTTGGTGCGCTTCGTACGACTTTTTTTTTCTTCTCTAATTTGAACCTTGGCTTCTGTTGGTAATAACCAGCCTTTTCCGCGCAGTGTAAACAAAAACGCATCGTAACAAATGAAATAGTGGCGAGGTTTAATGATGAAAGGCGACTAACGGATGCAACGATATACTTTGGAATTGTCCGACAGTTGGTTCTCACACGCGATCCGATCATCAACTATATGCGACATTTGTACAACGCCAACTGAGTTTGTATTTACACTTTGTCGCGGCTCTCGATAATTACCGTTCAGGCCGGATGGGGGCTAAAAACCATAGAATTTTTTGGTCTTCTTCATTCATAACTTCATTTCGTCAAAAAGGCCGTCAGATGTGCCAAGGAGAAGAGCAGATCATTACATTCGAGTTAGTGCCGAGATATTAAACTTATCTTGATCAAAGCTGGTCGAAACTTGGCGGCAATATTAAAGAATTTTTATGAGTTCTATTAAGTATGTGCAAGATGGTCAGAAAGTGGGGGCAGCTGATGTGCAGCGCGAGTAGTGGCAAAATTCAGAGACATTTGTAGGTAAATTTACACTGATTATATTGGGTTATACACGTGGTTGTATAGAAACATTATTAAAATCCGATAGGTAATGTTAAAATAGAGCTTTAAGGTAGTGTGTTGTGTGGTTGGTTGCAAAAACAATTATGGCAATTCTCCAAAGTGTCAAAGTGTAAAACTTTACGTTTTTCCTTCTGTGCCACATAAGAAACCTCAGCGAGAAAAGTGGACAACTGCGGTGAATAGGAAAAGGTAACCTACCTACAAATCTTGCAGTTACCGAGTCACTTCATTTACACAAAGTATATTAATAATCTTTATTTATTCAGAGTCGATGGAAATCTTTGGCAACCAAACAAATGTAGTAGAATATGCAGTGCCCATTTTCTAAGTTTTACGGAGAACGCTCATATCCCCAGGAGTGATCCCCAAATAACAACTGGTAGTGGGTATCTAGATTTGTTGGAACTTGGTGATCTTATTCTTGCCGATAAGGGATTTTCACAAATAAAAGCAGATTCAGATAAGAGCGGAAAAGGAGTAATGTTAGTTATGCCACCATTTCTGGAAAATAATGAATTTACTACAAAACAAGTATCAGATACGTACGAAGTGGCACGAGTGAAAATTTTACGTGGAAAGAATTATGCAAAGGATAAACATTTATAATATCTTGAACAAATTATCTGTTCTATGTTGCCTTATAATGATAATTTATTATTTATGTGTTGTATTTTAGTAAACTGCCAACTATCTATTATAAAAAACAGTGATAATAGAATAGACTAGAATAAAAACAAATTATAATATATTCAAAATTGTAATATAAGTATATGACTAGGAATACAACTAATGGTAATAGATATATTTTAATAAATGTAAAACTAATGGTAATAAATATATTTATATAAAATCTATTGTGTGACTAACGGCTCCGAATCCTGATCTCAATATTCTCTCCATATTTTATTATTTTCTTATGTAAATCTATGACTATGATAATCTGTGGTGATGACTTCTTTGTATTCCTTATCTTTGTTTTATTTATTTATTGCGCTTACATTTTCCTCACAACTACACTATTAATTACATTTTTAGATTTTGCACGACCGATTTTGCATTTACAGCAATGGTAAACAACATAAAAGTGCCCTTCGTTGGGGACTGCATTTTCCGCTAACGGCTCTAGAAGCTAGCTCGCACATACTCAAAATAATGTAGACCACCCTAGATGTCTTAGGCTAGTGGTTTGATAATTTAATGAACGACGATGTGATGTTAACATTTTTTTTACTATGTGGGTTCATTTTTCAGAGTAAGTCAATTCTTATTATGCGAATGACGCATTTACTACACTAGGCACAAAAATTAAGGCATGTAAAGAAATCCTAAATTTTTAGGTGATTTTCAAATGGCTGTATAGCCGAGGAGAATAGTCCCAGAGCTATTAAAAAAAACCAAATTGAAGCTCCTAGCTTCCAGTTTTAAGATCTTGAGTTCAAAAATTTTCACTATTAGCAGTTTTTGAGTAATCATAAGAAAACCATCAGGAAAAAATGTTCATCACCGAAAATTTTTTTTCGGTGATTTGATCATAAATTTTTTTTTAGATAATTCTATCCTCTTTAATTTGAGTGGTCTAAAAGTCTTGTACGATGAGTTATCGTCGTTTAAAGCAAAAAAGTTAGTTTTGCCTTTATTTAACAAAAAAAAATTCTTACAATAATTATCATTTTTTTATAAAAAAAATATTAATTTTGCTAAAAGATATTTTCAATCTCAAAAAATTAATAAAACGCGAGAAGTCGTCATACAAGGTTTTTAGACCGCTCAAATTAAAGATAAAATTATCTGAAAAAACTTTATTATAAAATCACTGAAAACAAAGCTTTTGAAGTCCGTGAACCTTTTGAATGGCAAGCAAAAATTTGTTTTTTTACGATGGTTTTCTTATGATTACTCAAAAAGTGCTGATGGAAGAAAATTTTTAACTCAAGATTTGAAAACTAGATACTTGCAGCTTTAACTAGCTTTTTCTTAAATTACTCTGGGAGTATTTTTCTCCACGCCCTTTGAACATTACCTAAAAATTTATAATTTTTTACATTTCTTTATTTTTACGCATAGGTATTTTTTTAATCTTCACTATATCGGTATAAAATTCTCGCAAAATAAACTGTGAGCTTGTTTTCTTCAATTTCACCATTAAGTAGAACGGTACAGAAATAATATATTAACTGAATTGGTTCAATAACTATACAATGGTGCACTTTAGCATGGCCATTTTCAGCAAGGGCGCACAATAGAACATAAAACACGAGATACTATAACTTATCTTTGTGAGATTTTTTTTTGACCGCCAGATAAGTTTGCATACACAAACTGAGATCTCTTTCAGGGTCTTCTTGTTTGGCTATTATGAATTATTTAGTGTTCTCTTCAATATCAAAGTAAACCATAAAATATTTAATGTTATTCTATACCAGTCTCATATGTATTGTTTACAACGTACTTACGTTTCTGTTAGTTTTTTTTTTGCTATTGAATGTTTTACCTCAAATTTCCAAACTCTAGATCAGATAAAGTGATATTTGAAACAGCCTGGGTTTTCTGTTTTTACGTTAAGGTTAAACTAATCAAGATGATTGTACCAAACTATCAAAATGCAACGCAATATTAGAAATTTTATATTTGAAGAATGTGTTCAAGTCGCCGTACTGGTTGAAGAACTCGTTGGAATTACCGCAACATAATTGGCAGATTCGGTGTATTTCATACAATAGTTTCTCGAATATTGCAAGGATATAAAGAGATTTGTAACTATACTACAAGAGCAGAATAATGGAGAAAACATGCCACAAGGCTTGATGAAGATCAGTTTAATAATTTAAGGCTTCCACCTTGAAGCAACGATTTGTAACAACATTAATGTTACGGTCTGAGTTTGAAGATGTAGAAGGTATTTGGAAGAGATGTTAGGAATGCAATGAAGCTATTTTAGAACCCGGTATTCCTGCTTGAGTCCCAGCATTAACTGTAGATCATCATAGAGTGCTGTTAAACTTTGTTACGTGACATGCCAATTGGGTGAAAGGTGACTAAAAACAATTCTAGACTGATGAGTCCAGGTTACCTCTATACTTGCGATAAACATGGTTTTTGACAACCAATGAGCGATATACTCCATGTAACTTTATCACTTTATTTGGCGGCGATCCAGTTACAGTGTGGGGAGGAATTTCCTTAGCAGTACGTACCGACTTTAAGGGGGGATTCGTCTTTGGCGGGTCGAAAAACAGCCAATTTTTCAGCATAAAAAAATACGCTGGTGATAAATTTAAATCTGTGTATTATACAATGTTTTTATTGTGGTTTTATCTGTTTATATAAATTTTATTGATGCTATTTTTTCACTACTCTGCGTTGTGGGTCCCATTGAACGTAGCTCCACGCAAATTCCTTTCCAAACGGTTTACATGATATCTCTTCATCAAATGATCTGAAATGAAAAAAAAACATGGCATTACATTTAAAATACGTGCAGTTATCGTGTGAACTAAGATAAGGTAAAAATTTTTTTTTTATAAAAATAGTGACAGATCAACATAGGATTTCTCTCAAAAAAATGACCGGAAATCATGAAGTAAAAAAAAAATTTGCAACGTATCGTTTTAGTTTTAGTCCGAATGATAGACGAAACTCATCTGAACATACAGTTATAGTTTCGTATTGATCCGTCTAAAACTTTTTTAGTTATTGTGTAAACCAATCGCAAAAAAGCTGTTTCGAGAAAAACGTGTTTAAAGATTCAAGTACAGTTATAAATTAAACATTCAATACTTACAGCTAATCCGCGACTCCAGGGCCGTACAATATTCCTTCCTCTTGCTCGTGAAATTGATTTTTTTCTAAATTTTCCATTCTAGCCGAAGTACGAGCCTCTTTTGTGGTTTCGAGACTCCTCCGTGTTGAACGCTTCAAACGCCCCTCATCCCTCTGCTCGGCGTAAATGCGGCAATTACTACCAATGATAAGCCCAATGGAATCCATAGTTTTTAAAATAGCAGAGGCGCCTTCGTTGAATATATTTGCTGCTAAAAAGGTCGCACATTCAATTGTCTTCAATCCACAGTGTAGGTGTTTAGGGGCGAGTCGCCAAAGTGTCGAATTGAAACTTTCGTTATTATTTTGTGTTTCGCCACCCAAACACCTTTCCAGCAGTTCTCTCGATGATAAATCCTCATAAATGGGCTTAATAGCATCTGCGACTTCTTTATGAAGAGGTGGCTTGTGGTTATATTCATCAAGGGTGCCTTCTGCTTTCGCCTTACGCCATTCACACCAGCTATCAACTCCTTGTGGACAGTACATATGCTGTAGTCTATCATTTGTCGATAATTTATGATAGTAAGTTGCCCAGACACATATTCATACATGGCATCAACCGAGTCTGGATGTCTCCTAATAGCTAATCCATAATAAACGGTCAATTCTTCCGTTCCGACACATTCAAACGGTCCGACACATTCTTTTTTCTTGATAGGACAATCTTCGCCATATGGATTCTCGTCGAACAATGCTTTAAATGTTTTTGTATCGCCATCGCCAATATAATTTACATATCGTACTCCATAATTTTCACAAGATCTTAGGAACAATTCTTTCACACCGTCTACTTCCATCTTTCCAGCTGATCCAGTATGATTTGCAGTACACTCTTCGATGTGTTGTTCCATCCAAAGATCATATTCCACAGTCCCAGCTCTTGATTCCCACAATTTACAAGCATGGCAATATGTAGATTTCACATCCAAGTCCAAAATTTTATTGGAGTACTTCCCAATCAAAGTTATGGCACCAAATAGCGAGTTGAAGCCTCTCTTTTCCATGTGCCATCGCCAGACACTGTAATGTCATTTGTTGGGTTTCCATTTTCCTCGTTTGCTTTTTTCTCCTCTTCCACTGATTTTTTCTTCAGAAGATCAAACACTGCTTTAGCTCCACAGTAAAGGTTTTCTAAAGACGCATAGTAAATAGTTGTACCAAATCCTTGACACAAATCCATCAGGCCACAAAATAAATTTATGCCCTCTCTACCAACTCCCAACAGTCGCATAACCATAACAATTCTTCTGTTGATTTCATATGCTCTGTTGATCAAAGGGCATGAATTTATATACACCACATATGAATTTATGGACACCACATTTACATTGCATTGCAATTTTAAAACCCAAACCACGGGCGCTACTCTCACAAAATTTGATTTCCCCTTTGCACTCTTTGCAAACAACCAACTGAGAAATGGTGGAAAACACTGATAAAAAAGCTATAATTCTGTAAACATGGCCTGTTTCCTAAACTGGAGTCCACAAGAAACTCTTCATAACTATTTGTGGCTAATTTTTTGCAGATGTACTTGCAAACGAAGTTTCAGCTTCTTCGACCTGCTGGTAGGTCGAAGACCTCGATGTCCTCGAGAACTTCTGCTATGTTTTCTATCCATGGTATGGCACTACTAATGACACGTCTGCACTCTACGAAATTTCACAATGGAGTAAATAATAAATTTGTGTTACCCTAAACCTGACTCAACAATACTATCTATTCACCTGCTCAGCAAGAGGACGCGAACACCTGCCGCGCGCTCGAAAATCTATCTCCGCGTACTCGAAAATTTACCTCCGCGCATCGACTCGACGTAAAGGCTGTAACATCGTCAATTTTACGAATTTCAAACTAAAAATTTGTAGGGATCTTCTTAAGAGTGTAAATGACGCAATTCCGCCAAAAACAAAAAATCGATTTTTTTGTCCTGAAAAAAGCGAATCCCCCCCTTAGTTAAATCACGGCAACCTTAACATTGAATGTTATATATATATATATATATATATATATATATATATATATATATATATATATATATATATATATATATATTGTTATATATGCTTAAAGAATATGTTGTGTTATTTGCTCCTTATATTGGTCCAAATTGTTTACTTATGCAAGATAACTTCAGACCTCACACTTGGTTGGCAGTTGGGATTTTTTTATTAGTACTATGGTCTAACTAACACGGAATGTAGACCTCAATCCCGTTGAACTTGTCTAGGACATGCTTGGAAGATAGCTAAGTGATCATCCTTTCGAACACTGATTTTAGGCATGACTAGCAAAATGGGAAAATAAACAAAAATCTTAATAATATATTATACTTTTGACAATATAATAGTAATACATTCTTAATAGCAGAAATATCAAGCTGAATACAGAGCGTGGTGATATGGTTATGCGCCATATTCGTAATTTTGTTTTTAAATAATCTATTGAAAAACGTTGAAATCCAAAACACTATTTTTTAAAAAGATATTGACTAGCGCACAAATCTCGTTTTTGCAGATGTACTTGAGTCATCATAGTTATTTCTTAATAAAAGTGAATTTCTTATGAAGTTTTTCTGATACAACTGTACCCCGTTATTAGGAGTCTCCTATTTATATTAATTAAGATGGAAGGTGTTCCTCAAGTAAAATACAAATAAAGTAGTTATAGGCGTATTAGATCTAAGATAGGCATGGCTTGTTGCGCATGCGTCTTAGTCGTTATGGGTATGATTGTTTTATTTCCACTCCAAGTAATGATTTTATAGCACCAATTCAGAATTATTACCCACAAATACCGCATACATACATACCCAGTACTACCTGATAATACCTAAATAATACCCATAAATTCTCCAACAGTTTCCCCTGGGTACCAACAGACCGTTCTCTTTGACTTAACTTCATCGTCTTTCATTCAGTGTTCGATAATTTCAAAACAACTTCTGTTTTAATGCAATCTATAATTACGATCTATAATTGGGGTATTTGTCAGCACCAGCACTGAATTAATTTAAAAACAGTGTCCAGTATACATACAGAGATTTGTGTACACAATGAACTTTATAGTTTATCATCGGGGTATACACCGCACTAAATCCGATTCTTATTTATTTTTGTTCCATCAGCACCACTAAATCTCATCACCGGTTTTAAATCAAACTGTTAACGCAAAACAAACAGTCAACCTGACTTCTTTACAGCGTACACTGTAATGTCTCATTTGAACAACTTATTAGTATTCAGCACTTTTATAACCATCAATTAAAATCTTTTCAAACAATGCGATTGTGGAATCCAAGCATGGGTTCGTTCATTAAAATATATTGCTTGAAGCAGGCACCATTACCCAAGATATCAACTCGGATCTGGCAGGCGACATTTGTGCTGTTAAAACTCATTTAATAAAATGTTACATACTAACTACCTCATATAATATTCCGCGCCACAGGTGGTCTACCCGGGCATGTAACGTATTTTTTTAAATATTGCCAGCGTTAGGCAGGCCCCATTTGTATTTCATAAGTAATGTGAATAAATATAAACTTTTCTCATTAATTTCAGGTAAGCCTAGACGTATATTTGTTTACAAGTACTGTCAGAGAACCACGCTCAAAACTGATTAAAGAGGTGTCATAGATAGGTTTGGTTATATACCACGACATTTTTTAATGAAATAATGTATGCTCTTGGATTTCTTTTATACATCGTATAAAAATAACTAATTGCCTGAGTCACAGTAATATCGATTACAGCATAATATATAGCTTAAATACTTTGATAATATATAGTTTTCATTGATTGGAATTTATTTGGTTAATATACGAGGAGGTATCGGTATACAGGATGGAAACTTTAGCTGGAATAAATTCGGTAACTCGGATATGGAGGATGTCAATAAAACATCCTGAAACAGGTCAATGTTTAGTTCCCCATTACTCAAGATACCTACAATCAATAAAATAGAATGTCATTCCTGACAGCTTGGTCATGCAAGGGATGTATCTAGAAAGAGGTAAGTTAGTGTAGTTCGATAATTGGCTCGTGATTTTAATGTTGTCATACATTATTTAACGTACAAGTGAACCCTGACAAAACACAAATGGTTCAGGGTTTTATTGAAGATGGCCTTTATACGAATCAATTGTGCATTATCAAATGTCTTTAGAATCGATGGTATTATCTGATGAAAGTACATTTACTCTAAATATGTGTTAATGAAAAACTTTAAAAACAAAATTGGAGATTCACTTAAATCATAAGAATTTGATACCAGTAGGGTGTAGATCCTCTTCTAGCTCTTATTCCTACTTCCATTAGTCTGGATATGATATTAATCAAGTGGTAAATGGTTCTCTGAAAAATATTCTCCCATTCGACAAGAACTACTTGTTCGAGTTCCCTAAGAGTCATAGGGCTTAACTGATCCCTTTAGTGCTACATGGGGTTCATATCTGGGTTTCTCCATAGCCAGCCCATAGCTGGAATATTCACAAATTGAAGGTAGTCCAGTTCTTCTTTAGCAACGTGGGGCCGAGCGTTGTCTTGCATAAAAATGAAATTGTCCTCGAGAAATGGGATAAAAGGCGTCACATGTTCTTCTACGACGTTGTCTACGTAGAAATATACATTCATGAATCTTCCCTGTATATGAACCAAATCCGTGCGACCATCGCGTAACAAATTCCTCTCCAGAACATTATAGATCTACCAGAAATGGAATCCTCGGAGATATATTGCAAGCAGCAAACCTCTCTCCTGGCCTACGAGAGACTCGTTGACGTCCATCTGGTGATTTAAGACTTCCTCTTGTTTCGTCTGCAAACGAAACTTGCTTCTAGTCATCAATGGTCAAATTTACGTGTTCTCTTGCAAAACACATAATAGCCTAATAACTCTATGTTCTCTGGTGAGCAGTGGTGTAATAGTTGGTCTTCTACTATCCAATCTTCTTTTACTAAGCCTTCTCCTGACGCACGGTTCGTCTAGAAAATGGGTTGTGATTAGTTCTAAATTGCTAAAACACCTGTTTCTTAAGGTCACTTGTATAAGATATCGCTCATCTCTTGCGTCTGTAGACAACCCCAGGCAACCTTGTCCTGGGGTTCCAAAGTAACTTCCAAGTTCATTGAAACGTTTATCTGGTCGACTAATTGTTGACTGTCTAACTCTCGCTTTCACTGCTTCATCTTCTCTTAAGTTGCGTGGACGATTCATTTCTTCTACTCTAAGTGTACTGGACAAAATCTTTCTTTCACTTGAGGACATTAAATTTAAGAAGACACTAGGAAATCTAAGGTTATTATGAATAGCGTTAAATGTATTATTAACAAACAATTACAAAATGTGACTTTAGCTGTCAAACAATTGAAAATGTTTATCAGTAGTAACAGAAGATGTCCTAGGCCACCTACATAAAATGTTTAAGGATTTAAATCATCGAACGATTATAAAAAGTAATGAAATGTTTTGCGTTCATTTTGTCCAAGAGTGTATAATGAAAGAGAATTTTTAAACTAACCTCTTAGAACTGTACAAAATATTACACATACGTATATCCCACGTAAATCCTCGTGACTATGAAATGTTCCACGATGTAAGGTAGCGCAATAATATATCCCTTATGTGAACGAATACTTTATACATATTTCTGGGCAGTAGCGACAGTCGTGTAGCTCGTTGATTGCATTTGAAAAGCTGATAAATGTAACAAATACATAGGCTGGGAGGACAGATGTGATTCCGGGACAATAGCTATAACGAGGTAGCCACAATATCTTATAATTCACCTCCTAGCTGCAACAGACCGTTCAATGCCGTTTTTATTTTTGGCTTTTCCACAGCGCGCCTCTCATTCTTTGCGTCATAACTCATGCGGCAATTGTGCTGTGGATGTGGGCCGTGTCGACACCTATAGTTCGTTATTTTTAACGGGGATTGGAAAATAATACGTATAGTTAACAGATGATGCATTTGATGACAACAGTTTTGCAAAGGAAGAAATGTTCTATACAAATGTAATCGGTAGAAATTAACCATACCTCAAACGTGGAAGAACTCTTTTGTTTTATCTAACCTTATCCTGTCACTAGCACTTCATGATTTCCTAACCACAGTTGTTTTGTCATTATCTCTTAAGATGATATATATACTCCAATATACTCCAAATTAAATTCTCCAATTAATTACATTATATGAAAATACGGTGGGCAGTCAGGTCAGTTGCTCGACGTGACGAGTTATAAAAATGCAATACTTCGCTCCGCGGTTGCTACATGGTTGGGTCATCTATCGTGTTCTCCTATAGAAGTGGCTGAAATAATGTCCAACCGTAATGGGGTCCAGAGTGGCGCACTGGGTTCAGTATTAGGGGTGTCATTGTATGCTTGGGTTCGAGTACGGCAATTATTGTCTTCATTTTTATGTGTAACCTTCTCCTACGCAGCCTAACGATTTAGGAGGAGTTCAATTTGTGTGTAAACTTGAGAAAAATGATTATAAACTTCTACATTTCTTTGATACAGAGTTCAATTTCGGCCTTCAATGCTTCGGTGGTCGCGGGCTTGTTGATGTAAACCTGAGATTTCAGACAGAAATGACCCACAGAAAAAAGTCCATAGGTGTTAAATCGCAAGATGGTGTCGGCCAATTCTGGTCATCAAAACGGGAGATGACACGACTAAGAAAAGACTCGTGCAAAACCGTCAATATTTGACAGGTGGTATGGCAAGTGGCAGCGTCTGCTGAAATCACATGTCTTCAAGAGCAATATCTTCCAATTAAGGCACAAATTGAGTTATCGCGAGTCACTTTAACGTTTGCCATTTACCGTTAATATATTTATTATCTGCCTCATTTTCAGAGAAAAATGGTCCAATGATTGCTTTAGATCACAATGCACATCAAACACTGGCTCGTTGGGGATGCATTTGTTTCTCATGTATCATTAATGGATTATCTGAGCCCAAGATGCGGCAATTTTGCCTATTGATGAAGCTATCAAGGTGAAAATGAACCTGATCATCGTTGAAGATGATTCATTTCTTGTTATTCAATGATCCAATTGGTGGACTCTCTTCGCTGTTCATGGTCTGTTGGCGGAAGTTGTTGAGTCAATTGGACTTTATAAGCATGGAGATGCAAATCTTTAGTGAGAATACGGTGCAGAGGAGCTGTTGGAATGTCCAATTCTTGTGCACAATAACGAATCGAGGTTCCTGGGCTATCGGCGATACTCTCGTGAACTGTCGTGATGATTTGTTTTGAACGACCACTACGAGCTCGTATCGTGCATTTCACATCAATAACTGAACCAGTACTTATTATCGTTCAGTCGATTATTCTTTTCACAGTTGATAAATTTGGAACATTATTTCTACCGAGTACTGGATGCACTCTACCAATCGTAGCAACCACACTTTCACCATTTTGATAGTAATGTTTGACAATAAGGCTGCGTTGCTGTATCGTCCATCGCTCCATGTTTACTAACCCCTATCTGTCTCCTATTGACCTGTCACAATCACTGACCTATCGAATCATGACAGCCAAAATGGCGTCAAATTAAAATCATGCCCTCTTATTGTAACACTCTTTATTACTATAGAACAATAAGACTATGTTTGTCCTTTGAATTTTTATAATCAGATTTGTTTGTTTCTGAGACAGTATATTTCATTATTGAGAAAACCATGGGTATCTGTAGAAAATTTACAGATACCACTGACGTTACAAATGTTCTCTTTTCATGTAAATTTTGCAACCAATATCCCTCAAATAATATATGATACAAAGCACAGTATGGCATTTTTTGGAATTGTAAAAGGAAAATAGATCATCAGATTACACGACACGATAAAATGTTGATCTTTTTAAGTAAAATATTTTTTTACCTGATGACTACCGCGTCGAACCTGATCTAGCTGATGGAAAATGTAGTAGCAAATTACCACCCCCGCAAAGTACAGTAAATCATCTCCAAATCCACGGCCAGGCTTTTACCTAATTAAACCCTTAAATAATTTATTTACGGTGGCCCGACTATGATTCGCCCATTGGACTATAATCGCCCTTTAGTGGATAATACAGGATAATGTATAATGGCCCCAATTGCATTATCAAAATTAACCATCCAATTGGTTAATTTATTGATATATGTTAAGTGATTAATAGGAAATACGAACGAGTTTCGGCGGTTTTGTGTATTGAATTTAACGAATGTATGGATAGTACAAAGATAAGCGATATGTATTATATACAGAGTGTTCATAAACTTGAAGATTTAGTTTCGATTGATTCTATAAGTTGGTGGAATTAACATAAAAATCCCTAACGCTTCTTCTGGTTCCTGTGTATCGAGAAGGCTTACAGGTTTAGAATTATATAAAACTGTTTCGTAAATTTTTCGAGAGAGGAGCAAGGTCCCTAGACTTTACACCATTAAATTTATTCTCGTGGAGTTGTCTCAAAATATAAAAACCAATATTTGAACTTGACCGACCTGAAAGATAGAATTTGTGGCGCATGTCTTAATGAAGACAATGCTTTATTGTCTCCATTTACAGAAGAATCCATTTACAGGACAAAGTGCAGAATACACACACACACATATATGTATATATATATATATATATATATATATATATATATATATATATATATATATATATATATATATATATAACTATAACTAAGAAATGAAATAACTAAATGTAAACATATTTATAAAACTATATAAACTATATATATATATATATATATATATATATATATATATATATATATATATATATATATATATATATATATATATATATATATAACTTTAAACATAAATAAATAATGGAGTAATAATGGAAAACTAAGGATCAGATGATGTATACTTGATTTCCTTTTTCTGCTTCTCATTTTTCTTTAAATAAACTGGACATTTATTGTAATAGATGTATCGTGTACATATATCAATATCTATTTTTAATTTTTGCTTAACCTCAATGCAATGTAAACATTTAAAATTATTATCTACGCAGGATTCGGTAGAATGGTCTGATGGGGTACACTTTAAACATTTACTTGGATTTGCACAATTATCAGCATGATGAACACTTGAAACACCTGAAAACGCCCACATATTCGTAGGCGTTTTCGGAGTCGAAAACGACTCTACACTTAGCCCAGTCAATCAAAAAAGAGAATTTTGTTGCATAATTTCCCTAAATGTTTCAGGATCACACTGAATGATATACATACATTTGGTTTTCATCTTTCTTATAGGTTTTGATTGTAGTTTACATTCTTCATGTAAAATTGAAATATATAGCTTTCTTATTACCTTTGCTTTAAGTTAAGTAATCCACCACCATCTATACGAGTCTACGAGTATATCATCTACGAGTTTCATACAAGAATTTTTCAAATCGGGAGCCTTGATTTCATAATTTTTATGCAGATTCTTTCCTGCAGCTTTTTTATAATTTATTTTCCTTTATTGATTTTACATTTTATTATAACTCCTCTTTGTTTAATATTCCTTAGCTCTTTTATTACGATTTCCATGTTCACTGGTTGCAAACTTTCCCGTATAGCTTCTTTAGTCTTTTTACTTCCTTGATTAGCCTTCTGTTTTATGACCACTACTACCTCACCAATTACCATCGGCAAAATTTTTATCTGTTCTTGGCAAATTATTACTTATAGCGTCATTATTAGATCGAATAATATTTTTAAGATCACCTATTTCTCTTACGACATAGGATTGTATATTTTCAAAACCTCTGGTAATCTCAGTAGCAAGTCAATATAAGCTACGCAATATTCACAAAACCATTTAACACCATTACAATTAATAATTGTATAAAACCGTCTACCTGCCATATTAAGACATTTAGGATGGAGATGATTTTAGAACAGTCCTGAACATTTTAAATTATCCTCGTTTTCTACTATTTTCTTATCACATTTAAAACAAGCTAAACTTGCCATATTGGGAATATATTATTCAAGTTTGATATTTGCTCTTGGAGCCAGACTTGCCCTGAAGGGTATTGCCACAAAAAGTTATCACTTCTTACCACTTTATATCTATAAGAAGTTTAATAACCAGTCCAACTTCTCGATTATCTTAATAAAAATTGCTTACTCAAAGCCAATTGTCTATGCAATAAAAGGTGCGCATTTTTCTCTACATTTTAGTGTATAATTCCCCTATTAAATGCAAGTTTTTCGCAGTTAAACCTTTATAGTTCTTCACAGTTTAACCAAATCAAGTAGCCACCTACTATCTCATTTCTACTTCACCTTTGTCTTTTCTTTGTCTTGATCTATTTATATGTTCAAATAATGGAGGTATAAATTATGGTAATCATTATTATTATATACTGATAATAATCATTATTATTATTATCATTAGCGATGAGTTTATCGCTAATAATTATAGCCATCCCCTCTCAGCTCGGCCATTTAAAGCTGTTGGGGTTTTTTCAGACAAGAAGCAAGTACCGGTATTATTATTATTGAGAGCCTTATTTTATTAGAAGAAACTACTTTTTCATAAAATATCGATATTGCATAAAAACTCGAGGCTACACCGACCAGTAATTACATCTTATTTAATTTATTTGCAGCTTTACGGCTAAAGATTCCAATTAAAAGTCTCGAGACGACGATTATTTCCCGCAGACGATCCAAGTTACACTAATTGAAAAGGAATTAGTATACTCATTTCATAATTTTTGCGCCAACTTGTAATAAGGTTGTCGGAACAACGGTTAAACCCGGCCGGCGTGATTTGATTTAGAGGGAGCTTGAGCCGCAATTAAGTATGTAGCTCAATGCGGAGAATTAGGGGACCATTTCCCCGACACATTTCCAGGGATATACTTCCGCCAGAAGAGTATCTAATTCGTATCGGCCCTCCCCCAGTTTACTTCATTGATTTCTCGTCGCAAAGCCCACTAAATTGCCTTTTCTCTTTTCTCCCGTTTCTTGTAAGCGCCAAGCCTCGACCGTACTTATGGTCAAGGGTACAAAGTATCGGGGTACAAACACTACATTTAACGTAATGTAGGTATACGAAGTTTATTAGGGGCCGTTCTTTGTTAATTACCAGTAAATGATTTTTGTAATCATTCCATTGGCTTAACAAATAATTTTAATTCGTCGTATTTCCTTCTGTATATCTAAATATGCGGATAAATATGTCAAGTAAGTATCATAGATACTTTGAACTGTATGAAAACTATTGTAAAAGCCTCTTTAAATAGCCCTGGTGTCAACATATGTCAAAACCTTGAACATAACCACAACATGATTTGATTGAATACTCACACCATCACCAAAAGTCTACAGAGATGTTCCCAGTTACTCCTGATGGAAGCATATGGTAAATACATTAATATACTAGGCGCCAAAATTAAGGGATGTAAAAAAATTCTAAATTCTTAGGCGACTTTTCAAGAGGGTGTAACTTGGAAGAAAATAAAAAAAAAGAAAATTAAATCTCCAAGTTTCTAGTTTTCAGATATTGTGTTAAACATTTTTTACCATCAGCAGTCTTGAGTAATCATAAGAAAATCATCGGCAAAATATTTCCAAATTTTTGCTTGCTTTTCAAAAGATGCACGGCCTTCAATACATTCTTTTCAGTGATTTAATCATAAAACTTTTTTAGATATTTTTATTCTCTTTAATTTGAGCTATTCAGAAACCTTATAAAAAAGTCAGTTTTGGCTTTGGTAATTAATTACTCAGGAACTAATGACCGTAGGAAAAATTCAAATAGGGTTTTGAAAATTACAAACTATTCTTTATAAGTCGTAGTTATCGGTTTTTGATAAAAATATTGATTGAAAATGAGGTAAAAAATTGCGTAATTGCGTATTTAGGGATATTCGGTTAACTTGGCATAACTTCGCAAATAATGGATACACTAAGGATGTTGACTATTTTTTTCAAACCTCAAAGTATCCTAAAGAAACCCTGAAAATTTCAAAGGGCTACAATTTTTTATTCATTGTGTTCGTGATCGAGTGCAATAATGGTAAGTGTAGCATTTCACGAGTCGGAGCGTGGAATGTCAGAAGCATGAGACAGGCAGGGAAGCTAGAAAATCTGAAGATAGAAATGGATAGGTTAGGATTAGATATAGTAGGTATAAGTGAGATGCGCTGGCCGGAAGTAGGAGATTTTTGGAGCGGTGACTATAGGGTAATACACACAGGATCGGTAAATGGAAACGCGGGAGTAGGAATCGTTATGCGGAAGAACGCAGGACAGTGTGTAGATAGCTACCTACAATACAGCGAGAGAGTAATGATGGTTAGGTTAGATTCGAAGCCAGTGGAAACAGTAATAGTGCAAGTATACATGCCTACTTCTAGCCATAGTGAGGAAGAGTTAGAAGCCGTTTATTCGGACATAGAGCAGGTAATAGGATTTGTGAAGGGTCATGAAAATTTAATAATAGTAGGAGATTTTAACGCAGTCGTAGGTGAGGGGAAAGAAGGAGAATTTGTAGGTCCTTATGGATTAGGAAACAGAAACGAGAGAGGTAGCAGACTGATAGAATTCTGTGAGAAGCACAAGATGGTAGTCGCGAACACATTGTTCAAGAATCACGTTAGGAGGCGGTACACATGGAAAATGCCAGGAGGGATAGACAGGTATCAGATAGACTACATTCTGGTTAGGAAGAGATTTAGAAATCAAGTAAAAGACTGTAAGAGTTATCCAGGAGCAGATGTAGACAGGAATTCACACTAGGAAGAACTTGTCTAGGAAGTCACACTAATGTGACTTCTGATTATGCAGCTTGTCACAAACAAGCTGCATAATCAGAAAGAGAAAGGTAGGGGATGGTACTATCAAACTCGGACTGACTGGAATTCAGATTGACGAATTAATCAGAGCTCTCATTCTTACAAAATTAAGTGAAAGAGTTACTTTAATTCATGCAGTAACCTGAGCTTCCGAGTTCTTCTGAGCTTTTAAAACGAGTGTGTTAATGAGAGGTGCACAAATTTGACCATAAAGGACGCTCCTTTTATAACCATCGTATGTATCATAACACTCGAATTGTGCCTTCAAGGGAAAGATGCCTCATACTAATTGAAATCGGAGAGCACATTCGAGATTTAGTGTCGTGGGGGCGGGGGAGGCAGTCGACAGCCACTAGATCCTCGGCGGAATAGTCCAATAGACCTATGCCGATACGATATCGACTACAGGTCGGTGACAGGTGCCCCGGCCCGGTTTTCACCGATAATCGTGCACATTAATACAGACAGTGAAGTTGGCCACGTTCGGACGTTCGAGGCGACCGTAATAACAGAGCGCGAGCAGACCCACCCAATTACGTATGGTAATTGGCAGCGTTTAGCTGGAATTGCCGAAATTGGAATTAAAAAATGCCAAATTACCCACAAATTCGATGTGTTTGTTATTTATGGTAATTACTGGTTTATTTCATTGTTTATATCGGCGCGGGGGATAATTTATAGCGTATATGGATGTGTAGATAAAATTGAATCATACGCTAGCGAATTGAAACCTGTTATAACTCTACTCGATTCAGGTATATGAGATGGTGAAAAATACAGCGCTTTCGTGAAGTGCTGAATAAATTCGTCTAAAATTCAAAGAATAACTGTCGGGAAAAACACCGGGACCCCTTCAAATTTTATTTTTAGTTGCGCTTTTTTTGAATATTATTAATACATAGAGGGTGATTCGTGTAACACATATGACGTCATCGATGTTTTTTAAATGGAAAATTCCCTTTTTATAGGTTCCATACAAAATTAACCTGAGTAGGTATAGTTTAGATCAAACAATAGAAGGAACGAGCTTGTAATTTCAAAACACAAAATTTAATGGTAGTGAAAAAAAATTAAGTAAAATCGTTCAAATTGTGCACCATTGTTTTCCTAGCAGTAATCTTAGCGATCAATGCTGTTTTTTATTGATGTCAGTCAGATAAGACCTAGAGTCCCCGATGACTGATGGAGTATCACTAAAAATCCCCAGAAAGTGAGTGTGTAGTGCGGCATAGTCAAGGGAAGAATTTTGGGTCCCTATAGCTTTGACCTAACTAAACTGAACCTAACTGGTGCAAAAAATTTAGATTTTCTTCGAGACGACCTTATTTCTGCACTAATAAATTTATATCCAGATGCACAGGTTTTTGCTTTTAACAAGATGGTACACTTCCACATTATACACCATCTGTCTGCCTTATTTAGATGAGATATTCCCGAATCGCTGGATACGGAGAAGGAGGCCGATTCAGTAGCCAGCCAGATCGGCAGATCTGGCACCCTTAGATTAATTTTTGTTGGAATAGTTAAGCAAGCAGTATACTTAATACTTAAGATATAATAATAATTATACTTAAGACAAGCAAGGTATATGTTATACTAGCGAACTTAGAAGATTTAAAAGCAAAAATTCGTTAAGATATACCTACAACATATACCTCCTAAAGTTATTGACAAATGTCCGAAAATGATTTATGAATCGTCTTGGTTACTATCAGGTAGTTGATCGTGCACAATCTGAACATTTATGTGATTTTTTAAATAGTTATTGTCATTACCATTAAATTTAGTATTTTGAAATTGCAAAATATCTTTTCTTTTTTGCAATTTTTTATCTAATCTGTACTGATGCTGAAGTGATTATTACAGTAGCGTATGTACAAGAATGTCCTCTTTCACATATCATAATAAAAAAAGGGGGTTGCCACTAAAAAACATCGATGACGTCATAGATCCTATTCGAATCACCCTATATGTATTAATTATATTTTAAAAAATGCGCAACTAAAAATAAAATTTGACTAGTGCGAGAGTTTCTCCCAAAAGTTAATCCTTCATTGTCGTTTAACATTAAACAAAAAATGTCTATGATCTGCTACAGTAGGTACATCTCAGAAATATGAAAAATCATTCCCAAAGTAATTATACTAACGTTTATTATATGCATGCGTTATACCAGGTGTCAACGATATCATGTACCAACCCGCTATTTTTTCAAAAATTCAAATGAAATTTTCAAACTCAAAACTTGCATATGAAAAGCAAATAGGCCCATATTGACATAAGTACGTATATTATCAACACTATTTCCGGTTTCATCAGAGGTGTGGTAAATTTTGAAATTTTAAATGAAATACCTACTAGATATTTTAAGATATTTCGATTCTACACGAAATTCACTAAAAACGAATCAACATTTTTAACATTTCCCTCAAACATGGTCGACTTTTAATTTTTTATAAAAATCTAACTTCATCATCATTAGGTCATCAGTCCTAAGACTGGTTGGACGCTAACCTCCAGCTTCTCCTATCTTGTGCTAACCTACGTATTTCGCTAATTGTGCTACAACCTACATCCCTTACTATTTGCGAGCAGTAGTCTAATCTAGGCCTACCTCTGCCTTTCTTCACTCCTATTTCTGCCTCCAAAATATCGCGGACTATTCCCCCATGTCTCAGCAAGTGGCCTACCATTCTATCTCTTCTCTTCTTTAAGTTTTTCCACATACTCCTTTTCTCGCCGACTTTCTCCAATACTTCTTCGTTTCTAACCCTATCAGTCCATGGTATTTTCATCATTCTTCGGTAACACCACATCTCAAAAGCTTCTAATTTCTTCCTACTTGCTTCCCCTACCGTCTAGGTTTCGCAGCCGTAAAGTGCCGTGCTCCATACATATGTTTTCAAAAATCTCTTCCTTGTTTCTAAGTTTATTACCCCCGAGCATAAAAGTGCTTTCTTTTTGTTAAAAGCTACTCGACCCTGCGCTATTCTTTGTTTTATGTCTTTATCGCTTCTTCCATCCCAATTTATTTTACTTCCCAAATAAGTGAAGTCTTTAACTTCCTCCAATCTTTCATTATTAATTTGTACTTTCGTTTTTGCTCTGCTCTCGCGCCCTCTGCACACTAACACTTTAGTTTTGTTTTTATTCACCCTCATTCCGTATTCCTCTGTCAACACTGCCTCCATTTCGTTCAATGCTGATTCTAGTTCCTCCTTACTAGATGCTAATACTGCTATATCATCCGCGAATCTCAGCATTTTTAGTTTCTGTCCCTGTACTTTAATTCCGAAATCTACTCTATCTTTTACCACATTAATCGCCTCTTCGATGTACAGATTAAAAATTAGTGGTGATAGCGTACATCCTTGTCTTACTCCTTTCCTAATACCTACTTCCCTTTCTTCCCCTTCTACTTCTATAACAGCAGTTTGCTCTATGTATAGATTGTGTACTACTCTCCTATCTCTATACTTCATTCCCGCGCTCTTTAGTATCTCGAACATTTTTTCCCATCTTACGTTATCAAAAGCTTTTTCTAAATCTACAAATCCTATATAAGCGTTCTTTCCTTTTTCTATTGTTTTCTCTAACATTACTCTTAGCGCCAGAATAGCTTCGCGAGTTCCCCTATTTCGCCTAAACCCGAATTGGTCTTCTCCTAGTATTTCCTCCGCTCTATTTTTCATCCTCTTCTGCACTATTCTAGTTAAGATTTTTGACGCATGGGAAGTTAGGCTAATCGTTCTAAAGTTCTCGCATTTGTCGGCTCCTCTCTTTTTCGGTATAGTAACGATAATGTTCCTCTTATAATCCTCCGGCATCTCGCCCGTTTCGTATATGTATTTTACCAGTTCAAACATCCTATTTACTACTTTCTGTCCCGCACATTTCAAAATTTCCGCCTGTATTTTATCTACACCCGGCGCTCTATTATTCTTTAGCCCCCTTAGTGCTATTTCAAATTCCTCTCTCAATATAGGTTTTCCTACATCTTCCCTATCGATGCTAGATTCTTCCTCTAATATCTCTCCTAATTCCTGACCCTCGTATAAATTTCCTAAGTACTGCTTCCATCTATCCGCTTTCTCCTCTCTTCCTATCAGTATGTCCCCCGATTGACTCCTAACATTTCTACTTATTGTTCCTACATCCCTGAAGTTCCTCTTAATTATTTTGTAAGCCTCATCGGTCTTACCTACTTGCAACTTATCTTCTACTTCTTTGCATTTCTCCTCTATCCATTGTTCTTTCGCTTTTCTACATTTTCTAATGATTTCCCACTTTATTGCCTTATACGTTTTCAGTCCTTCTTCGTCTCGTCTGTTTTTGTAGCCTCGTCTCTTTTGCATTAAGTTTAAGATTTCGTCCGTTATCCCGGGCTTCCTAGCTTCCCTTTTATCGTGTCCTAAAACGTCCGTAGCCGCGGAAGCTAGACTATTCTTGATACCCTCCCACTCAGTTTCTGCGTTCTTGATTTCGTCCTTACTCGTTTTATTTATTAATTGATCTGTTTTCTCCTGGAACTTATCTTTCATATTCTGATCCCTCAATATGTCTACATTTATACGTTTCTTATCCTTCCGGGTTTTCAGATTTTTGAACTTTAATCTAGCTTTCATGACTACCAAGTTGTGATCGCTGTCTACATCTGCTCCTGGATAACTCTTACAGTCTTTTACTTGATTTCTAAATCTCTTCCTAACCAGAATGTAGTCTATCTGATACCTGTCTATCCCTCCTGGCATTTTCCATGTGTACCGCCTCCTAACGTGATTCTTGAACAATGTGTTCGCGACTACCATCTTGTGCTTCTCACAGAATTCTATCAGTCTGCTACCTCTCTCGTTTCTGTTTCCTAATCCATAAGGCCCTACAAATTCTCCTTCTTTCCCCTCACCTACGACTGCGTTAAAATCTCCTACTATTATTAAATTTTCATGACCCTTCACAAATCCTATTACCTGCTCTATGTCCGAATAAACGGCTTCTAACTCTTCCTCGCTGTGGTTAGAAGTAGGCATGTATACTTGCTATTTCCACTGGCTTCGAATCTAACCTAACCATCATTACTCTCTCGCTGTATTGTAGGTAGCTATCTACACACTGTCCTGCGTTCTTCCGCATAACGATCCCTACTCCCGCGTTTCCATTTACCGATCCTGTGTGTATTACCCTATAGTCACCGCTCCAAAAATCTCCTACTTCCGGCCAGCGCATCTCACTTATACCTACTATATCTAATCCTAACCTATCCATTTCTATCTTCAGATTTTCTAGCTTCCCTGCCTGTCTCATGCTTCTGACATTCCACGCTCCGACTCGTGAAATGCTACACTTCTTATTATTATTGCACTCGATCACGTCTCCCGGAACAGTCCTCACCCGGAGATCCGAACGGAGGACTATTTTACCTCCGGAGTTTTTTGTCCCAGGAGACGCCATCATTAATTTAGGATAAGCTTTCTGCTAGCTGTTCTGAGGATTATAATGTGGTGGTTTCCTCTTGCCTTCCACATCGCAGTCGTGTGTGTCATAGCACCATACCAACCCCCACGGTTTCTGCCACTATGACTACTGAAAGAGCTGCTGCCCTCCTTCAGGGACTTGTCTTAGTCTGGTTTTTCAATAAGGACCCCCCCACTATGGTTAAACCTATGGTATGGCTCCTTAAATCATTAAAACGCGCAAGCCGACCCACCCGTTCCAGTTTGCACTAGAACTTCGTCAAGGTTCAAGTCCTATCGGATCGGAAATTTAACTTAATAGGCAGATATTTGAAAATCTTTGAATAAAAAAAATCCAATTAAGTAAGTACCTAATAGAAATGATGATATGGTTCATTTTTATGCCTGGATGCAATATTAAGTGATTATTTATTATAATGTTTATATTAACATAATTTTTAATTGAATTTAGTAGGAAAACTCAGACAAATTAATGAAAATGTAAGATGATAGATGATTTCAGTAGCTTACTATCTACACTAAAATTAAAAAGGGTATTTCCAAAATAGAAAGTACAGGATGAAGGTGCAGTACATTCAGTTTTTAACTTTTGTGATTTAAAGAACCCTCACCACCGATTTTTCGGGTTTGATAGTTTCCAGATCTCTGCCTGAAATGGTATTAAATTTGAGTGGCTGTAATATCTGTTCCACTCTTAAATGTAACCATTGCCTTTCACCAAAACCTAACCCCTTCCTTTTAGAATCAGATAAGGCCAAGAAGAAATGGGATTTTGAGGGTTTTACTGATTCAAATAATTTTTGTAATTTTTCTAATTTTGTTAAATTAGAACACACAGGGGGTAATGATGGAACACTTGATAGCAGTGTCCATCAGCCTATTGTCGTACCAGACGTGGACTTCGAAAAGGAAAGCGCCACGGAGGAAGCAGGTACGACATCAATAATACCCCCGGATTTGTATAATTTAAATTTGAAGAGGTTTTCGCCCAGTCCTGTAATACATTGTTTTTCTGTTACAAAGAGTTAGTTGTAGTTTTAATAAAGTAAGATGTTAGTTCTAGTTTTAATAAATAATGGTAAGTTTCACTGATTTTTCTTTTTTGGGGCATCACGTTGTTAATAATAACAAAAGTTTATAAAAGACAAGTAGGAAAATTATACATGCCTTCATATTCAGTTACATACAAACAATATTAAGTTGATTTGTTTTTCAAGAAAACAAAATACAACACATTGTTAGTTGTAACAAAGTCTGAAAAACAAACAAACAAGTGCAGAAAGTGAACACATTTAATTAAATATCAGCGAACTCTAGTGTTAATTCTGAAACAACTTTAAATATCATATTATACTTAAATACCCTAAAACGAGGGTATTTCGCTAACACCAACTACTACATTCAGTGCATACTCCCTTCCGATATAGGAGAGTCATGCGATGTTTTGTCACGTAATAATATACTTTCTTTGTCTCGCTTCTCAGTGACACCATTTCCCAACAAAAATTTTTTTCTCTATTCTCTCACTTAAGAGTTTTGCTATCAAGTTTTCACATTATTAACTACCTATCAGTGGTGGCGACAGGGGTGGGCACGGGTGGGCGAGTGCCCAGGCAAGATCCTCTTCGCCCAACCAGTCGCCCAACCTTTTATAACACCACTGTATCACATTCGCACATAAAATAATATATTTAACGTCTTCGCCCACCCTAGATATTTCTTGCCTATTTTCGCCCAACCGCAAAATAACGCAGGCGCCGCCACTGCTACCTATATACGTACATGCTATCTAAATATTAGTAATTTTAAAGCTTTACTGCAGAAATTAAATTTAAATATATTTATGGCATTGAGAACGAAGCAAAACTTCAAAGATCATATATAGATTAGATCTTATATAGATAATAACCTACTACCTACAGATGTTTTTCAGAAGTGGCTTAATATTTCAAAATTTTGGACACAGAAATCGGCATATTATCCTAAAACCACAGGTTACTCATGATGGGGAAAGTTACATATTACAATGAATATGTTTCGTGTGAAACATATTCATTGTGATATGTAACTTTGTGAAAAATAAATTTCAGTTTTACTCAGCTCTCTATGATGTCAACTTGGTTGGCGAAACGCGCGACGAGAAGCGTGTGATCTTTCGGTGTTAGTGGAATCGGTGGTGATCTCCTGTTATCGTTGCTACATTGAAGGTTCCAACCCCTTCCTAGGAATTAATTTATACCCATTGTGACATGTTTGACACCATAAAAGGTTAAAATGAATAAATTTTACATGAAATAATTATTTAAACAACCCAATAACGGTGTATCTATAACATCAAAACTCCTGCTTCAGCAGTGATTCTTTAGTAACTTAAATCTTGACTTTTTATAGATGTTTGTATGTAGTAGAGGCCCATATAGGTCGTCAATAATAGGAAAAAATGTGAGATTTTTTGTGTGTGCACAGAAAAAAGAGTGAGGCAGCATTCCAAGGAAAAGGGATGCACTTTACACGCGGCCAGATCGAACTCTGTGTACATTCACATTGCGTATACATCACTCTGCACAGGTCTCAATGCGACTGAGTAAAGATCAGGCTATTTACTGCGCACCTCGCGGGCTGTCCCATATCGCAGTTTTAAGACTTGTTCCTATTCTTGGCGAGCTGTACATTTGCTAGGATCAAATTTATGAGAACCGCAATAATTTAAGAGAAGATATAAACAATTGTAATATAATTTATTTGTTAGAAGTACCACCCCACTGCGGCATACCTACTAATTCCTTCCAAAAGTGCTCTTTCCGTGTGCACATCCTTTACCATTCAGGAAAAAAATAACAAACATAATACCTACTCTCGGACACAATACCTTGTAAACTATCACAATACACGGGGAGCACCAACACAAAACCGTTCTCAAATTAAGCTTATAAAAATGGAATGATATATATGACATGCGTCAGATTACGATCTGTAAAAACTGCAGGTGCTTCGCCTTTTGTAGCCACCCTACTCAAAGCGGTTGTGATTTTCTGATTAATGCCAGAATAATCGGGTTGATATTGTGGAAAACGTTGAATTAATGCCGCGCCGGTGTTAGAAACCGCTTCGGTTTTTTACTTTTGTTTAACTTATTTGCAAGCAACCGGTAGACGATAATAATTCAAATTGAAATCAATATATTCCTCGCCGGGTATTTCAGTTAACAATGCAGTTAAGGCGCCGGCAATTGAAATTATCCTTCTGTGCGTAACTTCCAGCTATATATCATCCACTAAAGACAGCTACTGTAAGTACGTAAATACAGGGAGATACTACGAAAATCGTAAGCATACTCGTATATTTGTGAGCGTTACAGCGTAAAGCCCGCTACAGACTATGCGTGTATTCGCGATTCGTGGACAGTTCGCGAATAGTGTGTAGGGACTTGTTCGCTGAAAATCGGTTCGTAAACAGCGTGGTTCGTGTGTTCGCAGTGATTCGCTCTTGGAGGCGGTAAATTGACGGATACCAAAGGCAGCGCATTAACATGAATGATGAATCATGCCAACTCACATCACGAATCGTGAACAAAGGCATAGTATGTAAGCTCTGATTTGCGAATTGCTGCGAACTACAACGAATTGGAGGAATCGCGAATACATGCATAGTCTGTAGCGGCTTAACAGTCGATACGCTGCCGATGTCTGTTTCTATTGTAACGACATTGCCACCGCATGTTGCACAGAGGCCTATTATTAGTTTATTTTCACCTCGTTGCTGTTTTCCTTGCTTATGCGGCCTTGTGGATCAAGTCATGTGTTAGAATTTCTGTGTTTTTATTTGTGTGGTAACGTGAAAATTAACATGCTACGAGATAAAAAATCTAGACCAGTATTACTGCAAACTTGCATTGATAATTACTCATGACTTGTTTACGGACATGTGTATTAGAGGAAATGATCTATTCTGTAATGTGTGGATGAATTATTAATTCGTCTAAAAAGAGTAATGTGGCAAGACATGTGAAAAGCCATGTCTCACATAGAAAATATAAGATTAACCATGTATGTACAGGGTATTTCAATAGAGACGCTCGAAAGTTGTTATGGCGGCCATGTTGCTAAATCAACATCTGTCAAATTGATTTGATTGAATTGTTTAGCAGTGTATGGCAAATCAACGTGGAGAGTTATAGCCTTCAACAACGTGTGCGAATCATTAAATTTTATTTTAAAAATCGGTGCTCCGTTCGAGAAACTTTCCGCGTATTACGTGATATTTATCCTCGCCGCAGCCGTCCTGCCAAGTCGATTAATCGACGTTTGGTGGCCAAATTCGAATTAACCGGTTTGATAAATAATCAGCCAACACCTATACGTCGCCGAAACGCAAGGCTTGCTGAAAACATCGCTGCTGTGCGTGAGAGTGTACGGGGAAATCCGAGGCAGTCAATTTCTCGTCGCTCACAAGAACTTGGCCTTTCTGCGACTTCAACCTGGAGTTGAAGTCGCAGAAAGTTTTGCGTCTGAACTCGTATAAAGTCCAACTGACCCAGGAACTTAAGGTAAACGCCGTGTGTTCGCTGATTGGGCTTTGGAGCATTTGGAAATTGACCCAAATTTCACCGATGTTATGTTCCACACAGCGCATGCCACGATGGACATTCTGCACGGGCGATTTGAGGACATGGTTATCTCGAGCAGCGGCAATCTGAACTAAACATCGAGATCGTGCGATTTAACGCCTTTAGACTTCTTCCTTTGGGCCTAACTTAAATCGCAAATCTATACGAATAAACCGCAATTGATGCCCTCAAAATCAACATAACGAACGCCGTCCAGCAAATTCAGCCAGATTTATGCGACAAAGTCATCGAAAATTGGATATCAGAATACGTGCCACCAAGCAAAGTCGCATTAGACATTTGAACAATGTTATATTCGGCACTTAATGCCATGAAATATTCTTTCAAATAAAAATAAAAATTGAGTGGGATCTCACATACAACTTGTTTTATTTACGTTTAAAAATCGAGCGTCCTTATTGCAAGACCCGTTATCAATCTTCTGATGACTGGGAAGACTTGCTTACTTTAGAAATAAAGTACATAGGGAACTACTAAAGTAGCGATATAGAAGAGAGGTTTTAATTTCATAAGTTCACAGTCTATTAAATAATACTCTTGTACACTCTGAAAGACGAAACGGAAAACATTATAATTTTTCGTGTACTTTTCTACAAGGTCACTTGTTAATTTCAGGCAATTCTTCCGTCCGTTCCAAGCAAGCTGTTATGTATACTATATCAATCCTAAATAAATAAATATCTCTCGATAAGATGTAATAAAAAAGGTTTTAAGGCAATATGTTTCAATGGGGAATTATTCAATATACATAAATCAGTAGCGGCTCGTGGGTGTATTATATGGGAGAGCACAGTAGCTACGTAGTATTATAGTAATAACGTAGTTAGTTGTAGATGAAATCATCTATTAGACTGTTGAAGTATTAAATTTTCTTGCAAAATTATAAGATTTACAACACCGATTTTTTAAATATTTATTTAAATCCTACTTAATCGTTTATTTTCCGTTCGTAATTGTTGCGTTATTGTTCGTGAACTATTGCCTTATTAATCAGTGGAAAATCAACTCAATTCATTTTTAAAGATTTAGAGTTAGAGAGTAAGTTAAACCTCTGTGTCTCGAGACGCATGTTTTTCTAAAATTTGAGACTATAGTGGTTGGATGAAGAGTCTAGCGTATATAATTGGTATTATAAGTTTATACATAAAGTATTATTGTATTTTTATAATTATACGTTTATAATTAATGTAAAATTAACAGAAAAGTATTTTTTTTCTAATAATTTTAAGTGGATACGTGCCCCTGTATCCTTTACTAAAAACCACCGCCACTGATACAAATATTGAGCAGTTATATAACATATCATTAATATCTGTAAAAATACTATAGAAGGAACGTACTTATTTGTTTATGCCAATATTTTTTTTTATTATTATTAACAAAATCAGTAAAACGTACATATCTTCTCGTACTTTTATTGACTTCAGTAGTAATAACTTCTGATCAACACATGATTAGTAGAGAATCATCTGCTGATATATCCGTAATATCGTGAACATCGCCGTTACATCTGTTCAAAACAGATTCGTTGCGTCTACTATGCACCTGATACAACGGCCCCACGGGCACTTTTCTAGGCAGCCGTCAATAGAAATCACATTTACTTATCACCAGAAGAGATCTATGAAAACCAGTTCCCCCAGAAATGGCTCAATAACGACCAACGTCCAAAATTAGTCTCTACCTATAATTGTGTTTGTTGAGGGGACCATTAAATGGCTAATCGCCTTTTATCTGATCCGGGAATAATTTACAGTAGATGCTGAGGCGAGATCCTATGATGGAAGATGAAGATATTGGTGAAGTGTCTCTCGCCCAGGTGCCCGTCTGATATGGTACGTGAATCTTAGAAAGTTTAATTGCCGGATAACTCTATCAGTTTTGTTTTACGACGCTCGGATAAGCGTTTTATGAGGCACTTCCACGTAAGTGTTCGATTACACATATATTTGGTACAACAATGTCCGAAAGAAGTCACTGTCCGATTGTGAATTACATATATTGCGTACCTGTCGTGTAGGTATATTGCCGGTGTGCAATAAACTCCAGGAAGACACCATTCGCAGTTACTCGACAGTTATATTTACATTTTGTCCAATGGCGACATTAAAGTCCAATGGATTTATGTGTATATATTGCATGATCTTTAGTAAATTTTGTGCCTAGAGTGACATTCATTCAATCATCATAATAAATAAGTAAAAGTAAACTCAAGGGAGGAAGAAAATGTGATGGAGCTTGGTGCCTGATGACAATAAATCATCGTAGAACTAAAGGTGCTCGTTTCGTCGGTGTAACAGAGGCGTCGCCGTCACGGTTTTGTAATCATTCAAAAAAATAAAATAAGTAATGCTAAGTAATAAAGTTTTAATAAGCACCTGGTTATTATGTAAACAGCGTTATCTACTTGTTTAAATATTTGCAGCATTAGGAATGTTTCTATATTTATTTCGGCGAGTGATATTCGTCGTGGTAAAAAAATTCTTATATGAAGAAAGCGACCATTCGACATCTAATGATGTAATAGGTATTGGCATAATTAAAATAATCGTTGCATTTATGAAGCGGACGTGTAGACGCAGAAACACTATACACATTTGTTTTAATCTGAAATTTTTTTTTTAAATAGTGTCAAACTTTGCTTTAACACAATTAATTTTTTGCGTCCTTTAAACCATGTATCTGTGTGTATACAGCATCCACTATTTGTATTGACTACACTAACGACCAGGAAGGATTTTGTAATTATTCTATTGCTTCAATTAATCTCTGGTAGCTATTATGAATATTTATAAATCTGCTTCAACTTGAGGATATTGAAATATCGCTTGACTTTCCTTCACAGCAACTGACTCTTTAGGATAAGATTGTAACCCTATAGATTTTATTTTGTGGAAATGCTCAAAATAATAAAATGCTGCCTCTAACCAGTTTCCCCTGTAAGTAAGAGTTGGATATTGTGTTTTGAGGGGTGTTGGGACAGTCTGAAATTCTCGAATACGTTTGGGAGATTTGAGAAACACCGCTTTTGTAGATGATATTAATCCATGTACGCTTCTAGGATAGGTATTTTTCTTCATTAAATTTCTTCAACCATAAGATGTAATGCTTGAAATAATACAGTAATATATAAGAAGTTACCATACTCTTAATTAAGACAGCGGCCTAAAGAACGCATGGTGGCACCAAATTTGGTTATTTTTATAGAAGCTTTCGATCACTGTAGGAGATACACAGAACTGAATAATTCCTACTTGATGTTTGTTTTTTATTGTTTGACAAATGCATTGGTGAAAATCAGAATTTTCTGTCTCTCTGTCATTTGCGAGTTATAAAAAACCCGTTTTCACCCATTAATCCCCTGTTTCATACTTAATATTCTTTGAAACATAATATCCATATTAACATACATTTTTAATGAGATTGATAAAATTTCGAATTATGGCGTAGGTAGTTAAATTTTTTGTTTTGTTTGCGAAATCAGTTATATCATCTCAAGTTTTAGATAAACTTATGCCGGGGTCTTACAGACTAGAATGTATTATCAAAATCCAAATAATGGATAACACTTTGGTTATGTATTTTAATTTAATATGAAATAAAGTATTTCAGCAATCTTACAATTTAATGCCTAATCAGTAGAACTACCCACTGTAGCAATAGTGCTGGGTGTCTCAACACTAACAGCATCATATATAGTTAATTAACGTCGTATAAGTTAATTATTTATATAATTTATATTTATTATTAAATATATTATCTTTAAGAAAACAGTTATTAGATGCCAAGTGTTATGGGCCATTAATATCAGCTCATGAAATATAATTCAACAATATAAAAATATACAGGGTGTTTCGTCGTCTCTATAATAATATATAAACTATGAAAATTAACGTAATACTTCTAAATATTATTTTAACGATGAAAACTGTTCTGAAAAATATCCAGAACAAAGGCGCGTATTCAGAATACCCTTCTCAACTTGGGCGTTCCAAAATTGTAGTGCTGGTAGGGATATGGCTTCTCGTTACATGAACATATGATGAATACTATATCAACAAATATGATAACACAAAATTAATATAAGATAGCTGTTCGTACAAAATTTATAAAATGGAAAACTATCGAAATTAAACATGTGTGTTAAAGTTTCGCTAAGGCGAATACATATTTCTTGGCCCTACTTGGTACTTCTAGTGGATCCTCTTTGCTATGTTTTTTTTTATAGAAACCGTGAAAATAAAACTAAGGAACTCTACTTTTATGATTTAGTTTTCAAGATTCTTTTTAAATACACATCTATGGACAATTTCAGATTGCTTGAGTATTTAAATATATTTGATGAACACCTATTGTAGTAATAATTATGACCATTTCTAACTTTCCCCAAAACCTTTACAGTTTTGATGTATATATTTCTACCACCACATGTGATACGTTATAGGGTAAAACAGCCCTCGAAATACACAATACTTAGATTACGCGATTAGGAAATACAGCAAAACTGACAACATCATTGGGGGAACATACTACTCTACAGACAACTTTCCCTTTCATGTCACATAATTTATAGCATGTGTTTACATATAAACGATAATTTTTATGTATTCATCACTGTTTTCGTCAATTAAAATGAAGTAATTCTGCGAAAAGGTAACTAAAGTTATCACTTACCTTCCTGTCTTCGTTATGATCATTTCGGTGCCGAGATCGTGGAATTTGTCCCACAGATCTTTGGTTTCCAAGTGGCATTCGACGTTTAACAGTTCATCGCAGTTACACAGAATCTTTTGAGCTTTGGGAGTTGGAGATTTTTCGGACACGATGTCGGGCGATTCGCGATCCAAGTCCGCCGGTTCGGAGCCGCAGTCGGATATGGCGGGGCTCTGTCTTAGTTTTGGTTTGACTAACCTAGAAGATTCGCTATCGGAGCATTCTTCTACGTCAACTTCAATGTCGTCGTCTTCTAGAGGCTCCTCTATGTCGGAGGCGCTCAAATGGGACAGAGGACCTGGAAGGAGATTTGTGGTAAATGGTTCGTCTCGATCTGGTCAATGTTAATCGTGATCTATGTTAGCTATGTTATGCCTGGTCAATGTTAGGGCTAGTCTATAGTGGACAAGCATAAATTTCAGAATAATGAAAAATGAGACTATCAATAGTGTTGATGTCAACAACAGTTCTTTAAATTGCAATTTGCTCATCTATTTTGATACTGCCAATTGAAAAGCGCATTCTCCTGCATATCTAATGAAATCGCAAATAAAGATAAGATAAGGATCATTATAATATAATAATGTGACTATAATATAAACATAATATAAAGTACTCCAATTTTGTTAAATCTAGAAATCTAGTTGGCGATAATCTAAATAAAATACTTTACTTTATCAAGAAATGAATTCTTCTCTTCAACTAAAAATTACTCCAGTATATTTTTCATACATATCTTTAATATTTGGTTTCAGACATTATTGAAACAGAAATAATTGGCGCAAAAAATAAAAAATTGCTTTTAAATATCTTTCTCTATTTGTGCAACCTTTTAGCCGGCCACTGTACGTATCATATATAGTTTATTTCATCTCTATTTACCAAATAAAAAATCCCAAATGGCTCTTATCTCATACCGTGGCTTGTTTTTATGGCTAGGCTCAAGTAGACTGTTCCATTTATCAGCAAGGTAATTTTATTTGGCGATGAAATGAAATAGTACATACTCTCATTTCAAAATATTTCCTACAGAACAACTCGGCATTTGGAGTTTGAATATAATTTTCAACATTTCGTTTTTAACTTCAAAACCACTGTTAGATACTTCAATTTTATATTTCATCTTTTCACCCTCGGTCATCCCTATTTAGAATTCCAAGGAGTACTCCACTGTTCTAATTTTTCTCTGGATATCCATCCTTAAATAACTATTAATTTTTCTAGTTTTGCGCAAACATCACCTTTTCTAGCTGATTTTCTTAAGTTTAAAGTAAAAATAAAGTACTTTTACTTTACTTGATTTTTCTCCAAAGAATCAAGTGGTACTAAATCTAGAAATTTTGAAGGCCACTCTTGGACATACTTTCTTCAAATTCACATCTTAGGAAACGTTCTATTTGGCCACTGTTTCATAAAGAGAATGGTAGGTACTTAATGAGAAGAACCTGTATCATGTTGGAAAATCTTTCAACATTTTGTCCATAAAAATAGATCCGATTATTTCGTTTTCCATAATACCAACAAACTGATGTTCCAGAAATATTGTGTATGATCATCGTGAAACTGTGTATAGTCCTTCCGAAATACAAGTGGATTTTCATTGTCGTCCATGTATTGGTGGAATTGGTATCAATAAAAACGTGAACTTTTTTAAAACAGTTCTAAATAAATATTTTTGGTCACATTTAGGTCATCATTTAGATGATTTATCCACAAGACGATAATATCCTTGTCTTATAATCATATTTTGTCAATGGTGTTGATAAATTTGTAGCATGTACGAAGAATATTTATTTATTTTGAACACTTTATTTATACAACTAATGGAAATATTATTTGTTTTCTTTTTAATAGAAGTTTTTGAGGTAAGTATGTGAAAACCGTTGATTTGTGCTGCCTTGTCCAAAACTGTTGATCCTTGATTTTTTACATTAGGTATACTGCACATAGAACAAGTTTTTTCAAACTCCCTACATAAGGAATGTGCATGATGGTATATTAATCAAATATTTTCATGTTTTGCAAATAATAATAAAGAGTGTTTGGAAGAGTTAGAATTAGAAACATGTAGGTAATAAAAAGTAGTTATAAAAAGTTATTACTACCTTCATTGCCGCTAATCTTGAACTGACATGAAATTAAACACAGTCCGTGAGATAATTTTTCAATTATTCAGAAGAGATTACCTAGAATAACATGTGATGAAGATTTAAGAATATAAGACGACTTAGTTCCTTGGCGTTTCTAATTTTTTAATGGTTTCACGGGTATCTAGAAAATGGCAGAAGTTGTTTTGCCTCTACCTTGTTTTATGAAATCAACTCTATTACCTACCGCTTTCAATAATGCTAAAAAGTAATGGAATTCTTTAAATTTCTTGTCTGCACACTCTCGGAAACAGATCAAAATTACTTTATTTTATTTCAGTATATGTACCTATACAATATTACGTATATGGATAAAACTGCTAACAAGAACGTTTAAAGTGATAGATAACCAGAGGAATGATTGTCATTTGAAATTCCAAAGGACCTAGAACTGGCCGAAGTAGATAATAAGCTAACAAAAGACAGCACATTAATACCTACGCCAAAACAAACTGAATTTAGATTCTAAACTGTATTTGGATAAAACGTGTATAATGCCCAAACGTTGGAATAAATGCATCCCTAAAGCTTACTATTTTTAATAAGGATGATCAAAAGCTGAACCGATGCATACTATTTTTAATGCAAATCTGGTCTATCAGTTTACAAACTAGACAAAAAATTTAGCATTCTGGCTCTGGATATAACATATTATTTTAGACAGTTAAATTTTTAGTTTACCGCATTTTGATGTCATGTAGCAACTATATAGAATCATCGAATATAATCATAGAATCATCGTAACATCTATTTCATCAAGTGAAGATTTGGTTAAGTACATTCTGATTAACGATTTATTAGTACATTGGACTAAACAGAAGATAACTACTAAATTTTTATAGAGTAGGTAGATACTCGTACCAATTCGTAGGGGACAATTCATTTACGACGTGTTACTAATATTGACTCAATATTTTTGTAAACTTTTAACAACTACGGGTTAGCTAATCGATAGTTCATGACACTGGCAGATATATTAAGGTTGAAAATGAACCATCAAGAGGTAAACTGTCGGTAAGAATTTGCTTCAATATTTATGCAAATAACTATAGTTATTATTTTGTTTTTGTTGATATCAATACTGGAGTACCTAATGGTGTTTCTGATGCTTCAAAATGATCTTCAGGCTCTAGCATTAGTTTGGTAATAATAGCAATACTGATAGAGGTGAACCTAGGCGAAGACAGAACTCCGTATACTTGTCAAAAGTTGGAAGATACTAACCGTCGGCTTGGAGCTCCCTGGGAATCAACGAGTCGGCGTCCGGCGGGCTCGCGCCTCTCGCCATGATTGCGGCAATCGAAAAGTCCGTGGCCCTCTGGCTCTTCGCCGTGGGCACGAGGAGTCCCGCAGGGACACTGTCTTCGGGCATTGCTCCTAGCAACATCACAACACAGTCACAAATCACAAGAAATCACCACCACCGTCAAAGCGATCAACACAACATGTCCAGTACAAGTGCTGCCCACTCTGAGACTAACTTCGTCGGTTGCCAACGCCGGGTATCCTGCTGAAACGTGGGCGTGACAAGGCTGCCGGGCGGGGCCAGCGGGTAGGCGTGGCCAACGTTTTGTGTGTGGTCCCGCTATCAGTTTCGCGTGACTAGAGCTATCAATCAGAGGGCTGTGGTAACAGTGGCGACATGCTATGTAGACAGACCACTTGATATCACTTCCAGGGCCACCCACTGGTCACCAGGGGCGAGCGTAATCCGGCTATGGCTGCCTATTATCCTAGTTGTCATACGATATAACCGTTTCGCTGTCCTGCTGAATGCAGGACGACGTTGCATTGCGAGGGAGTGACCGAGCTTTTGTTGGGGACTGTACGCGTTAATTATATTATGCGCTTTCATTTCGATTCGATATATCTGTATGTTCGGTTTCGGGTCAAGCTTTTAACTTTCGAAATTCTTAAGGATTTTAGCAGGGGGATATTTTTATAGGTACTATCCTTGTCACCACCACAGTTTCACAATAGATTTTTAAAAAGATTGACACTATTCTTGATTTTTTTTAGGGCGTTATTACTATGTATGTAGTTACTTACTAATTATATGCTAAAACTACTTAACATAGATTTTGATAGTTGAAACGTTTAAATCCAATGTGCAATACAAATTTTATATTTATTATAGATCCTTATGTGGAATGGAATTTGCAATTCTTATAACGAAAGTACGAAATTTATTATCAAAATTCAAATACTTATAAAATCTTGGACAATATTATATTAACTAATCAGTGAAACTTCACACTACTACTTTTATTTTTTCAAGGATTATATTTATTACTACTTTTACTATTTCAAATTATTTTTTAAATCATAGTACTTACGTGACATTATAATTAAATGATTTCAACTACTGTTTAACAAATTAGAATGCTATTATTGGGGGAAAATATGAAAAAAAAATAGAAATGAACAATATGTATGTTAAATGCAATTAAAATGGTAGATATTAATGAAAAGCTTTACATAAAAAATTGGAGGTGAAATGAAATCTTAAAAATTTTAATTCAGTAGCGTGTAGATCCTCCTCTAGCTCTCATCATTGCTTCCATTCTTCGGAACATACTTTTGATCAAGTGGTAAATGACTTCCTCAGAAATATTCTCCCATTCCATAAGAACGACTTGTTCGAGTTCCTTCAAGAGTCATAGGGGCAGGTATGTGGCCATCAACTGATCGTTTTAGTGCATCCTATAGATGCTCCATGTCAGGGTCGGCTGGTGTATAGGTGCTGCAGAGCTGCAGAACTGCCAAGAAATTAGATATTTGTATATTTTCGCAACATAATAATTACTAAAATTTATTAATAAAATAATTTGGTTAGTTGGTGCAGCTAACCAAATTATTGCGTTAAAGTCGCATTCTGCCCGCCGTCCTCTATTGAGTAGTAGACCAGATGAATTATCTGGGTCTCTTAATAAATCTATTAATAAATATTATTAATATTTATATACTGTGATAGTGACAATGGATTTAGTTTGTAATTTAGTTCATGTGAAGCGATTTTTTAAATACTCTTATGAAGAAAAAATTGATTTAAAAAACAATGGTAGGCCATTGCCCGATACTGTTATTGAGACTGCAGGTATTAGCCGCGGAAAAGCATATAAACGTCAATTTAATAGAGACATTTATTCGAAAAACAATTGGATTTGTGGGTGGAACAAAAAAATGCGTTATTTTGTTTTCCTTGTTTACCTTTTGGCGGTGATAAAGCATGGACGGAGGTAGGGGTGACAGATTTGGTGCACTTAACTGAAAGAATAAAAAAGCACGACAACTCCAAGAGCCATCTACATAATACAATGGAATTAGCTTTATTAGGAACAACTAATATTAAAGCGCAGCTAGATTCAGCTTATTGGATAAATGTGCAAAGGCATAATGATAATGTGACAAAAAAGAGATACGTTTTGTCAAAAATTATAAACTGCATAAAGTTTGTGGAGCCTTTGAACTGGCGCTGCGAAGATATGACGAAGCTGAAACCACTCAAAACCCGGGAATATTTCGTGGTTTGATAAATTTTTCTGCTGAGCTTGATGTAACTTTAAGCGAGCATCTACAAAATGCTTCAGTATTTAAAGGAACTCTAAAATCTCTAAACCTCTAAAGAAATACAAAATGATCTTTTAGACTGTATATTAAAAGTATGTCATGAAGAAATAATTAAAGAAATTAACAAACCTTCATTTTTGGCAGTTATGGCAGACGAAACAACTGATGTATCTGCAAGAACTCAGTTAGTGGTAGTTTTAAGATATATTCTCGATGGTGAACCGATTGAACGTTTTTGGACATACCTGAAACCTACAAAATGTGACGCTGAAACTCTTTCGGAAAATATTTTAAGTGTTATAGACCCTCTAGTAGAAAATTCACCTTACAAGCCTTTTCCCTTAACCAAAGAATATGACGGCAAACATGAATGTTCCTCAAAAAGGTATTAAATTCCAAAAATTTTCTTGTGAAGGTCTATATTTTTGTATAAACGGATTTTACATAAAAATTGTAAAGTATCAGGAAAACGCGTGACATTGAAAATTTTCAAAATTTTTTTGCAATTTTTTTGCGGCCCCTACGGCGCCAGTAGTTTGGATACGTTTGAAATTTGCACGCGGGCGGTCAATACCCTAGGATCGGCCCTGTGCAGAACACCCGTTTCATTTCATCACGACCTATGCTTTACTAAATACCTAAACTGCTATACCTAAACTCTTTTTTTTCGCGATGGTATAGCCAACATGGTAATATAAATGCATATTTTGTATCTGTCATTTCTCACTTACTTTCTACTTATCATTTAATAATATCTAATAAGTATAAATTTTACCAAGAATATTATCAAATTTTTATTTTCAGCGAGAATTATGTAAATCCCAATAAGAATAATTAACTTATGCCAAGTTTTTTAATAGTAATAGGTAATAGAAATTAGATACTTACTTAAAATATATGTTGAATTTTCAGAAATTCGATGGAGGATTTCCTTAGGTAGGTAGTTAAGAGATAATTTACATTTGTCATATTTATTGTCCACTTACTAATGATAACATCAATCTGATCAAGAATATGCTCAATTATTAACTAATGAGTTTAATAATTCCTGATGTGCGAAAATATACTAATAATAGTGTACCCACCGTTGCTAGTATGTAAGTAGATATATTAACAATGTTTAAATTATAACTTATATTTTCACAAGAACTATTTCCCCTCATTAGAATAAGAAGGATTATTAGTAAATATCTAAAAGCATCTGAATGTCAACGAAACACATTTATTACTTATTAAACAGGAAGATTATTCATGATAGGATAAAATCATAATATCATATGGAGAGCTCGATGAAATACTGTTTCAAATATGATAGGAATTTGGTTGCGTTCTTCACAAATGTAGGTATAATATTTTCTAGGCTTGCATTAGCACATACATATATGTAGATCAATATTTTTTTAGTGGAACAACGAATTTAACTTAAGAAAAATATAATAAAATACATTATAGTTCAAAGGCCTTTTATTTCCCTTCATTGTACAACAATGTGAACAGTAAAGAGAGGAAGGGTAAATTGACACAACAAAAAAACACAAATGACCAAGAACAGGACAAGTAGGAACAGGAAAATATTTCGGTATCAAAGAATTTACTTAATTATTATGGAAGTGGTGCTCTTTCTCTAACACTATTGTCGCAGTTCTTTCCCTGGAATTTCCTGAAAACTTACCATTTTTTTGAAACTAAGTGGATTTGATGAAAATCTATTTTGCCTTTTTCTCTTGCCATTCCTCTTTTCCGGGTCCGGTAAAGCAGGTCGACTGAATTCAAACCTCAAAACACAAAACGGGATTGTTACTTCATTACCACCATTAAAAGATATATTAATTAAAATGTTACATTAAAAGCAATAGAAAAATAAGATACTTAATTTTTGTTTTCTTTTACGTTTATTATGCAATCTGTCTATAAAACTACAAAGAGTAAACAATAAGCATATATGTTGATTTGAAGTAAATGTCACATTGAGAATTATTCCAATGAATAAAACTCTGCAGTTTTTATCACAAAGTTCTTATCTTAAAGTAACTGATAGTGTTTTAAATGGCGTCTTGCGTTTGAGTCTTCTCGTTTGTGCACTATTATCCAAAATATTTAATGCGAGGGCATTTGGGTGATAATTTAAACGTTCTATGTATTTGTCACTACTTGCAACAACTGTTTCTCTAATGTAGACATCTCTAGGTCACGACAGATATCCCTATTTGTAGCGAAGTATGGAGCATCAACTATTGAGCGTAAAACTTTTGCTTCAAGTCTCTCACGGATGGCAATGTTGAATTTAGCAGCCGTTCCCAAAAGCTGTATTCCGTAAGTCCAAACGGGTTTTAAAATTAGGAGCTTATTTCGAAGTGAATGTTGTGATTTTCTTCCCATCAAGTAATAGTGCTTATGAAATTTGGTGTCTAATTGTTTTCTCTTTATCCATACATGTTCATTCATGTGAGTTAATTATCTAGACGTAAGCCTAGATATACTACGCAGTTCGTAGTAGTGATGATTTTATTCTTAATTTTTACGTGTGGCGGCTCTCCGTGATATTTGATAAATACTATATGTTGTGACTGATTTTCATTAATTTTAGTACGTCATGTCTTAGCCCAATAATCTATTTCAGTGGCGGCTCGTGATAAAATCAAACGGGTGTTCTGCACAGGGCCGATCCTAGGGTATTGGCTGCCCGCGAGCATATTTCAAATGTATCCAAACTACTGGCGCCGTAGGGGCCGCAAAAAAATTGCACCTTGAAAATTTTGAAAATTTTCAAGGTCACGCGTTTTCCTGATACTTCACAATTTTTATGTAAAATCCGTTTATACAAAAATATAGACTTTCACAAGAAAAAAATTTCAAATTTAATACCTTTTTGAAGAACATTCATGTTTGCCGTCATATTCTTTGGATAAGAGAAAAGGCTTGTAAGGTGAATTTTATACTAGAGGGTCTATAACACTTAAAATATTTTCCGAAAGAGTTTCAGCGTCACATTTTGTAGGTTTCAAGTATGTCCAAAAACGTTCAATCGGTTCACCATCAAGAATATATCTTAAAACTACCACTAACTGAATTTTTGCAGATACATCAGTTGTTTCGTCTGCCATAACTGCTAAAAATGAAGGTTTGTTAATTTCTTTAATTATTTCTTCATGACATACTTTTAATATACAATCTAAAAGATCATTTTGTATTTCTTTAGAGGTTCCTTTAAATACTGAAGCATTTTGTAGATGCTCGCTTAAAGTTACATCAAGCTCAGGAGAAACATTTATCAAACCACGAAGTATCCCCGGGTTTTGAGAGGTTTCAGCTTCGTCATGTCCTCGCAGCGCCAGTTTAAAGGCGCCACAAAACTTTATGCAGTTTATAATTTTTGACAAAACGTATCTCTTTTTTGTCACATTATCATTATGCTTTTGCACATTTATCCAATAAGCTAACTCTAGCTGCGCTTTAATATTAGTTGTTCCTAATAAAGCTAATTTCATTGTATTATGTAGATGGCTTTTGGAGTTGTCGGGCTTTCTTATATTTTCAATTAAGTGCACCAAATCTGTCACCCCTACCTCCGTCCATGCTTTAGCACCGCCAAAAAGTAAACAAGGAAAACAAAATAACGCATTTTTTTTGTTGCACCCGCAAATCCAATTGTTCCTCGAATACATGTCTCTATTATATTGACATTTATATGCTTTTCCGCGGCTAACACTTGCAGTCTCAATAACAATATCGGGCAATGGCCTACCATTGTTTTTTAAATCAATTTTTTCTTCATAAGAGTATTTAAAAAATCGCTTCACATGAACTAAATTATAAACTAAATCCATTGTCACTATCACAGTATATAAATATTAATAATTAGTACAATAAATCACTACACAAATTCACAAAACAGTATTTAAAATCTCAAATTAACACGAAATACGAAATAGGTACGATTTACGCCCGCCAACTGTACGAGAAGTAGGAAGGAGTAAACATTCACTGATGTTGCCTTAGCTGGAAAAGATACAGCTCACTGACCGTGTAAATTCGCGCATATACGAGCGCCAAGTGTGGATCGTCGCGGGAGTTGAGGGGGAGGACGAGCGTGCCGAGCCGTGCTGTGGAACTACCTCGTGTGGCCCAGTTCAATGTACCGCGACGCGCTTGCATAGAGACCCAGATAGTTCACCTGGTCTACTACTCAATAGAGGACGGCGGGCAGAATGCGACTTTAACTCAATAATTTGGTTAGTTGCACCAACTAACCAAATTATTTTTTTAATAAATTTTAGTAATTATTATGTCGCGAAAATATACAAATATCTAATTTTTTTGGCAGTTCTGCAGCTCTGCAGCACCTATACGTGACCGCGACGCCTCATCCGCCGCTGCGACGCCCTCCTCCGACAGCTCCGGTCGAGGCCCCAGTACCCTTTAAATAATAGGAAATTAAGGATAAATTCATTTAAAAAATAAATACTTAAAATAGAAACTAGTCTGAATTCAGTATAGTAACTAACAATTAAATAAAAATGTAAAGCCGGATCCAAAAATAAGTGCTTTAGTTGGTTGGTGATGCCTTCCACGTAGCTAGATTCACATTGTTATATCTAAATACCTATATACCGTAATATTTTGTTACATATAAAAATTTCTGTCAGATTCTCTATGCGAGTATATATTAGTTAACGTTATTCTGTTATTTAGTACATTTAAGTATATAAAAATTAAAATTCAACATTTCGACAAACTTTTTAGACTGTTCTAATTGGTCTATGGTATCTCTATTCTCTGCTATCTTCAGTCGATGTTCTTTTCTGACTTGCTTGTGGTAGGTAGTATGATTAATGTTAAAAAAAAACTGAATTGTATAAAGATAATTCTTAATTCTTAATTGGTGACGTCTTCTTCTCTTCTATCTTCAGTCAACGTTCTCTTCTGACTAGCTTGTGGTAGGTAGGAACAGTGATTTAAAAATAAAATAATAATTGTAAAAAGGTAATTATTAAGCCGCTGCCTATATCTTAATTAAAAATGAATTCACAGCCTTTTAAGAATATTAATACTTATTGAGTAATTAAATAAGAAAACAAACAATAATGGAATAAAACACTGTGTAACTTTAATGACAATATGATAATGGCGATAATGACAATAAGATGATACACAAGAATTTATATTTAAGTGTGTTACAATATTTATTTTGCCAAAATTGATATACATTAAAGTATTATTTTTATGAAACGTTTTGAAAAGTTTAGAAAATTATATTTATGTGAAACTTAATTACAGTTCCCATTAGCATTGGTATTTATGAATATGAACAGGAACTCACTATTATATGTAGTTCACGCATATCATCTGTATAACAATTTAATTCATCTTGATTTTGATTTACGTTAGCCTTCAAAGAAAGATAAGACATTATTAATAATATCCGTTATGTGAACGTTCGTGACTTATTTTAATACCACCTCACGCTAATTACACCACGATCATTACTATAATAAAATATAATCTGCAAGTTTAAAGACGGCTCGCGTATTCGCGATCATAAAATTCCCTATTTTACATATAATTATTTCTCGAATATCCTCGAGTTGCCGGTGGTTATTAAATGTCGCACCGACTCTCTCGTAGTCCAACGCGTCGTTCGCTTCGCAATCCACTTATTAATCATAATTATTATCAATAAATTTCAGCCGGTCACTCGATGACTTAATGAAAAGTTACGAACACGTCGCCGGAAATGTTATCCTTGTTAGAACATGGTGTGTTGGATAAGAAAAAGGGGTTAATGGGTGTTTTATATTCCATTTACTTACTTTATCTTATAATGGAAGTCTTATTAAAATTATCATTTTGCTAGGACCTTTCAAGGATACACGATTTGCATTTGTCCTTGTCCTGCGCTGAAAGTAACTCTACACTATTGAAAATCCGTTGTGGTACTTTAACACTTTTAATTGTGTGAAATGGAGTAAATTTTCGCTATTTCTGGTACAACACTTAATACCAGTATACTTGGTAAAATTTTAGACCACTTTAATTGTAAACTGTTATACATTTTAGGTATAAAATTAATATAAATACGTCACAATATAGTACACTTTACTCCGCATGGGGTAGATTATAATATCTGTGTGCTAATTATTCTACAGTACGCGTCCATGTAGTGTTCACGCTGATATTTTTGAATTGTGAGGCAATATGGTTGTTTGTAATTTCCGATTAACCAATTTATGCCTGTATACTGTGTCTCAAAAAGCAAAATTAATTCTATCAATCAAGTTTATTAAATATTCTTGCCAAGATGACTGAGTAACGGAATTTTATGTTGCTGGATGATTTCACCGAAGAGATATTGTGTAGGTATATCTTACCTAACCTATTTGTATTTCGGGAAGATGAAGTAAATAAGTACATATAAATAGAATAAATACATATTTTGTAGCTGTCATTTCTCATTTATTGTCTGATTATTAGTTAATAATAATAATCTTATATAGAAAAATTTAACCGAGAAAATTACATAAAACTTCAACGATAACTGAATTTCATTAAGTAGAATTATTAACAATTGTTAAAACCTGAAGCAATGCCCCTAGTTATTATTTCTGAATATTCAAATTATACTCAAATGGCTTGTTTATTCTAAGAAGTAGGTAAACATAGTTATTGTCATGGCTAAGTTTATTCAAACTGAATAAATTTCAGAACACGATTTTAATATGCATATTTCAGTAGATAAAGGGTAGGTAAGTGATATTTTATATTTCCCTTCTTATTGTGCACTTACTAATAATATCTATAAATTTTATCAAGAATGGACTCAAATATTAAATAATGAATTTAATAATTGAGTATCTTCTTGATTATGTTACTGCTACATTAATACTGTTTGAATTATAATTTTTGTTTTCAGTAAGGACTAAATCCACTTATTACATGAAGAATTATTAATAAATATCTAAAGCCATTTGGATATTAACGAAGCACTTTTATTATGTATTAATGCGGAAGATAAGATCATATATAATAATTGGAAATGGAAGTTCGATAACATAAAACTCACTTCAAATAAGATTTGGTTGCGTTCTTGACGATATCTTATCTTCTACTAATAATAAAATAAACAGTTTTAAAACCTTAAAACCGACTTTTCCGCACGTAGAACATCTCTATCTCGAAATTGAGTGGCCGAGAAGAATAAAGCAACACATAAATGCAGAATATATGTTTTATGCGACAGTTTTACTCTTTTGAAATAGTCCATCGTCGTGCTTTCTCATGACCCATGGACAGAGTGGGGTGTATTCTATCCACCTCAAAATCAATAGGTGTCGTCTGGTAGGCGTCCCTAATCAGAATCAGTCGAAACCCGATTGATCCGACACGATTTAATTGAGTGATCGTGCTAACAAAAAAAATTCTCAAATAGTACACTATTGTGCTTTCTCATGACCCATGAACGTGGTAGAATGTATTCTATCAACCTCAAAATCAATAGGTGTCGTCTGGGAGACGTCCCTGATCAGAATCAGTGAAAACCCGACCGATCCGATACGATTTAGTTGAGTTATAGTGCTAACAAGAAATTTTATTAATGCCGACGACAACGATGAAAACGATGACAACGACACACACACAAAATGGTTTTAAAACCATTTTTTGTTTGTTTGTAGGCCGAAAGACGAAAAGTAAACGCAAGAAAGAATTTTTTTATTACTTTTCCGCGTATAGTTGAGTGCGGAAAAGTAAAAACAAAAGCTAGTGTAGCCTCATTAAGAACAGTAATGAGGTGCAAAAAAAATCACTTATTTCGTTTTGATTGACATCTTACAAATTCGTATGAATATTATTCCATTTTGAAGGAAAACGTGCTTGTTTATTCAAAACTGTTGAAACTCTACTGTACCTAATTGTACCATTTTGATCGAAATCACGAACTTTTGACTCAATTTTAGGCAGTTTTGCTTGGAAATGAGTTCGCAGATGTATATTCAGTGGGCCAAGGACGTCCGTATTAAAAGAAAAACTACTTTTACCGAAGCATAATTATACTGTCTTGTTTGCCAGTTCCTCAATTCTATTTTAAAAAAATGCTCAACTAAATATAAAATTTGACGGTTCTGAGAGTTTTCCCTTGAAGTTATTCCTTGAATTTTTAACGAATTTATTCATTATTTTACGAAATCACTATATATATTCCTAATCCACAAAATGTTAACTATATTTATAAAGTTTGTTATATGACAACGTCAAATTCCGTCGACCTTTGCACTCGAACAGTATGCACCCGAAGACAAGGGAAACTCAAAGTCATCCTTCCTCTTGATCCCATTAAATTCTATTCAATCACAATGCGTCTCGGAATGATACAAATATGTTGTGGTTGTGGAGTAGGCACGAGGACCGTGTGAATTGCCTTTTAGATGCGGTCCAGGTGGGCCATGGCGGTCCAGTTCGCCAGTCGAAGGCTGCACGTGATTTCCCTGCCCCCAGCCCGACAACTACGCCGGTCCGCTCGTCCCGGTGACAAAATTTACATTGCATGTTAGCCTTTTTAACAATTGCGAGAAATAAACCATAAATTTCACCCTGTTTATTATGGTGACGTCTATTAGGAGAAGAGCACCCCGAGCCGTGAAAGGAGGCTCTCTTCTTTTCGAAACTGGAACGCCCGTCTTTTTAGCACAAGGCCCCAGTGTTTCTCTTATTCATGATGTAACAAATATATTGTATCAACCGCAGATGAATACGGCTTTAATTGACCGTTAAGGGTAGCTTTAACAAGTCAAGCCTCTTGTCGTAGACCCCCCGTGGTTCGCAGACTGTTTTCCACTCCCCTGAAAGGTGATACGAAATGTCGTTCGTGGCAGTGGCGCGCAGCCTTGAAACTCAAAACACTCTTCGAAAAGGATATTAAATATCGCCAAATATGGGGGGCGTAACGTGATTTAAATTCATATGTTAAGGTACTAACTAAGGTATCATAATAAGTAGTTACCTATATAAGAAAATCTATTCCAGTCGTATATAATTCTAATCTATTCCCTAAGTTCGCAAGTATTTAAACGTTCTGAAGCAAGACTTAGGAGTAATATTTGATCATAAACTTACTTTCTCTAACCATATCGTACATGAAATATCATTTGCTTTAAAAATGTTAGGATTTATTGTTAAAAACTGTCGCCCGTTTTCTAAAGAGGTTGCTTTAAAACACTATATATCTACTATTCGTATGTACGATCCAAACTAGAATATTGCTCAATAGTCTGGTAGCCAGACTATACCTGTCATAAAATCGCAATTGAAAAGATGCAACGCAATTTTCTTAAATTTCTATCCTTTAGAATTGATGGTTTTTATCTAGAAAGAGGCTACCAACACTCCCTGTTACTTAATAGATTTAATTTTTGGATATGCAGCGTATAATAAGTAGTCTGAAAATATTATTTAACATATTTCATAAGTATGCAATTTATTGCTTTTAGGTATGGTGTCTTTTCAAGTTACTCGAATGACATCACGTCAAACCCATACGTTTTATTGTAAAATGCCTAGGACTAACGTTCTTCTTAACTCTTTCAGGGGCAGATATTCTAAAATGAAATTCACTTAAAGGGACAGAAAAAAGTGTGAACTACGAAATATTTATTAATTACTGTTACTTAAGGTGTACTACAAAAAAATGGTGATAAACAAAAGAATTTGTTTAAAAAGAAACCAGGAAGTGCCATATTTAAACCACTGCGTATTTAGATCTAATTACTTCATGTGAAATATTTCAAAACAGTTTTTAGACTTCGATAAGCATAACGGTACATTACATTGTGTATATTTTCAGTTGTTCTGTTGTTCTTTTTTTTTGTACTGCAGAGAGCACACCTCCTGCTACCTGTTCAGGCTGATTGGCGGCCGCATTTGTCCTCTGTTCTTCCGGAATATAGGGCTTATGTTTAAAATGATATTGAAGTAAATTTTGCCGAGCGTGCCACCTGGAAGTCGGTAGACGTTAAACTGTATGCACAAATGGTGATTCATAAACTAACCCATCACGCTATTTCAGTATATGGACTTAAATACGCGATCCATAAATCGTACCACCGCCTAAAGCCAACCGATTTTTACATTTCATAGATTCCCGGCCCTGAAAGTGTTAAATCGCCAATGCATGTCATGTGTAATTTCAATAATTTCAATAAGTTCTCAGATATATGTGATTAGTTTTAGTAGACTCTCAGAAATGATTATTGCTTCTAACTTAATTTTTATAGCTAATAAATTAAATCTAAGCATTAAATTCCATTATTACTATTTTTATCATTTTTTATCCATTTATACATTTGTGTATCCATATTTACTTAATCAATTATTATTAAATTTATTATATTGCGCTTTTTCCACTAGTAATGTTTTCCCTTTATTCTGATATTCAGACATACTATAGTTTTATATGTTCAATTGTTTATATTTGTCCTGTAATTGGATTTTATCTGTTGGGCAATAAATAAATAAATAAATATATGTTTCAATTTTTCAATCAATTTCAATTCAATGTTTGAATGAAGAGTGATGAGGCAGCGTATTCCGTTCATTGTCGGACCTGCGCTATTCGAAGTCAAGCAACGAAATTTTCGGCTGCGACTTGAGTGGGTGACACATTGTCTCATTCTCATGCCGCGGTGGTCTTGACTTGGTATTTGGTAACAGAGTGGCAACTGGGCCAAATACTGGACACGTTGTCTGCGTGAGTTCGATTTTCACCAGAGGGAACTTGGCACTTCCCTCAGAGCTGGGTGTTTGTCCGCGTCTATATGTGTAACCTTCCCCTGCTCAAAGCCTGCCTGTAGGCTTTCTGGGGAAGGAAATCTACTTTCTGTGTGTCCAAACAATTCTCTAGTATCCGTAAGAGATTCAGCAAATCTGACAGACACGTATTGAATCAGATTTTTTAGATGTTCCATTCTACATTAGATATATTCATAAAGTGTGAATAAAAATTTTGTATATGCCTATAAAATGTACAGATAATTCGATGTCACATAAATATGCATTTTTTTCTCATTAATAAGGCCGTGGGAAACGTGCTGCGCGCCATAGACGTACACATCGTAAAAAGGGCAATTAAATAATAAAACAAAGTAACAAAGTCACTAAACTGTTATAAGTACTTATAGTACTTAGTAACAGTAGTAACGTTATAACACTACATGTACTTATACTCTTAACTGGCGTAATAACTAGCATCATCATCATCATCAGTCATTAGAATCGAAAACTGGAGACTATCGGTAAAATCATTGTAAAATGACGTATATTTCCATATTTGCTCAGAGAATGATGTTCGCTGTGGTGAAAATATGTTCTTATTAGTATTTGGAGAACGACCGTTCGACATCTACTGATGTAATACAGGCATACGTAAAATACACTTTACACTCACTTAATGGATCTGCAGATGCACTATCGCCATTAGCAGGACCATCACAAACTTGTCTTAACCTGTTAATTGGTGTATTTCTTTAACAAGCTTTCGAACTCATGTTTGACTCGCTCATTTCTTGCATCATATATAATGCGTACCAGTGAATTTATTTGGTTCACTATTTGCAGGGACTCCACTATCGCCAATTTCCGAAATTGTTACTTTAAAAAAATATATAAAATATATATTCAAAGTTGCTAGTTCAATATGTAACTATTTATTTTATGAAAAGTTAAATTAGTCTGTAACTAATTAACTCTAGGTATAGACTCTAATTGAATGATATTTCGTTTTAATTTGAAAGTAAACATTTTTTTCTTCTTTATTCTTTATTAGATTCTACTAGCTACCAGAGAATTTTGTTATACTTTTATTGTATTTTAAAAATTGAAATAGTTTGTGCCCAACAAAGTAAACTAATAACTATCTAATACGCCATTTTTCGCAACTGTTGAAGAAATATGAGACCATTAAATTAATGTAAAACTGAAAAATGTTCAGAAACCGATATTGTAAAAGATTTTCTTCAACAAGTCAGTGAAAACTTTAAATTAACAAAAAAAAAACCAAGAAGTTCTACCCTTATGTCCCTTATAACCCTATTACAGTTCTTAGTTTCAGCTTTAACGATGTTTATCCTTCAATAAGGATGATGATACTTTCCACTAAACAATTTAGTTTCAACAAGGTGGAATTTGTCCTCATTTTGTTGTTGATGTTCGATCATATCTTGATGATACTTTCTCTAGCAAATGTGATGACGAGAACCAACCGAATCGTCTCCACGTTCACCTGATTGGACCCTGTTAGATTCCAGATTAGATTTATGGAATTACTTAAAATCAGGGATCTATTTTAACAAGTCAAGTAGTATTGAAGCTCCGAAGTAAGAAAGTCGAGTTAAAATGAAAAATATCGGCCAAATTATTGAACGTTATGAACGATTCAAAGTATTTACTTGAAAACTACACTTGAAAATTTTAAGGAATTCATTTGTGTTAAAGAGAAAGAGGAGGTTGATGTTTAAAAAATACTATGATGCCGTCATAACTAAGAAAAAATATGAACAAAATAAAATTCCTCTTTGTCAATCAACGTTTTCTAAAGAAATATTAAGACAATGATGTATTTCATGTATCGTCACATGTGACGAGTTTTTTAAACAAAATTTAATCACAAATCGATCAATATTGCACAAACGTTTATCACCATGCTGTATTTGCTTTTATAATCATTTAGTGATTGAGGGAATGTATTGGTTATTAACACTAAGCTTATGGGATTGATTTAGTTTTCACGTAAGTACATTATGATTATAAATTTAAAGCTAAACTGTTCTTAATTATGTATCTAGGTGCCTTCAAAAATGTATGAAAATGTAAGATAATGTAATGTAAGAAAAACAGCTCAAAATATTACTTTTCCGCACTCAACTATACGCGGAAAAGTAATGTACCTAATCGTGTAAAGAAAAAGTGAAAAAACAAACATTTCTTTGGCTTTATTTTTCGTTTTTCGGTCTAAAAACCAAAAAAAAAAACAGTTTTCAAAAATGTTTTGCTGTGTGTGTGTGTCGTTGTCGTTGTCGTCGGCATTTATACTTGTTAGCACGATAACTCAACTAAATCGTGTCGGATAGATCGTGTTTTGCCTGATTCTGATTGAGGACGTCTCCCAGACGACACCTATTGATTTTGAGGTGGATAGAACACACTCTACCATGTGTATGGGTCATGAGAAAGTACAATGGTGGACTATTTGAGATATTTTTTTTGTTAGCACGATCACTCAATTAAATCGTGTCGGATCGATCGGGTTTCGACTGATTCTAATTAGGGACGTCTACCAGACGACATCTATTGATTTTGAGGTGGATAGGATACACCCCACCCTGTCCATGGGTCATGAGAATGCACGATGGTAGACTATACGAAAAAAGTGACACTGTCGCATAAAAAACATACTCTGAATTTATGGGTTTATTTTTTCTCGGAGACTCAATGTCGAGATAGAGATGTTCTACGTGCGGAAAAGTCCGTTTTAAGGTTTTAAAACTGTTTATTTTTTAAATGTTTTTAAATTTTTTTCCTATTTTCCTATTTGTTATTCCTATACCAAAAAATTAACGAGAAATAAAAACGACAAGTGTTCTGATTTCCCATCATTTCAGGGCCCTTCATTTTAACGTTTCCCATGGACAGTTCCATAGTAATAGACTTTTGAGATAAAATTTAATTCAGGCCACCCGTGAAAACTCCTTTCTCACTCGTTCATGTTTTCACGGAAATTAACCTACATTCTTCAGTAATTTTCTGCTTCGAAACGTCGATGTTAGAGGGATCAGTGTACCTCAGACAGAGAAGTCTAAGGGCATTATATCTAGAGATCGAGCAGGTCACTCTATTGTATCCAGGCGTCCAATTCACATATTATGATATTGTTCATTGAGATAGACTATTCCTGCGTCATAATAATATGGAGGACCACCATCCTGTTGAGACGTTATCTCTAGATCTCAAAATTCATCAGGACTGGTAATTAAAGTTCGATTAAAAAATACAGGTACAACTATGTGATTACCTTGCTTGGTGCATAAGGAACGTGGAAAAACGAAACCATGAAGGGATCGGTTCCTTGTAGTAGAATTATTAGCTTTTCAGTAAAAGGACAGTTGATCACGTATTAGACTATTGGACCACTTCAATGATTAAGTAAAGTAAACTTTCCTCCAAGTGATTTCCTCCAATACTTATCGACTATAATTTTTGCAAGCTTCTTACAAAATTTCTCACGTACCGCCCCTGGCGCGAACTCAGCCGAATTTAAAACACCATATACGTTTTAACATATCGTAAATTTAAAATACCTGAACGATGCCATCGCATCCTCTGGGACCTCCATGGGCCCCGTGTCTTTTATTAAAGTTTATTTTGTCACAAATCCCCACCTGTTGTGTTGGAAAATGCGTTTTATCAACCAGTTGTTATTTAATTTTAATCTTCTGACGTGTTACGAGATGATTTATGGCGGCCTTCTCGAAAAAGGTGTGAGAATTGTACTAATAAAAACAAATATTTCAAACAATAAGACGGCGTCAAAAAATATTTATGATCGCTCATATTTACTTTTTGGGTAATGGATTATAGAAACTAATGGGCATTTCTGGAAACTAATCGTGCTTTATTAATACATCTGTCAAAAGCTCGAGAAACAGCTTCTAAATATGTACATAATAGAATAAAAGCGATATTTATAAATATTTCAGATATTCCTTACGGAAGATTCCTAAAAATATATTAACGAAGCGATCTTTGCTGCTGAGAAAAATGACAAATGATAATAATTTGTGTCTTGTTTTTGTTCTGTTGTGTTTGCCCGGTGCACTAAAACTTCGTAAACTACAAAAGAAATTTACGAAAAAACATACACAATAGTTGCTTTTTGGTGATAGCTATAAAAATGATAATATGGGCTAATATTTTTTGCTGTTAAATAATTGTGACATTTTCTTTTTTAGCTGTCAAATTTTGTCAGTACTTTGATGGTTATAGTACTAAAATACAGAGGTTTTATAAAGTTCTTTGTTAAAGAGGTAAATTCTCCACATTTGTTTGGGGGAGGTTAACTACTGTCTATGGATACGCTGTCTAAAATTATGGTTCAAACAGTTTTCATCCAGGTTCAAACAGATTTTCAGAAGCCAAAAATCATTTCAGGATAAATCAAAATGAGGATAGCATTTGAACGAAAGAGTGAAGGAATGCGTCAAAATGGCAGAAAGATTGGTCTTAATACATCGAATATAGAACAAAAGATTGCTCTTCATGAAAATAAAGTAGGGGTATAAAAAACACATCGTTGAATATTTTGCATTAGTTTTTAATTGAAGCCAGCAGAAAACTATGCTGCTGATTCGAGTTTTAGAAAAAAAAATTCTATATAAAATTATAAATGAGGAAAAAAATAAACTGTTTTAAGACCTTAAAACTGTTGGACTTTTCCGAACGTAGAACATCTCTATCTTGAAATAGAGTGGCCGAGAAAAAAGAAACCAACACATAAATGCAGAATATGTGTTTTATGCGACAGTTTCACTTTCTTCAAATAGTCCACCATCCTGCTTTCTTATGACCCATGGACAGGGTCATATCCACCTCAAAGTCAATAGACGTCGTTTGGTAGACGTCCCTAATCAGAACCAGTCGAAACCCAATCGATCCGACACGATTTAATTGAGTGATCGTGTAACAAAAGAAAATTCTCAAATAGTCCACCATTGTACTTTCTCATGACCCATGTACATGGTAGAGTGTGTTCTATCCACCTCAAAGTCAATAGGTATCGTCAGGGAGACATCCTCTATCAGAATCAGTCAAAACCCGATTGATCCGACACGATTTAGTTGAGTTATCGTGCTAGCAAGAATAAATGCCGACGACAACGACAACAATAACAACAACGACAATGACAACGACAGCGGCACACACAGCAAAAAATTTTTAAAAACCATTTTCTTTGTTTTTAGGCCGTAAACGAAAAGTAAATGCTAGAAAAAGCTTTTTTCCATTTTACTTTTCCATACTCCATGTATGAAAAGAAAAATTGAAAACAATGTTTTTTAGCGTTTAGTTTTAGCGTTTTTCGTCCTAAAAAAAAGGTTTTTAAAAAATTTTGCTGTGTGTCGTTGTCGTCGGCATTTAAAAATATTGTTAGCACGATAACTCAACTAAATCGTGTTGGATCGATCGGGTTTTGACTTATTCTGATCGGGGACGTCTCCCAGACGACATTGATTTTGAGGTGGATAGGACATACTCTACCATATTCGTGGGTCATGAGAAAGCACGATGGTAGACAATTAGAGAAAAATTGAAAAAAGTAAAGCTGTCGCATAAAACACATATTCTGCATTTATGTGTTGGTTTACTTTTTCTCGGTCACTCAATTTCGAGATAGACATGTTCTACGTGCGGAAAAGTCCGTTTTATGGTTTTAAAACTATTTATTTTTTTACACGATTACATTACTTTTCCACTCTAGTATAGTTGAGTGTGGAAAAGCAAAAACAGTTGATATATGTAGAATTTACAGAAGGAGACATAAGAAAATTTTTCGAACACAACCTAGAACTTTAGACTTTTTATATTAAAAAAAAAGAGTTTTTAATTATTTATATATATTTTTTATTGTACGACATTTTCATTATAATTCTGTCAATGATAATTATAACAGAGTATACACCATTTAACATTGGATTTAATGTATCAATATGCTGCATGGAGAGAAATATTCTTTTGAAAGGAAAACCTTGACTACGATTAATTACCAATACAAATAACAGACGATCCTTCATATAGGTATCTGTATCAGGAAATAACAAACACGAGGCATTATTAGAAAGGATACCTCATCGACAGGTCCTAATCAAAGGCAATATTGTAATCGCTAACAAGGCAACTTATTTCTATTATTCCGACGCTCACCGACATTCATCACTTCTTTCACCGTAAGCGCTCCATTACCCCCGAAACAATTAAACAAATCTAAAGTTTGTTAGTGTTCTATTCATCGATCGAACAGATTTATTCGAGGTAATTTTTCAAGTAGGCACTGATAATTATCTTATATACAATGGTAACGTGATCTTAAACAAAGTATCAAGTTATAAACGTCATGATTCCGGCGAAGGTAACAATATTCCCGTACAAATCAATTCAAAGAGCCCAATTAGGCAAATTGATGGCCTGTTAGTGATGTATGGGCTTATGTTTTATTTAAAGGATTTCATCATACGTTGAAAAATGTAACGAGCATTGATTCCATCCAGCCATTTGTCTTCGTTGTATTACGTCCGAAATTGAAATACCAATTTGTTGAATCACCATTGGACGCCTTTTGTAACAAGTAATCATTAGGACGATCGATAGAAGCGCAAACTCATGTCGTGTTCTGTTAGTTAAACTATCATGAGACAGAGAGGGACTCAGTACATTTAAAAAGATTATTTTTGTTATAACATTCTTGTCCTATTTGTTTCATTTCTTTAATCCACTACCAAGACATCACTATTACTATTATACTGTTTAAAATGTGGTGTAAAACTTGACATCAATTTCACACCAAACGGGGTTCATATAGAGCCACACCAGTTTGACGTGAAATGAACACCATGGTAGAATTTTATTATTTGCTTGTGTGGATTTTCTTACGACTAATGGAGTAAAGTCAACACGAAGTCTGGTGTAAACTTTCTTTCAATTTTACATATTTTACTGTCTATATTGTATAATGCAGAAAAATACAACGCCTTTGAAATATACACTAGGCACTAAAATTAAGGGATGTAAAAAAATTATAAATTTTTAGATGACTTTCAAAGGGCTGAAACTTGGAGAAAAATAGTCGCAGAACAATTTAAAAAAATTAAATTGAAGCTTCAAGTTTCTAGTTTTCAGATCTGGAGTTCAAAATTGTTTGCCATCAGCAGTGTTTGAGTAACCATACGAAAACCATGGGAAAGAAGATTCCAAATTTTTTTTTCCATACATTTTTTTCAGTAATTTGATCATAAACCCCTTTTAGATAATTTTATTCTCTTTAATTTGAGCAGCTAAGAGCCTTGTACGATGATATTCGCTGAGTTATCGTCTTTCAAAGCAAGAAAGTCAGTATTGACTTTTGGTAATTAATTACTCTGGAAATAATAATCGTATTGAAAATTCAAGTTCGATTTTGAAAACTGTAAAGTATTCCTAACAAGCTGTAGTTATTGGCTTTTGATGAAAAAAATTTTTGGTGCAAGAATGGTGATCGAAAAAGAGGTAAAAAATTGCGTATTTAGGGATATTCGCTTAACTTTGCATAATTGTGGAAATAATGGATAGACTAAGGATGTTGACTATTTCTTTTCAACCTCAAAACTTAAAAGGCTTTCAGGGTTTCTCAAGGAAACCCTGGGAATTTCAAAGCGCCGCGATTTTTTTTCATTGTGTTCAGAATGATTGAATTTGTCGTTTTTGCTAAAAATCAATTTTAGGATGAATGTTTAATTTTTTATTCATTTTTTGAGATTGAAAATGATTTTATTAGCAATAATCCAAATTATTTTTATTACAAAATGTTAATTATTGTAAAGAAAAATAAAAAAAAAAAGCCATAAGTGGCTTTATTGTTCGAACGACGATAACTCCATGGAATGGAGTTATCGTCCATGAAGTCCATGGATGGACCTATTGAAAGGCAAGCAAAAATTTTGAAAAAAGTTTTTCCGATGGTTTTCTTATGATTACGTACTCACAAACTGCCGATGATAAAAATATTTACTTTTTTAAGTGAATTTTAGATTTCACTAGTAATAGGATAATCACCAATTATAGGGACAGAAACTGTCACTGTGAGACTTCATTTAAGATGGTGTGACCTATTTACAATAATAATAAGTTTAAAAAAACCGACTTAAAAAAAGTAAAACACAAAAGCAACTAAAAAGCAAGAAATTGTTTTATATGATTTTAAAGTCGGTGCCAAGTACAACATATATCTTGCTACTATAACAACGAGTTTACAATTAAAATTGCCGAGGGCCGGCATTCGCACTACTAATATTGTATGGCACCGACTTCAAAATTATATAAAACAATTAATAATAATTACATAATAAACAATAATTTCTTAATTACATTAAACAGAACAACAAATAGGAAGTATTAAATTGTCGTAGAAAACATTTATTTCTTGCTTTTTAGTTAAGTTACATTTTTTTTTAGTCAGTTTTTTTTAACCTTATTATTTTACAAATTTAAGTGATGAGCAGATCTACTAAGTATGTTTTGCGAATAAGAAAACGACGGCTACTTGAATAAGGAGTTCCGTTGCGTATCTTCGAAGTCCAAGGTTCAATACCAATGAGGCAATGAAATTAAAATGAGACCACTTTGGAGCTATACCGAACCCAACGCAAAAATAATAATTAAAATCGGTTCATAAACACAAAAGTTATACCTGAACATACATTAGAAAATATATACAGGCTGTCTCCTAAAGAACGCAGCAAGCCATAATTCCGTTATTCATAATCTAATTTTAAAAAACAAAAAATAAAATGAAATGGCTCTAAATACACTCTAGAGTGAGTATACCGCAGTGTTTTTTATAAACTTTTTTTTTGAAAAGCGATGGTCAACTTCTTCTTTTCAAATGGCAATATAGCTTTTTTTTTATTTACTATCGTGCAGATTTCTTTTATGAATCCAACGATCTATAACAAATGGACTTTTGTGAAACATTTGTCACAGAAAAATGGTGAAAGTATTCGCCGATACCGCAATAGGCGCCCCGTCGCAATTGATGACAAACGTATTTTGACTAATCGTCTGTGCTGTGGAAAACAAAAAATGAACAACAAATCGAGTGAATATCATTTCAACTTCAACAAGATGTCATATTTGATAATATTTTTCTTGATTTAGGGTGCCATCTATGAAAAATGGTTCAATCAATCTATTACCCAAAATGCCACACCACACATTAATACTAAACCTTCGCTGAAAATTAGTTTCGACGATAATCGTTGGACTTTCTTGGTTCCAATGTCGTTGGATATTTCTGTTAAAGATACCATTGACACTAAATGTACATTCGTCTGACCAAATAATCTTAGTGTGGAAAAGTGGGTCTCGTCGCACTGAATGTAAATACAAATGGCAAAATTGTTATCTTCGTTCTCTATCGTTTTCCTCTAATGCCTGTACTTTTTGAGGTATGTATGGCTTAAATTTGTGCTTTTTCAATATTGAATTCACAGTTCGTTTCGATGCTCAAATATTATTTGAAATTTCCCGAATGGAGGTTCTTGGGCTTTCTTCAACATTAAGAAGAACGTTGAGCTCCGTGTTTTCATTAAATTCGCGTTCTTCTCGTTTCGATTTCTTAAATGCCCCATAATTTCTTAAATTTTCTTCAAGTCTTCCAAACTTACGTGGTTCTGAAACTTCTCTATGAGGAAACCGCTCTCTATAAAGGCGGACTGCCGCACCACGATTCTGATTACACTGAAAGTATACCTGAATCATATCCGTCAATATTTGATTATTGTCCATACTGCATTGTTGACTTATTTCGCAAAAAATAACTTACTGTAATGATACTATGACACACACAAAAGCAAAATAATGTAAAAAACCGGGATGCGGAAGTTGAAATGACATTTACTCGATTTGTTGTATTATTTTTTGTTTTCCACGGCACAGATGATTAATCAAAATACGTTTGTCATCAATTAAGTGACCGGGCGCTTATTGCGGTATCGGCGTATATTTTTACCATTTTTCTGTGACAAATGTTTCACAAAAGTCCATTTGTTACCTACATCGTTGGATTCAGAAGAGAAATCTGCACAATAGTAAATTAAAAAAAAAACTATATTGCCATTTGAAAGAGAAAAGTTGACTATCGCTTTTCAAAAAAAAAAGTTTAAAAACACTGAGGTATGCTCTATCTAGAGTCATTTCATTTGATTTTTTGTTTTTTCAAATCAGATTATAAATAACGGAGTTATGGCTTGCGGCGTTTTTTAGGAGACAGACGAATTGAGAATATCCGCCTTTTTTGAAGTCGCTTAAATATTGCTCAATAAAATTAGATCATATGACAGAAATAATAAATTTATAGCCACAAAATTACAATTTATATAATATTTCTATTGATCGACTTGTTACCGATAATTTTGATAATAAAATATCAAGTCCTATCCTTATTTACTAACTTACTTTTACTACCTTTATATTTCACTGCAGTTCATGTTCAAATACATAAAAATCAAAGCCTTACAAACTTGTCCAAACAATACATGTACGTCCCATCGAACGTTTTTCCCTAATTCAATATATTTAAGGGATCCCGAGAGCTTTATTAGTCGAGAGCGGATTATCCGGAATAAAAGAGCATAAAAAGATAAAACCTTTATATATTTACCTAATGCCTGACGCATCCGTCACGTATGGACAATAAAAACACAAAGTGGGCTGTATGCTCACCGGCCGAAGCATCTACTTAAACTAATAAAATACACGTGAATTGTCACAATCGGATGTGGCTGCATGGCATCGTAAAGACACCTCACGTTCGTAATAATCGCCTATGGAGCCTTCTGCCTATCTGGCCACCCACAATCCTCGTTTGAATGAGGGACATTCCTCGAGCTTAAAAGCGCTTCTCCCCATGGTGTTGATGGCAGTGATAAACAAGGCATTATTCGAAACCTTCAGGTATCCGATGACATAAAAAATACTTGTTTATATTGCCATACACAGCCTGTATGATTAATAGCCACCGTTACAATAGTGAAAAGGATATTCCAAACCATTACAAATGCCCGGTTAAGATCCCAACAGTTCGTATACAAATATAACCGGGCCGTTGGATAGAATATCCGTATCTGGAAATGGCACAAAAATCGAGATGTAGAATCGAGAGGTTATATGTATGAGCCCAGGCGTATAATAATTCGGCCAGATATAATTCTATAACTGATATATTTAAATAAAATTAATAACAATAACACCTTCAAAACTGTTTTATTAAAGAAACATATTGGTAACAGAAACGAAGTATAAACTTTTAATTTAAATATGATGAAATATTACTACATTATGATGTGTCTGTGACAAGTTTGTTAATAAAAACATTAAGATTCGCGGTTCAGAATAGTTCGGCCACTTCATCAAAACTGTGTTACATCACCTTTATTAACAATAATAGCTTCAATTCTGGCAGGCATTGTATCTACCAGCTTAGTACACTCTTCATGAAATGTGCTGTCCCAAATTTCTTGCAATTTGGTGGGCAGATCGTTAACTAAACGGGCTAGATGTTTGCGCAACTGTTTTTCATTTTATGCCACAATGTTTCTATGCTCAAGAGGTCTGGACTGTTGAAGGGCCATTCCATAATAGGGACATTACGTTCCGTAAACCAAGCTTTGACAGTTTATGTTGTGTGACACAGCACCACATCCTGCTGGAAAATGTACTGCGCATCAGTGCCTTGGCATATTGGTATTGACGACGGCAATAAACTGTCTCTAAAAAATTATTTATATTTTTCTACTGTCACAGTACCATCTACGAAGAGCAATTTTCATACGCACGTACTACTTATACACCTCCAGGTTATAAGAGACGCAGGGAACTCCACTTTCCTAATCAAATAGTCATGATGATAAGTTTTCTGTGGGGTTCTTAACACACGTTTTCTGGTAGCACCCAAATAGATTTCAAATTTGGATTCGTCACTCCAAATGACCTGGTGCAATTGTTGTAAAATGTTCTCTGGCCCACCGTAGTGGATTGATTTTCTGTCGTTTAGTTAACAACGGCTTTTATTTTGCCTGAAGGAGAAACCAAGTTCAAAACTAAAATGTAAAGAATGAAACTTTACCTTGTAAAATTTGTATCCTATTTTCTTTACTGAGCGTTTAGTTGTGCAACGGGACCGGATGCTTAGTCCCTTCATTGAAATAAATAATTTTGTGTTTTAAACGTTGTAAAAGAAAAAATACCAATAATTGACATTGGTATTTTTTCTTTTACAACGTTTAAAAAAATTTACAGGGTTTTACAAAAAATTTCCTCCGCTATCGATGGAGTCCTATTTTTTGGACCAGCAGTCTACGTGTTATGATCTTGTCTTCAATACGCTTTTCCTGCTCCCGACTGCTAGTCTACGTGGTAGTCTGGACAATATCGGTTAGGGTGTAGATAAAATGCTCGATATCCATCAGGAAGCCTGCCCTATTAGTCAAATTCATTTCAGAATTCTTTAGACCGTGGAAGTTCAGAGTTACTTGCTTGAACACTGGATTGAAGATTAGCAAATTTTATTTGATATTTTAATCTCCTAATTTTAGACTTAATGCTGTAAGTTCTGCATAAATTATGTACTTTTAAATAAGTCAGAAATCATGTCAATTTACAGCTAGTACAAGATAGGAGAAGCTGGAGGTTAGCGTCCAACCAGTCTTAGGACTGATGACCTCATGATGATGATTACAGCTAATGTTTAACTTTATGACGGTGGGAATCATTTGTAGCTATATTTGGACAGTAAAGTTGCCATAATCGTTGCTATCTCTTTAAACGCAAACTATTTGTTTATAAATATAGATGATTTTAAGGGCGTAAAATATTTTCATTGATCTGAAGAAGAAGATTCACGAGAGTCTCACGTGTATTTATTTATTACATATTTAGGATGTCTCAGTTGGACTTACAGGATTGTGCGCAATTTGTGTTCTGTCAAAGATAGGACGTTAATATTTATCTCTACGAACCATACGACGTCGCTATTAACAGATCAGTAACGAATAGTTTGTGTACAACTGTTTTATGAAAGTAAGCGATCATTTACCATTGAATGAAAAAAAATTAGGACAAACTTCAGCACCTACAGAGTTAACAGATCATAACTTGATGAAGAAAAATGAAGGGACGGGTTCTGTTATTGGACAACACCAATATGTGCTCGCCATAGTTGACCAGATGAAAATATTGGTGCAGTGAGAGAAAGTATACAGGAGTATCCAAACACATCAATTTGACGTCGTGTACAACAATTGAATCTGTCAGGAGCCACTACGCATCCGATTTTAAAGAATGATCTGCATCTGTCAGCAATAAAAAATCAGTTGATACAATAATTAAAAGTTACAGACCAATTAGAATATCGTATATTTGTTAATTGGGTGTTAGAAAAGAATGATGATGCTCATTTTTGCAACAAAATGTTGTTTAGCGACGAAGCACGAAGCGACGTTGTTTAGCGACGAAGAATTTTCATCTTGACAGATACGTTAGCAAACAAGATTGTCGCTTTTGGGGTGCTGAAAATACATATGCGGTTTACGAAAGAGAAATGCATCCACAGAGATGCACGGTTTAGTACACATTTTGGAGTGGTGGAGTAATTGGAAGAGTCTTTGAAAATGAAGCTGATAATGATATCATAGACATGTTGACGTCGCATGGTCTGTAGATGACAGTCGTTAAATATTGACGCCCTATCTTTTAGAAAACAGTAATAGTGCAAGTATACATGCCTACTTCTAGCCATAGTGAGGAAGAGTTAGAAGCCGTTTATTCGGACATAGAGCAGGTAATAGGATTCGTGAAGGGTCATGAGAATTTAATAATAGTGGGAGATTTTAACGCAGTCGTAGGTGAGGGGAAAGAAGGAGAATTTGTAGGTCCTTATGGATTAGGAAACAGCAAAGAGAGAGGTAGCAGACTGATAGAATTCTGTGAGAAGTACAAGATGGTAGTCGCGAATACATTGTTCAAGAATCACGTTAGGAGGCGGTACACATGGAAAATGCCAGGAGGGATAGACAGGTATCAGATAGACTACATTCTGGTTAGGAAAATATTTAGAAATCAAGTAAAAGACTGTAAGAGTTATCCAGGAGCAGATGTAGAAAGCGACCACAACTTGGTAGTCATGAAAGCTAGATTAAAGTTCAAAAATCTGAAAACCCGGAAGGATAAGAAACGTATAAATGTAGACATATTGAGGGATCAGAATATGAAAGATAAGTTCCAGGAGAAAACAGATCAATTAATAAATAAAGCGAGTAATGACGAAATCAAGAACGCAGAAACTGAGTGGTAGGGTATCAAGAATAGTCTAGATTACGCTGCCACGGACATTTTAGGACACAAAAGAAGGGAGAAGCTAGGAAGCCCTGGATAACGGACGAAATCTTAAACTTAATACAAAAGAGACGAGGCTACAAAAACCGACGAGACGAGGAAGGACTGAAAACTTATAAGTCAATAAAGTGGGAAATCATTAGAAAGTGTAGAAAAGCGAAAGAACAATGAATAGAAGATAAATACAAAGAAGTAGAAGATAAGCTCCAAGTAGTAAATAGGCTGTTTGAACTGGTAAAATACATATGCGAAACGGGCGAGATGCCGGAGGATTATAAGAGGAACATTATCGTTACTATTCCGAAAAAGAGAGGAGCCGACAAATGCGAGAACTTTAGAACGATTAGCCTAACTTCCCACGCGTCAAAAATCTTAACCAGAATAGTGCAGAAGAGGATGGAAAATAGAGCGGAGGAAATACTAGGAGGAGACCCATTCGGGTTTAGGCGAAATAGGGGAACTCGCGAAGCTATTCTGGCGCTAAGAGTAATGTTAGAGAAAACAATAGAAAAAGAAAAGAACGCTTATATAGGATTTGTAGATTTAGAAAAAGCTTTTGATAATGTAAGATTGGAAAAAAATGTTCGAGATACTAAAGAGCGCGGGAATGAAGTATAGAGATAGGAGAGTAGTACACAATCTATACAAAGAGCAAACTGCTGTTATAGAAGTAGAAGGGGAAAGAAGGGAAGTAGGTATCAGGAAAGGAGTAAGACAAGGTTGTACGCTATCACCACTATTTTTTAATCTGTACATCGAAGAGGCGATTAATGTGGTAAAAGATAGAGTGGATTTCGGGATTAAAGTACAGGGACAGAAACTGAAAATGCTGAGATTCGCGGATGATATAGCAGTATTAGCATCTAGTAAAGAGGAATTAGAATCAGCGTTGAACGAAATGGAGGCAGTGTTGACAGAGGAATACGGAATGAGGGTGAATAAAAACAAAACTAAAGTGTTAGTGTGCAGAGGGCGCGAGAGCAGAGCAAAAACGAAAGTACAAATTAATAATGAAAGATTGGAGGAAGTTAAAGACTTCACATATTTAGGAAGTAAAATAAATTGGGATGGAAGAAGCGATAAAGATATAAAACAAAGAATAGCGCAGGGTCAAGTAGCTTTTAACAAAAAGAAAGCACTTTTATGCTCGGGGGTAATAAACTTAGAAACAAGGAAGAGAGTTTTGAAAACGTATGTATGGAGCACGGCGCTATACGGTTGCGAAACCTGGACGGTAGGGGAAGCAAGTAGGAAGAAATTAGGAGATGTGGTGTTACCGAAGAATGATGAAAATACCGTGGACTGATAGGGTTAGAAACGAAGAAGTATTAGAAAAAGTCGGCGAGAAAAGAAGTATGTGGAAAAACATAAAGAAGAGAAGAGATAGAATGGTAGGCCACTTGCTGAGACATGGGGGAATAGTCCGCGATATTTTGGAGGCAGAAATAGGAGTGAAGAAAGGCAGAGGTAGGCCTAGATTAGACTACTGCTCACAAATAGTAAGGGATGTAGGATGCAGAATTGGCGAAATGCGTAGGTTAGCACAAGATAGGAGAAGCTGGAGGTTAGCGTCCAACCAGTCTTAGGACTGATGACCTCATGATGATGATGATATCTTTTAGCATTAACGACTAAAAATTGCCAGCACATGAAAACGTTGATCGAGCTAGTCTAGTTGTGGCTATTTGTCGGACATACCCACAGATAGATACCGAATTTGTAGCCAGTGGATAACGAAAGAGAAGTCCACTATCTCCACTTTAAAAATTGCTATTCAACCAGATTTATTCCACGTTAATTCTCTCATTTTATTTCAATTGTTTTCATTACTTTCTCATTCGGTAGTACATTAATGCAATAGCTAATAATGAAAATGAGAATAATTCGTTGTGAATCATAGTTTATTCTGATAAATGATCCACAGTCACACTTACGAGTTCACTTAAATCGCTCTCAAAACGTGAAGGCGAGGCTTCGGAACGAGCGAACTTCGTTCTCGTACAAACCGCCACCATTTTTAACAGAAATTATCTAAATGCACGGTAATTATGCAAATGCCTCGCCGTGCGTATTATAAACTGAGAACAATCCAGGGCCTTATCGCAGCAGAAGTTCCAAACGATCTCGTTTAGGTGGATAGTGCGGGAAGTTCATCATAACCGTTTGCCGAGGAACCATTAGGCCTGGCGGCGGCGCGACGATAATTTGAGTATCTACCGGTGGTATCTGGGGAGGCATCTCCGTCGGGGTTGGCGTCTTCTTTTCACACCATTTCCGCGGCCGGGGCTCGCACAGGCGCCATCTTTTATCCCCCAGCTGGTCGCCCTAATGTGCGCCGCCGACTAATTATCATTATACCATCTAAATGCTAATTAATGAGGCTATATTCGCGAGGAACGGCGCTGCGATTGTGCCCCGCGGACTGCATGCTAATGAACTGTTCTCTCTTCCTTTATGTTTCGCGTTCGCCGGTGCGCCGTTATCTGCCCCGGGGGGACGCGATTTTCAGCCACCCTGGCGGTCTGTCGCCACCGCCGCCAAGCCTGGATGGGCGCTCTCGATGATGTAATCGCGCGGCCTGTTGTAAGCTCTCAGTTAATTTCAACTCTTCCTTCCCCGAAGATCTTCTACGAATTTCGCTGGAGAGATATCGCTCTGCTACTTACAAGTTTATGCGCTAATGAACGTTTTTTGGAGGAAATTCTCGGACACGTCAGTTTTTATATTCGCCACAACATTTAGAGGGGTTGTTGTCAATTCATCACCATAAGCCAAACAAGCCCATCTTTAAAATTTCAGATATGAGAACACCTCGTTTCAAATAATTTATTGTGGAACGTATGGATCGATGTTTTTAATTTTACAATTACAAATAAGTACACTGAACACAATACAAAATATTACAACAGTTGTCAGGGGCGTAGCGTACTTGGATGCGAGTGATGCGTCGCATGCCTTAAAAAATTGGAAAATTGGTGTTATTTAAAAATTCAATCGATTTATTCAATTATTACAATCTTTTAATTATTTTAAACCGACCGCAAACATACATTATTTACTTTGAACGCTACCATCAACCTTTTTTTAATTTCAAATCGGCCATGAAGGCGCCCGAAATTATTGAACTCCCTCGTTACTTGCTGCAGTGCTGAAATGCGATGGTCCACGTTACATCCAAGCTACGCGTTGAGCGAAAAGGTCAGTGATCTTACGCAGTCAACAGTGGAACCTCGAGTGGGTGTTGTCGTTATTTCCAGACTCAGTTATGCGATTATGTGAACGCATCTTGCCGACTGTCGCCATGACATAAGGAAGATTTGGAAGCGATGTTTCAGATAATTGTGGAAAATGAAAATGAGGAATGGGATCGAGAAACTGTTATTTGTGCTAGAGGCCTTTTAACTTTATTGCGCGCGATTTTCATTTTTTCTTAGAAGTGTTCTCTGCAATATTCCCACATTCCGAGAATCTAATAATAAAAATATCATATATTAGTGACTGCAATAAAAAGATCGCCGATTTCAAACCACATATTCAAAAAATGAGAAACGAGTTTAGTGACATTTGGGACCATATGGACAGATTTGTGAAAATCGACTACCAAGTAAAAGAAGGCGTTTGGATTTAATTCCTCAAGAAGATAAGAAAAAGCACCTACGCACGATTTTTTTATGAAATTTTGGACGTTATTACTTTGAACATTAGTGAACGGTTTAGTGAAATTTCTAAATTCTTAAATCTAAATTCCACACAATTTACTTAATTTATGAAACGTTTTCCTGACGAACTTTTTTCTTCTTTAGTAGATACATATGGAACATTCTTTGACGCAAATCGTTTGAAAAGTGAACTTTCAGTAATTTATAATGAGCTCGATATGAAAAAGAGCACTGTGTTTGGGCTTCACCAATATATTATGTCCTTTCAATTATCTTCTGTTTTCCCAGAGTCATCAAAATTGTGTCGTTTAATTTCGACTATTCCTGCCACAAGCAGTTCCGCGGAAAAATCATTTTCATGGTTAAAGAGAATAAAGACTTATCTGCGATATTTTCAAAAGCAAGAAAGACTGTCAACTTTAGCATTAATAAATATTGAAAGTGCCTTGTTAGAAGATATGAGATCGCCTCTAACATTTGAAGTAACAGTGATAGACGTTTTCGCTGGCCAATCAAAAACCGAAGAATTGATCTTCATTTTAAAAATTAGGATATATACCTCTTCATAATTATTTTAGGTTAGTGTCTTTTTTATTTTTACCATTCTCATATGGCCTACCATACGTCCGATTATACCTCTTCTCCTTATAAAATTTGTATCACATCCCTAGATTCTTTTCTCACGCTACGCTCCTGACAGTTGTTCAAAGTAACACCACTCAGAACTTGACAATAACCTATTCGATCCTGGACAGTGTTTATGGAAGAACTACTCGTAATTGTGTCAGTCTGAATTCAATAAATAGGTTCCCTTATTCCAATTCTTCAATGTTTGATGAATCAATCATGAATCATAAATGATTCATATAAATCCTACTTTTCAGGTAACCTCATAGATGAAAGTCCAAAGGGGTTATGTCAAGAGATCTTGGGTGCTATTCTATTACGTCTTGCTTGCCTGTCCTTCTGTTTGGAAATGATTTGTTTAAAAGTCTTCACATATGGCATAATGGGGTAGGAACACAAGTTTGCTAGAACAAAATACGGTCATGGACCAAATTGGGTTCATTATCATGTCGGAATAAAACGATTAAGGTCGGCAACAATTCGAATTGTAAAACATACAATTACACATCTCTGTTTACATTTTCCTCGAGGAAATATGGTTCCAAAATTTTATTCTTTTCTTTTAGGTCTTTTGCTCTAATAGCCTTAGATGTTGCAGCCATAAATTGGAAATAACGAATTCCCTTTTTGTGATCTCTGATTAAAAAGATCATGTTTGGTAGCCACTTTGTAACTTGTATTAAGACAGACACTACTTGTTGTTCTTGTAGATTTGGTAGATCTATTACCACTTGTTTTCTGTTAGATGCTAAAATAGAAATAAGGCTAATGATGTATCGCTCAGAATAATGAATAATTAATCTGGTAACATTTTAACCTAAAGATTATTCAGGATAAATATCTAAGAATTCACCTAGTAGCTTGCCACGCACTGTATATCGTAAAACACCCTACATGTACGGCATGATTCTCAGAAGTTCACACCTATTTGCCGTTTTATCGGTTTCTTAGTTTGTTCCGAAGTGTACAGTTCATATATTAAAAAACGTTACGTCTGACTGACGTCGTGACGCCCAATTTTTCCAATTGGAGCTTCCTGTGTGGCCTGCCGGCTGCTGGGCGAATTTTACAGTTACAGTTTCACGAGTGGTGTTGATTATTTTAATGTCCCAGGCTAAGTTGATTATAAGCGCAATATCGCGGCTGCCACGGCCGCTAAAGACTGACCGTGAAGCATTTGGGAAAAAATTGTTTTGTTTTACGCTACATTGTTGACGGACGTGGGTGTTGTTCGCTTTGATCTTTCTAATGCATCTGGTTTAATTATAGTTTTATGTACGCTTTGTTTTCATGCAGTTTCGTGAATCGTTCATTATTTTTAATAATACAGTTGTTCCTGCGTTATCCTCGCATCGGCGTTCGTTAAATGGTCTGCGTTGGTGTTTGCTTTTTTAATTGGGCGTATTGATGAAAGGAAAATTGCTTGTGAATGACATTATTATGGAATTGCGTGCGGTATTGAAGTATTATTGTTTAATAATATTTCGTGCAGATTTCTTTCAAAACGTCACTTTCCTTTACGTCAAACGAAATCCTGCAGTTTAGTTTACCTGCATATCGTTAAGAATTAAACAGTTTTAAAACCTTAAATCGGACTTTTCCGCACGTAGAACATCTCTATGTCGACATTGAGTGGTCGAGAGAAAATAAACCAACACATAAATGCAGAATATGTGTTTCATGCGACAGTTTTACTTTTTTAAATAGTCCACCATAGTGCTTTCTCATGACCACTGAACAGGGTGGGGTGTGTCCTATCCACCGCAAAATCAATAGATGTCGTCTGGTACACGTCCCTAATCAGAATCAGTCGAAACCCGATCGATCCGACACGATATAATTGAGTGATCGAGCTAACAATAAAAATTTCTCAAATAGTCCACCATTGTACTTTCTCATGATCCATGTACATGGTAGAGTGTGTTATATCCACCTAAAAGTCAATAGGTGTCGTCTGGGAGACGTCGCCAATCAGAATCAGTCAAAATAGTTGAGTTATCGTCAGTAACTTATAAGTCGGAAATCGAGAAAGGAACCACCAAGCCGCCAAGCGGCTATCAAAGTAGTTCCCGAATAGCAAAGCTATTACATAATCGCTCTAGGAAACAACTACTCCTCGGGCTAAAGCCCCGGCAGGCGTTGAATTATACCCAGAAGCGATCCTCGACCCCTTTCTCGTGTTTCTGCACGATCAGATAAGGTTTCAAAAAATAAAACCGGCCACAGGTAGGATTCGACATTTGTCCCGGATCGGAACCGAACGACATACAGCTGTTTCGAACTTGTTAGTTCTCATCAGTGCCGCATACGGTACGCCGATTCAGGACAAATGCCGAATGAACTTTATGGCCTATACATCTTTATCGATACGATCTCTGTCAGTAACTTATAAGTCGGAAATCGAGAAAGGAGTTATCGTGCTAACAAGAATAAATGCTGACGACAACGACGACGACGACACACACTGGTTTAAAAACCAGTTTTTTTTGTTTTTAGGCCGAAAAACGAAAAATAGACCAACAAAAATTTTGTTTTTTCACTTTTTCTTTACACAATTACATTACTTTTCCGCATATAGTGAAGTGCAAAAAAGTAAAAATGAAAACGAATATCTCGAAAATCTAGTCCCAGGTGAACGATTCTATTATTATAACAGTGAACGTTTGTCGAAGTTGGTTATAATAGGTTCGATTCAGTTGCACAGAAAACATAATTTTCTTATAAAAATGAGTTACTAGAAGTAAATAAATAATTATTTTATTAAAATCAATGGGAGTTTGAATTAAACTCCGTGCGGCCCCGTGTGATTTTTATTTAAAAGAGACATGGCAGTCGATGAGTTAATCGATCTATTTTTTTGGTACGTATACAATAATGTTAATGTTTTGGCTTGTAATATTGTTTCCAATTGACGAGACTGTATTAATAAGTTACTTGTCAGAAGTGTCAGTGTATTAGTGTCAGTATGTTTAATAATAAATATCCTGGTCCTGACATAATATAATCTACAATTGGTAAATTAGAAAAGAAATTCGAGAAATTTGGCATGCAATAAATAAGTATTCAAAAACTGGGTAGAACTCCTCGAATTTATGAAGAATAATATTTATACACAGGTACACATTGAAGAAAATCTGGTGCGCATTGAGAACTGGTCCCAATATGCTTCTTTGAGGAACACCTAATAAGATAGAGTATAAATTGGAGTATGTATTATTTTCTTTTATACGGAAATGTCGATCTGTTAGGTAAGATTAAAATTTCATAACGAGGATGACGTGTAGGTAGGGTTTTAATTTGTGAAAAAGTCCGACATGTCACACGACACAAGAATTGGACATTTCAACAGCCACTTTTCACAGTATTCTCACTAATGATTTGTGTGTCCATGCTTACAAAGTCCAATTGATTCAACAACTTCTGTCAGCAGACCATGCACAGCGAAGAGAGTTTGCCAATTAGATCTCCGGTTTACGACAACAAACCGACGCCCACCCAAGCATTGAAGACTGAAATTGAACGCCGTATCAATGAAATACTACTATTACTGAAGTAAGGAGAGTATTATACTCCACCCCTGCAAATGCCTTATGTAATAAGGAGTAATGATCTCTTATTATAACACCTTTTATACACTTCAGTGCTTTTAGAATTTCATTTTCTTGGTACGAGGAGAATGTGGTCCAAAAGTTTAAATCGAAGCGCTTAGAACATTTCAAAAAATATGTTTTGCGTTTACAGACCGACATTCCACCAATCAATTACTCAACTGCGCATAAATATTAATGCACCCAACTAAAATTTTATTCAAATTATTAACGCCAAAGCGAAGCAAAATCTCCACACACAGAAAACGACACTCGTAATATGGATAGCTGTTCGTCTCGCTCATTTAAGATACCGAATGTATGTAAATGCGTTGTCCATCCGAACATGAATATTTCATAGTTGAGTCCACACCTATTGTGCAGGTGACAGTGAAGAGGGTCCGTGTCGAATCGGATTCAGCGTTTAAGAGCGAGCGTCGCTCTCGGGGATGTCACTCACAACTTGCTGCTTGCCTGGAACAAGCTTCTGCTTCCATCTACAAGGTATCGCTTTCGGTTCTCGAGTTTTTATCTTGTTACGTTGTATCGCACAACAAATCGGGATATTAATGTAATTTATACAGGTTCTCCTTTGAAATCAATTTAAGGCTGCGCTACGGTAACCATTTCTGTTGCGAGGAGGACGGTTCCGATGAAATACCATGCAAATTTTGATGGGTATAAATTGTTATTTTGTCATAATTAGTCAGACGATGTAGGTCATATACGAAGTCTGATAAAAAAATACGGTGAATAATTTTATTACGACAAAGTAATAAGCTTAATTCAAATTTGAATTAATCTCCTTCAAAGTACTGTCCTTGGCTAGACATACAATTATAATAACGTTAATTCTATGGGAGCATTTCTGAAAGGCTCCTTTTGGAAGGGTCTGCATCAGCTTCGTCGTGGCCCTCTTAATCTCGAGAATGGTGTCAAAACGTTTTCCATTTAGCACGGCTTTGATTTTTGGAAAGAGCCAGAAGTCGCATGGTGGGAAGAGTAAGGCGGACGTGGACAGACAGGAATCTGTTTCTTTCGGCCAAGAACTCAGATAAACAACCAAGAAAACAGATAAACAGCTCATAGTACCGATGATATTCATCGAAGAAGAACAGGTCATAGACCTACTTAGAAGAAGGAAGAAGAAGAACTCACGCATCAGAAGCGAGGTATGGGACTGCGCGTTGTCGTGATGAAGAAGGAAGCCATTGGCCCGTAGAGGTGTTCAGTTCGTCGTTAATCTCTTAAATAGTCAATCGCCTGTTTGAATGAATCATTTTTTCCACTTTTGCAATATTTTCGTATGTTTTTGAGGTCGAAGGACGTCCCGATCACTGCTTGTCTTCAACCTATTTACAGAATATGAGGGAGAACTAGCAAGGTACCTTGAAGATCTTCGATCAATTTATTGAAATAGTGGGTACTTGAATAGCTCATAATTTTTATAGATGTTGCACCAAAATATTGATTCTAATTGGAGAATATTTACAACTAAATATATCAGCTCGTACCCATGCAAGGACAATTTATTTATAATCTTAACTTTCTGCTTTTTATATAATACATGTTGCAAAGAAAAAAGTTATTCTATCAAGCAGCATAAGTAACAGCTCAATTTCCAATAATATCCGCAGAACACTGATTTTTCAAAAGACACTGTTGGTAGTTGCACAATGAAGTCTAATATTTATCATATTGACATATGATTCTTGTATTTGATTGTTCTGAAGCTGTAGTTGCTCAAAAATAGCTGTTTTGAGCAATTTTTAAATACTAATTAGACTCATGTATGTCGACGTACAACGATAATCAAGTGTATAAATTCCTGATACATTTACGAAAAGCTCTTAAAGGAAATACCATCGAAAAGTTCCAATAACAGTATTCAGCAAATAAATAAAAAAGTAAAGGAAAGCTTTTATGCGAAAGAAAAGGGCCACCCGGATAGAGTTGCGGTAAGCCTGTGCGGTCATTACTTTTCAAAGTCCAGACGTGGCTGCTGAAGTTGACTTCCAATCAGAAAGGATGTCGTAAACTCCTCAGCAGACGGGGAAGTCAAAATCGCTGAGCGTGTGTGCTTTCAGTGGCGTCCTCGTGGGTATTTATGTCACAATTAGAAAGGACAATTCTTTTGTAGGATATTTTCTTTACATGATTTCGTTTCTTTGGCGCCCTACAGAGTATATATTCATCGTGCATTTTTGGCAATAAATCCTACCCTTACCTGTCGAGCTTTTAAGGAATTATGTCAACATACACAAACTAAATATGTAAATTAATTCCACTGAAAATAATTCAATAGGCTGATTTGATGTATGCTTATTGTGTTTTAGATGCATCCCACTTACTGTCAATGTTTCGTTATCGACTGAAATTGCTTTCACAAATTTTCCAAACGAATAAATACCTCGAGCATGTCGCCTGCAATGGATGGACGATGAAATGTTGGTACCGAGTATCAGCCATCTTCTTGGTGCCAACGTATTACTCACACAGGATCTGGGGCGAGACAGTAATTATATAATAAATATATAACAAATATAGATATTGTATGTACAAACATATCTGCATACAAAATATGAAAGTTAATGAGGTACGTTGATGGAATCATTATTATAAATTAAAATGCTAATTATAATTAATGCTACATCATGTTGTGTATAAATAATTAATATAGTAAT